>OZ024906.1:63776080-64983580 GCA_964017125.1 Flabesymbios commensalis | reverse complement strand
GTTAGTCTCTTTTTAAAAAATACGGCTCTTTGCAGCAGCCTCGGTGGCAAATATTACAGATATATCATTTTGCTACCAATTTAAATCGATTCTGTGATGATTTGGTGTAGCAAAAGCATCGAAATGAGGAAAGATAGATCAAACAGGAAGTCCTTGCGCTGGCTGTAACGAAGCTCTTCTAAAAAACAAGGTCAATTATTTTCTAGGTCGATCAGAGGAGAGTGGGGCAAGAGGTTATTATGGGCTCAAATAAAAAAAATTATGTCTGTTAAACATGCCTTTTTTATTGTTTAGATTGAAAGAGAACAGACTGGTGGTTAAAATTATATATAGTTTTATTAATATTTCTCCACTTAAAGAGTGCTGGGAGGCCTGAGTGTATGGGTCATATTACATGTAAGTCTATGGGACGGGTATTTGGTGTGGTGAGACGTTAAGGCCATAGTTCAAGAAAACACATTTTCGCGTCTGTGGGATGTTTTACTGCTACTAGACCATTTATTTTGCTCATTTATTATCACCAGGCGGCCAATTCAACGAGAAAATATAATATAGACATGTTTTCTAGCGAATTTAATGAAACTAATTTGATAATGTTCAATTATGGGCCATATACCAAGCATTCTTCCATATAGCACTGAAATAGTTGTAAGTTCATCTTGGTTCTTCCACTTCCCCGCATTGATTTTTTTGTCATTTGGTAATTATACCTCTTTTGTTTGTGTGTATAATGTTCGTACATCACTATTCTGAAGAAATAAAATCATTCATTGCTTAATTTCAAGACGATTCCCTGAAAAAATAGACAATTCCATACAGATGCTTCATGAAAATGGAAAATTATGTTGTACTATAGAAAAACAGGTCATTTCTCGAGATCTAGTAAAAAACAGAGGATTTTCATTTTGCGTTTGTGCGCCTTCTGCTTATCGGAATTGGACAAGGTTTTCTTTTTCGATTTCAGAATAGAATGTGTTTTCTAGATCACTCGAAAAAAAACATTCCATAAATATGTTTATTTCCCTTAAGGTCTCACCACACAAATTCATTCGCGCATATCATTATAAAGTTTAAGAATAAGAAAGTTAGTCTCTTTTTAAAAAATACGGCTCTTTGCAGCAGCCTCGGTGGCAAATATTACAGATATATCATTTTGCTACCAATTTAAATCGATTCTGTGATGATTTGGTGTAGCAAAAGCATCGAAATGAGGAAAGATAGATCAAACAGGAAGTCCTTGCGCTGGCTGTAACGAAGCTCTTCTAAAAAACAAGGTCAATTATTTTCTAGGTCGATCAGAGGAGAGTGGGGCAAGAGGTTATTATGGGCTCAAATAAAAAAAATTATGTCTGTTAAACATGCCTTTTTTATTGTTTAGATTGAAAGAGAACAGACTGGTGGTTAAAATTATATATAGTTTTATTAATATTTCTCCACTTAAAGAGTGCTGGGAGGCCTGAGTGTATGGGTCATATTACATGTAAGTCTATGGGACGGGTATTTGGTGTGGTGAGACGTTAAGGCCATAGTTCAAGAAAACACATTTTCGCGTCTGTGGGATGTTTTACTGCTACTAGACCATTTATTTTGCTCATTTATTATCACCAGGCGGCCAATTCAACGAGAAAATATAATATAGACATGTTTTCTAGCGAATTTAATGAAACTAATTTGATAATGTTCAATTATGGGCCATATACCAAGCATTCTTCCATATAGCACTGAAATAGTTGTAAGTTCATCTTGGTTCTTCCACTTCCCCGCATTGATTTTTTTGTCATTTGGTAATTATACCTCTTTTGTTTGTGTGTATAATGTTCGTACATCACTATTCTGAAGAAATAAAATCATTCATTGCCTAATTTCAAGACGATTCCCTGAAAAAATAGACAATTCCATACAGATGCTTCATGAAAATGGAAAATTATGTTGTACTATAGAAAAACAGGTCATATCTCGAGATCTAGTAAAAAACAGAGGATTTTCATTTTGCGTTTGTGCGCCTTCTGCTTATCGGAATTGGACAAGGTTTTCTTTTTCGATTTCAGAATAGAATGTGTTTTCTAGATCACTCGAAAAAAAACATTCCATAAATATGTTTACTTCCCTTAAGGTCTCACCACACAAATTCATTCGCGCATATCATTATAAAGTTTAAGAATAAGAAAGTTAGTCTCTTTTTAAAAAATACGGCTCTTTGCAGCAGCCTCGGTGGCAAATATTACAGATATATCATTTTGCTACCAATTTAAATCGATTCTGTGATGATTTGGTGTAGCAAAAGCATCGAAATGAGGAAAGATAGATCAAACAGGAAGTCCTTGCGCTGGCTGTAACGAAGCTCTTCTAAAAAACAAGGTCAATTATTTTCTAGGTCGATCAGAGGAGAGTGGGGCAAGAGGTTATTATGGGCTCAAATAAAAAAAATTATGTCTGTTAAACATGCCTTTTTTATTGTTTAGATTGAAAGAGAACAGACTGGTGGTTAAAATTATATATAGTTTTATTAATATTTCTCCACTTAAAGAGTGCTGGGAGGCCTGAGTGTATGGGTCATATTACATGTAAGTCTATGGGACGGGTATTTGGTGTGGTGAGACGTTAAGGCCATAGTTCAAGAAAACACATTTTCGCGTCTGTGGGATGTTTTACTGCTACTAGACCATTTATTTTGCTCATTTATTATCACCAGGCGGCCAATTCAACGAGAAAATATAATATAGACATGTTTTCTAGCGAATTTAATGAAACTAATTTGATAATGTTCAATTATGGGCCATATACCAAGCATTCTTCCATATAGCACTGAAATAGTTGTAAGTTCATCTTGGTTCTTCCACTTCCCCGCATTGATTTTTTTGTCATTTGGTAATTATACCTCTTTTGTTTGTGTGTATAATGTTCGTACATCACTATTCTGAAGAAATAAAATCATTCATTGCCTAATTTCAAGACGATTCCCTGAAAAAATAGACAATTCCATACAGATGCTTCATGAAAATGGAAAATTATGTTGTACTATAGAAAAACAGGTCATATCTCGAGATCTAGTAAAAAACAGAGGATTTTCATTTTGCGTTTGTGCGCCTTCTGCTTATCGGAATTGGACAAGGTTTTCTTTTTCGATTTCAGAATAGAATGTGTTTTCTAGATCACTCGAAAAAAAACATTCCATAAATATGTTTACTTCCCTTAAGGTCTCACCACACAAATTCATTCGCGCATATCATTATAAAGTTTAAGAATAAGAAAGTTAGTCTCTTTTTAAAAAATACGGCTCTTTGCAGCAGCCTCGGTGGCAAATATTACAGATATATCATTTTGCTACCAATTTAAATCGATTCTGTGATGATTTGGTGTAGCAAAAGCATCGAAATGAGGAAAGATAGATCAAACAGGAAGTCCTTGCGCTGGCTGTAACGAAGCTCTTCTAAAAAACAAGGTCAATTATTTTCTAGGTCGATCAGAGGAGAGTGGGGCAAGAGGTTATTATGGGCTCAAATAAAAAAAATTATGTCTGTTAAACATGCCTTTTTTATTGTTTAGATTAAAAGAGAACAGACTGGTGGTTAAAATTATATATAGTTTTATTAATATTTCTCCACTTAAAGAGTGCTGGGAGGCCTGAGTGTATGGGTCATATTACATGTAAGTCTATGGGACGGGTATTTGGTGTGGTGAGACGTTAAGGCCATAGTTCAAGAAAACACATTTTCGCGCCTGTGGGATGTTTTACTGCTACTAGACCATTTATTTTGCTCATTTATTATCACCAGGCGGCCAATTCAACGAGAAAATATAATATAGACATGTTTTCTAGCGAATTTAATGAAACTAATTTGATAATGTTCAATTATGGGCCATATACCAAGCATTCTTCCATATAGCACTGAAATAGTTGTAAGTTCATCTTGGTTCTTCCACTTCCCCGCATTGATTTTTTTGTCATTTGGTATTTATACCTCTTTTGTTTGTGTGTATAATGTTCGTACATCACTATTCTGAAGAAATAAAATCATTCATTGCCTAATTTCAAGACGATTCCCTGAAAAAATAGACAATTCCATACAGATGCTTCATGAAAATGGAAAATTATGTTGTACTATAGAAAAACAGGTCATTTCTCGAGATCTAGTAAAAAACAGAGGATTTTCATTTTGCGTTTGTGCGCCTTCTGCTTATCGGAATTGGACAAGGTTTTCTTTTTCGATTTCAAAATAGAATGTGTTTTCTAGATCACTCGAAAAAAAAACATTCCATAAATATGTTTATTTCCCTTAAGGTCTCACCACACAAATTCATTCGCGCATATCATTATAAAGTTTAAGAATAAGAAAGCTAGTCTCTTTTTAAAAAATACGGCTCTTTGCAGCAGCCTCGGTGGCAAATATTACAGATATATCATTTTGCTACCAATTTAAATCGATTCTGTGATGATTTGGTGTAGCAAAAGCATCGAAATGAGGAAAGATAGATCAAACAGGAAGTCCTTGCGCTGGCTGTAACGAAGCTCTTCTACAAAACAAGGTCAATTATTTTCTAGGTCGATCAGAGGAGAGTGGGGCAAGAGGTTATTATGGGCTCAAATAAAAAAAATTATGTCAGTTAAATTGAAAGAAAACAGACTGGTGGTTAAAATGATATATAGTTTTATTAATATTTCTCCACTTAAAGAGTGCTGGGAGGCCTGAGTGTATGGGTCATATTACATGTAAGTCTATGGGACGGGTATTTGGTGTGGTGAGACGTTAAAGCCATAGTTCAAGAAAACACATTTTCGCGCCTGTGGGATGTTTTACTGCTACTAGACCATTTATTTTGCTCATTTATTATCACCAGGCGGCCAATTCAACGAGAAAATATAATATAGACATGTTTTCTAGCGAATTTAATGAAACTAATTTGATAATGTTCAATTATGGGCCATATACCAAGCATTCTTCCATATAGCACTGAAATAGTTGTAAGTTCATCTTGGTTCTTCCACTTCCCCGCATTGATTTTTTTGTCATTTGGTATTTATACCTCTTTTGTTTGTGTGTATAATGTTCGTACATCACTATTCTGAAGAAATAAAATCATTCATTGCCTAATTTCAAGACGATTCCCTGAAAAAATAGACAATTCCATACAGATGCTTCATGAAAATGGAAAATTATGTTGTACTATAGAAAAACAGGTCATTTCTCGAGATCTAGTAAAAAACAGAGGATTTTCATTTTGCGTTTGTGCGCCTTCTGCTTATCGGAATTGGACAAGGTTTTCTTTTTCGATTTCAAAATAGAATGTGTTTTCTAGATCACTCGAAAAAAAAACATTCCATAAATATGTTTATTTCCCTTAAGGTCTCACCACACAAATTCATTCGCGCATATCATTATAAAGTTTAAGAATAAGAAAGTTAGTCTCTTTTTAAAAAATACGGCTCTTTGCAGCAGCCTCGGTGGCAAATATTACAGATATATCATTTTGCTACCAATTTAAATCGATTCTGTGATGATTTGGTGTAGCAAAAGCATCGAAATGAGGAAAGATAGATCAAACAGGAAGTCCTTGCGCTGGCTGTAACGAAGCTCTTCTAAAAAACAAGGTCAATTATTTTCTAGGTCGATCAGAGGAGAGTGGGGCAAGAGGTTATTATGGGCTCAAATAAAAAAAATTATGTCAGTTAAATTGAAAGAAAACAGACTGGTGGTTAAAATGATATATAGTTTTATTAATATTTCTCCACTTAAAGAGTGCTGGGAGGCCTGAGTGTATGGGTCATATTACATGTAAGTCTATGGGACGGGTATTTGGTGTGGTGAGACGTTAAGGCCATAGTTCAAGAAAACACATTTTCGCGCCTGTGGGATGTTTTACTGCTACTAGACCATTTATTTTGCTCATTTATTATCACCAGGCGGCCAATTCAACGAGAAAATATAATATAGACATGTTTTCTAGCGAATTTAATGAAACTAATTTGATAATGTTCAATTATGGGCCATATACCAAGCATTCTTCCATATAGCACTGAAATAGTTGTTAGTTCATCTTGGTTCTTCCACTTCCCCGCATTGATTTTTTTGACATGTGGTATTTATACCTCTTTTGTTTGTGTGTATAATGTTCGTACATCATTATTCTGAAGAAATAAAATCATTCATTGCCTAATTTCAAGACGATTCCCTGAAAAAATAGACAATTCCATACAGATGCTTCATGAAAATGGAAAATTATGTTGTACTATAGAAAAACAGGTCATTTCTCGAGATCTAGTAAAAAACAGAGGATTTTCATTTTGCGTTTGTGCGCCTTCTGCTTATCGGAATTGGACAAGGTTTTCTTTTTCGATTTCAGAATAGAATGTGTTTTCTAGATCACTCGAAAAAAAACATTCCATAAATATGTTTATTTCCCTTATGGTCTCACCACACAAATTCATTCGCGCATATCATTATAAAGTTGAAGAATAAGAAAGTTAGTCTCTTTTTAAAAAATACGGCTCTTTGCAGCAGCCTCGGTGGCAAATATTACAGATATATCATTTTGCTACCAATTTAAATCGATTCTGTGATGATTTGGTGTAGCAAAAGCATCGAAATGAGGAAAGATAGATCAAACAGGAAGTCCTTGCGCTGGCTGTAACGAAGCTCTTCTAAAAAACAAGGTCAATTATTTTCTAGGTCGATCAGAGGAGAGTGGGGCAAGAGGTTATTATGGGCTCAAATAAAAAAAATTATGTCAGTTGAACATGCCTTTTTTATTGTTTAGATTGAAAGAGAACAGACTGGTGGTTAAAATGATATATAGTTTTATTAATATTTCTCCACTTAAAGAGTGCTGGGAGGCCTGAGTGTATGGATCATATTACATGTAAGTCTATGGGACGGGTATTTGGTGTGGTGAGACGTTAATGCAGTCCTGAAATGCATATTAAAAGTCACCTAATTAAGCATTACTTATAGCAGTAACTTTGATGAGTTTTTAATGTGTGTTTGACTTTGATGTGTGTTTGACTAGGTGTATAACACTGTATAAATCTTGCAGATGTTTTATTTACGCTTCTTAAAGATTACATAATATTGTGTTTTACGTGCAGTAGAAAAAATGTAAACTTGTATATAAAATTCTTAGGCTTCTACGCTTTTATGCTACCATGTAGGATTTACAAATTCACTGTTGTAGCTATTTTATCTCTGGTTTTGTACATATTATGTTAATGTTGTATTCTTTTTATAACGTTATTTCAAGTAGTCATGATGCATATTTTAAATCCCCTGTACTTGTTTAAATATATATATAGGCCTATGTCAAGCCAGATTTTAACTGTACATATAATGTCGATTTACATGTGATTTATAGTACTAACCATGCTAACCCTGTTGTACATGCTGCAGGCCTATATACTTTGTTTATGACAAGTACGTCAGCAATGACTTTGAATTATGTCTTTAAAACAGCTAACTATTTATCTATCGATCTAGTATTGCATACGATATTTTTAGTTTAATTGTTTAATGCAATGCAAGCGTTAGAATCTTTTCAATGGACAGCTACACATTATATACTGAATTATCCTGATTTAAAATACAGCGAGCTATGTACCCCTTACACATAAGTTAAGAGACAGTCAACCTCATTATAGTTTTAGGAGTCAGCTCAAATGTTATTTAAAAAATGTGTGATTTTGATGTAAATAATATGTGTTCATGATCGATGGCATGCAAATGTCACATGTGTATGTGGAACCGGTCATCATGTACCCAGTAATGTGCAATTTTTATATTTTATGTTATTATATTACATATTTATATCCTTTTTGCTTCAGCAGGCTTGTATAGATAATACAGTACATGTACTGTACAATATCTGTTGCTGGTAGCCCAGTCATCAATCTTTCTTACAACAATGATTTTTTACAGTTTTAGCTATAATGAAGTGACAATTAATTGTAATTGTTTTTGTGTTGATGGCAAAAAAATAAATATCCACAAAAAATGACTCCCAAAAAAACAGAAGATAAGTTTATCAAAGCCACATCAAAAGGTTATACAAATAATAGCAAATAATAGCCAAAATAATGTGGAACATAAAGAATTACAGACACATGGTGATTGCTGAGCCGCTAGACCATTTTATGTGCTACATTTCATACTAAAATATATTTTGCTGATGTTTCAGTCATAATACATTATCGTCGCCCGTAAATCGCTTTAACGATTCCGAGAAAATGACACAGTGCGTCATCATATCACTGTGAAGAACTGTACCAAATCGTGTAACGATCGTGATTGGTGATCTGTATAAATTAAGACAATTAAATATTGTTAGGTCACTTTTCATTTTTTTAACCTTTTTCACCAGCCTGTATCTCCTCGAATGTTCAATATTTTACAATATTTCGCTTGTACAAACTGGTTATTGGAACATTTTATGTTGTATTTTTAACATTCGTAGTTTGTTCACGGCGGCTTTGAAAGGTCGGAAGGGTCGCATTTCTAATAATACATTAGCGCCACCCATAAATCGCCCTAAGGCAGTCATTTTTATTCCGATTCACTGTTAAAAACTGTGCCAAATCTTGTAGCGATCGTGAATAGTGATCTGTATAATTTTAGACAATTAAGGATTTTTAAGGCACTTTTCAATTTTTAAAAGCATTTTTCACCAGCATGTATATCCTCGAATTGTCAATATTTTACAAATCTGTTTGTGGTAACATGTACGCTTGTACAGACTGGTCATTATACCATTTGTGTATAATTTAGTTTGTTCACAACGGCTTTGTGAAGGTCAGAGAGGTGGCATTTCTCATAATACTTCGTACTTCCTACTTTGGAATTTGTAGCTCCTACTTTGGAATCTGTACTTCCCACTACCGAATTTGTACTCACTACTTCCGAATTTGTATTTATTACTTTCCACTTTCGACTTTATACTTCTTACTTCAGAATTTGTAGTTCCTACTTCCGAATTTGTACTTCCTACTAAATAATTTGTACTTCCTAAACCAGAATTTGCACTGCCTACTTCAAAATTTGTACTTCCTACTTCAGAATTTGTACTTCCTACTTTCGAATTTGTATTTGAAGTCTGGTTAGGTCCGAATTATGAAGTCTAAAATGTTCATTAAAAATGGCTCCCCCCCAAAAAAAACAATCAACCAAGATTTTAATCAATCTGTCATAATAAAAATAACCCAACAAAAATCAAAATGGCTGCAAAGAAACTCATAAAACCAAGTCCAAACAATATTGTTACTTGAAAATTCACAATTCCCATCTATTTTTAATTGATTCTTCAACATTCCCAATCTTGTCATTCGGTCATTATATATAGGCCTTATTCATTACCGCGCACCAACAAATAGATCGCTATATCTCAATCATCTCACCATCCTCAGGAGGTTCTCCTGGCCCAGTTTAGCCCATATGGGCCTAAAGCCCGATTCATTTTATTTCATTTTTAGATCGCTATGTTATAGATAGATCAGTAGATAGTAGTATTTTGATTGCACATTGAGCTGTCGAATGTATTTCGAGATCATCAAGGTCCATATCAACAGGCAATCATGATGTATCATACTGGCCTGTGTTAACCACTGTTAACATAGTAGGGTCATGGAGAGGTGAACATGGTCTTAGTTTAACAAATAATGTGCCTGGATTAAATCCTAATCATACCGAGTCTGGAGAACCTCTATGACCGAGTACCGTGCTTGGCCTCGGACCGCCAGTGCTGTATTATGCAGGCCCTGGTGATAGGCCTAATTAGTTGACGTAGTCCATATATTTTTTAGGCCTACATTGATTATATATTTATTACCTCCGACTGAAAGGTTATGTTTTGGTCTTGTTGGTTGGTCTGTCTGTCTGTCTGTCTGTCCGTCTGATTACATAAAAAGTAATCAACGGATTAGCATGAAACTTTCACCAGAAGTAGTGTGTGTCTGGGCAAAGAACAATCGATTAGATTTTAAGGATGATCTGGATTACGATCCGGATACAGGATCCAGATTACGATCCGGATCGCATAAATTGGTGGTAAAGTATTATTTTGACTTTTATTAGATATACCGGACCAAGTATAGTATTCCACCCCGGTAAATGGTAGCTGGAGTGGCTCAGTCTGTCACATGACCAGATCAGCCAATCAAATCCGTCATTCAGTTGCTATTTAAATTAAGGGATAGAATAACATACTTGGGTCCACATACCCACCTTTATAAATGAATGAAATAGGTTGAATCCATGACGTCATACTTGATCATATGCAGTGAAGTTTCACTGCCCTTTAGGAATGAATGAAATAGGTTGAATCTATGACGTCATAATTGATCATCTGCAGTTAAGTTTCACCACCCACGTTATGAACGACTGCAATACTACTACTATAGGTTCTGAGTGGTACCTACGGGGGGGGGGGGGGCTCCCCCCCTTATAGATCCGTCACTGATAATAATATATTTTACAAATGGGCACTTCCACAGTATTGGGTTACATTTGGTAGGTAGCACTAAATAACAGTTTTAAAACACTAACTAGGTGGAAATTGTTTAATCTATGAATTGTTTTACATTAAACATGTTAAGTGGAATATAAACATATAACAAAAACAATTTTACCGAAATTAAAATATTATAAGTTAGTTTATTTTGATGCTGAGCACAATTTATAGTGAACTTTGAATGGTGAGTTAGTAACAGTCAGCACACTACATACTCCAACCCATCCTGCAAGTCTATATTTATAGCACAGTCCCTTTATTGGGTTTCAAAAGTCTTTATATATTCAGCACACTCTTATTTGTTGTTTTTTCTTCCATTTGTATCCATTGTGGATGTTTTATAAGCCTCTGAAGCGGTATCTACGTTTGTAACACGTGTCTGTCCATGCACAACAGTGTTTACAAATATGGACTGAATAGATTGTGTGTACATACATAATCTGGCATGGTGACACTATATTTCTTATGTGTATGAACAACGTGAGGTATGATGCCCCGACGTGGCCGTGTCATTGGTCAGCCTGTAAATTTGAATCAAGTTGGGCGAGTACATTGTCTGTCCCCTGTTATCTACGTTTGTAACAGGTAAAGAAAGTCATCTTTAGTATGAAAATAACACTTGGACCCCAAGCAAACTTGGTATATGCATATTGCATACAGATCACATGCCCATATGTATTAAAAATTAGCCACGTGCGTTCATCTTCCCACTAAAAAAATGAGATGTAGGAAATCTGTCTTTGAAGTTACAAGCTGGTTACGAGCATAGATCATGTTACAAACGTGTCGTGTTTCTTTCAACTTCATCAACACAAAGCTGATTATATATAGAACTAATGTATATCATAAAAGAGGACTGATCTATTGACATTATCGGTCAATTTTAGGTAGTTGTGACATTGCAATGATTATACACAGCCAGAGTGCCAGATACTCACCAGTGGGACAGACAGTTATCATTCACGTTCACACAGGGACAGATCAAGAAGTCTGTCCGTGTTCGAACGTGCATGGATTGTTACCTACGTTAATGTATAATAATCTGATATTACTATCACTGGGGTTTGTGTCACTATGCCATTTTCACAACTTTTCCTACTATAGATAATGTTTATCTTGATCTACAGCTATTGATCCACATTTATACCAGTTTTATTTAAAGTATTAATGTTCGTATTCTGTCCTTGCCACGTTATTACATGTTATAAGCCTCCAAAAAAAATTATGTCTGTCCATGTTACAAACGTAATTTTACAATGTTCTGTCTCATGTGTTGGAATTATTAAACATGCAATTATCTTTTCATTTATATTTTTAAAAATAGCCATGATATAGTAATCCATATCCAGTGAAAAAAATCACTATAGTTAATATTTATTTTTGGTCCATAATGTTACCCATATGTACGCCTATACCATGGAAGTGGCCAATTAGGCCTATAAATATTAGCATGATTAGCATAATCATAACTTGCACAGCCGTCATCTCATGCCTTCATAAGTATTACTAAACCGTCAGTCTCCCAGCAGACACAAGATGTTGAGTCAATGTGTTTAACGTTCGTCCACCGCCTACGACGTTAGACCAACGTTAAACCAACATTGATTCAACGACTTGTGTCTGCTGGGCTACTAGCCATAGTGATGATACATGTGAGTACTAGTTGCCGTTAGTGTTAATAGGCCTATATTTGGCTCTAATTGATATAATAGTTGTATTTTAATTTATATAGGTCTATTATCAGGAGGCAAACTAGCGTTAGTTGGTCTAACCAGAGATCATTCATATGATATGAATGTATAGGCCTATATAGGCCTATCATATAAATAATCATTTCTCTGGTCTACAGTGGTCTAACTACGAGAGTACGCCAAACATTGTGATGTAGCCTGTAGGCATAGAGCCTAATACACCAACCTTAATATTTCCTGCGATTCGCGCACCGTCATTCAATGCTGGGATAATTCAAGCATCCACAACCACTAGCATATAACAATTATTATCCTATGTAAGCTATTAATTTACCCTCACCAGCTAGAGGTTGAATTTTCACAAAGGCGTAGGCCTACCAGTCACTAGTTTTTGATCGATCGTTGACTGCGGAGATCAAAGTGTAGGAGCTAGGTCATAGGTGCACACCATTATCCACCGCCTGTGACAGTAAAATCTGGGTACGATGTGAAGTCGGTATGGTATTAGTATCGTGTATATATATGTACACGCTTGCTGCACCCGGTGCGCCCCACACATTGTTTTCTTGGCTGTATGCATTCATCAGTTTATTGCCCGTGTAAAATCTGGAAATATACCTCCCCCTCCCAGATTATACCCGGGTAGATTGTGGGTGTCCCACAATCCACCCCGATAATAATAATAATTTGAGTATTTATATGGCGCACATATATCCAGCCTATAGGGCTTCTCATGGCGCCTTAATACATCAGAATTAATATCCCTGATCATTGGACCTGTTCGTCCATCTAGCATTTCAACTCCCCTGGGAGCGTATACAGCACAGCACTGTGGCGCTATTAGCAGATTAGCTTGTCGTCCCGGGCTTGTCGTACAACAATTGCTATCTCTGTCTCTCCAGATGCTCATTTACACCTGATTGATTACACAATGCTCATATATCAGCGTTGAGAGAGGAGAACCATGATATTTCTCAGAAAATCCTGCACCCACGAGCATCGAACTCGCGCAGCAAGCAGCGATATTAGCAAAGCTCCGCGCTCTAGCCATCGCGCCACGTCCCTCTCCGATCCTGATCTATACCTTCGGGGTAGATTACGGCGGCTCCCAGAAACTACCCCTCCCTCTCAGAATATACCCCCTATAGCTTTTCATCAAATGCATGATGTGCGACCCTCCTAGAATCTACCCCTCCCTCCCAGAATATACCACCCTTTTCAACAAACTTATATGTGCGACCCTCCCAGAATCTACCCCTCCCTCCCAGAATATACCCCCCTTTTTAACAATTATGTGCTACCTTCTCAGAATTTACCCCTCCCTCCCATCTGGAGAGTGGAGGAGAATTATGGTCTGTCAACATGATAGGCCTAAATAATGCTCAACAACAAAATGATGTATATTAATGTTTATTTATTGATGCCATTTTTCAGTTATTACATACATTGATCACTGTTTCTAATATTGTTGTGAAATAGGCAATCTCATGGATTATACCCACCCTCACCGTCATTTCGTCCCATTTTCACTGAATGACGTGCTTTCTTTTAACATTTAAAATCCCCTATTATCGACAGTTGGGTATAAACCAGCATATAATCACCACTAAATCAGATAGCCGTAAAATATATGTTATGGTTAATATAAATGACATAAATAACATTAATGATTATCTTTCGTAATATATTAAACGTAGACTAAACAGATATAGTAGTAGTGCATCTTTCAAGCCTAATTAGACTAATATCTATTTTCGCCCACCACCACAACCTGCATCACAGTATCTTTTTTTCGTTATTTTATACTATAAAGTTTACCTCCGAAAAATGTCTGCTAGATTATGTGTGTACAATACTCTGGGTGGCTTAAAGCTGAGTACAATAAAAACTATAGGGCCCACCGGTAGATCTACTCAGCTACTGGAACCACATTATTTAGCTTTTTTTGTAGTCTAGCGGCGTAGCGCATTACCCGGTATCGTATGTGATCTTCTAATTCAACAATTATCTATCTATAGGCTATAATGGGCCAATTTTTATAGAATTTTGTTTGCGGTGTTGTTATCTGGCTGAACAAGCTCGGAAAACAATATTCACAATTAGGAATTATGGTCACAACTTAGGACACCTTACTCTAAAAGTAGAGTTTTATATAATATATATTATTTTTCTTTTATTACTAGAATATTCATGTGCGATTAATTGATTAGGCCGGTTTAGTAGAATCTGTTATCGGGAGGCTGCGAGTGCGATAGTAACCCATGTTTTTTGCTATAACTGGTTCCGTCATCAGTGATCATTGCACATTGAATCTAGCGTACTGTGTTCATGGTGTTTCGAGCTGACGGTAGTCAATGCATTTTTAGATTTTTTTAAACATGTTAGATATAACTAATATTATTTTTCTTTGTACAAACTCTCACTCATTATGTAGTTCTTAGGATTCTACGCTTTTCAGAGGATTTTGTTGCTATATGGAGTAGCTCTTTTATCTCTTGTTTTGGTGCGGGAAGCCTAAAAATATCACGACAATGCTGTTTAACTGTAGGTTATCTGAAATGATGCATATTTGATTTATTCTGTGCTTGTTTTAGTATATAATGTCGTTTGATTTTAAGCTAACATAGCATGCATATTATATGTTAATTTTCATGTGATTTTACCGAGCTAACCCTGTTGTATATAGGCCCCAGCAGAAATGCATTTCTGGCCCCAGGCATGTAGGCCTACATATAATAGTCGTCAATAAATATCTATCTTGTGCATAAATATATTTTACATCTATTTTATTATATTATGTACTGCATAACATAATAGTCCGACTGTTCTTTTTAATGACGCATTTATGCCTCATTAGGGGAGAACACCCTAAAGCGCACCCTATTCCCTAAGCGCACCTTTTGGCTTTTTTCTTAATATTTATGTAAAAGTGACGTCATATTGACTTCATAATTGAAGAAGATAATAACGTGTTGTGTCCTTGAACTTGGGCACTTAATAGCAAGGACGCTACACAAGCGGGAAGGACGCAAGAGAATAACAGTTAAAATCTTTCTTTTTCTTATTGTGAGTGTAGATAGTGTGTGATTACTTGAAGAGTATTATAGATAACGAAAAAATTGAAAAAACACAATGTAAACTGGCCTTTTCTTGATTAGTTACAGCTAACAATCAGTCAACGTGAGTCAACCCTGTGATCCAAAAATACTTTTAAAAAATAATGTCCAGTGTGCCCAAAGCGCACCCCCAACTTGCTGCCAAAGCGCACCCCCCCTGGTGCGCTTTGGGAGCATCTGTCTCCTTTGGGATATGAGCTTGTCCTAAAGCGCACCGCCCTGTCCATGTCAATGATTAGTCACAGCCAGCCAGTTGTGTCTGGCTACTTTCCATCAAAATGAATAAACTGGCCCTATATAGACTATACTATATTTTATCAAAATTTAGGGTAAAAAATTACCAAAAATATTATTTTGGTTATGGTTATTCATAATCTAACTAAAATGTAATTTAATCTTTTCCCTACATGTATCGGTACAGGAGGTGCGCTTTAGGACGTATAACAACCACTGAACATTAGGGGGTGCCCTTTAAGAACACTGGGGGTGCGCTTTGTGCACAGTGCACCCAAAGCGCCCCCTTTGCTGAAAAAGTGTTTTTTTTCAAACAAAATGATTTGAAACGGCTTTATCACACGGAAAAAAATAGGAATTATATTTTATCAGAATCCGGACCACCTGCCAATGTGGTCATGTTGTTTAAATCATGTTATAAAAAGATTTCCCCCTTTTTAGTTAGGGGGTGCGCTTAAGGGTGTTCTCCCCTAAATGAACAGTAAAATAAACGTCATTTCAATTATGCATACGTCATTAAAACGAACAATACTAAATGTTAATAATGTTATATAGCATAGACTTATCGTGGTCAATAAATGTATCTATCTATAGGCCATATCTACCTGAAAAAAAAGAAGTTCAAACACATTTTCATTATTCTGTCATTAAATACCGCATTTCTGAACGCTCGCTGTAGCGATTGACTATAAGGACCTCTGGTGACCAGACTGGTATCAATACGGCAGATATGTTTACAATAGGCTACATGTAGGTACTACCAGAATGCACAATAGTCCGGGAAAATAGTATACAATAAAAAATAGTGTACTATGTATTTGTGGTACTACGCATACAATATTATTAAATAAGACATTACTTTCGATGTCTATCCAATCGTCCTATAACTAGTACTACATATATTATGTAGTACGGTATCTTTGTTCTAAAAGGCCTATACTTATACCCCGGGATAGTGAAAATATATATTTGTATTGTATTGTATATTTAATGGCAAAAAAATGAGTATAGTTGTTAGTATAAAATCATCCATCCGATTATCGTTTGCATTCTATTTGCTGATTTGAATATTGGAGATATTAGCAGATTTTTAATATGCACAAAATTACCTTAAGACACACAATTCTCTAGCGTAGTTAGCTCTAATGAAAACGAGATCGAAATCCACTCCCTATATATACCAGATGTCATCTGTGTGTGATTTATCCACAAAGCTCACACTACATTAACTTATATCTCACGACTTCAATAGAGATAAAGTCCTAAAGGCCAAATTAAAAATTAAAAGAAAAATTCATTCTTATATAATGGACAGTAATAAAGATTTTTCAAAAAATATTTCAGGTAATGAAGGGCACGGCTATCACATTATATTGAAAATATTTTGTCACAACATGTACACCTATTTCTGAGCCACGCAATTTTAGGAGCCAAAAGTAATCATATAAAAAAATGTAAATAATGGAAATAGGTGAAATCAAAGACATTTTGCGCCCTGGTATCGTTTGTCAAACCAAAACGCGTGACTCATTTTGCGAAATCGGGTCACATAATTATATTTAATTGTATCTATAAACATTATGTGTGCCAAATCTGGTGCCTTTATGACAATGACTTATGAATAAATTGATCATTTCTAATAAATAACCTACCTGCCTTTACCATTTTCTCCATTTTAGAAATAGAGTTACGCGAGAATTACTGAATGTCATGCAAATTAGGATGGTGTATGCCTGAACAGAGCAAATCGATCTTATCTGCAGCTTTTAGAAAATTGAGGAAAAATCCTGTAGCTTTTTAAACATAATACATTATTGACAAAAACATCAAAACATGACAAAAACATCCATTATATTCACAAACACAAACATATTGACATTTATTTCTGAGTAAACTATTAAGTATGTGTTATGTGTGCAGCTATGCGATATTATTTTCATGGCGTGACGTGCACAGTAAGGTACGACACGTATGTTCATTTCTTTGTCTTGCTAAATCTACTCAGCGGCAGCTTGCTGCACTTGAACGCGTTGTTAAGAGATCCACCTCAACAACAATAGCCCTCACGAGTTGACCACTCGAAGTTGATTATATTAAACCCACGTGACAAACACTTAGAACTGCGTTTCACGGCTCATCTTGGACACGTCATGGTGACACCAGATGCAAATGATATTATTCGTCGTCTTGATCGGCGGATGTGTGAGCGTGTCAAATGAGCGCCATAAAAGAAACAACGATTTGTCTGCATAATCATAATCTCACATTGCAACAGCTCAGCGGAGAAGACAAATCAGAAGTTATTTATCAGTTATAAACCAGATCATAATCATGAAGGTGATACTTCTGCTGTTGGCTGTAGGTGGCTACATAGGGTTGTCAAATGCTGGAAAGCACACTGTAACAGACGAGGCTTGGTTTGATGTGGTGGTAGAGAATGAAGATGGAAGTGAACATTATAACGGGCGTTTTGTGATGGCCTTATTTGGTGAAGCTGCCCCCGCGACTGTGATGAACTTCCTGGCAATCACCCGGGGTTACACAAGAGGCAACGAGACGCTAGCTTACAAGAACTCCCTGATACACAGGATTGTACCAGACTTTGTGGTACAGATGGGAGACATCACAGAAGGTGACGGTACCGGTGGAAAGAGCATCTACGGTGAACGTTTTAATGATGAGGACTTTCTGCTGAGTCATCGTTCTGCTGGCTGGGTGGCCATGGCGAACCACGGTAAAGACACTAACAACTCTCAGTTCTACATTCTGCTGAACAGATCTCGTTGGTTGGACGGTAAACACGTGGTGTTCGCCAAGGTGACAGAAGGCATGGATGTAGTGCGTACACTTGGTGAATTAGAGAGTGATCCAAACACGGCCACCCCAGCTAAAAGAATCCTTATCAGCGACTGCGGAACAAACCTCCTGGACAGAAAATACGAGATGCCAGAAGATATGCTGAATCATGTGGAACTTTAACTATTCTTGTATGTACTCGATGTCAATTAAATAAATACTAATGAATATAATGACATTGTGCTGATGCTGAGAGAAATGCGACTGTAATAATTATAATTGCAAATTAAGCATATTGAACCAGTGGAATTTATGATGGTGTATATTACGAAGTGTTTTGAAATATATAACATTTACATGATTCGTACCAAATAAAAGTGTATATATAGTCCACAATGTAGTCATTTGTTCTTTATTTTGTTTCTTCATTGGATTTATCTTAAAAAAAAAACATTAACCGATCTAGTCTGCAAATTGAGTGACTGTTCATTTTTCACCTAAATATACAATCTCGATGCAAATTTGTTGAAATAGCAGATAAGAAAAAAACCTGTTCTTTAAACAATAGCGGGGCACGAACCCTCGAGCTCCGACGTTACAGACAGACAGACAGTTTTAGCATAACTACTACTACTATGCCCCTTTATTAGTTCTCTTGTACAAATGTTAGATGCCATATTTATACCACATATTGATCATATTATATTATTAAATATGCAAAGTTAAATTAAATGTGATGTGTAATACAGCTCTCGTGTGTAAAGGTGTCATCACCGGCGTTAATCGCTCAATGATATTTTGAGCCCCGTAGCTAATTAACATGTTGATCATTCAAAATGTTTAATATAATTAATACACGTTGTTGAAGACATGAACCATATTACGATTACATGCAGGAAATAGTTATATTACGATTAAAAATTGTATATTACATGCGTCGAGACGAAGTTCATTCTGGATGGTATATTTATACGACATATTAATCATGTTATATTATGCGAAGTTAAACTAAATGTGATGTTTAATACATCTCTTCGGCTTAAATGTGTCATCGACGGCGTTAATCGTTCAAAGACATTTTGAACTCCGTGGACAATTGACACGTTGTTCATACAAAAATTGTATATACATGCAAGTTGATTCTAGAGCTGAAATTTTCAAACAAATTTTATTTGTATTTGTAATACTGTATTTGAATTTGATATTCGTTAAGGCTTCGTATTTGTTTTTTTAATTAAAATTCTACCACAGCGTGTTTGTATTTGATAAAGTATTTTTGACCCCATTCCTGAGCAGGAGTAGGTTTATATAGGATAGGATAGCTCATTGGTGGCGTGGTTGACTCAGAGCCTGGGGGTACCGGGTTCGAGTCGCGCTGCGGCCGACATCTTCCCTTGGTGCACACATTTGCAGTGACCCAAACTGTTCAAATTCGTGGGACAACCGAACGTATAACCGATTCGCGCCGCATAAAAAAACCTACAAAAAAAATAAAAAATACCAATATGTCATGGTTGACATGTAAACGGTCAATAATACCTTTTATATACACAACTCAAGTTGCAAATGTATCTAAATGAACTTGTTCCTTGGACATCATCAACTGCATATTAAAACCACCATATAAGGTGTGGTTGTAGTTACAGTAATACCATATAATGTGACACGAGTCATGGCCAGTTTATAAAGGTGTATAACCACAGATTATTTCCGATCTTGCTGTATTTCGTACTTTTAGAAAGGAATGATGTTTTTTTGTGTAAAGTTACTAAAACCCACATAAATGCGTTCAGCACATACAATGCACTTTTGGCGGCTATACGGTTTAAATTCTACAACCAATATATAGTAATTATATTAGTAATTCCCCACAAAATTGCTAGCGTCACATAATAATAGGACCTACTGCAGTCACATGAGAGAAATATTGACATATAACTGGTATGTTCATTAAAAAACATTTAATATAGGCCTACTCCAGGAATAAATCGCATACCTCATTGGCGTATTATCTGGGGCTGTGGCCATATTAATCATATTAATTTGTCATATCAAGGTCAACCTTTATGAAAATTAAATCAATTATTAAAGTAAAAAATAATGAAGATTATGATATAGAACTTATTAACTTTTATTATTCAATTCATTCCTATAGACATTATCTGTGCTTTCAAAGTGTGGTATGACAAATACACCGCCCTTAAAAAATATGGATCCACTTCGACAATGATAAAAATATCCCGTTTGTACTACCATTTATTGCTGACTTATTTTATTAAAATGATTTGATAATTTTTACATAATTTTATTTTCTTGTACATTATGTTAACGGATACCTGTTGCATACTGTTGTCAAATTTCAGGCAAATTGATTAATAATTCACAGAGTAAATTAAAAATGATCACAGGCTATTTGCAACTGCAGTATGCATAATGCGTGTGGAGGATCAATATTTTTAGAGGGCGGTGTAACTACTGTGGCCATATTACTGATTGGTCAGGTACCCGGTACCATGCCAGCCTAGCATCCATTACAATTTGATTCCCTTATTAACCCATTTCCTGTTGTGGAATTGAATGTGCAGAATTAAGTAGGGGCGAAAAGGTGACGAAAAGTGACATCTACGAGGCAACTATAGACTGGTAAAACTTGACCTGTGGTACCTCTTATGTTTCGGTGGGCGATTTCGATTTTCAGATTTGCTTTTTTTATAACAAATACCGTATATATAATTCACATAAACAACAAAGATACATTGAACATTATAAAAAATATAGGTGGCAACAGAAGCATTCGTAGTCTTGTTCTTACAGGCGCGGTCCGTTAGCAATTACTATTATAGTAAACAATGTGTCATCTATAAGGTGTCCGTGTCATACCATAATAGAAAATTATATATGCTAACATTTCCTGGCAAGTGATATTTTGTAAATGAGGTATGGCCTAAAATTAAAAAAAATCAACCATGCAGCTGTAGCGAAGCCTTGACAGGATTGTGCGCACAATAATTGAGATGTGTCAATTGATGACGTCATACAGACAATCTGAATACCATCAGCAGTACTGTGGCCCTATTCCTAAGATACTATTATGGTAACCATAGCTGCCAAGTGTGGTCTGATGCCAGATGGTGTGATCTATCATCTAATAAATAATTAAAATTCCAAAAGAACAAGACCTATATTGTAACAATGGCTTATCAGCTTCCCAGCAAGAAAAAGAAATGCAGACATGACACCTTGACGATAAAACAAGCTCACCACAAGAACCACGCTTTGCAGGCTCACCTGCAGACTGTGCATAAGGTGATAGACCTGGACAAGAGAAGAGCCAGTGATGATTTGGATAAGACACTGGCGATGCTGCATCAAGAGAAGGATACGCTGAGAGAGGTACATCCTCTAGGTGGGGATGACTTACTGAAGATACACTGTTATCGACGACGTCGTCTTTTTACAGCCTGTTTCAGCATCATACATTGTTACATGAGTAGACAGCACAAAAAGATGGCGACAGGGCCTACTGTACCTTTGGATCGTAGCAAGCTAGTTACTTGTCCAGATCACATTGACTTTGTTCGCCGTGTGTTCCCAGAAGCGTGTGATCTGGGCTTGAAGAAAGGCTGGACATACGATAAATCCCAAAAAGCAGATATCTATGAGCATAGTCGTGCTGCCCATGACATGAAATGTCTCTCAACACGTGTTAAACCAGTAGGAGCTTATGGAAACACTAATCCTATAAATGTACGCTTTCTGAGACCGCACTTCATGAACATGATAGTCAATTCTAATCAATCGTTGAGCTCAATAAGTGATAAGAAGGCTGGACAAACAAGAAATGCAGCGAGTGGATCTGGTCATAACATGGGGGAAAGCGTATCACAGACGTATCACAAACTAGGAGCAAATCAAACTAAAATTCCTCCTATTCCAAAGTCTAAGAATAAGACTAAGAGAAAAGTTTAAGACAGTAAGATGATAGTTATCAGGCATAACATTACAACACCTATGCCTATAGCCTTCTGGCTGTTTACTAGAATATAGGCATACGCGTAGTTACATTTTTTACATGTAGTTTCTTTAATATTTGTATTATATTTATTTCACTAGATCTAGCGTTTTAACATAACTGTGACTGACTGTGTCTGTACTGTGGCATTAATTTGAAATAGCTTAACCTAGGCTAAGACTAAGTTAGCAGGCTAACCTACAAAATAAATGCATTTTATAACCGTTACAAAAAAGTCAACTCAAATAGTCATAGCCTAGGGCCTATAGAATAACTCATTACATAGTCATAGCCTCTTAGGCCTACTATCAATTCAAGTATTGTGTTTTAACTGTAATACTAATTAATGTCAATAATAAAGTAAATTATGTGATTATGTCACTGCTTTCAGTTTCAGTCAATAGTACATTATTAGGTCAATTAATTTTATTGTAAAACTATCCTAATAATAACGTAAGTGGGTCGTTATGATTCGCGGAGTAAACATGGACCACAACCACAAAAGTGCGGTACGCAGCAAATGTAAATATTATTGTTCAATTAAGCAAAACGACCCAGCTGCTTTAAGCCAAGCGTTTTCATAAACTTATGAAACTAGGCCCTAATTGTGACGTAATAATTTATTGCAAAAGAACAATCAGGAATGTCCAGGAAATAATGTGCAATTTGTAATCTGAAATGTCAATGATGTTGCTGCAACGCCGGGTGTGAGAATATTATATAAACTATAGGGCCTAGACTACCATAGGCATAGATGAATAAAAAAAATGGTGCTATTGGTGCGAAGATACCTTAGGCTTAGCCATTTCATAGAAGGGGTGTATTTTGGGTTGGTGGTCTAAGAGCGGGTTGTAGCCTGGCTTAAGAAATGTCATCGGTTTTGCAGAAGTGATTTAATTATCCAATCACCAACATGGAGTCAGCAGAGATGCAGCCACTGCAACTGGAAGGTCGCCCATCTTCATCCAGTGCTGCGGCCGCATCTGACACTTCATCACTGACACTGTCAGATGATTATGAGCCTGAGTTACAAGCAACAGCGTGTGGAAGGCCTTTATGTCGCTGTGAGCAGCAAGCAGTCCATCAAACTACGAAGCAAATTCACAAGTGTCACAAAATAGAAAATAATAATTTTATCAAGCTGAAGGAAAAAGTGACCTTTCGTTCTGGAACAGCACCAGCTGTATTGCCGCAGTTAAATCTCCACAAAACAGCAAGACCACATGCTGAAGGATTAAACCGTATGCTGCAACAGATAGCTTCAAGAGGCCAACAGATTGTCACCGTCCAGCAAAGCCCTGATAATCATAAACCATACAGGTAAGCCTCCTCCCGTAGAACCAACAGATAACTTTAAGTTCATGATAAATTAATTGTCACCATCAAGCAGCAAAGCAATGTCCCTAATAGTTACATATCTCTGGAAAGTAAGTAGGGCCTACCCGTTACTCAAATGTAGACTACAAACAGATTTCTTTGTAATAAACAGCATTCGAACTTACAGAAGTAACGTTACCGTAATGCACTGAACATTGATTCGTAACAAATAGTCTAGCTTAATGAATGGATATCACTTTAACTTTGTATAAATAACGGAAATGATTATATAAATCTGAAATAAATCAAATTTATAAACCTCTCTGAACATTATGTTTGTATTTTGTACATAACAGCTCTTGACATTTTTGCGACAAAAACTATTAACTACTATGTAGGAGACAGACATTTGATCTATCACATGCAATATATTACTATTACTACCAGGAGATGACTCTATTTGCTTAAACCTTATTATAAATCATATCAAAATATACAGTAACGTTACATACATGTATAATATATTCTGGACACTAATTGACTTAATCATGTTAATTACCCATTAAACTAAAAGCTAAAGCGCTGAAATATTTTTATTTAAACCAAGAGACCGAAGCGGGTTTTTTTCAGTTTGAAATCATCATAATAGTTAGCTCTTTCGCTTCATTTTAACACCTAGGCCTACATGTATATTATATGTCTACGGTCATTATGATTGTTTTTACTCTTTCAGGGCGGGGATCGACGTCAGAGCGATGTCAGATTCTGATGTCTATGGATGTTAGATTGATTGATTTTTTTACTCTTTCAGGGCGGGGATCGACGTCACATCGATGTCAGATTCTGATGTCTATGGATGTTAGATTGGTGGATCTATTATCCGATTTTGACTTTGACTTTGAGTGAATACTTCAGCAGCCCTCCATTGTGGAGTATCAGGCTGGAGGGGGGGGGGGGGGGGCAAAAAGAATTTTGTCCCAGTGTGGTGTTAGCTCTGATGTGTTTATAAGCCTGATTGTGCCCACCACGTGTTCTTCTATCTGCTGGGATTAAACGGTCATTGATAGGAATTTCAACTAACTCATTTAAAATTTTGAACATACATAAAAGCCTAGAATTTTTTTGTCTTGTTTTCAAGTCAGTCCAGCCCAAGTTCTGAATGAGAGATGTCACACTGGCTGTTTGTCTATAATTTTGGGTGACAAATCTTGCTGCTGCTCTTTGAATTTTTTCTAATTTATCAATGTCTTTTTGTCTAAAGGGGTCCCAAACTGCTGAAGAATATTCTAAGGATGATCTGACCAGGGAGAAATAGGCAGTCTCCCTTCATTTAGGGGGACATGCCTTCAGGCTCCTCCGAAGGAAGCCCAGGGTGGAATTCGCTTTACTTGTAATTTTGTTAATGTGGGCCTCCCATTCCAGAGTCTCGCTAAGGCAAACACCAAGATATGGTGTTGATGAAACATTTTCTAATGTTTCACCTTTCAGGGTGTACTGGAATTCCAGGTTTTTTTATTTCGGCCTGGACACCCTCAGGACCGAGCATTTCGAGGGGTTGAAGCACATCCCCCATCGATCTGCCCAGTCCTGTAACGCAGATAGGTCTCTCTGCAGTTTCTCCCGATCTGCCCGACATTTTATCGGGCGATACAGGAGACAGTCATCTGCAAAGAGACGAACCTGCGACGAGACCGAGGAAAGGAGGTCATTAATGTAGCTCAAGAAAAGTAGGGGTCCGAGAACAGTACCCTGGGGCACACCGGACTTTACACGGGCTGATTCAGAAGAGCTGCCATCAACTACTACTTTTTGGGTTCTATTGGTCAAGAAATTTTGAATCCAATTAAGAGTTGTTCCCCGAATTCCATAGTGGTCGAGTTTGTGTAAGAGGCGTTGGTGGGGGACAACGTCAAAGGCCTTACTAAAATCTAAGACAACAACATCTGTTTGTGTCTTGCCTTCAAAATTTTGAATAAATTCATCAATTGTAATCAAAAGCTGGCTTTCGCATGAGTGTTTTGAGCGAAAGCCATGTTGTACAGGTGTTAAAATTTTGTTTTCCGAAAAATGGGACATAATTTGTTTACAAATGATGTGTTCGAGTAATTTGGCACAAACACATGTGAGGGATATCGGCCTGTAGTTTGCCGGAGAGTGCCGATCCCCTTTTTTGAAGACTCGGGCAACATTAGCCTCTACCCAGTCATCTGGTAATTTGCCCGTCTGTAAAGATTGATCAAAAATAATTTTAAGAAAGGGAGATATTTCGTTGGCAGCATTCTTCAGAATCAGATTCGGGAGCTCGTCTGGTCCGGGTGCCTTCCCGCCGTTTAAACCCTCGAGTAATTTAGTTACACCTTGAACAGTAATTTCAAATTTAGGCATTTCAGAATTCGGTGGTCCGGGTAGTTTAGGTATATTTGTGGTGTCTTCCGAGGTGAAAACTGAGCAAAATTGGTTGTTTAATATTTCGGCCTTACGTCTGCTATCTGAATGCAGCTGGCCGTTTTCCTTCAAAGGAGAGACACTATTTCCATCCTGACGTTTTGATTTGATATAACGCCAGAGTGGTTTTGAATTTTTTTGTTCTAAAGATTCAGAAAGTTTGTTTTTCAAAAAAGACCACCTGGCAGACCTGATGGCACGCTGGGTCTGCCGTTTACATAATTTGTACTTTGCCCAAAGGTCAGTTTTATTCGTACGCTTGGCTTTATTATATATAGATGTTTTTTTCCGAATAGATGCGAGAAGTGATTTGGATAGCCAAAGTAGATTTTCCCGAGGGGAAGTCAATTTGATTGGTATAAATTTGTCCAGGCATTGATATAGGATGGATTTTAGTTTCAACCAATTTTCATTGACAGAACGACTAGGACTTTTTTTTGAAAAGGAGGTCCAGCAGCTCCTAATTTGTTGCCTGATAGCTTCCCAATTAGCATTTTTGAACTTACGTCGTCTGATGTCGTCTTTAAACGCGTAAATGATGTTGATTCAATTTTGATTAAGAGGGATTCTTATATGAGCGTGTCACTTTTTTATTTTGAAAACAGTTTTTATTTCTTACTATTATTTTACCCTCAATCAGGTGAGCGGAGATCCAGTATAGTATGCATGGAGTGCATGTTCATGTCTATTTGTTTTTTTTACATTTAAGTGTAGTAACGTAGTTATATTTTTATTTTCAGATTTAGATCTTTGAATGTATCCCGGAGTGACGGAAAATCAAGGAAACGGTTTCAGTTGAAGAAGCCTCGGAACTTTGTGTCACGCCTGCAACCTTGTACCCCAGAGAGTCAATCGTCTGCTGTGAAGTCTAGAATACCAGTCCACTTACATCTGCCTGCTGTACTCCCATCTACTCCAGAAGCACCATCAAGAATATCCGGCATAACATCCCGCCAGCAATCCACACCCCTCCCTTTATATATATAAACCGGTCAGCAGCCATCAACATCAAAACAGCATACAGAAAAAAGAGACGCTATTTTGGGTTTTTTGTTATTCTATTTTACTTTTCTTTTACAATAAATTCTATTTAACACCATACACCATAAATTGTGTACTCGTTACATAACTAAACTTCTTGCGCAATAAAATGACGATGTGATTTATAATTATAATTCTTATTAAACAAAAAGTAATGTTCGGCCTATAATCACGATAATGATAAACATTTCAATTTAGAACACATTATTAAATGATGAGTATCAACGCTCGGTCAATGCTAGACCAAAGTTAGTGACGTTGTACTACCATATCCAACACTGCATACATGTAGCCCACATGCCTTGTGATCCATTGTGCTTTTGTGTTAGAAATTGAATTGTTCGTAAAAAAACAAATTTGAAAGATCTTGAAATCAATAGTAGCTATAACATTTTACTACTACAGTGTATGTAGGCATAATACAAATAAAAACAACGAAATAATCATGTGCAGTATATCGTCAATCCAAAGCAAATAATCACCTCAGTCATTTGTGTTGCAAGAAAAAGATCAGCATACTATTATGACCGCTAGAGGTGCGTTGCAAATCTCAACAGTGAAATGGAATTAAAGGTGGAATTAAAAAAAATATTAAAAAAAGGTCTATGTCAAATAACATACCGGTAGTTCACTCTTGTACAGTGATTCAACGCTCCGAGCGGTGCCACAGGCGTCACTGTTATGAGAGTGAAGTAACATAGATAATTTACATAGGCCTACAATTTTATGTATATAATTTAACCCTTTCAGCGCTTTTTTCAGACTTTAGACGTCAGAAGCGAATTTTGATCCATGCCATTCATGACACGATTCAAAATACATCTACATGGGCATTTACTGTACCAAATTAAACTTGTTGACCAACCTATTACGATTATAGTATACACATGAATTTTAGGTTATACATGTACACCAATATATTATGCACTTTTAGTTGAAAAATGTTTTATTTTTTCCTTTCGATCTAAACTGAAATGTTGAAAAGTCAATTCTTATGTCATTTGTGTTTTTTTTTATTGGCATTAATAGTTTCCCATGCACATTAAAAAAAATGAAATAATTTATATACTACACATTA
Source organism: Flabesymbios commensalis (assembly GCA_964017125.1). Classification (NCBI taxonomy): domain Eukaryota; kingdom Metazoa; phylum Annelida; class Polychaeta; order Terebellida; family Flabelligeridae; genus Flabesymbios; species Flabesymbios commensalis. The sequence goes on along the minus strand of OZ024906.1, from coordinate 64,955,359 downwards.
TCGGATTAAATCATAATTATTATTTTTTTCAATTATTAAACATGATTTATATACATAATAAAGTCAAATATAAGAAATATGATTAATAAAATATGTTGTATATACTTGCAATGTACATGTACCGAGGACTCTCACGGAGAGCAAATAGTGGCCATATGGTTGTTTGAAATCATCCTGTTTAAATAAATTGAGTTTAAACAAAGTAATACTCTGGATAATATGAATATATTATCAATTGGATATATAAAATAAGCAGCCAAAGTAGGATATAGTCTAATTGCAAGTCTGTTATGAGTTACTGAGAAACACATACTAACTGGAAAGTACAACCTGTACAGTAGGGTTACAATATGATATGATATATCAACAGTTCGCAATGTTTCCAATACATTTAGACATAGTCATAATATTTGCAGGCCGATACCTGCATGGAAATGCATTTCAAATTAAACAAGAGCAAACTCGTCAATAGCCCGCACCATTATCGAACTTGTAAAATTAGCGACGTAAATCTGATAAATCAGCCATACCGTGCGATAAATCAGCCATTTTTTATTTCTTTCCGTCATTTTTTGAAATTTTTGGAGACAAATGTGAGCAGGCTACATGAAGAACTTTACAAGTCCACAAGAACATGTCAACGCCGACAAGAACGACGCCGAGCCAATCACAATAGCCCACCCTTTTTAAAATTTAAAAGGCGGGATAAAAAGCAGGATTAATTTATTTAAAATGGTAATCTTTATCAAGAAGGATGAGCTAATGTAAAGTAACAACATTTTTAAATTGTGTTTTCGTGTGTGTTCCTTTTCTCTTCGAAGATTTTATCATGGGTAGCACAATGGTTTTAGAGCTTCGCGTTGGGGGTAGCTTTACTTTCCTGGAATTCGCATCAATTTTCTTTGAAGTATCTGGATATTCGTCGTGAATTCCAAAACAAAATCCAGGCTTAGACAAAATATCTCCGAAACGTTGTGATATATTGGCGGTGTCAATTAACCGTCCGTCTCTTTTCCCGACCTGAAGTTCCCTGCACATCGCACGCTTTCGTCGTTCGCATGGTTCGTTGTGTGCCAAGGTTCGTTCTATTTCTGTCTTCAGCTGGGACTGGCCATGACCAATATATTGACCATATAAATGTTTTTCAGAGGGTGGAGCATCATGAGCTGTTTTCTTCAAACACTGGCGATAACCCCACAAATACAAAAGAGAACGTTTCATGGGCAAAGAGCGCCTCTGCAGCTTTCTGTTAGTCATTAACTCACTGTTTTCCAGCTCTCTTTTGGCATTGCTTAGCTCCCGTTTAGCTGTCATATTACTGATCTGTGTCAACTTCCTCACACGACTGCTCTGCTGGTTAATAAGTAGCAGACGTCCCTCGTTCATTTTTTAAAAAGCTGATAGCGCGGGAAGATTGAAATACTATCACTCAGCAATATGCCTCACAGGCTCTCTTACTCTTTGTTGCTCTGATGTCTAATGAATCGCCAGAAAAATGAATCGTGAGCAGAGCATGGAGCAAACTATAATATTCTCCCGTTAAACAACATGGTTCCTCTGAAAGGTGTGAACTTCATCTCTGTGAATTATCCTGTTAAATGGTCTCACTGATAAATAAATCCAGGTTGATGTCCACACGAGCGAAAAATGATTCGATCTTATCACAGTGGTTGTATAATACATGTAGTTGAGAACAACAGGGGAAGTCACGCTTCGCGAGTAAGTGTCAAGGATTGTTTCCGGCAATAAATTCAACAAACGCTAAGAGGTCCATACACCTCATACGTGACTGTGTTAAAAAGTAACAGAGCTGCCAAGTTCAAGCACCTGCATATCGCACATATCCATGCAAACTCAATTCTGTGAAATGTAAATAACTACTCGTCAAAAGCATGACACGGTTCACTTCAGTGTAGGCCCTAGATAATTCATCATTTGGTCCAGAGATACTTCACATAAATGTAGTAAAATGTATGTCTATCATGTTTACTTCTTGAAGCTTGTTTACTTTGGACCAATACTTCAACCTTGTGTATGTATATTCTGAAAAAAAGAATGAAAATCGTACAAATAAAGTGGTGCATTTTATTTAAAAGTAATTGGTTTGTATACACTGTCGTCCTGGCAAACTAATAGTTGAGAAGCAATATCATAAATTATAGTGTTTTCATAAAATGTTGTGATAGATTGTTTTAGTCGATGCTGCACCTTGCACCGCCTTCCTAAGAAATTAACGTGTGCAAAATTCTACCTACAATTACCAGCTTTTAACGGATATTCGACAAATTGATGCCATTTCACAGGGATTTTAAACATGTTGGAGACACAAAAACCACAAAAGTTTCAACAGACGAGTAAGTTTTCCGAAAAATGCAGATGTCCCGGGGTATAATTTGAAATATATTCATCTATCCATTCATTTATAATAATTGTCCCTCGTGAAGTATAGGCAATTAATTACACATGACAAACATCTGCATGACGTTTATAAATGACAGAAATGTTTTCATTTTAGTATCGCACAGAAGTTGAACTTTTGGAATGTGAAACATATGTTACTTTAATATATTTCCCTTTATAATAATACCAAAAGATTACCTTCATTCCTATGATGAGACAATTCTTGTTCTGTGATATGATGTCCCGTAGATAAAGCACCGACTACTAATAGGCTGTCAGAAATGAACACCCGAGCCATTATTTGTCTAACCCTTACAGAACTAAACTTGACGCCATGCACAGCTATTGATTTTGTGCAAATTACACCACCGACTAATGCTATCATAATAATATTCAGATTTAGGGACTACGTGAAACAATTTGAGAACCGTAGGCATACACATATTGTACTTTAATCAAACATGGCTGGTATTTAAAACCAAATACCACTCACATTACACATAATTATGACCACTTTATTGAAGGAAGATAACAAGTACAAATAATTTGAGAGGAAATTTTAGTTATAAATAATTAGACTTGTATGTTTTCTGATCATCAAGCTTACTACTTTTACACGAACGTTTCGATATCATTTTATGGTGATAATTATTTAATTGATGTATAATATAATATGGAATTATATTCCCAACAAACATTAGGCCCCTAGGCTATATTTACCTCTGATTTCGACCTTCACTTCGCTTTTCTATAATAGCTATCATGAGGGCGACGATATCTCATATAAATATAGAGAATATAACGATTCCTGCCAATGAATGCAAAATAGGTATAAAATTGACATATATAATAGTAGAAAATTGACTACAAATGGGTATAGAATTCGAAATAGCAATCTGCATGTCTGAAGTAATGTCAGTTAAAGGTCCAATTTCAAGCCAGGATTTCTAGGTACTGCGATAGTTTACACTGCATCGAAATATCAAGATTTGCAGAATTTCAGGAGAGAACTTCATTATATGATATCATGGTATCTTAGTTCAATCACATTAAAATGTTATTTTAACCATTTATCTAATTTAAATTTCCACCTACTTGACGTTGTGTCTCGCTAGCGAGACCCACAAATTCATGTGGGTAAAAATTACACATATTTGTTTAATTGAGACCAAAATCTTGATGTTTAAATACACATTTTATTCCCAATAACATTGATTTGACGGCTAATTAAACCGATGAAAACGAGTATAGTTGTGATTAGCGGTTCAGGCGTTAACTCTTTAACCACCGGTCCCTATTATATTCGGTTTTTAATTTTTTATTACCACATTAAATACCAGTTTTTAAACATGTTAAAATGAAACTTGACATGAATCAGCAAGATTTCAAAATCGTTAACCTCCATTTTGTCAAATAACCTGAACAATTGAAGTTGTGAATCGCTTGAAGTTGTGAATCGCGTCAGCGAGACACAACTTCAAGTGGGTGAAAATGTAATACTTTGGCGGTTAAAGGGTTAAATGCAAATCAAGGATTGGGACAAACGAAGCGCCCATAACTCTAGCATGTCAATAGTTAACCATTTGCAGAATGCCCAGTATTAGTATTTTTAATCCATGTTAACTTACATTTCCGAAGTAATTTTCAGTTTCAAACGATGAAAAAAATATGTTGACTGAAAGCTTAGTATTATTTGGTTCACTTAATATTTTAACAGCAGTTACCTTTCTTACATTGTAAGTATAAATAATACCTGGGTATATATATATTATGCCTGGACTGCCAGAAAACACGATACATAATTGATCAAATAATGGCTTAATGATGTGACAGTGTCATAGATGGTGGCCCAACATTGGGCCAGCAGCAGGTCAACGTATAATTTTATTGGATTGACTGCTGACTCCCGCATTGTTTTGCTCGGTGTGGGGTATGTGACACCACTCAGTCGTCACTTGAGCTGTTATTTGTGCATGCTCGCTCTGACGAATTAGCCGTCTCAAGACTACACTCCCAGCAAACACGAGACAATGACCCAATGTTGGTTTAATGCTGGACCAGCGTCGTAGGCGGTGGACAGCTATTATATCGACATCGGGTCAGTGGTTCGTTGGAAGTGTCACTACACACAATTTCACATTAATCAGTTATACCTGTTTATTTAAAACACAAATCGAAAATGAGTTATTTGGTTTTCAAATGAAATGTATCGGGCTTTAGGCCACCTTTGTGCACATATAGGCTAAACTGGGCCAGGAGAACCTCCTGAGGATGGTGAGATGATTGAGATGACACTGTCCTCCAGACACAGGATTCGAAATTCGAGCCCTGGCGGTCTGAGGCCGAGCACGCTACCTCTCGTTCACGGAGGCTCCCCGCAATACTGACTTTCACACGTGGATGGGGAAGAAACATTTTTTGTTTCTTTCAAACCGCCGAGACCGGGAACCGAAACCCGAGCTCTGGCGTGAAAGGCAGCGGTGCTAACCACTACCCTAGGGCTCCGGCCCTATTTGGTTTTCGAATTCTTCAGTTATTTTCAATGAAATAAAACTGATCCGTTAAAAAAATAAATTGTAAAACGATTTGTTTTCAAATATCAAAGTTGAACTAGACTGTGACTTTTCAAGTAACAGCAATGTTTGGACTAAGTTTTATACGTTGTTTATACATTGTTTATACGTTGTTTATACATTTTGATTTTTGTTGGCCAATTTGAATTTTAGGCAATTTTGTCAGGTTATTATGTCTCCCCTCTGTACACAGAGGTGGGGACATACTGATTTAACCCAAACACGAGACGTTGACCCAATGCTGGACTAATGTTGGCCCACCGTCTACGACGCTGAGCCAACATTGGCCCAGTATAGGGTAAGCGTGTCGTGTTTGGCGCCACGCTGAATGTGGGCCAGCGTCACAGTCCAGCTTTGGTTCAAAGCATTGTGCCCGTACCGGCAACATGAAGTACTGACTAGGACTGAATGGATACTGGCTAGCGCCGGCGACGCTGGCCCAACATTTAACAGACATTGGGTCGGTGTCGGCTTGTAATCGCCGCCAGCAGTAAGTAATACCAGACCAGCTGCAATTAAATGAACACAGCCCAGCAAACACGAGGCGTTGAACTAGTGCTGGTTTGATGCAGGGCCAGCGTCGCAGACAGTGGGCAAGCATTAGAACTGCATTGGGTCAACGTCGTGTTTGCTGGGAGTGTTGACAAGTGTTTCGTACCAAAACGGAATAATAAAGTCTGTTTAATATAGTCTGTACTGTCCACAGGAGTCATTTATTAACATTAATTACAAAATCCATTGACACTTCATCTATTAGCTATCAACCTAAAATGGTTATGTTGCCGAGGGGAGACATCTCCAGCTTTTTTGTTCACAAAAACTAGACCCTTCCATTTTTATATTATGACAGTTTGTTTGGAATTTCGCTTATGCCTTTTTTGCCAGCCATTTCGAATTTTGGTGGCAAGACTTTTGAGCAAGACTTCAGAATTTGGACTTCAGAATTCCGACTTCAGACAGACTTCGGATTTCAGCCATCGGACTTTAGAATTCAGACGGACTTCGGAATTAAGACTTCAAACTTCGGACGGATTTCAGACAGTCGTCCAATTTTGGACTTCAGACTTCGCACAGACCTCGCACAGACTAAGACTTCGAATTTTGGACTTCCAACTTCCAGGACATTGGATTTCAGCCTTCGGCCTTTAGACGTCAGACTTCGGAGAGACGTCGGATTTTGGACTACGGACTCTCTTTTCGAACAGACTTCTGACATCAAAATTCAGATATCAGATTTGGACTTCGGATTTGGACATCAGACTTTGGATGTCGAACATCAAACTTTGGATAGACTTCGGACATACTTCGGATTTTGAACTTCAGACTTTGGACAGAATTCGGACTTCAGACTTCGGAGAGACTTAGGACACACATTGGACAGACTTTGGATTTCACAGCTCGGATTTTACACTTCAGACAGACTTCGTACTTTAGATTTTGTACTTCGTACTTTGGAATTCAGCCTTTGGACTTCGGACATTGGCCTTCAGACTTCATACGTCAGATTTCGGACCTCAGACTTCGGACTTTAGATTTCAGACTTTGGACTTTAGATTTTACACTTCTAACTTTGGACTTCAGACTTCGGTTTTTGAACTTCAGACATCGGATTTTTTTCAGAAGTCCCCACTGGAGTTTTGTACTTTTGAATAGACATATTGTGGGGCCGGCGACAGGCCGAGCGCCGTTTTCCTGCCCAATTTTCATCTAGGCCCGTTTTGACTGGGCTGAATCAGAGCTGACCAGCCCCGCTTCCGTCAAGCCCACCGCCGCTTCCATTTCGCGCGCATTCGATCACTTTTGACCTAGACACCGAAGCAAGCAGACGTCTCGCTCCGCCGAGCATGCTAGCATGGCCAGGCCATCGCTCCTGTCGTGAGCATGTGCACAGCGAATTGAATTGTTGGATTGACTGCAAAAATACATGATGGTCACCAAATACTAATAATTGCCATAGAATCTTACTCATTTTATCGATTTGGCATGATTTCGGTATTGAGCTGTTTTTTTACGTCAACTATAAAGTTATATTTAAAAAAAAATCCACGAAGTTCACCTTTAAAAGCTGCGACGAATCAATTAACCTAGAAACATGTGTAATATCACTTTTCTTCATGATTTTGTCGTGATAGACTCATTTCTTGATTCAGATTCCTATATTGGCATATTACTTCAGATATAATCCAATATGGTTAATATTGGCCAAAACTGGGTACTGGAATGGTTGCTAGTAAGTAATAGTTTTTTCGCCCCCACCTGGGGCAAGTCATTAGGGATCTGCTTGTCCATTGCACGCTGTACTGTACATACGGAAGCAACAGTCTACAGTGATTGTCCAAGTGTCTGGCTATAATCTTCGGGCGGATCGCCAGAGGCATACCCTGGTTCATCTGCTGAGCAGCGGTGCCAATGCAATTCTTGCATCAGTGCAGGCACTGATGATGCCGTGCTTTTTCTGTCCAGCGTGCGCATTAGAAATTTGCCAATTAAAGAAAAAGTTAATTTAAGGAGATAAAAAAAACATTGCCACAGCTATGAGTTTTTTTTATCGCTTGCATTAATTTTTGTTTTAACTTTTCCAGAAATTGGTGCAATCTGGTTTCTTTGGTCGCCCTCATTAACTTTCCCAGAAATAGACATGCCAAGAACACCTTATCGGGCGAGTGATTGAAAAAACTCTATAACCCTCTATTCCCCAACCCACAATACTGTACAATAAATGGTCATTATTGTCAAAAGGTGACGTAAAGCATTATTTTATAATGTAACTTTTATTATAATTATTTGAAAATGAAATGGAGAATGAAATGGACGTCTTTATACACAACTGAGCAAACCCCAAAAAATTCGAAAATGCCCAGTGATAGACATTATGAATAGCCTTTATTTGGAAATTAACCGGAAGTCCAAATTTCACCCAACACGCCACCTGGTGGCACGGACAAAAACAGTACATGTACAATCTTAAGATTGATTTATGCACAACTGGACCAACCCACAAGTTTTTCTTCCATCAGCCTCACAGTCCCCGTGATTTCACCTAAGCTATAAACGTTACACGTATTTTACTAAAGACATGTCACAGCTAGATCTACAGAAAATAAAGAGAACCTGTGATATACTTATTGATGTATTTTACTACATTTTCGTTAAATTTACAACAAATGTGGCTTGGTCCACTAGTGCATAAATCAAAATGTTCAAATCGATTTATGCACAACTGGGCCAACCCACACTTTTATTTTTTCAATCATCCTCGCAGTCCCCGTGATTTAACCAAAACTATCAAAACGTACATTTATTTTTATTATATTAGATCTACAGAAGCTGTAGATAGACTGTAATATGCTTATTATTGTAAATTTTCTACATATATTTGTATTTGTTTTATTTACAATAAATGTGGGTTGGTCCAGTTATGCATAAAGCAAAATGGTCATTTTTATTTATGCACAACTATACCACAGCTTGTTTTAGGCAGCGAGGCTCAAACCGTTTTCTTTAATTTACAGTAGACTATAAACTTCAATTGCAATTATCTCAAAACGAGCTTTTTGGGGTTGGTCCAGTTGTGCATGAAGGCGTCTAAATTAAAGATGGCCGCCAACAATCATATCGTAGTTTGAAACCAATTTTCTTAAGATATAACAGTATCTAATATATATATAGACCGATAACAAATTTAGTATGCACAGTGAGTTTGTTTTGCCATTTGCTATTTAGTGTCCTACTCACCCTACATAGGGCTTGTAATCTGGAGGTACCAGGCTTGAATCCCGGTCGGGCCGGATATTTGTCATCGTGGTTGTGCATATACAGTGCTCCAAACTGTTCAAAGGCTTAGAGTGTACAGCGTTGTCTATGGTATTGTGCACTATATACATAACCCTTGAAATCATTCGAAATTAGAGAAGGGCATAGACATGTTGGAAGCAGTTGTCTTTGAACAGTTTGGAACAATGTAAATTTGAACAAGCAATATGATCAACATACTGCTTCAAACGCGAATACCTGAAATTTGAAGCTTGCTGAGAAAAAATTGTCAAGATATTGCTTTGAAAATTGATTCAAATTGAGTCATTTTACCAACTTTATTTCAATGTCTGATATCCACGTAATTTCAACAAATTTTCAACTTCATGCATGCGTAATTTCAATGTCTTGTAACGTAATTTCTTCAACCTCATTTCAACATAACTCCGACGTCATTTTAACGTATTTGTGAAATCTTAAATATCGAATTTCAAAAATATTTCAACGGTATTCAAACTCACTTCGAATTAGTTATAGGCCTATTTGAGCCCCACCACCAAATTTGGGGTAGGCCTACTTGCAAATCAGCTTTACATGTGAGTGTATTGTGTTTGTCAAAATGTCGTTGAACAGAGACTGCGATATGAGGTGGACAATTGACATTGATCAACCACAACACATAACAACGTTGAAATGACGTCACATGCCTGCTGGGATACAACATCGTATACTATACTTTATGGTAAGGAGAAATAACAACTAAACTATCAAACAGGAAATATTAATTATAATCATTATTTAAGAATGAATTATTATTATATTAAAGCAGCTCCTTGGGATGACATTAATTTTAGTTTTGTAATGAAACAGTGTATCCCCCAGATCATGATTTTAATTTTTTCAGAGTTTTTAGATTAAAAAAAATATTTTTTATCAACATTTCTATAAATCCGCTTAAAACCCAAAACAAACGTTTTGTATACCTGAACCAAATACACCAAATAGGGGCGATTGCTTTGATCTAACCATCCAAGACGTGGGAATATGTGATGTAAAGTGCTGTATATTGCTGACTTGTTTTGTTTACATGGCATTATACGACCTGGAAATATAACTATTTCACTTTTTTTCGGTGCTTTAAAATTGTTTTTTTTACTTTTTTGTATTTTTAGTTAAGATCAGTGGGCTATATAGCTTCATATCAATTAAATTTTCAAAATTGAAAATGTCTTATCCTACGGGGTCCCTTTAAAAATAACATAGTATGTTTTACGGTTCATTTAAAGATTATTCTTATTATTAAATCGTAGAATTATTCTCTGGTAGAATTATCACGGGTGTTGATAAACACTGTAGGCCCTACGCAACGCTGGGCCAATGTGTCAAAAATCATAGGTAATAGCGATTTACAAGAAAAAAAGAATAATGCAAGCTACAAAAAATTAAGTGGTATTGGGTAGGCCTATTAATCTACTAATAAATCAATCCCCCGAACTGACACGACCTACAACGAAAGGCAAGACAGTAAAACACGGAATAACGCACAGGATAGTAACTAACAGACAAATTAGTCAACGCGAAGAGAGAGTTCGACTTTTCAACGTTTTATAGACCATGTTACGCGTGGTTTGGACTTCGTATTCGTATATTTAGACGAATTGTTAGTAACAAGTCCTGACCATCAGACTCATAAGAAACATTTGAAAATCCTATTCAAACGGTTAACCGAATACGGAATAATAATAGGACCGGATAAATGTCAATTCTAAACGACTGAACTAAGTTTTTTAGGACAATATGTCTGCCCTGAAGGCATTTCACCCCTTCCAACAGCAGTGGATGCGATAGTAAATTTCGTGAAACCTGAAAAACAGAAGGCATTACGTAGATATCTAGGAATGGTAAATTATTACCATCGTTTTATTCCTCATTGTGTGGAGAAATTGACACATTTGAATAGTTTGTTGACCGAAGCCAACGAAGGTCAGAATAGATCCGCCCAAGTCTAATTTCGAATTGCATTGGACAGAGAATGCGAACGTAGCATTTACCGAATCGAAGCAAATACTAGCGAATGCAACGTTATTAGTACACCCGCAACCGTCGGCACCTTTAAACATCACGTGTGACGCTAGTGATTTTGCGGTCGGCGGAGTTTTACAAGAGTGTATTGATAATGTATGGCAACCTTTGTCATTTTGTAGCAAAAAGCTATCACCAGCAGAGACACGTTACAGCGCTTTTGACCGAGAACTTTTGGCAGTATATACTACCATAAGACATTTTAGACATAACTTGGAGGGTAGAGAATTTTATGTCAACACTGACCATAAACCTTTGACTTATGTCATGAACTCTATGCCAGAACGGCCATCTTTACGTCAGACAAGGCATTTAGCTTTCACAGCAGAGTTCACAACCGACATTCGATACGTGAAGGGCGAAACGAATTTTGTAGCGGACGCATTATCGCGACCAACGGTATCAGCTATTGAATATGATGCCGCGATAAATTATAAAGACCTGAGCGCGGACCAGGCTTCAGACAAAGAATTCAAACGCTTGAGACACTCAATTTCGTTTGTAAAAGACATTCGATAATGTGTTGGTATGGTGCGATATTTCGAGAGGACGTAGCCGACCGTACGTAACCGAAAAGTTTAGAAGGAAAGTTTTTAATTCACTTCACGGTTTAGGGCACCCTTCTCATAGAGCCACGAAACCTCTTATTAATTCTCGTTTCGTATGGCATAAGATGAACTCTGACATAGCAAATTGGTGCAGATACTGCACTGGCAGCCAAACAGCTAAAGTTTCACGTCACAATATACCAGTTTTCGGAAAGTTAGAGGAGCCGACCGAGAGGTTCGATCATGTACACGTCGATTTTGTTGGACCCTTACCTTATTCCGACAGTTTTAAATATTTTTGACATGTTTTAAACTCATGCATGCCTAACGTAGTAGGCAAACGCAGAGATGATAACTACTGTTGATCTGACCAGAACGGAACACGACAATCCATGATTGGATTGGTTCAGTAATGGATTGGTCAGTACAGGCAAAGGTCAGCCGAGCCATCAAGGCTGATGGACGGGCGTCCGTCGCCAGGAAATGTATGTTAACTCAATGTGCCGATTATGATCATGTATGATTAGATGTTAAATCAATGTTGTGATTATGATGATGTAAAGTTTATATAAGAGACGGACGTCGGTGAGGAGAGGAATGCGGGGAGTGATGCGGGCTTGGTACGAGGTTGAGGCGGGCCAGAGTGCTGTCACAGGCACAATGGTGCGCGCTCTGGTTTAGAACCAAGTGGTTTTATGTTCTCTGCCACGTTGGGTAGAGTCAACTGACTATGTAATCGTATCTGTATATTATATGTGGTCCACACAGTGAGGAGAAATAAACACGACGTTTTTCTAGAGAAGGACTTTGTTGAATGAGCCTGGAGTCTAAGATTGAAAACCAACTCTTCGCCGTCCGCCGTGTCGTGTTGGCGTCGGGATGGCGTCAAGGGTTGACGTCTCTTTTCATTGGCGAGCTTGCTAGAGGATCTGTGTGGACGACTTGACGTCACTATTTGACGTCTTCACAAAAATGACTGAGAGAGAGAAGACAGTGACAGAGAGGACAGGTTTGTTTTGGCTGCTGATGTTACTGGCACTATGTTATAGTTGCGTCAGCGCCGGTGTTAGCGCTGGACCAGCAGGACAGTGATATGGCTTGTGACATTGATCTAGTTTGGTAGCGCATCAGTGACAGCAGTGGCAGAAGGAAATTCGGACAATGTTAAAACCTGTAGGAGGACTGGAGTGGTGGACGGATAACGTCTGCTGCTGACGATGGTTGTGGACAAATTTTCATTCCCTGAAGGTTTCCTGAAATATTTTTCCTGACAATAGTTACAAGGTATGTGACTTGAAATTTAAAATTGCTACTGAAGCCGTTGCTGGACCTTTAATTTAGAAGTGTAAACAGTGTATATAAACAGTATTATGGCAACGTCCACGTCAATTAAAGGGCGTCGCCCAGTGCCATGGAAAAAAAGTAAAAACACGCAGGACAGTCCCAAATGCAGAGATCCATTTCAGAAGACATCTCTGCAACGTTGCCGATGATGACAGCCCAGTGGAGAGCAGAAGGGCTGATCAAAATCACATTTTGATCGCGGTGGTTGCCAGGGAGCTGCATGGTGACAAGCTGACATTTTGGGTGTTGGACGGGTTCACCACACTCAACCACACTTACCCACACCTGTGTCGCAGCACAGTGAGAAGACTGATGGGGAAGTGCGCTGCTGAAGAATGCGTCATTGTTATCATAATAAGTGTCAGGTCGGGCAGTGAACGCCCTGTGGTCGACATGTAGTCGACGGCGTTCACATTGGTTCGATAATGCATACGAGTCGGGCAGTGAACGCCCTGTGGTCGGCCTGTAGTCGACGGCGTTCACATCGGTCCGATAATGCATAGGAGTCTGTTAAATGCTCCTCGGACTGGACATGATTAAAGACAGTGATTAGCACATTATCTAATTGCGTCGGATAAATGCCGACTTGTTTTTGGAAAAAGGTATGTGAAATTTTTGTGCTACACCTGATAATAATTACACCACCCACACCTCTAGTACGTCAGACCGCATATATTCGGATAACATGGTTCAATTTGCTCAGTAGTGTGTAGCGAAATGCTACATCATTCTGTTGAATTATTGTTCAAAATTGGAAGTAATTAGTAAAGCTGGTTTATATGTCATAATTATTGACAAAACAAAAAATTTGAATTTGGTAATGAGTGATAATACGTTCACTGAATTGTTTTTCTATCAAATTGAACCCTTGGAAGGATTATGACGGTATTAAGAGGAAAAGTGGGCAAGGTTGGGATTGAAAATAAATATCAGAATTACCACTCATAATAATGTTAATGTTTGGGAACAAAGAATAGCGGAAATTGAGGCTACGACTGCCCTCCCCAGATTCTTCCCATAACATCAATGAAACGTGGGTGGTTGTTTAATAACCCTTGAATTCCTCAGGAGGCATTTACGAGTCCAATGTCATATTTATCAAATATGCTGATTATAGAAAATGATACAACCCATTAAAATGAGGATAATGCTCATTTGATGTGTTGCATTTGAATATTTTAACAAAATTAGTTAATTTGTAGCTTATTCACTAGGAGGTGAGAATTGCGATAGCAGTTCACCACTCGCAGTGAATGGGAAGTAAATAAAATTGCAGAGCAATTAAAGGGTTAGTAAATTCTGATTGACGCGAAACCGGTGTTCCCAGTACAATGTGATACTGGCGGGTTTCGGGGGAAATGTGACTGCTCATAGTGAGAGCTCACAGGTTAATCAGAGTACGTTCGCCAAAGAGAGTGTACATGATTTTTGGCTCAACTGATCTGATTGCTACCAGCGCGAGGTGCGCAACTCTGGAGTTTAGAATAATTCTCAGAGGAAATATTGTTGTCCAGACGACGCTGCGGGTGAAGCAGGAATTTTAGCGAGTGGATCTGTTATAACCTGGTCTCGCATGGTATCAACATGTATTGTGATAACCGAGTGATAGCAGACCTAACAAAGGTGTTCACAGTCCACGGAATTGCTAGTAAATATTATGTGTATAATGTATCAGTACGGAACCGGTCCCACGTAAGTGACTGAGGACAAGTACAGAACCCCCAAAGCTGTTGCGGTGTCAGATGCGCAGCGTGGGGCAGGTTCGAACCCCACACATGAACAGCCAATGAGCTGAGGGCTGGGTTCGAGTATGTCATAGCATATGTGACAAAATGACGCCTTCTCTAAAACCAACACATTTGTGTTAAACGGTGACATCACCTAACGACAGGATCAGTTAGTTGTTATAACGCTGCCCTGGTGACCGAGGTTTCTGCAGAGAGGTCGCCCTATGCCATGTGTCCATGTCATTGGTATATAAATGACGTGGGATTTTATGACATTGTTGTGGTTATCCACAAGACAATGTTAAAATATATTATGTATATCTTGAGAATTGCTGCTGAACGTTGACTGTAAGACTGAGATTGGACACTGGGGTTGTGTACCATCTGCAGGTCAACAGGGACAGCACTAGCTATGCTTAATCATCATTTATTGCATAAATTAATTAAACTATGTATTATTGTGAAACATGAGCTCTTACAAACACGCCTCGAGCACCCGGACTGGCAAGCATTATAACAAATTGAGGACATAATCCTTCAACAAATTAATAGCTCGGTGGCCCAGCTGGATATTGGATACGTCCGGCCGGCGTACTCGTTCCACTGGGCATTGCCGTGGTCTTTGTTGTCGCCGGTTGCTCTAGTCATTAGTTGTGCGTTCTTGCTATGGTGGACGTGCCATGCGTCAAAGTTGTGGAAGTTACGTTGTAAGCTTCAGTTGGAGGCGATAAAACTACAGCGGAAGATCGTTGGATCGCAATAACGCGACCAGAGAGGACATGAGAACAAGTGTAGTGAGGACAATCACGTAATATTGTGCGCTACTTATTTACGTAATGAATTATGGACATGTAGTCTACTATTACCGACATGAACAATTACCGTTACCAAGAGTATTTAATAATGACTTATTGCCATGTATATCATTGTTGTGATCTTCAGTGTTGTGAAACTTGTTGTTACTTAAGAAATGTTCATCTTACTCACATAGCGTGACCCACTGTTGTTTGTCCATGCATGATTTTATAAGTAGTAGTTGGAGTTAAAAGAACACAATCCGTTTTTTAACTTTGAGGGATAGGCCTATGTAAACTCATGCATGCCTAACGTAGTAGGCAAACGCAGAGATGATAACTACTGTTGATCTGACCAGAACGGAACACGACAATCCATGATTGGATTGGGTCAGTAATGGATTGGTCAGTACAGGCAAAGGTCAGCCGAGCCATCAAGGCTGATGGACGGGCGTCCGTCGCCAGGAAATGTATGTTAACTCAATGTGTCGATTATGATCATGTATGATTAGATGTTAAATCAATGTTGTGATTATGATGATGTAAAGTTTATATAAGAGACGGACGTCGGTGAGGAGAGGAATGCGGGGAGTGATGCGGGCTTGGTACGAGGTTGAGGCGGGCCAGAGTGCTGTCACAGGCACGATGGTGCGCGCTCTGGTTTAGAACCAAGTGGTTTTATGTTCTCTGCCACGTTGGGTAGAGTCAACTGACTATGTAATCGTATCTGTATATTATATGTGGTCCACACAGTGAGGAGAAATCAACACGACGTTTTACTAGAGAAGGACTTTGTTGAATGAGCCTGGAGTCTAAGATTGAAAACCAACTCTTCGCCGTCCGCCGTGTCGTGTTGGCGTCGGGATGGCGTCAAGGGTTGACGTCTCTTTTCAATGTGTTGGCCATTTTACACGTTGGCCAGAGGCCATACCGATAAAAGATATTAGAGCAGAGACAGTTGCGGACGCATTTTTCGATAGATTGGTAGCTCGTTTTGGGACTCCTGCCACGATTACTACGGATAGAGGAGCTCAGTTCGAATCCAGACTATGGGATACCTTGCGTAAGCAATTCGGTATAACTACAAACTGAACGACGAGTTATCATCCTCAATCAAACGGTATGGTTGAGCGCTTTCATAGACAACTTAAAGTCGCCATTATGGCGCACGAAATACCGAACCCGTCGAAAACTATGCTTCCGGCTGTTTTACTCGGCATCCGATCGGCCGTCAGAAAACATTAGGCAGATCGGCTGCCGAGATGACATACGGAATGACATTACGTCCACCAGGTGACTTTACGGAGAATTATACTGTGGACGCCAATACTGATTTTGAAAATTATTCAGATAGGTTATGCGTAGCCATGTCACGTCTCCGGTTAAGCCCCCCACGAGACACAAATCAAAAAGATCAAAATTGCACCACCGCTGACTGCCCCTTACGACGGACCGTATAAGGTCGTCGCTAGGAGTGGTCGAGTATTTAAAGTGTTAATTAAAGACAAGGTTGAGACGGTGACTGCAGACCGTGTCAAACCTGCGCATATCAAGCGCACGCCTGAGAATGAACAACCTAGACAATCGACTGCGATGTCAAAAACTACTGCTGAACGGCCTACGGCAAAAAATCACGAACCTAAGACGGCTGTGGTAGGAAAAAGAAGTACTACTACGTCGACGCCTTCTGAGGCCGGAGTTAGCAAGAAGCAAAATTTGAAGTCTACCGCAAAGACAAAGGCAACAGTTCCAGAGGTTAACCAACGAGGAGAAAAACCTGTGGAACAGTCCAATACGAAGGCGACACTTTACAAGGCGCCGCATGTCAGGAACGCCACGACTTCTCGTGCCAACGGGAGGTACGACTTTACATTTGAGAAAAGACGTGCCGCTTCAAACACAACAGAATAAACGCATCGAAAATCAAAACGAAAGCCATACCGATAACAGCCGTAGAGTGAAAATAAATCTGCCGCCGATTCAAACACCTGTGGGACGACAGATCCATACACCAGCACGATTCGTGCAGCTGGTTCACGCGGTTATAGCTCCTAATGATATATACTGCGGACCCAGCGCACGTAACATTTAACTTTATTGTGTATATAAATCGTGCCAGGCCTGGCACAAATAAATCATTGTTAAGTAAATAATGTAAAATTTTCACTATCATTATATATATTAAATAACTAAGTCAGCTGGATGAGAATTTTGAGTTTTGGGCATGACCCGTTAAAAGGACATTTGCCGAAAGGATTGGAAATAAATAAAGATTTAGTCATTGCCGCACTCACTATAGCTCACCAACAACCCACGCTGTATCACGACTTTGGCTGTTTACATTTTTATAGTTAAATTGTTGATATTTTTGTACAAATTGGTGCTACTTGGTCGGCGCGTAGTTAACCGTAATTTTACGATATCTGCCGTTGAGGTAACCACAAGCATAGTTTTGTAGATATACGTTGTCACTTAACCCGGGGTAATGTGGCAACCTCACTTGCAGATTATCGCGACCGAGTTCGAGCCGGACGGAATCACTGATTGACGCATTAGCGACTTCCACCCGGCTCACGCCTTGTGCGGCCGGGTCGCACTCTTTCACTGTTCCACCGACTTTCACGCAAGCTAGACGTGTAACTGCGTCGTCCGCATTCAGCCACGTGGCTGTATAGCCACTTCTGCCGCAAGAGACTAAGTAGCACACACATATCTGACAATGTCTACATGAATATGGAACGAATAAAGAACGAATTAAAGGAATCATCTATTTTGACTGAGTTTCTACAGTGAATCATCACTTGCTAACCGGGCAAGACTCTAACGATTAAGATTGGGCCTGAAGCGATGGTCGCGTCTATTGACTTGTCGAACACTCGATAACGCCAATGGTAACCTTCCAGAACCTAATACACTCATCTAGTCTAGGCTCATCGAGACACAAATCAGCCTTTGAATGAACACATAATACGGCTGGGTTATTTTATTGAACCTTGAATATGCGGTACATGTGATTTTCATACCCTTAGATGTACAAAAATCGTCTCCTCTTGAAAATACAAAAATCGGTACAGCTCTAATACAACATGTACACGGGAAGTTATCCTGGTCCAGTTTAGTCCTGGTCCAATTTATATGTGCAAAAAAGTGTCCGAATACCCCAGTCATTCGTTCACTTATTTACTCATTTATTTTCACCCCCCCCCCCCATGATATATATTATCAAACAATTTCTGAAATAATATTCAATAAATTATCATTTTTTAAATAAATATATTACATAAACATTATCTTCAATGCAAGGAAATACCAAAGGCAGTTACTAAAATTACATTCTTGCACAAAGTAACCTTCATATTGTTTTAATGATAATATATAACGATAATGTAGAAGTTCAAACAGTCTGTGATCCAAACATCAATATCACATTTTTGAACCTCCACTCGACTCGTGACCTCAAACATGGCGAACACGAAGTTATATAATGATATTATTAAGAATGATGCCACAAAAATTCTAGCAGTCAAATAATGTAATAAGACAAAACTTATTAAACTGTTATTCTTATCACTCCGAAAACATGTAACTTGATTTACCTTATGTTACTAGCACCATATTATATGTGCATAGATTCATGCAATGATTGTATAATAAGTATTTCATGATTATAATCTCATCTGCCTGACTCACCTACTTCATTTATCTGATATAACAATACCAGTTAGAATGTTTAATATATTGCTTATTATATTATCGAAACTATCATTTCTCTAAATATATCGAAAAAGAAGATAATTAAAAACAAAGTATGTTTGGAGTGTTCCTGAGAGTGGTTCTCAGGATCAACTCTTTAAAAGAGGCTTCGACTCTGTGCGTACTTTGGATTCACGTTTCACACATGTGTTGCCATTACATATTATAACCACATCTTTATATCTATCTTGTTGGTGTAATATTAAGGTACCATTGAATTAAATATATCGATAATAGTTTTCATAAAATTATTGACAATATCCTTAATTACACAATATAGTTTACAATATATATTTAAGGATAATGGCCTTACACAAGCATGGTCATAGCTATAGCAGTTCTTTAAAAACTAACGATAATAATTTTCTTTTATTTCAGATTTTTTTTTTCCATTTCAGATTAGCTCATTCAAATTGTATAATGTACCGTACATTTATTTATTAAAAATAATATTCTGCAATAAATTAATATGTATCGTAGTAGGGGTAATAACTCCAACGCTAACTCGAGTAAGTAACTCGAGGCCAGACCAGCTAAGGTCATCCTAACTTCAAACACACTAAAATGTTGAGTCATCTTAACTTCAAACTCACAAAAATGTTGAGTAAATTTTTTAGACATACGTTCGACAAGGATACATTAGGCCTGCTCCTAGCTTACATTCCAGGAATTTCACAACAGCAATGCAAGATCCAGACGGCACTGCCGCCTTTTGCCATCACATGAGCAATGTTATTTTCAACTCTACCAAAATTGGAAGAGAAATATACATTGGCATAGCTACAATGAAGAATTGAATGCTACAAATGAATGAAATATCTTTTGTTGGGGATAGTTTAGGCTTGTATGACAACTAAATGCCAGAATTGCGTAATAATTGTTTTATGTATGATGAGCTATTATTGAACTTTGCAATGACCTTATATAAGTTGTCCTTGGTATGACATTTGTTTGTTACTGTAAAGGCCAACCCTGCAACCCGAACCGATATAAATGTTTATTTTCTTTAGCATATGCCTATGTATACCCCTTTCTATTAATGTGTAAAACATTAATATTTGGGTCAAATTGTGCAAGTGCTTTGGGACGGTTGTGTAAAAAAACTTTATGGTATGACCATGTTGCTGATATTTTGCAAATAATCTATATATATAGCACTGAGTTAATAATACCTATAAGCATCCGCGTAAATATCTAAATATGAACAATAGTTCAGTTATTCTTCCACTCTTCATATTTAGTATGTAACATGACATCATTTAACAGTTTGGCCTCAAGAAGTCTTAGTTGCGCAGTTGACATCTCGCAATTCAGAATGATAATTATGTGCAGAATATACCAGATTGGAATTAATTTATTAAGATTTTCTTTGATTTGACATTGAAATAACTTTGTAAAGCCCGCATCGGGAAGGGGAACTTTAGTGTATCTGAAAAAATACACCCTCTTGATAGATTGGTTCATATTCTAACCTACCAAGCAGTTGGTTATGTTTATGGGTAACGCGTGGGCTTACTACACACGCATAATGAAAAGATTTGCCGGTATGTAATTTACTTGGGAATATATATAATAAAGCTTATCGTAGCATTTTAGGCATTATAATGATGTCGAATGATGTTTTATTTCATCCTGATAAAATATTATGGTTTGTTGCTCAAAATATAACTTCAGTGAATTCATGGCAGCCATTTTGAATTTCATGTTTTACAAAAAGCCCACAAGGATGAGAGCTCCACATCCGCACAGATATATCACCAGGGGAACCAGCCAAGCATAATCAAAACAGAAAAAAAAACTATCAGCCAAAACAATCGATATCCGGTTGTTTTTGCTTATAATTGCACAAATATAGAATTCACGATATTTTTTCTAAAGCAAATGACAGAATTGGCTTTCTCATACCTAAAAACATAAGAATAGACATGTATAGTTTGATCTTGAAATGACCTTGAAATGACCTTGACGTTGTTTTTCGACGTTATCACAGTAAAACACAATCCCAACCCATGTCAGACTTCATAGCCCAATTATGCATCGATAGTTCGCCACGGGAGCCCAAACTGATGTTTAACAGCTGCTGCACACTGTAATTTTGCTCGTCCAATTAAACATTTAGGAAAGGGTGTAGTAGGCCTAATACTTAGGGTGTATTCCCCCCCCCCCCCCAAGTTAGATACTGCCCTCAATCTCATAAAATGCGCGTGGAAAAGATATCTGACCAAGAATGTGTCAAAACTAATCCTTTGTAATAGATGACTGCACCACTAGTATTGTTTAAATTGATTAAAAGTGGATATTTTCACTATTTGTGGCCATTTTGACCTTCAAATGAACCTAAGGTAACCTTGACATGACCTTGATGTTATTTTTCTGATTACCAAGAGTCTCTTAGAGTATTTCGCACACTTCTGGAATACAAAAACATTTCATAGATATTGTAATACACAATTTTCACCACTTTTTTGCTTCGCAATTGGATATTTTGACCTTTCAAGGTCAATGACCTCTAGAGGTCACCAGGGGTCAAATGTAACTTACCTCCACATCTTAAAATAAACTACAGGATATGAACTAATAATGGTAGAAGTTTCATGCTTTAATCATGAAATGCACAATGGTTTCATTATGGGAGCTTTACCACAACACTATAGGCCTAGTGGCAAAATTATTCGCAAAAATGTTTTTTATATAGGGTCTACGTTGGCTATCTTGGATTTCGCCACTTTGGACCATTTTCTCGACCTTTAAAAAAATGCAATCCCTTTTTTTCTTGATCTTCATGATATTTTGAGTCAGAATCAAGTGAAAAATCAATTTTAACAGACAAAATGCACGAAAGTGCTAGACTCGATATGTGACATATGAGCCTACACAACTAGGCCTACCCTAACTAGTCTAGCTGTACTAGTAAATGAGCAGCACAGTTATATGGACATGTTTAGAAGCCAAGAGGCCGATCAGAATTAACTAAGTCTTATAAATTAGTCTAAGTGAACATTGTATTTATCACATAGACTAAGCTAGACTACCAATAGGTAGGATAGGTCCAGCCCCAGTCTATAGGCCTACTAGGCCTAATATTAATAATAGAGTGTAGGCTAGTAGGCCTAGGCCTAGTTCCTGGCCCGCGAGCTTGCTTGCCCAGAATGCAATGGGTCACGGATGGGACTACTACTACATGTACTAGTACATGTAGTAGTACTAAGCTAGTAGTAGTAGGCCTTTTTAGTATGACGCTGGTGACTAGGCCTACATCATACAGTGGCGTCAAAATGTGATCTATATTCTAGACTAACGATAGGCATAACCTAGATTTATGAAGAGAAATTTGAACTACCGTAGCCTCCCGTAGGCCTAGACTAGAGTTACTGCATCATACTCATACAGTCATCACTCATAGTGAGCAATTTCGGCCATTTTAACCATTTGTAACGATGTGAGTATCTTACGTTTCAGATACATGCTGCGTTCTAACCCGGAACGTACTAGGCCTACTACTATAGTCTAGGAACAAATGTAATAATAAATCATTTTGTTGTGATTGTGATTAGAGAATCTATTTGTGATATTATTATGATGAATCAAGGACTTAGGTCATCTTTAAGGGTCCGGGTCGTTATTCCGACAGGTCGTTATTCCGACAGGTCGTTATTCCGACAGGTCGTTATTCCGACAGGTCGATATTCCGACAAACAGGTCGTTATTCCGACAGGTCGATATTCCGACAGATCGTTATTCCGACAGGTCGATATTCCGACAAACAGGTCGTTATTCCGACAGGTCGTTATTCCGACAGGTCGATAGTCCGACAAACAGGTCGATATTCCGAGAGTTCTATATTCCGACAAACAGGTCGATATTCTGAAAGGTATATATTCCGACAGGTCGTAATTCCGACAAAAAAAAATAGTGATGAGAGGATTAACCACTATTAACAGCTACTGTGGTGATGAATAGCGATGAAGACCTATCTCTAAAATACTAAGATTGTCACTGTACTTGTTAACTCTTTTCGTGCTGCATCATTCTTTGACATACATGTATTATTCATTTGAAGCTTGCGTTGGTGATGCAAATGTTACTTTAACATGGGCGTTTAAAAGTGGACCAGTTAGGACTAATAATTTACAATCGGTGCTTTTTTGAGATCCGAACGCATTTGCCCGCACTGAAAGGGTTAACCTTCTCTACCCTGAGTTTATGGGAGCCATTTGGGGGGTGTTTTTGAGCGTAGTGTATATAGGCCCACACTTCTTTGTACAGCTGTGATATATAGATGCGTTCAGATCCATTGTTAAGCTTAATATGCCAACCAATGGAAAAACTACATTTATGTCAACGTATTTGATATCTAAAGTTGTTTTAAGAATTGCAGATGTATACAATTATTGTATATATTTATGTATATTCCAGCCTAATAAACACTGATAAATAAATACATTTAATTATTATTCCCACACATTCCCCTGATTTTTCCCTGACTGCCCAGAAAATACATCACCAACTATTAAATTGAGCAAAATATTATTGAGCGACCCCCATAGTGCTCTAATGCCGTCCAAAATGCTGTTACAAATTAGCAATCTCAACAACATCAGTACTGAAACTAATAATACTATTTTCGAAGTGAAAGTATACAGTCAGAATGAATACAATTCAGAACTAATATTGATCATCTTAAAATTTCCTAACTTTGCCCTTCCTATGAGGATGGATGTATTCTAAACAGTGATGGAACAATTGAAGTTTTATAGCTGCGTTGCGTATAGACAGTAGACAGTGATATGAAAATATAATTATGTTGTTGTGCCTTGAGTCACAATTATAATATTATATCTATAATATTCTTATTATAAATACTATTACTTATTATCTTGTTCATGTTCGTGACGGCAGGATAGCTCATTGGTCGCGTGGTGGACTCGAGAGTCTGGGGGTACCTGGTTCGAGTCCCGCTGCGGCCTAAATCTTTCCTTGGTGTATACATATGCAGTGACCCAAACTGTTCAAATTCGTGGTATAATAATAGCAACCGAACGTATAACCGATTCGCGCCGCCTAAAAAAAAGTACAAAAAAAAAAGAAATAAAAATGTCAAAGTTGACATGTGAACGGTTAAAAAACCTCTCGTCCTGGTTGGAAACGGGCTCTTACAAACACATGAAATAATATATATTTAAAATCGTTTATGAAACCGTAGAAAAATGCTATTAAGTGTTTCTCTACTGCTATTAGTTGGCAAGTTATGACGTGGGCTTGTTATGAACAACGGCCATTTTGAATTTATTTAATATGGCTGATACACAGGAACTCCAAAGACTGGCTCTGGTAGCAAATCTTATGGATAGGTCGTTATCAATGCCTGATACAGATGATTGTGTTGCTGATCTGCGTCGTTTAAACTGTTATCATGTCGTATATATATTGACGAAATAACTTTACAAATATTTTTGTTTTTTAAATAATTCCCAAATCAACTGCAAAACATCATAAATCAATCCTACATATTCGAAAACCATAGAAAAGTGGTATCACATGCGTCTCTACGTCTATTAGTTTACAAGTTATGAAATGACCCTAATTTGAATGGCGGCCATCTTGGATTTGTCAAATAATTCGCCCACAGCGAGAGTTCAGCTTGGTTCCCGCGATAAATCAAAAATATTATGGCTTTGGCCATACGTGGTCCAAATTTGGTGCTTTTGGAACGATTTTAACAATTCGGGGGTAAATCAGTTAAGCCCCCTGATTTGAATACTTATGCTATGGGTCTGACACCATTATAAATATTTTTAAATCTTTCAGCGCTGAGACTGACTTTAGACGTCAGACTCTGACGTATAAAATCGGTCTCAGCGCTGAATTTGCTGTCTTATTATTGGATCACATGTAGCCCTATTAGACAGTTTAATTTGGCATCACATGTTCTTATGTAGATACATTTAAACAGTGTCACTGGTTAAAATAGCGATTTTACCATTTCTGCTATATTCTGAAAAAATGCAGCGTCTGAGGCATTTAAGAAATGGAATTTCAGAATCAGCATGAAATTCTGACTAGAAACACTTTTTAAACCTTTTGGGCCCAGACACGTAATTAAAAGTGGTTTATCTCGCAGACTAATTCCCATTACAATTTACATCAAGAAACTGTCGGAATAACGACGTGTCGTTGGAATATCGACCTGTCGGAATATAGACCTGTCGGAATATCGACCTGTCAGAATAGGCCTATAGACCTGTCGGAATAACGACCTGTCGGAATATCGACCTGTCGGAATATAGGCCTGTCGGAATAACGACCTGTCGGAATAACGACCTGTCGGAATAACGACCTGTCGGAATATAGACCTGTCGGAATAACGAGCTGACCCCATCTCTAATGTCAAAAGTTCAATTCCAAGGTCAAAAGTAAGAAAATATACTTTTTAACAACTACAAATATCAGCAAGTGTAGTCTAATACCTCTTTTTGATGTGTTTTAGACTGAAGAATCAATTTGTGGCGCTATTTTGATGATTAGAGGTCATTTCAAGGGCAAAACGTAAATTTCCAGGTCAAGTAAGTGAATATATGATTTTCAAGGTCGAGTTTATTTTTTTTTAACTAGTCTAGTCTAATATAGCTAGGAAAAAAAGTGTATATTGTTTACTGAAATCCGTCTATTTCACCTTATGAACACACCAAATAGATTTCAATTCGTATGCGTTTGCAAACTGCAAGGTGGTACAACAGCTGTTCATAAAATATCTAATAACAAAATTGAACACTTAGCATATTTGCAAATATGCGAAAAATGTGAATTTCTGTTCGTCATATAGGCCTATATATGCGTTTGTTGATGGCTCATTAGAAAGCAGGACACCATGTTAGAGAGAGTATCACGCATGACACCATGTTAGAGAGAGTAGGCTATCTGCATGACAGGTCTGCTGTGAAAAATGTCTGCTGTGAAAAATGTGAGGAATTTGGGTGCTTATGTGGACATGTCCCATAATGTAGCTACATGTAGGCTATTCTGTTAAAATCGTGCTACTTACATGCATAGAAATGTACTATGCTTACATGTACCATATTGGACAAATCCGGAAGTTCCTTCCCAGAAAGA
The DNA here is from genome assembly GCA_964017125.1 of Flabesymbios commensalis. Classification (NCBI taxonomy): domain Eukaryota; kingdom Metazoa; phylum Annelida; class Polychaeta; order Terebellida; family Flabelligeridae; genus Flabesymbios; species Flabesymbios commensalis. Next base: position 64,929,275 of record OZ024906.1, on the reverse strand, counting down.
CTATCGAAAGAGTTATTTATAGACTAGTTATGAACGCAATGATAACTTCGCGTATCTCTTGTAAACGCCCTGCTTTATGGCACTTCCGATAAAAATCTGGTGAAATTAGGCCTACGTAGGCGGATCATCAAAGTATGAACATGTGACACCAATTTTACGAGAGTTACACTGGCTACATGTGATGTGGAGTCCATTTTAAGATCATGGTGTTAGTGCACAGGGCAGTTAAAGGGACTGGCCCAGGCTAAAATCATAAAAAAATCGGGGATTTTATTTTGGCTTTTTAATATAACCATATGATGTGAACATGTCCATAGACTAACGTTAGAACTGCAAAAGTTTTCTATTTTTTCTGCTGCGCATTCACCACTTAGACTAGATATAGAGACGAAATTCCTGATTTCTAATGTCAAAAATTAGAAATACGGGAATTTCGTCTTACCTACTGGTGAATGCGCAGCAAAAATATTAAAAAAACTTTTGCAGTTCTAGTCTATGGACATGTTTACATCATATGGTCATATATATTTGGAAGCCAAACTAAAATCACCGATTTTTTTTATGATTTTAGCCTGGGGCAGTCCCTTTAATGACACTGCCACTGGACCCGTCTATCTACAGAAACTTGTCAACATGTAGCCTACATACCTGGGAGGTCATTGCGCTCTCAGTCTGCCAGGCTGCTTACTAGACCAAGAACGAGATCAAGAGCTGGAGATGCGACAATCCATATGTATCAGCAGCAGCTGATCTGTGGAATACCTTGCCTCTGAACCTTAGGTTGATAGAGGATATTAGCAGTTTTACCAAGCACCACGATGACTGATGTCATCACTAGGCCTAGAATATTCCGCTACCTATAAAATCATTAAGTGGACGTTATTATGTACAGCGCCTTGATTAGTTTTTTTAGAGGGGGCGCTATATATAAGTCTAAATTTGATTGACAGACTGTCATTGATCAGCTTTATATTTACACTAGCATAGGCCTTTGTCCAGTAGTCCAGTAACATTAGGAGATGAAATTGGGGGGGGGGGGGGGAGGTGGGTTGGGATTTCAGTAACATTTTTAACCCCACCTGAGCAACATAATAAAAATCCTCCGAATTTTTGTGATTTTGGTATCTACCAATATATCTAGGCCTACATAGTATTAAAAGTTGTGCAGTTGCAATATTAAAAATCATTTTAGACACCGTCTACACCGTCTGATAACCACGATGGCCATGATAGAGCAAGATATACGTGTAGAACTTTTTAAGATAGATCGATGATTTTGGTGTATACCGTGTGACTTTCTGGTACGACCGACATGGTGGTATCACCAACAATAGTATATAGTAGTTTTTTTGATGCTTGAGACTTGAGTCTTGACAGCATCATGATTTATGGCCATGACATAGGCAACGTTAACCAATTCTTTTTCATAAAATGTAACTTTTTTGGTGGTAGCTATTAAACTTGTAGGCTTAGCGGCTTTTATTTAGCCGGGGAGGAATACGCTCATATTTGGAACAATCTTGCACTTGATGACAAGTTGTATTAAATTGGCATGGTATGGGCAGTGTGTTTGCAAAATCCATTGCAAACAAAATGGGCGTCACCTTTGGTGACCACTAGAGGTCAAATTCAAAATGGCCGCCAAAACGACCATAAAAAAACGAATAAATGTAATATCTCACCTTATTTTTGAAGTAGAATATCATGTAATACCACTTGTTGTATGTTTTGCGACATGATAATTCAGCTGTTGGGGTCATTTCAATGATATGGGCAATTTTTGAGGTCGAAGGTCATTTAACTACAATATACTATAATAGTAAAAAAACTGTCTAGAAACAAATTTTCAGTTTTTAAAATTTGGTATGGTGTTAGGTATGGGAAATGTATTGCCAAAATATATCGCAAAAAATAGGTTTGACCTCTTAGTAAAATTCAAAATGGCCGCAAAAAAGGCCATCAAAATTAATAAATGTAATATCTTAGCTCTTGTTTGAAGCAGATCATTATATAATACCATTTTTTCTAAGTTTTACGGCATGGCTAATCTGTTCCCGGGGTCATTTTAATGCTTTCTATGTTTTTTTTGAGGTCAGACTGACAGAGGTAAAAAATCCAAGATGGCCGCCAGCAGACATTTTGAGAAAAAAAGATTTTTAACTAACAATCCGAAAATCATTGTGTAATTTAATGTCATTTTATAATGACAAGGTTTTCAAGATAATAAGGTTTTCAAGATCACCGGTGGCTATAACTGCATACTAGTAATGACATTATTGATATCATGAATGGAATTTGAGCCATCAAATTAGCCAGAAATGACCTATCATGTACCGTATCCCGCGCATAAATGTACATGCAATTATATTTGAAGATGCACTTAGTTTTCAGAAACAGGTGCATGTTCGTATATTCGAAAATGAAATGACTTATAATAAACAACTGATAACTATTTCGACATAAAAAAATGCAAATTTGTAATCTGATTTGTTTTGTAACGACAATTATAGTACGTACCTTAATTATTAATAAATGTACATATATTTTGATTATTGAATAAGTGAATGTGTTATAGATCTAGTAGGCATAGGGAGAACTGGGACTATGCGTAATGACATGTATGGGGAGAACTGGGACATGCCGTCCCACTTCTAAATACATGTATCAGGGGGTGATCCAGTATGTAAACATAATTATTTTCGTAAATTTAGGAGACTTTATAGTATTTATATGTATTTATAGCTGGATGGATGTGAACCTCCCCCCTTGACATGCTTGAGGGATTTTTTAAACACACGATTTTAAATGGCAGCCATGACTTAACTAAATTTATCCTATATTTTTGTCAATTATTAAGATAGAGACTTTGCTTTACTTCGTTCACCAAACCATGAGTTTATCGTTTTCGGCATTATTGATTTGTCATGCCTAAATTTGATGTGTTAACATGTATTAGCTCGATTTCGCAATAATGCGAATTACTTAACATGTCATACACTGCAACACACATCAACACCATTATGCATGGCCAATAAACGTAACAGACTGCAAGATGAATAGTTCTATGCCTAAATACAATGTTTAGCTGAAAACGTGTGCCATTCAAGCAGTCACGTGGCCATGACTGAGCGCTTGGTAACTCATTCAATCACATAGGCCTACATGGCAAAATACGCTGTGCATGGGATAATTAGGTTGTTTTTGTGAAATACTGTAGAACACAGTCGCTACCTCTCACTTTTATGTGAACCAAGATTTGTTCAAAGTATGCCAATGTTCTACTTCTTTTGTTTAAATCTTTGGGATATATACATTAGAAAAAAATGATTTGTCGTTACATAGTCATGGCAACTAATGTCGGTGAAAAAACACAGAAGTCGACTACTACTATATATATGGCACACTCTCTTATTTGTAGTGTGTGTACAAAATGTGCAAATTTATATGGATATGAAAGAGCTTTTTTTATCCTCCATGCGTTTTTAAGCCTATCGCACGGCACATAAACAGATTTTCGCTGATTTCTCAATGAATTCTCAATCGATTTTCATGAAATTGTCTAAGTTCTTTTCAGCATGTTTGGTATGACTTGTGTAACTTACATTTCTAAATTATTTAAGGATACTACATAAAATTATTTCGTATTTTGTTATATTTCATCGATCGTATCTATAAGCATAATCTATTTTTCCAGCGAACGTTCCAGATGGGAGATATCCTGTGAATAAACCCTGACAATAAACAAGCATAGAGAGCAATATGTCATTGCGCTACAGTAACATAGAGGAAGAAACTTCAGAAATTGCCAGATTACCCATTCATCTTTCAATAATTGAGGTAGTAACTACACGTTTTACATATTATTTGTCCAGATCAGTAAATCCAACGATATTGAAATACAATTATATTATTATCACATTTACACCCATTCTGACGAGTTTATATGGTTGAAGACAATACAAATAGATTACAAAGGAGAATACAAAGTAGATTAGATTGCTGGTATATTTCTGATATAGCTTGATACCGTCACAAAATGTGCTATTTTACCTCCAGTTTTTTCAAGTGATCACTCACCAATTGTTATAAAAAACAAAACTGTAAAAAAAGGAAGAGGCTACTGGAAAATAAACACTTTATAGAGCCGGATTATATGATTATCAGAGAGTGCAACAGCTGGATGGAAGAAATATCCAAGATTAAAATGAGAATATTTGAAATTCAAATTGAGAGAAACATCTATAAAATATTTTGAACAACAAGTCTACCCACCCCACGTCGACTATTTTGACTATGATAACATGAATAATGTTGTAAAACAAGTTACATAATCCCCGAATGATATCAATGAGGAAGTAGAGTACAGTGTACGCTCAATGTGATCTGTTACAGTTCTTAAGCAGCCCCATAACTATAGTATGAAATTTAAAAAGCAGCTAGAAACTACAGGAAAAGTTAGTGTAATGACATGCATTGAGAAATTATTTGAATCTATTCTAAATAAAAGATTGCCTTTAAAAATGATGTATGCAAAGATAATGATCCTTACCAAGCTGGATTCAAAAGTAACTCCCGGACAACCGATAATATATTTATACTGTGTGCCATTATTGATAAACAAAGGTGCCTTTCAAAGCCGCTGTATATATGTTTTGTTGATTTTACAAAGTCATTTGACTACATTGATAGACCAACACTTTACTATAAATTACTGTTCAAACAGAGGTATAGACGGCAATTTTCTAAATGTAATGAAGAGTATGTTCTCCAAACTGAGTGCCGTGTAAAATGGGTCAAGTGCATCAGTGACATATTAAAAAACGAATTTGGGTCTTGGAAGGTGGTCCCAAATTATTCACAGAATGTCTTCAGGCTATATCCAAATCATTTGTTAACATCAGGGGATCCCAGTGGATACTTTATTAATGGTATACTTGTTAAATTTGCAGACGACCTTGTCTTTTTTTCAGATTCTGCAGATGGACTGCAAAAACAATTACATTCCCTGTAGGCCTATACGTATGCTTCTCTATGGCATATTATAGTCAGTACTCCTAAAACAAAAGTTGTCATACTTTACGAAAGCTATGCATCAGTATGTGCTAACTTCTACTATGGTGATAACGTAATGGGAAAAGCTGAAAAATATAAATATCTTGGGGTTGTATAGAACACTCAATGTCATAATAATGTATTGAAGGAAACGTTTTCTCAAGCATTTTTCCTCTGCACAAGCAATCTCGTCCCGTAGTCGACAAATTATCATTTGCTATTGCGTTCAAGATGTTTTATTGTCAAATACTGCCCATATTAGAGTATGGAAGTGGTATATCGTATACCGGCGATAATGTTATTGTTCTAGAAAAAATACATCTAAAATGTATTAAATCAACTCTGGGTGTTAGAAAAAAATATCCACTCCTGCAATGTTTGGTGACACAGGACGATTTCCATTGATAATCTGGCAACATATTAAAGCTGTAAAATGTTGGTGTAGAATTTTAGGCCTAGCACAGAGCCACCCTGTCAAAAATGCGTATAATATCCTACTAGAGCTAGATGGTCCTGTATTCACAAGCTGGTGCTCGCGTATTCGTTCTCTCCTAGAATTATCAGGGCTAAATGAAGCATGGGAAACACATCATATTTAAAATACAAATACATTTATGCTGTCCTTTAAAGATTCAATTGTTAGAATATTTTAAAACAGCGGTGGAGACAAGATATCGAGAGTTCTAGTATTAAAGCTGCGCATATGTGCATTAGTAAAAAAACCATTGCTGTGTTGAACCATATATCTTACACATAAGGGGTAAACACCTCAAAACAGCAATGGCGTGATATCAAATGAGTTCAGGGTAATGCTATGAACAATGAACGCGAAATTTAGTTTAATTCTATAGCCGCAATTAATAATATGCAGCCGGCAAAAGATGTATTTCCCCGCATTATGCTTTCTAGAGACATTACAGGGGTGAAGTCACTAGCTCAATCTATAGTTGCTTTAAACATATTAAAAGATAACATATAGATAACATATATACATGAAAGGTAATTTCAACCTGGAAATCAAACAAATAATGTCGGTCATCAAATCATGCTTTTATTATCTGACTTAGGGTATTATCACATATCAGGAAGACTGGTGCTCTTGGAATTTTTTATTTTACCTTTCGGGGACGATATTATGAAGGAAAGTTTTCAGATTTTCTCTCCCGAAAAATTTCTTTACAATGTAAGATTTGCTGTGTGGTTTCAAGTTATGCATTGTAAACATAAAGAATATAGAAAATGACCAGGTGGAATAATCAATTCAATTTGGAACTAAACTTTTGTATATATATATGCATAAGCATTGCGGAATGTTTGTTCGCTAATGATATTTTTATAATTATGATTTATGATATATTATGTATATAAAATACCGTTTTATCAGCCATAGCAAAATAGAAACATAGTAATTAATGATTAATTCACATATGAATAATTCGAATAAAAAATGGTTACTGTTTAAAATAGAACAGATGAAAGACCAAGATATCTCCCTTAACTTAAGATTGAAACAATATCTAGTATGGACACCACCTTTCAATGAACATATTACATATATTACTGAAAAAAAATAAACAACAATGAGAATAATATTAAATACATAGAATATGTATCAATGAATAGACATACTTTAAATTATATTGTGGATTAATTAAAATAAACATAAGATTACACTTGAATGATAAATACTAGTAGTGAAGGTAATCTCCTACTACAGATATAACAGATGACAGGTATATAACCAGCTTTTTTTGGGTACATTTTTAACATTATACTTTTTTTTATATACCATATCCATAATTTAGCTGTGTGTGTACACTTTTTCTTGGATATTTGATCGAGTATTGTTTGCAATTCTAGCAATTTCATAGTGATCCTGCGAAATTCATACCTGAGTGGAATTTTTCTAATTATTTCTAAAACGAGTATTTTAATAACTATTATGAGTTTGTGATTCGGTAACTGTGTTTCACTGTAAAAAATAATCTAGAAGCTTGTTATTCATTAGTTTATAGCATTTTTTCGGAAATATTTTACTCAAACAGATCTTTGAATTTAAGAAAAACGTATTTCTCAATGCCCCCGTCACACCAGGCCACGTTAAGTAGAGGATCGGTGTGTGAAGAATAGTATCCAGCCCTTTTTTGTAATTTTGAAATACGTTTATGTTCAATAACCGTAAGCTAATGTACAGTAATTGAGATGTGATCAAATTAGTTATATAAAGTTACTAATAAATTTTGATGTAGAATTTTTTTAGCCTATTTATAACTCCCAACAGCTTCAGATTTTCACTGCTGTTTTGTCTACACCAGGTTTCCAGTTTAAATTTGTATTTAATAATAGGGCTAACAAATTGAAAGTATCAATCAAAAGAACCGGAATGATGACCTTTTGGAAGGTTTGTAAAATAACATGAATTTTCACTTATTGATGTTAAGAGTAAGGCGATTTGCTTTCAAGCATATGTTAATTTTTTTAATTTCTAAATTTATTTTCTTAACCGTTTCTTTTTTTTCTAAATTAGCAGTTAAAATTGTGTTGTCAGCATAAATTACAGCATGAAGAATCGAGATGCCTTTATGAATATTGTTGACATATATTATTATATTAATAATAAAATATATTTTCATTGCTTCTGATCACCAGTTACGATGTGTAATCAGGATGTATGTATGTATGAATTTTTTTAGTATGTGACTTGTGAATAAAAACATTGAAAAAAATGGTTGTAACTTCTTGGTTTGCTTTGTAGGCTACATAATTATATGCTAACTTATGGCGCGATCACTGAACTACGGGTTAATTAATTGATACTTTTTTAATGTATATCTACTTAGCATACAAGCTCTGGAATTGTCTATTTGATTTGTATATTCGAAAAAAAAACCAAATTGATTTGTCTGAATATGAATTTTAATCCATAGACATAGGCAATAAAATGTACATTTAAGTGGTCTGTTCGCATTTGTTGAACAGCGTTTCTCGCATGATACAAAGAGGTCCCTTTATTCATGGCTGGCCATAACTTACCCTGATGACATCGTAAGGTTCTGACACAGAGACCGCAATTTTGAAAAAAGATTAATTCTAATACGATCACTAAATTTCGCTAGCTGAAAAAAGTATAGTTTTAAAAGACACTCGAAAAAATAGTCTCTGTTTCATGGCACCCTTTTTTTCGGTAGACGGGACGAGTGTTGTTTTTACTCAGCTTGCTGTGCACATAAAATGACGGTCACTGTGGAAGGGTCTGCGGCGAAGCGAGCTGGTCATGCCGGGGTAGCCATAACTATGTAGTCAAGGCCAGCCATATCTGTGTTAAACTACTATTGCTTATTGCACAACAATTGTAGAATATTGTATGCATACATGTCATAGCTATTTGAAGTAGATTCAGAGTAGAATTTTCTTCATTATTTTATATGTCTTGTCTAATTTATATTTTTGTTGAGAACTTGTTTATTTGTCATCAGGTGGTTGAAATGTTTACTATATGGCTGGAGAATCAAGAGTCAAGCACGAAATCGTTCAGGGAAAAACCTGTAATCTCAATTGGGATCAAAAGGATAGGACAAACCAGTGGAGACAATATGTGGCTACAGATTAAATGTACATGACGTCGTAACTCTAAATTCAAACAAGTATTTATAAGTTTTTGAACTTGATTACCTGGGTTAATGACCATGTTATGTCTGCATGTGCATAGTGGGGTACTTAAATTCGACTTATTATTAATTAATGTCCCTTCTCCATCCCCCCTCCATCTTTCTAAGTATAAATTCTACTTCACATCTTTGTTTTTGATGTTGGTCTAACGTTAATCTGAATGAATGAATCAGTGTTCAGCTAGGTAGTAACGTTAGCTATAGTCTAGTCTACTCACATCTGCTTGGGATAGCTTTAATCTTTAAATTGATGACTTTGTCGTCCTCCTAATGGTGTATCAGGCAAATGGCGATGCTGAGCAGACTTATCGTTCAGTTGGCTCTTGAAAGCTGCTATTGATCTGGATTCAATAGCAGCTAGTGGAAGATGATTCCAGTCGGGTATAGTTTTGTACAGAAAAGAGTTTTGTCCCAGCGTGGTGTTAGCTGTAATGTGTTTGAATGATTTTTTTATTTCCACCACGAGTTCTTCCGTCTGCTGGGGTTAAGATGTCACTGACAGGTACAGCGATTAGTCCATTCAAAATTGTGTACGGGCTTCTCAGCCTGAAGTTATTTCTTCTAGTTATAAGAGCTTTGATTAGAGCTGTTACACTTGATTTACGTTTGTAGTTGTTTGTTACGAAACGTGCAGCAGCTCTTTGAAGTTTGTTTATTTTATCAATATCACCTTGCCTGTAGGCCTACGGGTCCAGGGCAAGAGTATTCCAAAAGTGTGCCGAACCATTGAAAAATATGCAATTTCTTTTTATTTTGAGGGACATCCCTTTTAATTTCTCCTCAAGAACCCCAGTGTGAGATTAGCCTTATCCGCAATTTTGGAGATGTGATCTCCCCATTCCAGGTTCTCACTGATGCTGACTCCCAAGTAAGGTGAATTTGACACTTTTACGCGTGTGACCCCTTTGAGCTGATAGTCTGAAGCTATCTCTTTAGCCCGGGGTCTCTTCACTCGCTAGCCCTAAATAAGGTTGAAAGAGCCTTCCGACTCAATCGCTCACTATCTCCACGTCGTGATGTGATACTTGAACGTTTTCATTCGGTTTCTTTTCTGAAAAAAATTAAATCACTTTGGCTATCGATTGAAAACGATCCAGGTATCACATCACACATTTAATAGCTCTCTTGCAGAGAATCATGCCATATAAACTGTTTTTACACAAGACAAATGTACATGCATAGGATGACACCTTTCTCTCAGTACCGACTGTAGTCGTCTGCATTGAAGATGGCCACAGTGAAAGACGAGTATGTCCGAAAACTTCGATGAAATTTGCTTTTAAAAAAGATATTACATCGTCATTTAGCTGCTAAAAGTGTACAAATATTATTGTGATTCGAAACACGCTGATCGTAATGGCGTATGTTATATAAGTGGGTTTTTGGGGGCCAATTAGTGTCCACACCTACTATATTATTGTTAAATACACACCTGCCGCGCAAGGCGCGGCATTGTGCCACGTCACTGTGACCCGGCAAGGATCATGAGGATAGAATGTAGGCTCTTAGGACTAGCCAATTTATTTACTGCGCTGAAGGGGGAGACGTCTTTAGTTTTTGTTTACAAAAACGGTGAGAAGATTGCATGTTTAATGGTTTTTTCACTTTTATGATGTATACCGATTGTGTATTAAAAATGAATCATCCATTGTCTGCCATTTGTCACATAAAAAAATATTGATTTGGTTCTCATATCATCCCATGGCATAAGTGTGGAGGAGCAGGAAAGCCATTCTACCTGTGCCTTGCTATGTCAGTCCAATTCATTTACCACGGAATATAAATAAAAAATGCTATAAAGCTGCAAATTATGCATATGCTTAAAGCTACTCTCATATGTAATGGTATTCGTTAGAATCATATAAAAAACATCATATTAAGTTTAGTAATTGATGTGAATGTTTTTTATCATGTTATGCTCTTTTTTTAGCCTCTTTGCTACACATGTCCGACCAGAAAATGGATTTGGCAAGGTTTCTGGAAGGTAATAATATAATCTTGATTTCTTCTCCGCTTTCCAGCAGAATCGATTTTCCTAGTTTTTTTAATGTAATTTACAGCAATTAATTATATACAATAGCTATATAGCTCTTCTAGTCTTTTTTATCGTTAGCTATGATGATCATTTTTGTGCCGCTCACCTTGGATCATGAAGATGTACAAGATAGCCGTTCACCACAATGTGCATTCACATATTTGTATATGTGGACTGACATATTTGTATTTGCGCATTCACTTTAACTCATACATTTTACAATTTTTAGCCCGCCTTTTAATTTTTAATTAAAAAAGGTGGGCTATTGCAATTGTAGTTCGGCGTCGTCGGCATCGGCGTCAGCGTTAACATTTACTTGTGGGCACAATAACACTATAAATTTTTCCCATATATCCTTCCCAAAATTGTTATGCATGTTATAAATGATCAGTTCTCGGACAAGTTCAATTAGGGCTGATTTATTGCGATTTTTCGCATTTTACGGCAATAATTTGACCTTATGGGCGCGATAACTTGAAAAAATTTTCATGTATCCTTCCCAAATTTGTTATGAGGGTTACTAATGACCAGTTCTCGGACAATTTTAATTATTGCTGAAAAATATTTATATTGACCGATTTATTGCAATTTTTCACATTTTACTTCAATAATTTGACCTTGTGGGGGCGCTAACTGGAAAAGTTGTTCATGTATCCTGCTCAAATGTGTTATGCATGTTACTAATAAGCAGTTCTCGAACAATTTCAATAATGGCTGAAAAAAAATCAAAATGGCCGATTTATTGTGATTTTTTACATTTTTGAACTTGTGTGATAACTTCAAGTTCAATAATGGCGCCGAGCTATTGTCGAGTGCGCTCTTGTTGGTATTAAAAAACAGCATGTGCTTAGTAAACCCACGTGATACTGCCTGCAATACGTGGAAAAATATTTTTTGAGTGTGATGTACAAGTCAAATGCTCAATTGCCGACGTCACAATTTATTCGCAGTAGTAAGGGTTAAACTAAATAACATTATGCTTCACAAATTGTTCCTCTTACTTTTCACAAATTGACCTACAGGTAAAGTTCAGTCAGGCAATTTGCAATTATATATTTACTTTTACAAGAATAGATATACTTCACCTTTCACCTTTGAAACTAGTTTTGGATGATGCAAATTGCAACTTTTACGTTTTAATGCACTTTTGAAAAACCAGAAATATTATGTACTGTGTACATGTAAGTTACTAATTGTGCAACTGGTCTGTTTCTAAAGCTAAATATCACGAACCCCAACCGCCTACATGACTTGTTGTGACCTCAAATCTGGCTGTATATTGCAAAATTTCAATCAGTAATTTACTCGGTCGGTATATAGTATAGAATTGTATGATGCTGAGATACAAGTTTATTTTACAGGATACGGCCAGTGTCTTACTTGCATTTTAGAGGAAATGCAGAATCATTTCGAAGGACATTTCTTATCTGTAGAAGAACAGCGTTTTAATACAGATCCACCCAACTCTTATAGAACATTGGTACTCTTAGAAAGCGGCAGAAAAATTCGTCTAAAAACGGATTCATACGTTCCCCGTGAAAAAGAAATCAATCATCACGCACGCATTTCTTTTGTGCTGAAGGTTTGTAGCTTATGTACCGTAGTTTAATTAGATATTAACATAATTATCTACCGGGTATATACATATATATTTGTAAATATACCCGTATATTCCAATGAGTCCAGTGTACTTTTCGGTTTGAAAAGGTTATTCAGAAGAGTCGTCATATGGAGAAGGAATGTCACTTAATACGTGACTACGTATATAAACTACAGCTATTCCACACGCAGGTATTCTGTTCTCTTAATTTGATAATTAATGCTGAATAATACATGTGGCTGTGATTAATTTTGAAAGACCTTGTCAGAAATATTTTAATCCGACAATACCAGAAACAGAACAAATCAACTCTCAAGCTAGATTTACCTTGATGAACTTCTGTTGAGCTTTTATTTTTATTTAGAATATAAACAGACATTGACACCAACGTCGTCAAAAGCAATTCTTAAAATTAGTAGCATACCTTAAAGTAATCCACTAACTCTGAAGTTTTTTTGTGATGTAGGTTATATATAGGATGCCTGTAAATATCAACGGAGCTGACATCCATTTACGAAACAGGTAGTACTTTTACTGAATCTTTCATCACAACGTAACGGTATTACCTCTCGGGAAGGTATAAAATCTGACGAAGTTTGATAGTAGTTATAGCATGTATTTAGTAATAGACATAATTTTATTTATTTATTTCAGTTTCAAATCTAGATCAACTCTGGGGAGAAGGAAAATGGTAGATGACACCAGTTATTTTCATCATGAGTGAGTTTTTAATTATATTAAATTTGGGCTTTTAGCATAGGTTCTATAATTATATTGATGTAACTGGAAGGGATAAAAAATGTTTTTCAAAATTAGTTGTTCTTTCCACTAAATCACACACCCTATAGATAGCGTTTCCAAAAAAATACGGCTTTGTTGCAATACATCCTTTCTGCACCGAGGGTGACGCTATTCCCAACAAACATGAGACGTTGGCACCCAACGTTGGTTTACTGTCTACGACGTTGGTCCAACAGTAAACCAACGTTGGGCCAACGTCTCATGTTTCCTTGGGCTATGAATAGTCACTGATTACATGGATAGTGGTGTATATTATACATTGTATCATGTGAATTGATATGGCACTGTGTCCTGCTGACTAACGTTAAGGGGTGAAATTGGAGTGCCTACTTTCTTTGCGTAACTTTAATTGGGTAAAAATTGCTGTATTCTGTTTATCTCACGACCGGACATTAACTTTCTTGTTGATTGAGCATACATTTCAAACCCTTAATAACAAGAGGACTGAAGTCCTATATCATTCCCCGTCATAAATTTGGTTAGACTTTTCGCGGTCACAAATATTTAAAAAGTTGATTTTTGGTGGCCATTTTAAATTTCAGTAAAATCACATGCACATTTAAAGATGGTGGGTAATGTGATTGATTGTACAATTTGAATTATTACTGATTTCAATTTTTCAGTTTTTGCGCCCACAAACAAATATGAAGTTTATCCATGGCGGCCATTTTGAATTTCAGTAAAACCTTAGAAAAATCACTTGCACATCTCCATATCGTGGGGAATGTGCTAGTAAAATTTAAATAATTTCCGACTTTAAGTTTTTGCGTCCACAATGGCGGCCATTTTAAAATTTGGTAGCATCTTTAAAAAATCACTTGCACATCCCCATGCTGCTAGGAATGTGATGTTTTTTTTGAGTTTTTACGCCCCCCCCCAAAAAAAAAAAATTAAAGTTGATCTGTGGCGGCCATTTTGAATTTCAGGAAAACCTTGAAAAATCACCTGCACATCTCCAAATCATGGGGAAAGTGATAGTAAAATTTGAATAATTTCTGACTTCAAGTTTTAGAGTTTTTGCGCCCACAAAAAAATTTATAGTTGACCTTTGGCGGCCATTTTGAATTTTGGTAGCATCTCTAAAAACTCACTTGCACATCCCCATGCTGCTAGGAATGTGATGTTAAAATTTCAAAACAAATTGACTAGTAGTTTTTGATGTGTTGCGCCCACAAGAAAACATGACGCCGGACAGAATCCTGGCGCGACTAAATCCCCCTTCCCCTACGGGCGGGGGATAAAAAGGATTTAATCCTTCACCCACCAAGTTACCTGATTTAAATTTTCACCCACTTGATGTTTTGGGTAGCGCCATTTCAAGTGGATTTATTATTATCTAATGATTTACTGAAATCTTCCGGCATCCTTGCGGCGCTCGGACGATACCTGAATGATAGCCAGTCGATTATCGGCCGGCGGTAATAATATGATGCTTCACCGAAAAGTTTTTCTGATTGCCGGCCCGTCATCGGCAGATGCCCGCCCGGCGCCCTCTTGGTCAATCCCCAGTGCCACTCATCCGACGGCGACCGGGTCCAACGTGAACAGTCATGTAATATGCTAGTGTGTGATTATAATATAGCTGTATTTTTAGCACATTTTCAGATAGTTCGGCTGAGTCTGAAAGAACCACTCCTCGCTTAGGTGCTCCACAAACACTGTCAGGACTGAAGGATATGACGACAACGGTCAAAGTGACAGCGATTGCTACAGTGATCCCTCCACTCAGTCAGGGACAATCCATATCTGCTAGACACATCGCGGTAAAATAAAACGGGTTTTGAAAATGAGTGATATTTTAAAGTTAGTATTACAACTTAAGATGATTTATGAAAAAATTGTCGTGAGTATTCTTTCTATAGCATTTGGTAACATCGCTTGTTTTCTTTAGCATAGATCTGTAGATTTGGGTAGATCGGAATAACTTCGAACATAGCTTGTTTTTTCAATGCTTGCCATACTCTTTTAGAATGTTATAGCTTTTTCTTACAGATACAATTTTTTGGACCACGGAATATACCACTTGTCCTGTGTGGTGTTAATGATCAAAGTTTATTGCCATGCTCAGTAATTAATCTTCAACCTTATGGTCTGTCTCTAGGAGACAAAATTAACCGAACGAGTGTTCCGTCCGCCGGAGGTAAGGCCACACACTGTTATGTTATATTAACCCTTAAACCGCTAAATTAAATAATTTATATTTTCACCCACTTATAGTTGTGTCTCGCTACCGCGAGCCACAAATTCAAGTGAGGAAAAATTAATCATATTAGTTTAATTTGTGTTCAAACATTTCCGAATCTGGATATTTAAACACACGTTTCGTTTCAAATAATAAATAATAGTGTTTTATTCGGGTGATACAACGCACTAAAAACGACTATAGTCGTGATCAGCGGGCTAAAGATTGAAAAGTATATTATTTCCTCTGTTCTAAGTTGTATAAATTCAGCATAGATGTACTCCAATGTAAAAATATGCTCAAGTTATGTTGATCCTGTTAAAAAACGATTCATATTGCAAAGATAGAAGATATGATGAAATTGAAACACGTATGGTTTATTATTTAACGTTTACTCTTACCCCAGTTTCGAGATGTCTTCAGCCCGACTGGTACTTTAGATTACAGACATTACCAGAGGATTCTCAAGCTCAACACACAGCAAGTTTAACACAGGATCTCGAAGAAACTTCAGATGAAGACAGTCATAATGTTATATTTCTGTTTATTTGCCTGGATAGGCAAGCTTTCCATACTCACAAAAACCTTTTTGACGATCTGGGTATGTAAGATGATGATTTGTAATATGATATAGTAATGTATTGTTGAGTACCAACTTCTTATATGTGGACAAATCGTAGTTACCCAGAGAGGGCGATGTTGCTAACCAGCTTTTTAAGTTTTAATATGTAGCCTACAGTTTATTTTGTCACAACATACAAGACAGCAGTGATAGTATTCAAATGTCTGCATGATTTGGCCCCTTATTACTTAGTGGAACTATCAACCATACATCAACGTGACAGTCGTCTCCGCCAAATATTTTTTTTTTTTTTTTTTTTTTTTGATTATTGACTTTTTCTTTTTTTTATTCACAATATACAAAGTCATACATTCATACATTCAAATTACATTCTCTCTTTATAAAATCAAAATTAACATCAATTCCATCATAAATTTTGCATGTTTAAAACAATTGGTGATTCGCTCACTCCTTTAAAACAAGATTAATACATCATAATGTACATATAAAATTTAAAATCTGCTCAAGTGTATTACAATGTGAGTATTTTTCTGTACGACGAAGAATTTGACAGCGAAAATAAATATCATTTTTTACTAGAGATAATATTGAAGAATAAGTTCTGTCTTTTCTATTCATATGATTTAGAATCCAATGCTTGTATATACAAAAAGAAACCAATGATACAGCATAGTTAAGATCACTTGTTAACTTTGTACCAAACACAATATCCTCGAGCTGAATATTTACTGAAAGAGAACGGTTTATTATATGCCAAATTTGCTTTGCCAGCTTACATTCATATAATAAATGGCTTATGCTGTCAATTTCATTACATTGGAAACATATAGATCCCACAGAAGTATCCCACTTTGAAACCAACTCTCCGCATGCTAAAATTCTACTCAGCACTTTATAGTTAAATTCTGCAAGTTTGTTATCGAACATTTTTATTTTAAGAAAAAATGTATTTTGCCTTTCTTCTAAATTTAAATTAACAGACATGAGATTTTACCATTTTTCTATATTCATCGGAGTGGAAATTTTATTTATTAACTTTTTGTAAAAATATTTCGTTTTATTTATTTCGTTTATATCTGGGGTTTCCTGGTCCATAGCTTCACTATCTGCTATATTCTGATATAAAGCTATAGTTGTAGCATCTATCACCTTTCTAACTTGCGTAATTTCAATTAAAATATTCCTTTTTTTCTTCACTTTATTAAAAATGTAATCCCCATCTAATTTGCCATTTAAAAATTTGAGATCCTTCACATATACAATCCCAGCGTCAATCCAATTGTTAAAGAAAAGAACTTGTTTAACTTTATTTATTTTTATTGAAAAGTGTTCATTTCCCCATAATATCTGAGAATCCTCATTCTGTGCTTCATTTGTTAACATATATGCATCCAAAATTTGACAGTAAAAGGACGAGAGTTTATTGTTTTTAATTAGTTTAGAGTTAAAATGCATTTGCAACAACAACTTTAAATTATCACAAAAACTAAACATATTTCGAGGTATAAAAGACCAATCTTCATTGTTTAGAATTATCCGTTTAAACCATGCTGCTTTCAATGCTAGAAAAAATGACTCAATATCTAACATATTGAGTCCACCTTCACTGACAGGTGCAATTAGAGTATTACGCCTAATGCGATCGCGCTTTCCCCATATAAATGTAAAACACAGTCTTTTCAGTTGATCTATATATATTTTTTTGTGAGCTGTAGTCTGAGCGATCAGAATGCGCTTGGGAATAGCAAGCATTTTTATAACAGTGATTTTTCCAAATAAAGTTAAATCTCTCTTCTTCCATGCATTAAACAGTTTTTCAATTTCTAATATTTTTTTCTCCCAATTCAGAGTATCACATAAAGCTTGATTGTGGCCAACGTGTACACCAAGACACCTTATAGCTGCATTTATGTTACATGCTATACCATGTATAGAGCTCACATTTTCGGAGTCGTCTGCAATATACAAAGCTTCAGTTTTATCTAAGTTTAAGTTCAAACCTGCAACACTTTTAAATTCCTTTAATAGTTTAGTGACGAGTAAAACTTCGTCAGTATTGCGCAGAAATAAAATCGTGTCATCTGCATATTGTGCAAGTTTAATCCGTTTCATTTTACCATTCATAGATATTGATAAACCACGTAGTTCTTGTTTTATATGTTCAGCAAAGACGTCTGTAGCTATTATAAACAACAAGGCGGATATAGGACAGCCCTGTCGTATTCCTCTAGACAGCGTAATTTCCTCAGATAACCAATGATTATTTTTGCAAATTATTTTCGAATCTACATAAAGTGTTTTTACACATGTGATAAACGTCGGGCCAAATTTATACTTGTTTAATGTTCGCCATATAAATTGCCATTCTATACTGTCAAAGGCCTTTTCAAAGTCCAAAAATAATAATAATCCGGTTTGATTAACTGACTTTGCATACGCAATCACATCTTGTACCAATCGAATATTCTGGCATATAGAGCGTCCTTGAACATAGCCTGTTTGGCTTTCGTTGATTATATTAGGTAATATGGGTTTAATTCTGCTTGCAAGTATATGAGCAAGTATTTTGTAATCAGTAGTAGACAAACTTATAGGTCTGTAGTTTTTCAAAAGACACCTATCCCCCTTTTTGAATATCAAAGATAACACTGAACGCTTTTGAGATTCACAAAGCTCGCCTTTACTTATTGATTCGTTATATACATCTACCAGAAATTCGCCGACCAACGGAAAAAATACCTTATAGAACTCTCCGGGCAAGCCATCTATACCAGGCGATTTATTGTGTTTTAATGATATAACAACATCCCAACATTCGGCGCACGTCACCATTCCCTCACAGCTGTTTTGTTCTTCCGCATTAAGGCTGCGTTGAATATTTATTTTGTTAAGATATGATTCGATTTGATGCGTAGTTGGATTCGATGATGCGTATAATTTTTTGTAAAAATTTACCATCTCTTTCAAAATTGAGCCATCACCTGTCGCATTATTTCCACAGCTAGTGGTCAGCTTACTTATAGAATTATTTGATTGTCGTGAATTTTCTAAACCTGCAAAATTTTTTGAGTATTTCTCGCCTTTGTCCATCCACTCTGCTCTGGAGCGAACAAAGTAGCTTCTAGCTTGCTCTTTAGATATATTATCGATTTTTTCTTTAAGTTCTGCTCGTTCCGTCTTTATTTTGTCTGTATTATTTCCGCTATTTATATCTTTCTCAATTTGTTCGAACCTATCATTTATTATTGCTACTTCTGTCTTTTTACTTTTTGACCGAAGCTTACAATAAGCAGAGCTTAGTTCTTTTAACTTTATCTTGAATAAGTCCCATAGCATTCTTTTATCTAAGATGTCTTTATATTCATTAACTGTGGATCTAAATAACATGTTCACCTGATTTTTATAATCTTCTTCTTCTAGTATTGATACGTTAAGTTTCCAATATGATGGCCCTCTTGTATTATTTTTCTTAAACAACCAAATTTTCAGACAATTGTGATCAGGTACGGGAGCATTATACAGTTTACTCTTGGAGGCATATTCTAACAAGGAGCCACTTAACATTATATAATCAATGCGGCTACGATGGCTAGAATCAGCCGGGTTGATCCACGTGAAACCTTTCTCGGTATTGTTCAAAGCAGACCACACATCAGTAATTGCTAAATTTGACTTCATGGCTAACAAATTTTCGGTAACAGGATCTAATGTACCAGAAGTTCTATCTTCTTTTTTACTAATAGTGTTTAGATCACCGAGTAAAATTAAGTTACTTTCAAAAGTAGCATGTTGTGTTACCCAGCTTGACAGATTATTTATAAATTCTCGTCTATGGGAAATTTTATTTGGTGCATAAATACCAACGAGTGTAAAATTTTCATTCTGGATATTACAATTGATTAATATTTTCCTGCCACATTTATCAAAATGTACATCTTTAACTTCAATATCTAAACGTTTCGAAGTAAGTATTGATACACCGCATTTATGTGAAGAAGTGGATAAACAATGAAAACTTTTGCCATTCCATTCCTTCTCAAATTTTGTAACAATATTACTTGTACAATATGTTTCTTGTAAACAGATTAAATCAGTATTTTGTTGTTTCAGCCAATGAAAGACTGTTTGTCGTTTTTGATTTTCTCTTAGACCCCTTACATTCAGGGTACATACAGACAGTTTTAAATCATGCGCCTTAGCCATTACTCACAGTCCGTATTCGTAAAATGGTCAACTACACGGTGTTAACATTCACTTAAAAGTCACTTTACCTTCCAGGATCACGACATGTGGAAGTTGGCTGGCTCCCGCTGTATAGTTCTGTACGGTACTGTTTGTTGCTGTTTTCTGCTGGCGGCGTGTTCGCCTTTCGTTTCCAAGCAAGTCTGATAAACTCGACTATGTGATTCTCTTTATTTGAAGCCTTTGATCGCTCAGTAGACAGACTTGCGGCACGACGTCGAGGCGATAGTCTACGGATAGCACTCATTTTAATGTGCGATCGTCCACGATTGTTATCTGGTGTAGTATGCTCATTTTGTTCTGCTTCAGTTCTGGTCGCCGTAGATGGCTGAGGTGTTGTATTTTCATAATCGCTTGCATTTGATATAGTGGATACACGTTCTTCAGCATGTTCAGGGTCAGATATAAATGTTCTTATATGATTTTCACGTAGTTCTGTAAGCATGGCACCTAGGATGTTTTGTCCTGGCCAAAATGTAGGATTTGTTGTTTGCGTCATTCTGTCATTGAGGCCTGAACCCCAATACAGATCTCTGGTTGTCAACACAATAAGTTTCCCACGTGACTGTTCAAGCGCTGTTGCGGCAGCTTCACAATGCCTCAGCTTTTTAGTGAGAATTTCAAACATAACTTTTTCTCTCTTTTGCTCCCAGCTCGATTGGTCTTTGATTTCTATTTTGTTTCCAATGGCTTTTGCCACCCCTGCATGTCTGGCGTCTAGGATATTAGTCGCCGTATCTGCACATCCGAGCTCTGTCGCTCTTGCCCATTGCAATGCGTGTTCGGCACTAGCGAATGTTAGTCCTTCATGAGGGATTGAGCACTGGTATGAGTTTGAGAGCGGATGCTCATAACTTGAAAAAGTCACGGCTTCTAAACTTTCCGTGACGTCTCCGCCAAGTATACACTCTTCAGCCTGCAGCAAAGAAGAGTGTTGGGCAGCAAGCATTCAATGTAGCAGGCCCCAGAGTGTGGAATGCCTTATCAACAGAGCTACGATATGTACTCGCAAGTTTTAAGCGTCAAATTAGGACATTTTTATTCACAAAACACTATTCTATATTTTAGCGCTATAAAAGAATCGTAAATAATAATATTTAAAAAAACATAATAATGTACAATAATATTATGAAAAAGTTCATCTGATAACACAACTAAAATATTATATATATACAATTACATAGGCCCTATTCATCTATATAATTTACCACTCGTTCATGTCAGAAAATAATGATTATTAATCTCGTAGATCAAGACAAACATGATTTTAGCTCGTCTAAAACACATTATCAAAAAAATATCATGCTTACAAATGTGCAGAAGAGGTCCACAATATCCAACAAAATGAGACTTTAAACAGTTTAGGCTTCCTCATTTCGATGGGCTTTATCATTTTCTCTGAAAAAATACCTATGCATTATGCCTAATGACGCATATAAATACGTCACTAGCGGGTGAAAGGTTAATGACAGCCTATCGCTGTCTCGCCGTTAATCCAAGACAGGCTCAGCGTCTAACTCTTTTTTAGCTGAGATCCACCCCTTTGGCTCATTCGTGTAACCGTCTCTGTGTATATGTAGGCCCATGACGTTACATTTACAATGACACAACTAAAAACAGCATTTAGGGAGTAATAGCTATTTTATCTATCTCTCATAGGGGGAGAAGCTGTATCTCGCGGTATCTATACTGCTCTGCAAATCCAAAAGGCAGTATGTCTGCTTACTTGTATAGTGAGCAGATACTGCCTTTTGACTTTGCACGGTTGTATGTGTTGTGCACACGTATACCCTTCTAGTATTTATTTACTAAAAGCCAAAATTCACAGTCCATAAACTAAAGGTGTGGTCAACTGTCGAAATTCGCGGGACAAGGGTCCCCCAGAAGGCAATAGTACCTGTGAGTAGGCCAAGGCCCTACTCCATAATAATACTAAATATGCGTTTCATACCAAAAGCCTCATTAAGAGCAAGTTCTCAAATAACAGCAAGTTCATATATACTTGAGCACCATCTATAAGTTAAGAATTCAAAGCTCTTTGCCCTTGCCACTACTTGGTAGCTGGCTTGCAAACAAACAGACTGTATTACTGCGGGGATGTTGAAACTTGTATTGACATGCAGGAGGACTTTCTCTCAAACATTGTACATTTATTCAATGTTGGTTCAATGTTGGGCCAGCGTCGCAGACGTTGGCCTAGCATTAAAACAGCATCGGATCAATGTCCCTTTCAAGTAGTATCTTGTAATCAGTTCAGTGGCTATATGAAATGCCGTCAATCTGTACTCAATAGGCTACTGTTGGCCTACACTTGACCGTCCCAGGCATGCGCGTTTTGCAGTTGAATGATTCTTTAACGCTTAGGTTGGCATTGTACAATGTTTAACCATAATAATGTATTAACCCCCTGAGCGCGATTATCGTTTACAATCATTTTTCTTACATTTTAATAAATGAGTATGAATAAATGATTGTTCGGTCTCAAATTATACTGGGGAAAATTGTAGAGCGCAGTAACGATACAAAACTTCAAGTAGGTGAATATAAAAGTTGACGCCCAAAAGGGTAATTACTCCTTAATTACTCCTTCAGTTTACTTGCGACATATTAAAGTTGTCATTTCAGCTTTACTGGATTATTTACGACAAAATTTTGTACGTATTTTCACGTCAAACAGAAAAGCTGTTAAAAAGGCTGTGGCATCGGCACTGGACAAGGTGCTTCATAACTTGTCAAAACAAAGTACGGTACGTATAGTAGATCAAGTTTCTCGAACTAAACTCCAAGCAAACACGAAACATTTGTATAACATTTGTACAATGTTGGACCAACGTCGAAGACGTTGGGCTGACGCTGTACAAATGTTATACAAATGTTTCCTGTTTGCTGGGATGTAGGCACTATATATTGGTTTAATTTTGTCATTAATCTCCCGTGATCCACAGTTGAAGGGATACATTACTCACACAGACCGATAATTGAGAATGAGAAATATTAATAATAGACTCCCGGTATATTTTTGTTTCAGCGCGAGTGATGGTTCCCTTTAAGTGAGGAAGTGAAATTCATGTCAAAATTAGGACAATTTACCATTACATATTTTGACAAATAACATGCATGGCATTTTTAGATTTAAAAAAAATGTTGTTAATTAATATGTGTCAATTCGATATATGCACGAACAATCCTAGCAAACACGCTACATTCCCAGCAAACACGACATGTTGGAACAATGATATTTTAATGTTGGGCCGGCGTCGCGTTCGGCCAACATTGAAACATCATTGTGTCAATGTGTCGTGTTTGCTGGGTTGACCCAATGTAACGCATTATACCTTAAACATGTTATACTATAGTCGTTTTTAATTTGTTTTATTACCCGATCAAATCACTATTATTGTGAACGAAATGCATATCTAAATATCAAGATATCCAATTACAAATACGAGTTATTTTCATCCACTTGAAGTTGTGGGTAGCGGTAGCGAGACACAACTTCTCTGTGGATGAAAAATGTAATTATTTAATAAAGCGCTTTATAACATGCGGTATACATGGTAGGCCTATAAATATGATATATTTCAGCGGCAAGTATTAGTGAGTGGTGGTATATCTACAGTAACATCTTCTATCTTGGATGTTGTTAGACGAAGCACTGATAACACGTTTAGACACAGCTGTTTTAGTGCACTACAGGTAGGCATGCATAACCCGGTAATTTTACGTCGAGCTTTTTATTTCGATGCTATCACATTCGGCTAACTCGCTAAACGTATTTGTGTTGTTAAAACGTAAGGCAGTATGAGTTTTATAAAAAGTAAAAGCTGCTTGTTTTGGACGGATCCTCTTCAAATGTTGTGGTTGGACCGTTTATCCATGGGAACAATATTACTTGATTACTGTCTCTCTGGACTGCTACTTGTAACTTGACATAATTTAAAATAATTTACCAATGGGATATTTTTTAGAAGTAATACTATGTTTTGTATAATAATTTATTATGTATTACATTTGCTCGTGTTTATTATACTAGGTTGACAGTTCTCTCGACATGGCAAGCTGTATATCTAATAAACTATGGCGTATTGCCGAAAATAGTTATGGGGTGACGCCTGAACCCTTTCCCCAAGTAAGTCTGAACTAATGTCTTCAAGATGTGATAATACAGTTAAACTCTATTTGAAACTGATGAACAATTATTTTTAAAAACACTTTGTTGGCTCACCGTCTACGACGCTGGGCCACCATCAGCCCAGCATTTGGTCAACGTGACCTGTTTTGCTCCCGTGTTATACCTCGTTTTTTATTTCATATCAATGTTTGTCTTGTGTTAACTGGTTTTAACCGGTTGCGTGGACTTTAGGCAATACCATCACTTCAAGAAGAATGTGGTCTGACAGCGCAGCAGTTTATCCACTCAAATTAAAGTGCACTTGAATAATAGATCAAACATCATTGTAATACATGTTATCTAAGCTATGTTATTTCGTTCCCTTAGATATGAAAGGGTGTATCTGCCACTTTACAAAATGACATATACATACACCCTTTCATATCTAAGGGGACGAATATGCATGATACAGATAAAACATAAATTATTGTTTTGTGATGCAATTCGATGTTGCTGCTATTGTATTATTTATAAGATGATCGATTATTTTTTGTCAGAATATTCCAGTTGGAGACAGCAGCGTGACACAGCCTACAGTCAAACAGCCTACATCTACTCCGATGCCCGTGATAAATCAAGTAACCGAGTCCACACAATATGAAATACCAGACACTTCCGTAACCGAATCTCCTGCTTTTCTAAAGCCTTTAGCACCCGAGCAAAGGTCTACGAAGACAAGTGATGTGTCCACTCTTAATGATGATTTGATGAGCTCTGATTTAGGAACGCCGCTTGATCTGCTATGTCACGAAGAGCTGTGTCTATTTGACAGTTTAAATTCCAGACAGATTGGGGTAAATATACTGATAAAGAAATCACCCACATACCCTTGTACTTTTAGGAGTAAATTACATGCATAGCAGTATTGTATTGTTTTTTATCCCCCGCCCGTAGGGGAAGGAGGATTTTAGTCGCGCCAGGATTCCTTCCGGCGTCACGTTTTTTCGTGGGCGCAAAAACTCAAAAACTAGTGTTCATTTTTTTTTAATTTTAAAATCACATTCCGTCAGAGGTCCTCCAACAATTTTTGTGGGCGCAAAATCTCTAAAACGTTAGAAATTATTCGAATTTTATTATCCCATTCCTCACGATATGGAGATGTGCGTGGGATGTTTTTCAAGGTTTTACTGAAATTCAAAATGGTCGTCACGGATCTACTTCAATTTTTTTGTAGACCAAAAACTCAAAAACTTTAAGTCAGAAATTATTCACATCCCCCAATCACACTCCCCATGATATGGAGATGTGCAGGTAATGTTTTCAGAAATTCAAAATGGCCGCCACGGATCAACTTCACATTTTTTGTGGACGCAATTATTCAAATTTTACTATCACATTCCCCACGATTTAGGGATGTGCAGGGGATTTTTTCAATGTTTAACTGAAATTCAAAATGGTGTCCGCGGGTGGACGCAAAAACTTATTTAATTTGTACAATCACATTCCCCACGATATGGAGATGTGCAGGTGATTTTTTTAAGGTTTACTGAAATTCAAAATGGCCGCCATTGATCAACTTCATAATTTTTGTGGACGCAAAATCTTAAAGTCAGAAAATATTCAAATTTTACAATCAAATTTCCGACGATATGGAGATGTGCATGTGATTTCAAGGTTTTACTGAAATTTAAAATGGCCGCCATGGATCGCCCACGATATGGAAATATGAATATGAATATTGCTTTACGTCGCTTTCTGCACAATCATGGCAATATCGCGACAGAAGGAAGCCCGAAGCCGGGACTATGCCCTACTCTTATTCCGAATGACTTCAAGGGTTCTTTATAGTGCACAGTACCATAGGCAGCACTGTACACTCCAGGCCTTTGAACAGTTTGGGGCACTGTATATGCACAACCACGATGACAAATATCCGCCCCGACCGGGATTCGAACCTGTTACCTCCAGGTTACAAGCCCCAGTTGATACGAATGAGCCATCGGGGCCGGCACGATATGAAAATGTGCAGGTGATTTTACTGAAATTTAAAATGGCCACCACAAGTCGACTTTTAAAATATTTGTGACCGCAAAATCTCTAACCTAATTTATGGCGGGAGGTGATATAGGACTTCTGGCCTCTTGGTGATTATAAGGACATGCATCAGGTCCTGTCAATAGCGACTTGTGATTCATCATTGGAAAGATTATCGATGCCCTTATGTACAATACATGCAACTCTCCCCAAAATCATCTTTTTACTGGCAGAATATTAATATCAACATCCTTAAAAAAATTTGCAGGATCGACGATACGGAAATACTAGTATATCCAATGACACATCATCCTACACATGTGTATTTACAATAACACATGCCATGCAATAAGAATCAATTTGTTTGATTAGTTTGTGCGACAAGCAATAATTTCTTAGTATAACCGATATCTCGAGTTATTTTCAGAAAAAAACATTTTGTACAGCCAGAACGATTTATATAAACTATATGGCTCCTCACTTTCTCTTCGTGTTCAGCTAACACACTTTTAATTAAAGGTACCCACATTGGTAACATCAAATTTTATCATGCAAGCTAGAATACAAGTGTCACCCATTACCAGTAGTTAGCAGCTCCTATAACCAGATAACGTGATTTTGTTGCTTATTAAAGATTATATAGCATTTTATTTCTACATGATGTAAACAAACTATTAGCACAAAACATCATATGTCCAGCCCATACGTTTAACCTGACCAATAGAATGATCATGCATCATGATAACCAAAGCTGCATGATCAATACGCTAAGTTTATTATTAATAAATAATTTCAGTTTATAAAATAAGGCTCCAATATATATAATATTTGCATGTGTTACTAATAAATAAAATTACGATGTCAATGGGAAGACTTTACATATATTCAACAATGCGCTACATTATCAAATTATCGCGCTGGAACATTGCATTTTAGCTGTACATGTAGTTTACTGTAAAAACAGTATTTTTAAACGCATTTCATCATACTACATTCTTGCTTACCAGAGCTTTTGACAATATGCTCTCACTAAAATATCACCAGAAAGACAAACACAGAAGTACAGATACTAGCAGTAGTTAGGTTAGATTGAGAATTGTCTATGAAGCATCAAGTGAATTGAAAAGAACAGTTGAAAAATGTTAAAAAATGCTGGCGTCCAGATCTCAGTGATGTTTTAAACACTCCAGACTCTGTATAGTCAAAATTGTAATATATAACTATGCCTATTTTAGCATATACAAAATATAATCATTTTTCTACTGTCCCATATATGAAAAACCAAAATCAACTTTACATTTTGAAAAATATTTTTCATCGAATTGTCTTGGGAAAACATATTTTCAGTGTATCCAATTATTATTGAAAATGGTCTGTAGGCTACATATGAACTGGTACTTTTAATGTTCTCGGAAATGAAAATTTGTGTAAATATAATGGGACAAAACCTGTGACGTTGAACACAGAAACGCCCTATTTACACAACTGTGATCCACATTTAGAGAGAAATAGAAATAGTTCACATAAAAACACTTTTTAGTTTAAACATGTTTATAACCCAAGTTTAGGGTGTTTTATTATGTAGAGTAGCACCTTGGGTGAGTGAGTGAGTGAGTGAGTGAGTGAGTGAGTGAGTGAGTGAGTGAGTGAGTGAGTGAGTGAGTGAGTGAGTGAGTGAGTGAGTGAGTGAGTGAGTGAGTGAGTGAGTGAGGGAGGGAGCAATTTTTTTTAATTTAAACAGCGTAATCATATCCGATCGTGATTTTCTTGAAACTTTCCTAGACCTGTCTCTGACTGCTTACCATGCTTAAGTTTATGGCATATCTAAGATGCCTGCCACGCCAGTTCCTCAGAATTCGGTGTAATATATATTCAAAATAGCTGCAACGATACTACCTGGGATATAGGCCTATACACCCGGCTTTACTACATTGGTATTCTATTTCTAATTGTGGAAGGTGTAAACTTTCCGATTTACCATGCAAATATAACATCTAGTTTTGATAACTTTCATTAGAGCCAATATTTGAATTAAATATAAATGTATGTATGTTATCAAGGCCTATAATACCAATTCATCGTAATTGACGGTTTTATTTCAGAATGACTTCGATATATTTGAAGCTAGTATTTTAGATTGGGGCCAATCTGATGCAGAATCAACTATATTGCCCATAGAACAAGATATGCTGGAACTTGATGAATCTTCAAACTTGGTCACTTCTACAAGTGGAGAGGGGCAAAACGTAAGTTGTTTTAATAGAGATAAAGGGAGGCGGTATATAAATCATCAGCAGTTTAGATTTGGAAATAGGCTTTTATCTAAAAGCAAAGAATTTAGAGATTTTTTTATTTTCACTGTGCAAATAGGAGATCTATCTATAGAGTTATCGATCAAGATTTTTTAGGTGTACTTTTCGCCGTTGCAAGAATGGATGAATGAATGCATGAATGAATGAATGAATGAATGAAACTGTGTAAGGCCACTTTATGATCAGTGTTTTCATATTCTCATAAATTTGCTTAGCATGGTGTGATTATTATGAAATGCTAATTAAATGTTCAATATATCCTAGAACCATCTACCTAAAACCATCTACTTCAGTTGATATAAGGGACATTTTAGTTTAACATTTATATCACGTGAAATAACTGTTTTTTAGTATAATTTCAGAAGAATAAAAAACTGTAAAACACAACCTCCTATATAAAGAGAAGGGGGCCTGGCGCGTTGGTAGAGGCCTGACTACCTCGCCAGTCATGCATGCGTCCCGAGTTCGAACCCCGCTGATCCTGCGTCGGTTTTTCAGATAAATATCCTTATTTATCCCTTCTCAATGTGACCATGCGATATGTTTTTGGCGGCCTCGTCGAGTTAATGTTGAAACCAGTGACTGTATCAACGTTAATTTCGCACAGGTCCACGCGCTGCGCGCTCCTTCACTTCATGTATAATTCGATTGCTTATCAAGAGTCTGCGAACTAGTGATCGTTCCAATTGGAGAAGCTATATTTAAGAAGTCCTGCTATCGCCCTCGCCAAATTATTAACTTTGTTATACGGATCTATTTCAGATTCTGGAATCTCTAGAAGAATGGTTTGATGACATACTCCAGAACCAATGAACATATTGAAAAGTAGAAGAAACATATGCTTCATTTCAATGAAAAAGGAAATTAGTATGGTATTAAATCAGAACCGTTTATTTCGATCCCTTAGATGTGAATAATAATCCTTTGTTTGTCTGAAATAAAAAAATAACAACGAAATAATTGTTATGCTATCTAACTTCTTACACTATTTCTGTTTCCATAATAATAATACATGTATAATTGCTATAGGGGCCTACTGCCCTTCAAGATAATTCAGCTCAACAGGATAAGCGCCTGCAGGTGAATTCATAAACAGGCCTCTGTATGATAATGTTATTGTTATTATACTGCTTGTGAGGGAGCTTTTACATATTAAGGCTCTTAATGCATAGTATGACATAGGAGGGGGAGCACGAAGAAGTTGAAAAGAAGGAAGAGTAATTTATAGAAATAGTGAGTGAACATTGCTTACGTCGATTTATGCACAATCATGGCATTATTGTGACAGAATGAAGCCGAAAGTCAGGACTATGCCCTACTAGTCCATGGGCCAGATATACCCCCCCCCGGGGGAATTTTTGAAGACAGTTATTGTCATTAAAGACATGTTGTATATATTTTTTCAACTCTAGCCATTTATTCTAAAGATTAAACACGAGCTATGGTACTAGAAGATGTGTTGTGAAACGAAAATTAAAAAAATGAACAAATACGAGATACAATAATATAATGTAATAACCCTTTAAATCCCAAATCACACGTATTAATTGCTACGTGTACATAAAAACCAGATATGAGAACCCTCCCCGAGGTGGGATTTTCGAAAACATTATTTTTTAGACACCTTATTATATGTCTATTCGATATCTGCATGTTAGGACATATTGGGGCAGGCAAAAATACTGGCTCATTAAACATATTGGCCTACACACCACCCCTGAATTCTAAGCGCTCAATTTATATTCATTAAATGCATGTTGTATATATTTTTTTCAATTCCAAGTATTTATTCCAATGATTAAACAATAGTTATGTTACTAGGAGATGTGTTGTGAAACGAAAATTTAAAAAATTTACAAATTTGAGATTCATTAATATATCTAATAACCGTTTAAATCCCAAATAACACGTCTCGCACGCTACGTGTATATAAAAAACAAATACCAAAACCCTACCAACCCACCTCCCCCGGGGCGGGATTTTTGAAGACACTGACACCATATTTTATATTTATGTATTTAATGTCTGCTTGTTTACACTGAAAATATTGGGGCAGGCAAAAATACTGGGTCATCAAACATATGTACCCCCTGAATTTTAAGCGTTAATTTGAATTTCCTAAAAGGCATGTTGTATATATTTGTTCAATTCCGGTTATTTATTCCAAGGACTAAACACCAGTTATATTCCTAGAAGATATGTGAATCGAAAATAATAAAATTGATTAAAAATAGAGTTGATTAATATATGTAATAAGCTTTTAAATTCCAAATTACACATCTTGCGTGCTACATGTATATATGAAAACCCACCCCCTCCCTCGCGGGGGATTGGCAAAAACAATAGATTTTTAGAAACTTTATCATATATCTATTCAATATCTGTTTGTTTGCACTAAAGATATTGGGGCAGGAAAAATTTTACGCGGTAAATGTAACAGTCGGGATGTATTACTTGGACTTATCCCAATGACTGAGAACCTAAATAATCATACTAATTATGTCACTATAAAATATTATGTGAATAAAGGTAGCAAAATGAACAACTAGGCCTACGTGGTTTGTTATTATTTGTATAAACCTTTTAAATTTCACATTTTGCTTGCTGCATGTATTTGAAGACCAGATATGATATTTCTTAGACCAGCACACTCCCGGGGGATTTTGAAGATTACAGGTAAAGTTTCCACACCACCTTATATATTTGTATTAAATATCCGTCAAGGTATTCTGACAGAAAAAATGCTGGGGCATCAAACATAATTATAAACTTTCCTGTTTCTACGCAGTAAATGTATTATCAGAAAAGGCGAGTTGTATATATTTTTTCAACTCCTGTCAAATATCCGAAGGATAAAAAAGATAAATGACACTAGTTAAGTTAGTACCGGTACAATATGTTATGTAAATAAACATAACTTGAAATAACAGATATAGGTTTTTTATTATATGTAATAACCATTTAACTCTTATATTTAGTCAGTTACACGTCAGCTATATTTGAACAAGATCTCAGATAAAATAATAGTATCTTTAAGTTGGTGGCATTTCTGAAATATGTGCATGAAATACGTTCAGAAATCACGAAAGGTTTAAAAAAATTATACTGTTTTTGATGACTTTTCGGTTCCATGCGATAGAAACGCGATGTGTTTAAAAGTGTAAATGAATTAAAGATCATTATAAAAATGGTTCAAATGCTCAGCAAGCAATCAACTACGGCTAACATGGTTGAGGATTGTATAATATATTTTATTAACATTAGGACAAATATATATATGTGATTTTGAAAAAGTTTCTAGCCCAATATGACATACTACAAAAATATATAGAATTGTAGTCTACAAAAACAACACAATACTAAAATTGAAATATCATTATGGAAATTATATACATCAATTCCATACATTTAAAAATGTACAAAGATGAATTACATCATATAATCAGATAATTGAAACATAATTATTATTGAAATATGATAAATAAATATATTGACGGTTTCTGTGTCCATCTTTCTTCGTATAAATGTTATGGGTAGGCCTACTGGGCTTAGTGCGAGGACGGGTGTGGCGGAAATACGTCCCATATTTTTGGCTTTTCATATGAATTTGCATTTCACAACGTCTTACATGTGTGTACATACTAACTGGTTACATTTTATATATAATGTGGCATTTAAGAGCTGTAAAAACATTTTTAGCTGCGACCTAGCAGCTCTATAAACGCCGTTGAATGTCTGTCGGCTGTCTGCCATCTGTAACACTTCGTTTCCGGGCAATATAGTGAAAGTTTCCCGACCAATCAACTTCTAACATTCATGTGGTTTAGGGCCAGACCTGATTAGTTTTTCACGAAAATCGCCCCATTATCGGCCCTCTGGTGGCCAAAAAACATAAGAAAATCAGCCAAAATTGAAGTTTCCGGACGCTAATATGAAAAGTTTTTGACCAATCAACTTCTAACCTGGCCCTAGCATTCATGGGGTTAAGGCCAGACCTGATTAGTTTTTCACGAAAATCCGCCTATTATCGGCCCTCTGGTGGCCAAAAAACATACAAAAATCAGCCAAAATTGAGGTTTCCGGACGCTAATATGAAAAGTTTTTGACCAATCAATTTCTAACCTGGCACTAACACTCATGGGGGTTAGGGCCAGACCTGAATAGTTTTTCACGAAAATCGGCCCTCATAATAGCCAAAAAACATACGAAAATCGGCCAAACTTGACGCTAATTTTCCCGGACCCTAATGTAAAAAGTATTTGACTAAAGGACTTCTAACCTTACAATTGCATTTATGGGCATGATCTGCAGAACTTATTAACTTTTTGAGGATATCGGCCATTTTTGGAACTGATTTGTTTTTCAGGAAAATCGTCGCAGCTACCAAATCCCTTCGATTTGCACTTGTTAGATGAAAGATTGACAACAACAATGGGGATGTAGACATTTTTATTTTTACTCATTTTAAGTTCATTGGTCTTTGAGATATTGCTTGAAGCGTGATTTATTGTAATAGCTAATTTGCATATTCTATGCTAGTCTGTTTTCCTGATCTTGATTACATATGTTTTATTGCAATCGTTGACCATTAAAACCACAGGGTAGTTACTTTTTCAAGAGTCTAACTCAATTCATTTGGGAGATATTGCTTTTTGATAATGGCTGCCTAATTTGCATATTTTACGCTATTTTTTTTATTACCGTTGTTGACCATGAAAACCATAGGGTAGATACTTTTTAGGATTTTAAATCCATTTGTTTCTGAGATAATAACCGAAACTGAATTTTTGGCAATGGCTGCCTAATTTGCATATTTTAGAATATTAAACCCTAACAGCTTGAATGCGAACAGCCGGATTTCAATAGGTCCATATTCTGAGACTTCAAAAATAACCACCACGAATAATCCCTTGGGAGGGGGGGGGGGGGGTTTATGGGTGGCCCACGGTCTATACTCTTATCGAATGACTTCGAAAAAAAAGAGAAAGAAGACGAGGAGATGGGAGAGCACGCCTGGGAAAGAGGAGAAAAAAATAAGGAAGAGGGAAGGAGGAAAATAAGGACCTAAACGTCCAGTAGAAATTATCAATTAAATTATTTAAGGAAAACGTGTTTATTTCATTTACATTTAAAAACTATCCGTAGATATGTGGGTAAGCTGTTCCACAATTTATTGCCTTGTGAAAGCACCTTCTGAACAGTTATCACTCGTATTTATTTTACTTATAGGCTACTGACGAAATAGGATCTGGCTCAGGCTAAAATTATAAGAAAATCGGTGATTTTATTTTGGTTTATTAATAACGTTATGACCATGTGATGTAAACATGTCCATAGACTAGAACTGCAAAAGTTTTTTAATTTTTGTGCTGCGCATTTACCAGTTAGGATAGATAGGCCTATAGAGACGAAATTCACGTATTTCTTATTTTTGACATGGTTGTCCAAAATAAGAAATCGTGAATTTCGTCTCTTTATCTAGTCTAACTGGTAAATGCGCAGCACAGAAATTTAAAAACTTTTGCAGTTCTAAAAAGTCTATGGACATGCTTATATCATATATTATGGTCATATTAATCAGCCGAAATAAAATCACCGATTTTTTTAGGATTTTAGCCTGAGCGGGTCCCTTTTATAAGCTTATTGTAAGCAGGCTATGTTTAATTTGCTTAACAGAGGATATATTTCAAGCATACACATACCGAGGTTTAGAAAACAAAGGCCAGATATGGTTCATCTTGCCGAGAGAGGGGTGCGAACAACATGAATATAAGTTATGCCGTCACCAGTTTACTGACCGCAGTGTGGAAGGTCACCCTTGACAGGGTTGTCGAGTTGACCAGGGAAGAGGGGGTCGCGGATGCATAGCACACATTCATGATCTCAAAGATCTGCAGCAAGCAACTTGATAGCTGAAGGTGGATATGTCCATAATTATGTTTGGACCTTGTGGTCCAAACATAAACTTTGGATCTCGATGTTTTTATTATTCCATGTCCGTGCGCTATTTATCCATGAGTTTTTATTCAATCGACTTCAAACCTTGGCACAATGAACCTTAGGTATGTAGGATTATTGCTATTACTTTTCTAAGAATTCCCGGATTTATGTATTATTTTCTGGATCACTAAGTGCTAATCAATGTTTAGCCAATGATGTACAGTCGGGGGCTTATAATGTGCTATTTCTTCCGGAGTTATTAACTAATCGACTTCATTGTATTGAGGCTGATTGGTATGACTTTTTTTAAAGTAGTCCCAGTTGTTCTTCCGGATTTTATAGATCACTATGTGTGGATCGATGTCCGCTTATTGATGTACATGTTGGGTGATTCTCCATTCATTGCTTGAATGAAAACGGAAGGGTGAACAGGGTTCCCCCATGTGAAGATCGAATCCACCCTTTTGTCTCTACATTTCATAATGGAAATACATTTATCCAATGATATTTCAATTCTGCGCAAGTGTGGAAGACAGTGGCACAACATTGAACCAATGTTGGGTGGTTGCTATGGACATCAGTGTGCTTTTAAATTATGCATTTGACAATTAAAAAAATAGCAGTTGTAATTCCAGCAAAGGAAAAACGTTGATCCAATGTTGTTTTAATGTTGGGCCAGCGTTGCATACAGTGCTACAACATTCAGCCCACAGAGAGACAAGTCATCGTGTTGACTGGGGACCCTCTGAATTTGTTTCCATTTGACAAACAAATATAAGTGTATTTGAAAGTACAAAAACTCAGAGGGGTCTTCTAATCTCTAAAATTTTAAGTCTTGAAGTCTAAAATTTCAATTAAAAATGGCTGCCAAAAAACCCATAACAATATTCCAATCAATTTGTCATAATAAAATAACTCAACAAAATTCAAAATGGACGCCACAAAATCTCACAAAACCTAGTCCAAATATTATTGTTACTTGAAAAGTCAAAATTCCCCTCTAGTTACGTTTTGTAATGTCGTTTCCTTTGAATATGTTGACTAGTTTGTTTTGTTGTTCATTTTGATTATTTTATAGAAAAATTATGTTTCAGTGTACATGTTCGACTATTTACTCTACTGCAGTATGTGATGTATCATTATAACGAAAATGTAATTATCTGTTATATGGTATATAGCATGGGTAAATTAGTTGACCAGAACAGCAACGACAAATGTATACGTGACCCGCCTACCCTCTAATTCTAGATAGGGGTATCCCAATAAGCAGTCAACATATAATTCATTTCTATTCTTTTACTGTTACAATCTCATTTCATGTTTTGGACATACCAAGGCTAAAAAAAAACTTGGTGTGGGTAAGATATGCGGGGGGTGCACGTACGGTGGTAGCCCATAGACTAAATTGACCATTTCTCAAATGACTACACCAGTGGTCATCTTTGACGCCATCTTCAAATACTTGAATAACTAAAAATACAAATTAATATTAACTGACCAATAAGCGTTTAAACATTAACCTGACTTATTTTTCTGATTCCAATCGAGCGCCAATAATAATGAAATATTTTTTATCAAGAATAATTTTGTCCCTATTGACATCACAAGGGTTATATTGGTGTTTGATAAAGTGGACTCTTGGGCTAAAAGGGTTAAATGTGTTTCACTTGTCTAGGAGTTGTCCTGGCTGCTCATCGATAACACTTCACAACCACCACTTTTTCATCCCAGATAACACCTCTACAACAATAAAATCGGTTTTCGGTATTATATATTCTGGTGTAAACGGGACCGAAAAATAAGACAATTTTTGAGATGTGATTCCTACACTAAAAACCCATGGTGGATGGTAAACTATGTGAGCGCTGATTGACCGGTGAAAACGTGTTTCCCAGTCCTTGACAAATCAGTCTTTGTTTTATACTGGTATGGAATAAGCTGATATGGCCGAGTTAGAATGTTGGCAAAATAACCATTAAATTGTCTGGAATTTTTTTTAACTAGTTTTACCTAATATAAGTTCAGAGGTACTAGAATCTGTGGGATTACAGACAATACGTTCTCTGTGTAGAACGGTATACAGAAAAATTCCTGGATCAGGCAAACACAAATCGTGAGAACAAATGTGATCTTGTTAGGGAATCCTGATAAATTACAATGAGGGGATTCAGATGAAAAACTAAATGCGATGAAATCAAACAGGAATTCTAAAGTAAGAACTCAACAACACAACATAGGAAATAGTTTGTATTTCAAATCATGGGCAAGATGAATTCCCTTTGGTACATCATCTTACCCATGCATGATGCATAAAATAATGGTGATTTATGAAATAATAATAAATAACATGAATGATACTACTGACGTACGTTACCATACCTGTTGTAAGGCTGATAGCCAGGCAAAATAATACAAATGTAACAATTCCTTTGTATTTTTCACTATTGATGTGACCTTCACAATTCGTCTCCTTGGATATAAAAAGGGTATATTTGCCACTTCACAAAGTGGCAGATACACCCTTTCAAATCCGAGGGGACAAATTGCTCAACAACGAATAAAGATTTTATAGCTTTTTCTAAATAAAATATCTAAGAAATAGATACATTATTGAAAAAAATATCAGGTTTTAAATTATTTACGAGTAAATAGTGTGCATCTAAAAAATATATGTATTCGTAATTAATGATTCACAACATACTTTTATGGATATTCACATACCCAGGTAGTTACACATATCTATAAGTTTTATGAAACATACAATGACAATATTGAGATTCAGATAAATTTGGAAGGATGGGTCACTCAAACTAAACAAAAATAATATATAAACTTTATAAATTTGGAGCTGGTTTAATTATGAACGTTTATAATATTTTGCGAATGGAATGAACACTACAAGATCTTCCGTTGCTTCAAAATATATATATAAAAAAAGGCTTTACTTCCGCAAAGGTCTATATAACAACTTTTTAAGTACATCAATGGTAAACTTAATGAAACAATGATACATTACTGTAAGGATAATATAAATTCATACAATATACAAAAACTATAGAAATATAAAAAAATATACCTGCAGTAATTTTATGGCTTCATTGGTACATTGCGTAAAGACAACTTCAATGAATTATCCATTATACACCAGAACAGGAATCATACAGAATAATTACAGATTGCATTCATTTAATAACTGTTCATATCACACAATATGATATTAGGAATTATTGTGTTTTACACTCTGGAACAGCTGCTGTTCCATCCGGGTCAGGAGCAGTCCGTGGCGATTTATTCGATCTATTCAATCTTGACCGCGTGGCTCGTAGACTGAGTGGACTGGTTCTCACTTTACTCGCTGATGATTGATCCTTGCTCGGACTATTTGTGATGTTGTTTAAAGCAGGCTCCTAGTCAACAAACAATGAATATACTATATAATTATGTTTTATTTAGACAGGCAAAAATGAAAAAAAAAAAAATTGAAAAATAAATTGTTTATTTCCAGTACTTAAAATGTCATGTTTGTCACAAACTTGTGTAAAATTACCTGGGCAATTATGAGTGAATTTTCTACAGTTTTAAAATATTATTGTTGGGGTAGACTAAAACAATAATAGGCAAATTTCACTGCCAACTGAAGAACATGACAAATTTCGATTTTGTGACAATCCTGACTAAAACTACCATGTTTTTCCCACAAAATGTGTAGCAGTGCTATTATCATGGGTTATCCTGTGTATCATTTTACATTTTGTTTTAAAATTCATGGTCTATGTATTTTGCATTGTTTTCAAGATACCGGGTACATATATCTATAAACCCTTGTCATGCTGAATTGTTTCTTTTCTATTTTTCATCATTTGAAGCTGGAATTGCTATAGAAATTTCCAGCTTCAAATGACGAACAATATTTATATTTTTAGAAAACATACATTTTCTGAATTGATTTATTTAACTAATTGTGCATATAAATACAACTATATTATCAATTTCAGTGATATATTATTTCGTTTAAAATCTGTTTAAAAATGTATATATACGGGTCTAGCAGGACAAGGGTTAAAATTCTGAAATCAAAATGGACGCTAAAATTTATAATTGTTCGCTTCCAAAATCTGAACAGTAATTAACCCTTCTGCTGCTAAGACTGTATATACGGTTTCAATCATGTTTTAGATCAATATAAATATCACTAAATTTGATAAAATACTTTTTGATAGATGTTCAGTTAATACAATAATTCAATATTAGAGACGTCTATTTTTCATAAATGTAAATATTTTTCATTCATTTGAGGCTGGAAATGCCAGCTTCGAATGAATGAAAAATAATCCCAAACAATTCAGCACTACAAGGGTTAAGGGGTTAAAAAATTCCCCAGTGGATCACATGCAATGACTCTTGTGAAATATAAAAAAGCAAGAGTTTATAGTAGAGTTTAGCTCTGCAACTACATGTATTTAGAAAACAAAAAGCTGCAGCGGTAGAGGTGGACAGTGTGGAACTCGCAGTAAGCAGTCCACCTGCTTAACTACCTCAGCCAGGAAAACTCTGGTAGCCATGTGGGCCCCCCAGAAGATAATTTTAGCCGCCCTCATCAAATTTCAGTAGCCCACTTAATTGTATAATTTTTGTATGAAAACCTGACCACTCATGACACATTCACTGATTCAGAAAGTACTCATGAAATGCAGGTGCAGTAGTTAATAGTTGATACACTGAATAGTGGGTTATCTGTTAACAATGCATTTTATACTGTAAACTCATAGGGATAAATCCCAATGATTTCAAAGAATTAAAAAATATGTTTTTTGTACATACAAGTTTTGAAGGATAGCTCAGCTCTTATACATTCGCAATGTGGGCTAGCGTACCTTTGATGTCAATTTGATTAGCCTACAGCAAAAACAAGGGGCCAATGGCGAGTGGGCGAATGGGTATCTGGAACCCTGCAGGTGTGTTTCGGGTCAAGGAACAATCAAATAAATTTTGGAGATGACCCAAATTACATTTTAGGTACATATTCTCAGATGAAAAGAAACGAGCTGTTATTGATTCTCCTGACCTATATAAAAGTTTATTGATTTCCCTAGGTTGTCACCTCTTTAACATGCATAGGGAGGATACCCACCCGTTTAATCTTAACGATCCTCATATGCAAATAAGCTATTTCTGAGCGAAAATGATAGTAAA
Source organism: Flabesymbios commensalis (assembly GCA_964017125.1). Taxonomy (NCBI): domain Eukaryota; kingdom Metazoa; phylum Annelida; class Polychaeta; order Terebellida; family Flabelligeridae; genus Flabesymbios; species Flabesymbios commensalis. The sequence goes on along the minus strand of OZ024906.1, from coordinate 64,889,522 downwards.
ACGCATCCCAGATCAGATGGATTGGTGGTAAAGTACTTACTTGTACGGAAGGCTACTTTATGATGTCATAGTCTCACAACTCACTAGATCTACCCAACATTATGAATGAATGAAATAGGCTGAATCTGTGACATCATAATTGATGACTACCCACTTTATGAATGAATGCAATACTACTACTAAAGTCTACAAACCGGATTACAATCATTAATTTCAGCGGAGGTTTGCAGTCTCTGACTGACTAGTTATTTATGCTATTTGAACAAAAAAATGGTGATTGTATTTATGCCAATTATACAATGTCTGTGTACCAGTGAGATGGGTGTCTAGCAAGGCACATTATAACAGTAATCTGCTTGATATTTGTGTATTATACATGTAAGTATTACATATGTGACCTGATCTGGCAAAATGAGCTGTAAATCGCTGATTTAAATATTAACAGATTGTGAATCTATACAAAATTATCTTTAAAATGTTATATCACACAGCTCTCTAATGTGATTACCAGTACAAAGTTCTAAAAAAAATTTGGGCAATTTGTACATTTAAAAAAAATAATTTGATCAAAATTAGCTAAATAAAATAAATATTATTTTCGACCCCAGTTCTTAAATGATAAACGTATGGTTCTGAAATTTGAAATGTGAACTTCAACAGTATATATATGTCAGAGGCTTCGATGTTAGGATTTCCACATGAATACTTCCTACTTATTAGCTACTGTTACAATGGTAAAAAGTAACTAAATATTACTGATTCGTTAAATAACAGATATATTTTACATAATTTTACATACTTCTATCAGGGTTTCTGCAGCTTTTGGATAAGCAAATTTAAGACCTTTTCAAGACCAACAAATTTAAGACATATCCAGGGATTCAAATTTGTTTCCAATACAATGAATCAATGTCATGCAGTCCTTCAACAACCACACACATTTCAACAGAAAAGTTGGCTGCCCAAATATTAAGACCTTTTTAAGACCTTGACTAACAAAACATTTGTTTTCAAGACATTTTAAGGCCTTAAATTTGAACAAACTAATAAAAAACTTTATAAGATTGCGCTGCAACCCTGTCTATGCCACACCATTTTAGGATTCCAGAGTAATCATAAAGAAATACAAACTTAAAATTGGAAATACGTCAAAGCAAGTGACCTGGTCATTTTGGCTTTTAAGGGCCCTTGTATCATTTGTCAAACTGCCACTTATGACTCATTTTGCCAGATCGGGTCACATATATACACATAAATGTACATATATTATACATAATATATTATACATATATATTATAGATTACCCATAGAAGTACAGTATATACATATGTGTGTGTGTGTATTGAAAGTCTGTTTGGAATATTTACAGTAAACAACTCACCATTTCTAATGTGTCTGTTTCTACCGCTTTGATAGTTGGAAATGGCGAAGTGCTACTTGCAGCTGCCGCTGCTAAGCTTCTAGTGAATATACCAGAGTTGGCTGTAGGTGTGAGGTTAACAGCGTCCACGCTTGTACTACGCCGCCGACTCTGAGAAATTGTTGTAGATTTCATATCAGTTTCCTCATTATTACTTCCAGAAACCGTAGTTTGGCTGGAGCTATTTGAAGGCTGTGACCGTTCGGCACGAGTTGCAGATCGTGTCCGAACGTGACTAGTACCGGTATTCACCGTGGAATTTGACTCCTCTACTTGTACTAAAAAATTTAAAAAAAAACATTATTAAAATAAATGAAAAACATTTAGATAAATGATCATAGTTTCACAAGAGATAAAATTGTATTTTGGAGATTTCTACAAATTGAAAGAAGTTATTTATTGTCATAATATAATGCAAATATTATAACTGAGATAATTATGTTTCATTAACAAATATTTGCTTGTCACTTCAATGTCCTTTACTTGCAATTGTTTGTTAGTGATACGGCGGAAAATATTCACGCTTATTTTTTATTTAAGCTTGTTAAGAGCTCTTAGTGTGTTGTAAAAATGCAGCACTGTATCTGATTACTTCTGAATACTATTTGCAGATCAAGAGTAAGGAATAGTAGTTTTAATTATTGACATTAGCTTTCTCGATATTTCGCAAAGCATCCTTTCTGAATGTAAAGATAAATCGTCTCCCTTTAAATGACTCACATGTGCTGGTTTGGTTAGATTGAGCATATTGTCTCATGGTCCGTCTCTTCATTAGTTCGTCTAAGCGTTGTCTTTTTGTGTCATCAAAGACTTCAGCTCCTTGACGGGAACGCTGTAAGATAACAATTGACATGTTACCAAATTCAACTACCTAAGTATTTGATGCATACAGATAATGCTAATAAATATTGATTTAAAAAAAAATGTATTTCTCAATTTTGTACCGAGGTAATATTTATCTGCAAATGAAAAGCTAAAATTTTTAACCTCTACTTGGTCCTAGATTTCATAATGTTTGAAGTTAGGATAATACAATTGTAAACTTAAAATGGTAAGAAAAATATATACCGTATTTATTCTAATAATCGCCTGGGGCGTTGATTAGAATACCCCTTCCCGGTGCTTATTGGAGTAGTTTTGGAAAAAAAATTAGCATATGAAAATGATCGTCTACAATATTGTAAAAATAGTCATAGACATGCCATCTTGGCCCAGTCAGTCTAAGCAGACAGGAAGTAAACTCAGCACATACACATCAAGTTGCGTGCGCCATTCATTTATTATACACACTGCGTACACCAACAACATCATAAACGTAAGCATCAGGGCCGGATCTAGCCAGATTGACTGAATTCGGTGATGCTATATCAGCCTGTTTGAGTAGGTCTACATGGACCCACGGGCTCGAAATAATGCCTTTCTTCCAGTCCGGTACTGCCAAAATATGTGCAGGAATGATAAGATTTGTCAATAGTCATTCCGTTAAACTGGCAAATTTAAGGCCATCCTAGGACAAAGGCCATTTCTAGGAATGACAATTTTTACTCAGGAATGGCAGTTTCCTTGACTTGCCAGTCCTGTGGATTGGCATGCCATCAACGTTTAATTCTACCCTTGTGGACCCAGCTAAAGGTTTTAAGAGATTGATACAGCTTTAGTGACAGCCAGATAATTAATCCCATCGCACCAAACACAAAACATTTGCATAACATTTATACAATGACGGCACAACGTCTTCAACGTTGGTCCAACATTGTATTAATGGTATACAAATGTTTGTGTTTGCTGGGATGGTAGTCTAATGAATACAAGGCATCTTTTCGCAATTGAGTTTGCACATTAATTTAAATACCATAGACACATAGTTTTCACACATGTCCGTATTTTTTAGCTATGCTCAGTATAACGATCCACATTTATTAGAGTAAATACGGTAATTGAGAAGATTGATTTCTTTATTTACAGCTTAAAACCCAAGTAAGAACGGGCAATACACCACAATGCTAATCTTAGCCCTAGAGTATGTAGCAAATCAAACCAGACCGATAGTTTTAACCCTTTAAACCCTCACGATGCATCCAAGCATTATTTTGCATGTCTGAAGAATGACTCAATTTCCTGAAACCTAGGTGTTTTAGAACAAAATTTGTATGGAACTGTTTTAAAAATAACAATATTTTTTTTTCACTTGCCAACCACTTCATATCATCTTCATCCACTACAAGTCGAGAATTGCGACAGCAATTCGCGGCTTGTAGTGGATGAAGATGACAATGGTAAATTCAGGCCTGAAAGGGTTAATATCCCATACCATGCAACCATATGTAGCGCAGACTGCTACCTTGGATTGTGATTTTCCAGGATTGTTGTCCTGGCTGGCAGCAGCTGCGGCAGCAATCAGAACAGAGCCTGATATGCTTTTACGCATGCCCGTTGACAGTCCTGAAAGTGGAGTAGATGGGTTTGAATTGGTCTGTTTGCTTGTATTATCTCGTACTCTTCTGGAGGAGCTTGTGGATTTCAGTGACGTATATACAGTATCGTTTGGTGTCTTGCGGCTATCAGCATGTCCATCACTGGCAGAAACGGGGGGTTTCACCAGAGAAGAAGGTGGCGTAGCACAGGACCGGCCAGCTGCCAGTCTCTCAGCCCTCTGTAATTGTGACTTTACTTTATCTGTAGCAGCAGCTGTTTTAGTTTTGGGCATTTGAGTGGATTCCACCGTTTTCTTTGCTGAAAAAAACCCACATTTAATATAATTATTTATAGCAGCATGATGTCTGTATGTTATGTCACATTACATAGTATCTGTTAACGAGGTTTGACCTAGAACATAGTGTATCATTCATGTGAATCTAAAACTGTAGATACATGTACATTTAATGAAATATGCATCATTATTTTCAATCCACCCACACTTAAATAACCTGATTTCACTTCAATTCAATTACTATCCAGTTTATAAAAAAATAGGCCACCAGAAATGGGGATAGACCTCAGGCCCAAAGAACTTATTTACCCCTTACAACGCTGAAGTATTCTGGTTCAAACCTCGAGGAATTTGAAATAATCTTAAATCACTTAGTTAGTTCTTTCCGGTTAATTTGAATATGTATGTTATGGATCTACGACCATTATAAATATTTTAATTCTGGGATCATCGCTATACGTCAACATTTGCCGTCTGACGACGAAAGGGTTAAATTAATTATGAATGTGATTGACCAGATGGAACAAAGCCACTGAGGGGGATCGCTGTTGCGATACTGGGCTGTAAGCTGGCCATTGAGCATCGCCAAGCAATTACATTAAGATGGAAACTATTGAACCCCTATTGAAAATAGACATATTTCTATTACTTATTATCTTGCTTCTATTACTTACATTTGTTGTTTAAAGCAGATCTGCTTGTCATTCTGACCACCTTAGGTAATGAAGGAGCGTCAAACTCTACTGCCTTTTTGCTTTGTGTTTGTTTTGAATTTTGTTGATCCTAAAAAATATGAGTAAAAATGCAAAACAACGTAACAATGTTCTGACAATTCTATTAATAGTTCCACATATATTTTACATCATTATTAATTTTTATATATAATGCAAAGTTGAACATAATGTATTACTCTGTTCATTATTTCTTGAGTGAAGAATGGTATTCTAGAATTTATGGTAAATATTCTATACATTTTGTCCATAATTTTACCTTTTTTGACAAAGACACATCATCTCTTACTCTAGAGATAGGATTTCGAGTGATGTCTTCAGATTTCATAACTTTTTCTTGTAATTTATCTTTTTCTTCCAGGAGTTGTGTACATTTCTGCTGTAGTACAGATATGTCTGTCTGCCAGATTAATTCCCTACTCTCCACTTGCCGTAATTCATCTTGTGCTTTTTCCATAGCTTCTTTTGCTCTTTTTGTCTCAGCTTCAGCTCCTTCAAATGTACATATTTTCTGTTGAGCTTCAACCAGCTGCTGCTGCAATTCATCTTGTTGCTTATTGTGCTGGTCTTCGCAGTCAACCCTCTGCTGCTGATGTTCACGTTCCAAACAAGCTTTCTGATTTTCCAAGCTAAGGAATTGGTTCAACATTTCCCGGTTTTGCTCTTCTTGAGATACTAGTCTCTCTTTCAATTTAGCAAGGTCAGTTTCTGAAACACGCAATTGGCTCTCGAGGTTTTTCACTTCCTTTGTCAGGGCCACATTTTTGCTAGACAGCCCGATCAATTCTTTGTCTGATTCCTCAGATGTTTTAATGTCCTGCTGCAGCTCTGCGATTCTTGATTTGGATATTTCCATCTCTGTAACGAGCTCATCGCGTTGTTTAGATACTTTATTTAATTCCAGCTCCATCTCTTTCATTCTGGTCAGTTTAATTTCTAGCTCAGAGGAAGCATTTTTGTGAACACTGCAATCAGCTTCTAGGACAGCATTCTGTTCCACAAGTTGTTTTTTCTCAGTTTCTAAACATACCAGTTCAGATTGTAAATCAGATAATTGTTGACTGTGAGATTCTTCAGATTTAAACCATGCTTCTTGTCCATTAATCAATTTGGCGAGTTCACTCTCTGTGGTTGTAAGTTTTTCTTTAAATTCACCATTTTCTTCTAAAATTGTGTTTAATTTCAAATTAAGTTCTTCTCTCGCTACTTCAGATTTTTGTAACAACAATTCACTTTTTTCTAACTGCTCCTTTTTCTGCAGAGTTTGTTTTTCTATGAACCTCACTTCTTCTTGTAATGCAGTCACTTCCAACTCTTTCTCCATATGCTGTTGACGAAGGCAAGTATAATTCTCATTGGCAGTGTCTAATTGAGCAGTTGCTTTTTCGCTTAATGTGCTGGATTCTTTAACTTCCTGCTCCATATCTGATATTTGAAGTTTCATACATTCAACTTCCATTTCTGCTCTTTTGAGCAGATTCTGCTTCTCATTTAATTGCTCATCGCCTCTCTTTAGTTTTGCATGCTGACGTTCTATCTCAGTTTGAACAAGGCCAAGATCTTTCTTGAGGTTTGTAAGTGTTGTCTGTGTGTCTTGTAGATTTTCATGCAAATGATTACACTCTACAACCTTTGCTTCAAATTTCTCAAGAGTTTTGTCCTTCTCCAGCAACAACATTTCTAACTCTTTGCTTCTTTCTTTCATTTCAGAAACAAGATGATCTTTTTCCTTTATGTGAACTTCTTTTTCTGTGGTGAGGTCTTGTATTTCTGAAGTAAGCAGCGCTACATGTGTGCTCTTATTTATTTCTTCTTCTTGCATAGTTTCATTTGCTGCTAATATCTCCTGTAGTTTTGTGTCTTTCTCAGTCAGTAAGGTCTGCAGTCTGGTCAAATCACTATTCAAGTTAGCGACCTGCACAGCCAGCTGTTTATTAGTGATTTCAAGGTTGTCTATTTGACTGGTGGATTCTTCCATGTCTGATTTCAAGATACCTATTGTAATTTCTAAAGACTCCTTATTTGCTAGGACATCCTGTTGTTCTTGCTTTGTGGCTTTAAGCATGTCATTGGTAGTTTCCAGGACTTCAACCATGTCAGCATTCTCTATTTCAAGTTTGGAGAAATCATTTTTTAGAGAAACCTTATCCAAGTCACTTTGTTTTATTACTTCTTTGTAACTTGTGATTTCCTCGGTCATTTGGCATATTTTTACTTCAGCCACATCGGTCAGTTCTTGCAGTGTTTCTCTTTTTGTTTCACTGTCCTCATAGTCATCGAGTAATTTTTCATTGATTTCAAGCTGTACATTTTTTTCTTCTAAGACAGATTCTAACTCGGCTCTGATAGCTGTTAACTCCTCTTCCAGATTAGCTGTCTTGGTCTGTAACTTCTCTATCTGTACATCTGAATTATTATGTTTGTCTTTTTCGTCTTGTAACTCTTTGTGTACTTCTTCGGAATAGGTTTGTGTTGCAGTCAGCTCATTTTGAGTACAACTAATTTGTTGCTCAAGTGTGTTTTTGCTAGAAATAGCTTCACATAAGTCTTTGGTTAACAACTCAATCTTCTCACTAAGAAGAGATTTATGACTTTCAAGATCAGTGATATTTTCTAGCATTGTTCCCTTATCTAGCATTAACTGCTGTTGTGTTTCTGTCATTCTTTCTATTTCATGTTTTGCTTCATTTAAAGTATGTTCCACCATCTGTTTTTCTTTTCTCATCTTTTCGAGGTCTTCGTTCACAGCTTCATTTCTCTTCTCTAATTCCACTGCATTTTCCTTCTCTTTGTTCAGATCCTCTGTTAGTATTGACATTTTCTCAATTTGAACATTAGCATCGGACAAAATCTTTTCCATTTCTTCATTTTTCCTTGAAAGAATTTCTATATCTTTTTGCAACACTGCCTCACTATTCTTGCATGATATCTCAAACTCCTCAATTTCCTTTTCTTTTGTGGCTAATGAAATTTCATGTTCTGTGCATTGTTCTTGTAACATTTTGAGGTCACATTGCAAATTATTTTTCTGCGTCTCATATTCCAAAAATGCAGATTTCATGTGTTCATCCATCTCGTTCTTACTTGTCATATGTTCATCTAACTCGCCTTGTAATTTAGTATGCTCCTTTTCAAGATCATCATAGGATGTTTCAGAATAAGTCAGCTTCTGTTTCAGTTGCACTATCTCTGACTTAAGGTTGTTTTCCTCTTCAGTTAATGACTTTATTTTATTATTCAATATAATATTTTCATCTTCAATCCTGCCAAGATTGTTAGTCATTTTTTCACTATCATCATTCAATTGTCTTTGCGTTTCGATCATATTATCTAATTCATGCTTTATGTCATTCATTCTGCATTCTACAGATAATTTTTCTTTTGTTGTCTCACCAAGATCTTTTCTTACTTTCTCATTTTCATTCTCTAACATCATCACAGCTTCATTTTCTTTCTTCAGTTCCTCTGATAAAGTGTCAACTTTTTCCAAAGCTAACATTGCATTAGATAGCTGGCTCTCCTTTTCTTTATTCTCCATCAAAATAAAATCAATATCTTTTTGAAGTTTGTTTTCCATTTCTTTGTAGGAAGTTTCTAATTCCATTATTTCCACTTTGCTCAATGACAAAATGTTTTCTTTTTCAGAAAGTGTATTTTGCAGCAATTCTACATCAGATTGTAAACGGGTATTTTCAGCTTCGTGCTGAATAGCCTGTGATTTCATACTTTCTTCAAGCTGAATCTTCTTAGTAATACACTCATCTATTTCAGCCCGCAGTTCTTTACATTTATTATCAAGCTCACATGTGCTGCTATCAGCAGAATTTAAGCTCTGTTTGAGCTCTAACACTTCAGAATGTACATCTTGATTGGTCTTGTTCAGCTCTTCCCGCTCGTTGATTAACTTTGTCATCTCTTCCTCCATGTGTGCTATCTTCTGTTTGGATTCATCTTGTTCTTCAGCATGCATCAGTAACATCTCATTTCTTTCTCTGTTCACCTTATCAAGCTCTGTCTGTAGTTGAAGAGTTGATACCGACGATTCAGATATTTCCAGCTTAAAATTTTCTATATCACTTGATAACTGCTGACACTTTTCATCCATTTCATCTTTCAATCGCTTGGTTTCTTCATATTTATCCTCAAGCTCATTTTTTTCCGTTGTCAATGACAGAATTAATGTTTCCTTCTCTTTCAAAAGTATTTCCAATTTGTCCTTTTCAATCTCCTTCAGTTTACAACTCTCAATTTCTTCATCCATACGCTTTATCAATTGATTTGACTTGGAGTCACTTGCATCTAAGATTTGCTCATTTTCCCTCCTAAGAGCCTTGAATTCAATTTCAAGTGTATTAACATTATTACGGAGACACTCAATTTCTTTACATTGTCCAGTTTCTTTTTCTGTAATACATGCTATCTTTTCCCTGGCTATTTTCAGTTCATCCTCCACATTCTCCAAACAGGATGTCACCTCCTCTGTTTCTACATCCAAAGAACGAATTTTGGCTTGCAAATCTTTTTCACTCTTCAATAACTTTTCAATTGTATCAGTCTTCTTTTCCAAATTAGATTTCAGATCCTGTAATTGTTCATTAACTTTCCTGCTTGCATCATCTGCAATCTTCAGGCTGTTCTCTAAAGTTTCTTTATCATTTCTTAGAACAATCACCTCTTGGTTTTTTTCCTTCAACTCCATATCTAATGTTAAATATTTTTCTTCTTCTAAATGTCTCGTTTCTGTCAAGCTATTAATTTCTTCTCTCAGTTCATTCTGGGAGCTATTCGAATGAGCTTTTATTTCCTCCAGTTCTCTACTTTGAGTTGCAAGCTTCATATTAAAATCATTTTTTTCTTGTGCTGCAAGTTCGAGTTCTGTTTGTAAGGCTACTGCTTTCTGTTGAACTTCAGCTATTTCACCACACAAAACATTCATCTCTTCTATTTTTCTGTCCACCACACAGTTAATTTCATCTTTTTCTTTTTCTAAGGTAATCACACATGTTTGTAAGTCGGTCACTTTGTCTTGTGCTATACATAGCTCCTCAGATTTCTTCAGCAAATCTTCATGTGACTCTCGCTTCACCCGCTTCACCTCCTCAATCTCGGATTGTAATGTTTCTACAACATTTGAATGCTCTTCAGCTTGTGTTTGTAATGTTGCCTCATTGTACTCAAGCCTCTGCTTTAATTTTTCACACACATCTTGTTCTTCAGTGTGGCATTTCCTCAGCTCCTCTGATTTGAAAACCAGATTATCACGTTGTTCTTCCATATTTGTTAATAACAGCTTGTGCTCATTTTTAATCTCTTCTAATTCATTGCTATGTAAATTTACTCGCAGGTCAAATTGATCTTTAAGCTGTTGTGTTTCATGCTGTGACAGTTTCAGTGCATTGTTAAGTTCAGCAATTTCTATCTCGCAGCTAGCTTTGTTGTTTTCCTGATCTGATTTGAGTTGATATACTGTGTCCTTCTCATTGCGTAGATGATCTTCCAATTCTGACAACAGTGATCTCAAATTCATAATATCAGCATTGTTAGATTTCTTAGTTTCTTCCAAAACATGCTCTATATGTGACTTATCTGTCTCATTGTCAGACACTTGTTTTTCTAAATCCATAATCGTATTTATCTTCTCATTTAACAGACATTCGTTTTCACTTTGCTTCCCCATGGCTGTGTCCAGTTTTTCTATTAAATTTTGTTTTTCAGAAGCTAAAGCTGATTCCCGTTTATCTTGTTCTTCTCTCATACATTCAAGGTCAGCCTCTATCTGTAACAAACTGTCTTCTGAGGCTTGACAATTCTGCTTCAACTCCAAAACTGTAGTTTGTAGTTGTTTTACTTCGTCTTCAAGTTTAAATTTATTATCTTGAGCCTCTTTAACATCTCCAAGCATTGCATCTTTTTGTTTTTCAATATCATTTTTCAAATCTTCATTGACAGATAATGATAACTGATGCTGCTGTTCAATATGTTCCAACTGCTGTGCCAAACATTCCATTTTGTGTTTCATTTCTTGTAGATCTTGCTCTTTACCCTGCAGTTGTTCCACATATGTTTGCTGCGATTGGGACAGTACCTCTTCTGCATCAGTTAGAGCTTGATTTAACTGATCGATCTTGTCACTTTGCTCTTTATTATCGGAATTCATAGCCTCTTGTTCTTGATACAAAACCTTTTTGTCATGCTGTAAATGTAGTATCATTTTCTGTGCTGTCTCAAGATCTTGGTGAAGTTCATCTAAATTACTTTGTAGCTGTTTTTTATCAGAATCCATATTGTCCATATCCACATGAGCTTGTTTCAAGTTGTTTTCAAAATCTCTTACTTTTTCTTTCAGTTTATGAGTTCCCTCTTCTAAGTGATGAATCTGGGAATATAAGTTTTCACGCTCGATTTCACACTCCTCCCTTAACTTTTGGGAATCTTTCACCTTCTCTTCATATTCCTGGATACTTTGTTGTAGCTTCTCATTTTCATTTGTCATTGCATTTACTTCATGTCTTAACTTGCCTTCTTCCATCTTGTGTAGCTGATATTGATTTTCTATTTCAGTTTTTTCATCTGTGACATCTGATAGCTTGCTGACTAAATGTTCAACATCTTCTGTGGTGTTCTGAAGTTTAAAATTTTTGTCTTCAAGCTCGTTTTTCAAATAGTTATTTTCTTTTTCCTGCACATCATTCTTGCTTTTTAGCTCATCCACAAGCGAAGTAAGTTTAATTTCTTTTTCAGCATTAGTGGCCTTGAAATCTTCACTTTCCATTTGCAGGGACTGTAGTTTTGCATCAAGCTCATCTTTTTCTGCACTAGTATTATCATATTTCTTCTGTATATCCATTCCTAACAATTGCAGGTCATCACGTTGCTGTTCTAGCTGCTGTTGTTTCTCCAGATAGTTTTGTATATCTAATTTGCATTTCACAGTGATCTCTGTCTTCTCCGCAAGTTCTCGCTTTACTCCTTCTAGTTCTTCATCTTTTTCTAAAGAAGTCTCTTGCAATTTCTCAACCTTTGATTTGAGATTTTTAACTTGCACTACATTTTTGTTTTCTTCTATTAATTTAGTGTCTTCATGCTGAGTAATTAATTCTTTTAACTTCTCCTTTTCATTGTGAGTATCTGTATTTTCCTGCTTGAGCTTTCCACAAGTGTTAAAGAGTGTGTTACGTTCTTCATTCAGCTGCAAGTGTACTTTTTCTAGTTGAGTAAATGATTCCTTTGCTTGCACAATTTCTGACTTGAGATCACCAACACATTTCACCTCCTTCTCAAGAGATTCTGCCATCATATCACTGTTCTTTTGTATAGTATTATTTTCCTTATCCAGAGAACATATCTTATTTTTCAAATCTTGTATTGCCAAATTGTAAGAACTTTCACTTTCAAGTGATTGACTCTTCATCAACAAAAGTTCTTCTGCTTTTTTCTCAAATTCATTGTTAAGGTTAACATTTTGCAATTGCATTGTCTTTTTTTCATCATATAAAGTAGAAATATCATCTCTTTGTTTTTTATTTTCACTGACTGAAGCTGATAACGATAGTTTTATGTTTTCAGCTTCAAGTCTATGTTCTTCAAGCTCCTTTGTAAGATTTTCTAGTTTACTTTGAAGGTCTTTCCTTTTATTTTCTGTTAAACTAATTTCTTCATCTTTTTTTACCATACTAGAATTAAGATTCCTGATAGAGTCATCAGCTCTCTGTTTTATCTCGTGCATTTCTTCTTTCAGACCTTGATTTTCTTTAGAAACACATTCTGTCTTTTCATTTAATACTGCCAATTGATTTTCCAAATCGCTTTTATCTTTTTTCAAATGTAGTGTTATAATAGTTTCTTTATCCAATTGGCCTACGAGTGAGTCATGTTTCTCTTGTAAAATATCATTCTTATCATTCAATGACTCAATCACACATTCAATATCCTTCATTTTATTAATTTGCTCGTGAGCTGTGTTTTCGAGTTTGGTTCTTTCTTCTTCAAGTTTAGAAATCGCCTTATTTTTAGAGCTAATATCTTGCGTGAGCTGTTCTTTTGTATCATACAACGATTCAAACTGACCATTGAATGACTCAATATCTTCTTTGGCATTTTCAAGCTCAAAAGAGAGCTTTTGTAATTCTGAATTGAGCTGTTTGCTCTCATCTTGGCCTGAGAGCAGCTGAGAACGCAGCAGGCACAATTGGTTTTCAGCTTGCTCTTCTGAAGAACTCAGTTTATGCTCGACAGATTTCAAAACATCCTCTGATTCCTTCAGTTTTACAGACATTTCTGCCAGTTCTTTTTCAAAAGCATTTCTTTCCATACAAACTTGTTCATTTCTATCTCTCACAACCTGAAGTTCAGAAACTCTGTCAGCAATTTCTTGTTGGAAGTTTCTATTTCTTACACATACATCGTCATATTCTTCTGTAAGTCTCTCTAATTTGATTAATGTATCAGACATTTCTTGTTTGTTAACAGTGTGATCATTATTCAGGGTCTTCATTTCAGAGCGGATGTCATTCAGTTCTTGCGAGAGATTAACCTCTTTCTCTTTTAATTGGTTAATATCTCCTAAAGCTGCTTGCAGTTTTGTATAATTTTCAGCAGCAAGTGCTGTGGCTGTTTCTAAATCAGATTTCTGCACACTAATTACTTTTTCTAATTCTGTCATTTGTGATTTACTCGATGACTGAACATTCGTCAATTCTATTTTTATCTGAGTCAATCTCTCCTCTGCAACTGATAAAGCTGTTTGAAGGTTTCCATTTTCTTCACGTGAAGATATGTTGTTTTTCTCTAATTTGTCTGCTTTGTCAGTAATATCAATTACCTCTCCTTTAAGTTTATCATTTTGCTGATTTGCTACAACCAATTTTTCCGATATAGTCTTCAGTTCGGAATCTACTTTTAGAAATATCTCATCTTTTTCTTCAAGTGTACGAGTTAACACACATTGCTCTTTTTCCAGAATTTCTTTCTCAGATACAAGTAGAGATATCTGCCCTTCTAATTGAATCTTCACGCTTTCAAATGTATTTCGAATTTCAATAAGTTCATCCTCTTTCTTTTCCAAGTTTTTTTCCATTGCAGCACCATCAATTCTTATTTTCTCCATCTCTTGTTCTAAATTTTTAATTACTTCGTTCTTCTCCTTCAGCTCGACGACCCCATTATCTAACTGCTGCTGTAAATTATCCTTAGATGTGCCAACTGATTCTAGCTGTTCAAATAATTCATCGTGATCCTCCTTCAAATTTTCTAATTCAAAGCATGATTTTTGTAGATCACTTTCAAGGTTGGATTTTTCTGTCAGCATTCCCTGTATTTTCTCATTCAGCTCACTCTTTACAAAAGAAGACTGTTCCTTGTGATCATCAAGTTCCTTCTTTACCTTATTCAAATTGTCTGTCAGATCTTGAATGGAAGCATTACTTTTTTCTAAATTCTCTTTTAAAGATTTGCTGTCAGAGGTTGCAATCTCCAAGTTCTTTACAGCATTCTCAAGCTGGTTTACTGTATTAGATAAATTTGTCTTCACATCCTGGAAGAAAAAATAAGTTAAATTATATTTAAATAAAAAAGAGGGTCATAATAAAATGAAAAAAATTGTCACTTCACATCTATATGCTGACCTCGACATTAACCCTTACAGCGCGGGGATCGACTTTAGTCGTCAGAATCTGACGTCTGTAGACGTCAGATTCTGACGACTAAAGTCGATCCCCGCACTGTAAAAGTAAAAATTATTTATAATGGCCGTAGACCTATAACATAGGTATTCAAATGAATCGGAAGACCTAACTAAGACAGTTATGGTGATTTAAAATCGAAAAAAATACTTTGGCCACCAAAAAAGTTTTCATAAAAAAAATTCAGCGCTTTAAGGGTTAAGGATTTTTAACCACTTCACTTGTTCCTGCTAACCCTTGTACTGCTAAATTGTTTGTGAGTATTTTTCACTCCTTTGAAGCTGGAATTGCTGAAGTAATTTCCAGCTTCAAATGAATGAAAAAATAATATTATTAATAATTAATTATTAATTAATAATTAATTATTATGACATTTCCAAAATTGGATTATTTGATTCAGGATAGAATTTGTTGATTAATTGGTTCTCAAGAACGCCGAGTCACGATAATGAAAAATAAAAAAAAACAATTGAAATTTTGTTTTTTTACAATTTTATTATACTGCCGACCCGCTATTTCTCGACATACATTTCGTGACATACAAGCCTGCTATTAACCAGAATGTATCGAAGAGTGTACTACTTTCAATGTTATATTTATTTATAATTTTTTTTAGTTTTGAATCAACTTTTAGTTTTTAAATTATGAACTAAACACAATCTTTACTATATACGGTATCATATCAGTGTATTTTCAGCCTAGACAATTTTACCTCATTTTCAGAAGCGTCAGTGCTAATAACATGAACTGGGTTATTTTACACTATGTGGGGCCAAGTAGTGGTGTTTTTCCACACACCTGGACGTGGCAGTACAAACAGTGGCGGTGAAAGCTCTGAGCCCTGGTGGTGAATATTAATTAGCTAATCCTGGGATGATTACCAGTGTCTGAGTAGAGACACTGGTGAAACGAGTGAACTAGATGGCCAACTTGTCCGAATAGTAATTTTACTTTTCCTGGACAAGCCCTAATGTGGAGATACTAAGCACTTAGAAGGGTAAGTAAGTGACAAAGAATAAATACAAGATACTGTGGTATCCTTGAGGAAAAACTGGGTAGTCCTGCCACGTGCCCGAGAATCAGACTTACTGAGCCCTGAATGGTATTTACATGTAACTCAATATGGTCAGTATCTGCATTGTGTGATGCATTGATAATCGAAGGTTTTCGTCATACTAAAAGAACATCCACAGATGCACATGTAAATGCATCATGCTTAAAAGATGCATTCAACTCGCAATCCAGCCGGTACCATACATAACAAAATATCCCGCACAGTGCATGGCACAAGTGACTGCAACCAATCACAATCAGAAATAAACCAGGTAATATATATGTAATCACCAGGTGGCGCTTAGCCTTGCTTGAGAGTCTAACAGGACTTTCAACTGGTTATAAAAAGATGTCTTCAGCTCCTTTACCTTAGCTATGACATAATAAGACCACTTAAAATTATAGCCAGAATAGCAAGTCATCTAATTTAATCAATTTAGATTTCATACCACATTCGGCTCATAGCCATTTGTATTTTATATCTGTCACACATTTTGTTTTACAATTTTTTTACAATTTTGCAAAAAGTACAGTTTTCAATCACAAAATATTACATAATGATATCAACTATAAGAAGTATTACAGTATTTTATGGTGGCTGGCTTGAAACTAACCTCTAATTCTTTTTGACATGTTTCAAGTTTCAAAAGCTGCTGCGCTGCATCCTCTTTAGCTGTCTTCATTTCCTGTTGATGCTCAGATTCAGCAGATTCACTAGCATCTCTCGTTTCCTTTAATGTGTTAGTGAGAGAAACTAATTGGCTCTTGGACTGCTCTAGTTCTTGAGACACTTGCACTGAAACTTCTTGACTCACCGCCAATTCTGTCTGTACAGTCTCTAATGATATTTCTAACTTACTATTGGCCAAAGTTTGTTCATCTATCTGCTCCTTAAGATTACTTATGACAGAATGCTTGTCTGCAAGTGATACTTCCAATTTATCAGCTTCAGATGTTTTTTTAGCCAGTTGGGATTCACTTGTTTCTAGTTGAGTTTGTACCTTCATCAAATCTTTGTCAAAGTTAGCAGTTAAAGTCTCTTTTTCCGTCTTCAAATTCTCTAATAATGTTTTAATTTCATGTATGTTACAATTAGCTTTCTCTAAATCAACCTGTTTCTCTGACACTTCGGACTGTAATGCTACATTTTTTTCTGATATATTTTGTATTTCCTGGCGATATTGATCTAAACTTGAATTGGCATTTGCCAGCTCAGTTTCTTTCTCCTGTACTGTATTACAGAGCTGCAGTACTTGATTTTTCTCTGCCTGAAGTTCTTCATTCTTTTGTAGAACAAGATCCTGTTGACTCTGAATCTCCATCTGTACATTCATCAATTGATTATTAAGACCTAATATATCGACTTCTGCTTGATTACGGTGCTCTTCTGCTTGTTTCTGCACCAGTTCATGGTTTTCTGTAATCGTTTGAATTTTCTCCTCACATTTTGACACCGTTTCTTTCAAAGCCACAATCTCATTGGATGATTTTGCATTTTCATCACATAAGGTCTCGCACTCATTTTCCTAAAATATAACAAAACATTATTAGTCGTCATTTTCTTGAAAAATATTGAAAAAATCTACCCTGAAATATTTTATAAATTTTTGTTGAAATCCTAAGGTATACACTGTACTGTTGAATTTCATACATATCCATAATATGGTTTACTCCTGCTCAGTCAAACTTGACTTTCATACATGTACATTATAGACAGCATTTAAATATTATTTCTGTCATGATGTAGCTCTGCCCCTCTGAATCATTGAGTAAATAAGCAGAATAATCTTTCTGGATCATAAAATAGTTATTTGTTCTCAATTGAATTCACCTCGAGATTTGAATACCTACCACAATTCCCACCTTGAGGTGAATGAATAAGACATCATTTATAAAAATATTCAAATTAAAAACACTTATTTTGATAATAAAAATTTCATCTGGAATGAATAGTATTCAAAACATATTATGTGGTGTATGAATGCCACTTGGCAATCCCCCACCCCCCCTCCCCCCCCATAAAGAAAAATATATTGTATACAAATGTGCTTTCTATGGGCAGCTACCTGTCTTGGAAAGCTACTTCTCGAGAGTCCCAAAGGTGGCTGCCCATAGCAGGTTATGCTGCAGTATCCAAGGTAGAAAACTGCAAAGGTGCTTCGACACAATATGTTGATAAATACATGTATGCCTCCAATGCAGATCCTTATTCGCATGGACAGACAGCCGGACAGATGCAGACAACCCACATTACAATTCCTCCAGCCGCAGGATAAACAAAAATTCCAAAACAACCAAGCCAATACAAAACAAGGTGAAAAATTGAGGAAACACTATCAAAATTCAATTTTTTTCTACCTGCATTCGCAACATTGTTACTTAAATAGCATTTATAAATACAGTGATTAAAGAAAGGTACGTGTACCTTAGCGAGGAGAGCTTTTTTACAATCTCCCAATAACTCAGAATTTGTATGCAAGGACTCTGTTATTTTTTTATTCTCCTCTTGTTGTTCAGCTAAATCCTTTGTAATCAAATCCTTCTGCTCAGATAGTTCTAAAAGTTCTATTGTTTGGTGTTTGACATCCTGCTCCATACTAGTCAAAGAAGACGTCAACTTCTCAATTGTACCTGGAAAAATAGAACAATTTTAAGCATCCTCTAAACTATAATCAATGCCACAAAAAATGTCACAGCAAATACCGTGTACATGTTTTTTAAATTATTTTCTTATGATTGTAAAATTAGTATGAAGACTGGGCACACTTAAATAGTATAAATGAAAAATAGGCGGTGCAGGTACAAATGAGGCCAGAAAAAAAACTGATGATCTTGTTGAAGTCAGGTCAGTAACATGCCTAACAAATATGAGGCTGCCCATGGAAAAATTGTCAATTTATCATTTTCACAATGTTTAGGCCTATCCTATCTTTCTACATGTACAATGTTCAGCACAGGCCGCGATATTGCGACAATTACGCAATTAGAGGTCAAATGTCTCCTTTTTTTCCAGGGTAGTGAGACAAATTACCCCACTATTTTTTGTCTGTGCTGAACACTAAAGTGTCAATTACGCACTTAGAGAACAAATGTCTCCTTTGTTTTCAGGGTAGTGAGACAAATGTCCCCACTTATTTCTTTTCTGTGTTGAACACTGCATGTACATGTATATAATATTAATGCTGTAAAACACCACAAGTACAATTTTGAAATAACAAGACTACATAAGTCCAGGAGCTCCCGCTCCGAATTAGAATTTGATTTAAGCAATTTTGTATAGGGTTTTTAATGTAGTCCTAGTCTAGGTCAAAAATCAAGACGCAAGACAACTAGGTCTAAGAAGCCCAGTCTAAGAGTAAGATAAGAACTAGACAGTCTGTCAGAGATTGCAAACCTCCATTGAAATTAATGATCCTAATCAGTATCCCAGTAATGGTCTACCTATCTGGCATGGTTTACCCGATATCAGGCCAATCGAGTTAACTAATAGCTGATTTACGGTCATTTTGAATACGATATAAATTAGTTAAAAACTTAGGGTGCATCCTCCCCCGAAACCTCAAATTTTGTTTTATAGTAATGGACTAACATCTAACACAGTTTGCAAAATATTGGGCATGTGAAAGTAAATAATGGCCGATAGGGGGCCATTTTGAATTTGATCGAGTCAGAATTTTTCAAGATGCATCCTCAGCTGAAATCTCACATTTCATTCTATAGTAATCGTCTAGCTATCTAGCATGGTTTACCAAATATCGGCCATGTGAAAGTGAATAATGGCCTGAAGGCGGCCATTTTAAATTTGATCAAGTCAAAATTTTCCAAGATGCATCCTCAGCTGAAATCTCACATTTCATTCTATAGTAATGGTCTAGCCATCTAGCACGGTTTACCAAATATCGCCCATGTTAAAGTGAATAATGGCCGATAGGAGGCCATTTTGAATTTGATCAAGTCAAAATTTTTCAAGATGCATCCTCTCCTGAAATCTCACATTTTGTTTTATATTAATGGTCTAGCCATCTAGTACGGTTACTAAAAACCGGCTATGTGAAAGTGAATAATGGCCGATAGGCGGCCATTTTGAATTTGATTGAGTCAATTTTTTTCAAGATGCATCCTCTCTTGTAATCTCACATTTTGTTTTATAGTAATGGTCCAGCTATCTAACACGGTTTACCAAATATCAGCAATGTGCAAGTAAATAGTGGCCGATAGGCGGCCATTTTGAATTCGATTGAGTCGAAAGTTTTTAAAAGGCATCCTCTCTCGAAACGTCACATTTTGTTTTATAGTAATGGTCTAGCTATCTAGCACGGTTTACCTGATATCAGGCCTATCGAGGTAAATAATGCTGATTGTCGGCCATTTTGAATTCGTAAGTTAAAAATTTTCAGGGTGCATCCTCCCCCAAAAACTCACACTTTGTTTTATAGTAATCAGGTAATGGTCTAGCCATCTAGCACGGTTTACCAAATATCAGCCATGTGAAAATGAATAATGGCCGAAAAGGCGGCCATTTTAAATTTGATCAAGTCAATTTTTTTCAAGATGCATCCTCATCTGAAATCTCACATTTCGTTTTACAGTAATGGTCTAGCCGTCTAGCACGGTTGACCAAATAACGGCCATGTGAAAGTGAATAATGGCCGATATGCGGCCATTTTGAATTTTATCGAGTCAAATTTTTTCAAGATGCATCCTCTCCTGAAATCACACATTTTGTTTTATAGTAATGGTCTAGCCATCTAGCACAGTTTACCAAATAACGGCCATGTGAAAGTGAATAATGGCTGATTGGCGGCCATTTTGAACTTTGACAAAAAGATTTTTTTCAAAATACATCCTCTCCTGAAGCCTTACAATTTGTTTTATAGTAATGGTGTAGATATCTTGAGCGGTTTTCATGATATTCCACAATATCAGGCCTGTCGAGGTGAATAATGGCTGATAGGCGGCCATTTTGAATTTTATCAACTTCAAATTTTTCGGGATGCATCCTCTCCTGAAACCTTACAATTTATTTGATATTAATGGTGTAGCTATCTTGAGCGGTTTTCATGATATTCCGCAATATCAGGCCTGTCGAGGTGAATAATGGCCGATGAGCGGCCATTTTTAATTTTATCGACTTGAAATTTTTCAAGATGCATCCTCTCCTGAAACCTCACAATTTGTTTTATAGTAATGGTGTAGCTATCTTGAGCGGTTTTCATGATATTCCGCAAAATCTTTCAGTCGGATTTACCGATGTTATAAATTAGGTCAAAGTGCTGGGTCAACTTCAAGGTCAAGGTCCAAAAACCTGAAAAGGCACAACTAGGGACCTTAGAGAACATGTATGTGCAATATGACTGTCATCGGCCTAGTACTTTTCGAGATCTGCTCCGGAAACGAAGTGCGCGTCAAAACGTCTAAATAGGTCATAGTTCTGAACCAGAAGTAGGTCAAAGTTCAAATACCCCAAAAGGCACAACTAGACCCCCTAGAGGTGTTGTGTGTAAAATTTGAAGACAATCGGACAAGTACTTTCAGAGATATGCTCCGGAAACGAATTGTTTACGGACGGCCCAACGGCCCAACGCCGTCACATCATCATTTTCTCCTCTGCAACCTTGCGTATTGAATTCAGATTAAAAATATTTTAACCCGTCCATTAGCCACCTGGAAGTAACCCACATACCAAAAATTGTTATCCTAGCTTATTTTCTCACAAAGTTATAGGCAAAAGAAGAGGCCAAAAAAAAACGGAGGTAGAATCCATAGCTCCCTTCGCTCACCTACGGTGACGGCGGGAGCTAACAATAGATCTACAGCATAGGTCGTATAATTATTCATTTTTAATAGCCCACACCATTATTTATAAGGCACAGGCTGATGGTCGCATCGAGTTTTATATGCTACCTAAAATTGTAACATAATATTGAATTGTAATTTTAATATTTAAAAAATAATAATGACAATACAGGTGGATGCATTTTCTCCAAAGGCTAACTATGACTAACACAGGTATGAACAAGGCCAGTCGGCGACGGAAAAAGGCCTCAGCCTCTAATCATCGTTTTAAAGTGAAAATCATTTGAAACAAGAGCACATTCGACAATAGCGAAACATAAAAAAATGTTGAGTGGATCCTGTTAATGAGAAAATTTGACGATAGGAAGTGGCTGCAGGTCGGCAATTTTTAATTTTATCATGTTGAAATTTTTCATGGTATATCCCTACCTGGAACTGCACATTTTGTTCTATAGTAATGGTCTAGCTATCTGGTCCGGTTTTCCAGATATTACACATATTAAAAAAATAATGGCCGATAATCAGCCATTTTGCCCGCCATGACCTAGTTTCTATCCAAATCTTGCCCAATTTCAAACTCATCCGAGCTATTAGTGAAATGGATATCTGGTATAAATTTTGGAGCGAAAGATAAAAAATTGTTGAGTGAATCGCGTTAACGAGAAAATTTAATGATCTGAAGTGGCCGCAGGTCGGCCATTTTGAATTTTTTCATATTGAAATTTTTCATGGTATATCCCTACCAGGAACTGCACATTTTGTTCTATAGTAATGGTCTAGCTATCTGGTCCGGTTTTCCAGATATTACCCATATTAAAAAAATAATGGCTGATAATCGGCCATTTTGGCCCCCATGACCTAGTTTCTGTCCGAATCTTGCTCAATTTCAAACTCATCCGAGCTATTAGTGAAATGGATATATGGTATAAATTTTGGAGCGAAACATAAAAAATTGTTGAGTAAATCGCGTTAACGAGAAAATTTGACGATCTGAAGTGGCCGCAGGTCGGCCATTTTGAATTTTTTCATGTTGAAATTTTTCATGGTATATCCCTACCTGGAATTGCACATTTTGTTCTATAGTAATGGTCTAGCTATCTGGTCCGGTTTTCCAGATATTGCGCATATTAAAAAAATAATGGCAGATAATCGGCCGACATGACCTAGTTTCTGTCTGAATCTTGCTCAATTTCGAACTCATCTGAGCTATTAGTGGAATGGATATCTGGTATAAATTTTGGAGCGAAACATGAGAAATTGTTGAGTGAATCGCATTAACAAAAAAAATTGTCGATCGGAAAAAAATCAAGGTCATAGGGGTCACAGAAAGGTCAAATGTGAATTTAGTCAAGCTTTAGTCATGATTAACCTGTATGTGAAGTTTAATGTGCATTCCAGTTATGTGAAACAAGTTATAGTTCTAAAAAGTGGCGGACAGACGGACGGACGGACAGACGGACGGACGGATGCGCCTGGTGACGACAATAGGCATCCGCCAAAATTTTGGCTGAGGCCTAAAAACTGCAACTTTGTAGTTTTTATTACTCTTTTTATCAAATTTAAGACCATGCATATCAGTGAAATCACAAAATTGTAGAAAATATGCAATGTGGACCTACATTGTTTAAATATTTGTCTTTTGACTTTATATTGATAAAGTAGGCACACTACATTCCTAAACCACATCGTTATTTAAGTGTAGTTTTTTTTCTTTTACTTAATCACTTTAAAACAGCCACCATTTGCAAAATCTCAATACGCCTTACTTATTTAGTACATTTACATTACTCACATCACTTTTTATAATAATTGATATGAAGGCCCCATTACTTTGTTTAATCAGAGAAAAATAGACACAATTGCACTAAGTTAGTAGTTGTAATGTAGACTTACATTTCAACTGCTCTTCTTTTTGTGAGGAATTAACTTTATGTTCATCAAACTCAGTAGTAACAATTTTAACTTTATCCTGTTCCAATGCTAGTTGCTCTTCAACACTGTGTTTCAATTTTTCAAGCTCACTGTAAAACAAAAGGTACTTTTACAGTAATTCTATAATATACAGAGATCAAATTGTCCCATTTTCAGAGATTTGCTGAAATATCGTCTCTTTGAATATGAAAGGATATATCTGCCACTTTGCAAAGGCAGATACACCCTAACTCAAGACATTTATGATGATTTCAAATTGAAAAAAAACCTTGGTTTCCATGGTTTATATACATATTCAGACTTGTAAATGTTAAGCGCTAATCCATTTTATGAACAGATTAAATCACTATTATTAGGAATAAAATGTGTTTCAACATCAACATAAATTCAATTTTTTACACTCTAATAAAACCAGTCTAAAAGCCTGCTTAATCTTCTCAAAAGATAAAAAAATGATTAGTTTATCATTATGAAAACTTATTTCATAGGTCTACAATCTTTAAAAATAAGACTTTTTCTGTGAGATTGTCATGACAAAAGCCATACCAGTCCCATGAATTCAAAGGCTCAATATTTACCAGCTATGTATAAGTGCATATATTTCAACAATGAAAGATGAATGAAACAAATTTGATGATGGACGCAGACATAGGAACTGTTGGGAGATTAACCCCTAGAGCACTTATTTCAAATAGTCTTCTGTGTTATCATTAGTTTGTTTCAACCGAATATGTCTTGAATCAGGGACACTGATATTTTAACCCTTGTCCTGCTAGGCCCGTATATATACGGTTTCAAACATATCTTACCCAAATAATATGTCCCTGAAATAGATAATATAGTTTGTGGTTGATGCTCAGTTAGTCAAATAACTCAATTAAGAATAAGGTTTTTTTCAAACTATAGAAATATTTTTCGTCATTTGAAGCTGGAAATTGCATTAGCAATTCCAGCTTCAAATGACGAAAAATTCAATTGAAACAATTCAGCAGGACAAGGGTTGATTTAACTTAGACTTTAATTTCACAAATTCAAGTAAGTTTCAGTCACTTGAAATTTGATTGTGGTAGCTAGACAATTTCAATTGACTAGAAATTAAAATTTAATAGTACAAAAATTGATACATAGTAAGATCCACTGCCATCAAAATCATGCAGGACAGATTTTTGTGGCAATACTATTTCTGTGATATTCTGCTCAGTTTCACCTCCCAATGTAAATGTATTTATAAGAGCATTCAATGTCCACAACATACTTATTTTCTAGTCAACCTGCGTATAAAACATATATTCTAAAATATAATGATTAAAAATAATAAAGATAACAAGACTACATAAGTCCGGGAGCTCCCGCTCCGAATTAGAATTTGATTTAGGCAATTTTGTGTCCTAGGCTAGGTCAAAAATCAAGACGCAAGACAACTAGGTCTAAGAAGCCCAGTCTAAGAGTAAGATAAGAACTAGACAGTCTGTCAGAGATTGCAAACCTCCATTGAAATTAATGATCCTAATCAGTATCCCAGTAATGGTCTACCTATCTGGCACGGTTTACCCGATATCAGGCCAATCTAGGTAACTAATAGCTGATTTACGATCATTTTAAATTCGATATAAATTAGTTAAAAACTTAGGGTGCATCCTCCCCCGAAACCTCAAATTTTGTTTTATAGTAATGGACTAACATCTAACACAGTTTGCAAAATATTGGGCATGTGAAAGTAAATAATGGCCGATAGGGGGCCATTTTGAATTTGATCGAGTCAGAATTTTTCAAGATGCATCCTCAGCTGAAATCTCACATTTCATTCTATAGTAATCGTCTAGCTATCTAGCACGGTTTACCAAATATCGGCCATGTGAAAGTGAAAAATGGCCTAAAGGCGGCCATTTTGAATTTGATCAAGTCGAAATTTTCCAAGATGCATTCTCAGCTGAAATCTCACATTTCATTCCATAGTAATGGTCTAGCCATCTAGCACGGTTTACCAAATATCGCCCATGTGAAAGTGAATAATGGCCGATGGGAGGCCATTTTAAATTTGATCAAGTCAAAATTTTTCAAGATGCATCCTCTCCTGAAATCTCACATTTTGTTTTATAGTAATGGTCTAGCCATCTAGTACGGTTACCAAAAACCGGCTATGTGAAAGTGAAAAATGGCCGATAGGCCGCCATTTTGAATTTGATCAAGTCAATTTTTTTCAAGATGCATCCTCCCTTGTAATCTCACATTTTGTTTTATAGTAATGGTCCAGCTATCTAACACGGTTTACCAAATATCAGCAATGTGAAAGTGAATAATGGCCGATAGGCGGCCATTTTGAATTTGATCGAGTCAATTTTTTTCAAGATGCATCCTCTCTTGTAATCTCACATTTTGTTTTATAGTAATGGTCCAGCTATCTAACACAGTTTACCAAATATCAGCAATGTGAAAGTAAATAGTGGCCGAAAAGGCCGCCATTTTAAATTTGATCAAGTCAAATTTTTTCAAGATGCATCCTCATCTGAAATCTCACATTTCGTTTTATAGTAATGGTCTAGCCATCTAGCACAGTTGACCAAATATCGGCCATGTGAAAGTGAATAATGGGCGATAAGCGGCCATTTTGAATTTTATCAAGTCAAATTTATTCAAGATGCATCCTCTCCTGAAATCACACATTTTGTTTTATAGTAATGGTCTAGCCATCTAGCACGGTTTACCAAATAATGGCCATGTGAAAGTGAATAATGGCCGATTGGTGGCCATTTTGAACTTGGACAAGTTGATTTTTTTCAAAATGCATCCTCTCCTGAAACCTTACAATTTGTTTTATAGTAATGGTGTAGATATCTTGAGCGGTTTTCATGATATTCCACAATATCAGGCCTGTCGAGGTGAATAATGGCCGATAGGCGGCCATTTTGAATTTTTTCAAATTGTAATTTTTCAAGATGCATCCTCTCCTGAAACCTTAAAATTTATTTGATATTAATGGTGTAGCTATCTTGAGCGGTTTTCATGATATTCCGCAATATCAGGCCTGTCGAGGTGAATAATGGCCGATAAGCAGCCATTTTTAATTTGATCGACTTGAAATTTTTCAAGATGCATCCTCTCCTGGAACCTCACAATTTGTTTTATAGTAATGGTGTAGTTATCTTGAGCGGTTTTCATGATATTCCGCAAAATCTTTCAGTCGGATTTACCGATGTTATAAATTAGGTCAAAGTGCTGGGTCAACTTCAAGGTCCAAAAACCTGAAAAGGCACAACTAGGGACCTTAGAGAACATGTATGTGCAATATGACTGTCATCGACCCAGTACTTTTAGAGATCTGCTCCGGAAACGAAGTGTGCTTCAAAACGTCTAAATAGGTCATAGTTCTGAACCAGAAGTAGGTCAAAGTTCAAATACCCCAAAAGGCACAGCTAGACCCCCTAGGGGTGTTGTGTGTAAAATTTGAAGACAATAGGACAAGTACTTTCAGAGATATGCTCCGGAAACGAATTGTTTACGGATGGCCCAACGCCGTAACATCATCATTTTCTCCTCTGCGACCTCTCATATTGAATTCAGATTAAAAATATTTTAACCTGTCCATTATCCACCTGGAAGTAACCCACATACCAAAAATTGTTATCCTAGCTTATTTTCTTACAAAGTTATAGGCAAAAGAAGAGGCAAAAAAAAACAGAGGTAGAATCCATAGCTCCCTCCGTCTCACCTACGGTGACGGCGGGAGCTAATTATGAATTGAGAGGTGAGAATCATATCATAAATTTTAACCTTTAACCGCCGATAGCGATTATATATATATTTTTTAATTAGCACATTAAATAACAGCTTTTGAACATGTTAAAGAAATCAAACAAACAAGATTTCAAAATCGTTGACATAATTTTTTTGTCAAATCTGAATAATTTTCACTTTTTAATTTTCACTGTGTCTTGCTAATACGATTCACAACTTTGAGTGGGTGAAAATTCAAATTGAAAAATTTGGCGGCTGAAGGGTTAATGTTAGCATTATAAGTCGATAGGCCGCCATTTTGAATTTGATCAAGTCAATTTTTTTCAAGATGCATCCTCCCTTGTAATCTCACATTTTGTTTTATAGTAATGGTCCAGCTATCTAACACGGTTTACCAAATATCAGCAATGTGAAAGTGAATAATGGCCGATAGGCGGCCATTTTGAATTTGATCGAGTCAATTTTTTTCAAGATGCATCCTCTCTTGTAATCTCACATTTTGTTTTATAGTAATGGTCCAGCTATCTAACACAGTTTACCAAATATCAGCAATGTGAAAGTAAATAGTGGCCGAAAAGGCCGCCATTTTAAATTTGATCAAGTCAAATTTTTTCAAGATGCATCCTCATCTGAAATCTCACATTTCGTTTTATAGTAATGGTCTAGCCATCTAGCACAGTTGACCAAATATCGGCCATGTGAAAGTGAATAATGGGCGATAAGCGGCCATTTTGAATTTTATCAAGTCAAATTTATTCAAGATGCATCCTCTCCTGAAATCACACATTTTGTTTTATAGTAATGGTCTAGCCATCTAGCACGGTTTACCAAATAATGGCCATGTGAAAGTGAATAATGGCCGATTGGTGGCCATTTTGAACTTGGACAAGTTGATTTTTTTCAAAATGCATCCTCTCCTGAAACCTTACAATTTGTTTTATAGTAATGGTGTAGATATCTTGAGCGGTTTTCATGATATTCCACAATATCAGGCCTGTCGAGGTGAATAATGGCCGATAGGCGGCCATTTTGAATTTTTTCAAATTGTAATTTTTCAAGATGCATCCTCTCCTGAAACCTTAAAATTTATTTGATATTAATGGTGTAGCTATCTTGAGCGGTTTTCATGATATTCCGCAATATCAGGCCTGTCGAGGTGAATAATGGCCGATAAGCAGCCATTTTTAATTTGATCGACTTGAAATTTTTCAAGATGCATCCTCTCCTGGAACCTCACAATTTGTTTTATAGTAATGGTGTAGTTATCTTGAGCGGTTTTCATGATATTCCGCAAAATCTTTCAGTCGGATTTACCGATGTTATAAATTAGGTCAAAGTGCTGGGTCAACTTCAAGGTCCAAAAACCTGAAAAGGCACAACTAGGGACCTTAGAGAACATGTATGTGCAATATGACTGTCATCGACCCAGTACTTTTAGAGATCTGCTCCGGAAACGAAGTGTGCTTCAAAACGTCTAAATAGGTCATAGTTCTGAACCAGAAGTAGGTCAAAGTTCAAATACCCCAAAAGGCACAGCTAGACCCCCTAGGGGTGTTGTGTGTAAAATTTGAAGACAATAGGACAAGTACTTTCAGAGATATGCTCCGGAAACGAATTGTTTACGGATGGCCCAACGCCGTAACATCATCATTTTCTCCTCTGCGACCTCTCATATTGAATTCAGATTAAAAATATTTTAACCTGTCCATTATCCACCTGGAAGTAACCCACATACCAAAAATTGTTATCCTAGCTTATTTTCTTACAAAGTTATAGGCAAAAGAAGAGGCAAAAAAAAACAGAGGTAGAATCCATAGCTCCCTCCGTCTCACCTACGGTGACGGCGGGAGCTAATTATGAATTGAGAGGTGAGAATCATATCATAAATTTTAACCTTTAACCGCCGATAGCGATTATATATATATTTTTTAATTAGCACATTAAATAACAGCTTTTGAACATGTTAAAGAAATCAAACAAACAAGATTTCAAAATCGTTGACATAATTTTTTTGTCAAATCTGAATAATTTTCACTTTTTAATTTTCACTGTGTCTTGCTAATACGATTCACAACTTTGAGTGGGTGAAAATTCAAATTGATAAATTTGGCGGCTGAAGGGTTAATGTTAGCATTATAAGTCGTCCCCTTGGATATGAAAGGGTGTATCTGTCACTTTGCAAAGTGGCAGATACACCCTTTCATATCCAAAGGGACGAAGAATTTACTAATTTATTGTTCGCTAGAAAAAGGACTGGCTATCATTCACTGACCTAACCCCTTCTTGAAGCTTCTTGCTTGAAGTTTCCATTTCTTTCAGCTTATCTGCGAGTGTTTGGCACTGCTGCTCTGACTTTACCAGTTGCTCTTTAATTCCGTGAAGCTCTCCAGTTTTTTCTTCAGCAAGCTTAGATGCTTCTCTACTTTCAACCTTAACAGCTGTAATAAGACATATTATCAACCATATCATTGGTGACTATTGCTGGTAAAGTCTGAATTACCTATAAATTGTTCTAAGATATGATGAAAAAAAATCATTATCCAAATTTTTTAAATGATGTGTAAAAAATTTTAAGTTTACAATGTTTGGCTAAACTAAAGCTATATAACTAGTTTTATGCAACATGCGGTAAAATTAAAAAGAATAGCCTCTTAGTCTGCCTTACAATTTAATATCGGTATTACCTTGGAGCTCTTTTGAAATCTTGGCAACATCTGATTCTGCATTTTCTGCCCTTAATTTAGTTTCAGCATGTAAGCATGTGGCTTGCTCTATTTTCTGCTCCAGTGTCTCACATTTGTTTTCCTTTTCTTGAAGTTTTTTAGATAACTGGTCAACTTTGCTCTGACTGGTGTCCAATTCATTCTTGATGTTATCCCTCACTCGATGCTCATTTTCTAACTTTTCTTTCAGTTTAGTATTTAGTTGATCTTTTTCAGAAATAGTTCTCGTCATGTTAGATGTCTCTCCTTCTAATGCAGAAACAGCTTTATCTTTTTCTTTCAAACATTTAGTAAGTTTTTCACAGTCAATTCGGGCATTATCAAGAACTTGTTGTGTTTCATTTAATCTATGTTTTGTTGCTTTAATTTCTTTAAGTAAAGTAGCATTTTGTTTCTCCTTATTATCAATATCATGGCTCAGCTTCTCAGAGTTTTTATTGGCAGCCTCTAGTTTGATGTTTATATCTTGAGCTTTAGTCTCCAGATTACGTAACTTGTCAGTATTAGCTTGTTTTTCTTTTTGCAGACATGTTATTTCACTTTGTAATTTACTTTCCATTACCTGGTAATCCTCAGTTTTTCTCTCCAGCTGTGCCTATTAGGAGAGTTCAAAATCTTTAACCCAAATGCTGCCGAATTGTTTCGGACTATTTTTCATTCCTTTGAAGCTGGAATTGCTAATGCAATTTCCAGCTCCAAATGACAAAAAATAATTATATCTATGAAGAAATAAACTTCTTTTTAATTTGTATTTTTAGATTTACTAACCATCTACCACAAAATATTTTTGCAATTTGAGTTCAATTTATTTGGTCTGACATTTGCTTGAAAACACATATAATATATATACGGACCCGGCAGGATAAGTGTTAAATATACAAAAAAATACTGCGCTTATGCTGGTTTAATGTTGGACCATTGCCTATGAGATAGGCTCAACATTAACCCTTATGCTGCAGGGACCGCGTTTATGAGCAAATTTCAGACGAATTATAATTGTGGTTGTTGGACTATTAATAGCTGACAAAGCCAACAGATTTAAACACAAAAATATGTATGCACATAAAATAGTTCAAGTTTAACCATTTCACCATAATCACGACTAAAGCCGTTTTTTTATCTGTTTTATTAGCAGGTAAATCTCAGTAACTGTTATTGAGAATGAAATATTTCTATAGTTTGAAAATATACATATTCTTAATTGAGTTATTTGTCTAACTGAGCATCAACCACAAACTATATTATCTGTTTCAGTGACATATTCTTTGGTTAAGATAATTTTGAAACTATCTATATACGGGCCTAGCAGGACAAGGGTTAAATAACAGTTTATAAGACAACTGAGCGGGTAAAAGGTTAAAACATTTACCTGTACACTTTCAATCTGAAGGTCTCTATCAAGCAGTATTCCTCTCATTTTTCCGTTGGCCTGTTCTGCTTGATCTACTTCTGCTGCTTTCTGCTTCATGTTCTTTTCCAGCTGACCAATCTCACATACTTTCTGATCCAAAAGTGTTACAGATTGATCCTGAAAAATTTGATGTTTAAAATTTACCATGCAGTTGATAAAAGTATTAAGGTATGGATGGATCTGTGACCATTCAATTGACAGCAAACTTATCATATTTATTCAAATAAACTCCCGGGCATTAACTAAGATACACTCTGAGACTACAGGGGGGGATGGGTGTTTATTAGAGTAGTTTTAATGATCATATAGTGTATATGATTGTTGGTTTTATTTTCCAATCAGGGGGGATGGGCGTTTATTGGAATATGGGCGTTTATTAGAATAAATAGAACTGGTCTGCTATGAGCAGCCACCCTTGTTGCACTGGAAAAGTGGCCTTTCAAGACAGGTGGATGCCCATAGGAGGTTCATTTGTAAAGGAAATGTCATTTTGGGGAATGGTCAAGTGGCCTCCCATAGGAGGTTGGCTGCTCATAAGAGTGGCTGCGCATAGCAGGTTCTACTGTATTTACAATGTATCATATACACTAGTCCTTATACTAAAAAATGATCTGTAATATTAGCAGTGGAAACCCTGTACTACAAAATACAAGACTACATAAGTCTAGGAGCTCCCGCGACGAATTAGAATTTGATTTAAGCAATTTTGTGTAGGGTTTTTAATGTTGTCCTAAGCTAGGTCAACAAGACGCAAGACAACTAGGTCTAAGAAGCCCAGTCTAAGAGTAAGATAAGAACTAAACAGTCTGTCAGAGATTGCAAACCTCCATTGAAATTAATGATCCTAATCAGTATCCCAGTAATGGTCTACCTATCTGGCACGGTTTACCCGATATCAGGCCAATCGAGGTAACTAATAGCTGATTTACGGTCATTTTGAGTTCGATATAAATTAGTCAAAAACTTAGGGTGCATCCTCCCCCGAAACTGTTTTATAGTAATGGACTAACATCTAACACAGTTTGCAAAATATTGTGCATGTGAAAGTAAATAATGGCCGATAGGGGGCCATTTTGAATTTGATCGAGTCAGAATTTTTCAAGATGCATCCTCAGCTGAAATCTCACATTTCATTCTATAGTAATCGTCTAGCTATCTAGCACGGTTTACCAAATATCGGCCATGTGGAAGTGAATAATGGCCTAAAGGCGGCCATTTTGAAATTGATCAAGTCGAAATTTTCCAAGATGCATCCTCAGCTGAAATCTCACATTTCATTCTATAGTAATGGTCTAGCCATCTAGCACGGTTTACCAAAAAACGGCTATGTGAAAGTGAATAATGGCCGATAGGCGGCCATTTTGAATTTGATCTAGTCATTTTTTTTCAAGATGCATCCTCTCTTGTAATCTCACATTTTGTTTTATAGTAATAGTCCAGCTATCTAACACAGTTTACCAAATATCAGCAATGTGAAAGTAAATAGTGGCGATAGGCGGCCATTTTGAATTCGATTGAGTCGAAAGTTTTTGAAAGGCATCCTCTCTCGAAACGTCACATTTTGTTTTATAGTAATGGTCTAGCTATCTAGCACGGTTTACCTGATATCAGGCCTATCGAGGTAAATAATGCTGATTGTCGGCCATTTTGAATTCGTAAGTTAAAAATTTTCAGGGTGCATCCTCCCCCGAAAACTCACACTTTGTTTTATAGTAATCAGGTAATGGTCTAGCCATCTAGCACGGTTTACCAAATATCAGCCATGTGAAAATGAATAATGGCCGAAAAGGCGGCCATTTTAGATTTGATCAAGTCAAACTTTTTCAAGATGCATCCTCATCTGAAATCTCACATTTCGATTTATAGTAATGGTCCAGCCATCTAGCACGGTTGACCAAATATCGGCCATGTGAAAATGAATAATGGCCGATAAGCGGCCATTTTGAATTTTATCGAGTCAAATTTTTTCAAGATGCATCCTCTCCTGAAATCACACATTTTGTTTTATAGTAATGGTCTAGCCATCTAGCACGGTTTACCAAATAACGGCCATGTGAAAGTGAATAATGGCCGATTGGCGGCCATTTTGAACTTGGACAAAATGAATTTTTTCAAAATGCATCCTCTCCTGAAACCTTACAATTTGTTTTATAGTAATGGTGTAGATATCTTGAGCAGTTTTCATGATATTCCACAATATCAGGCCTGTCGAGGTGAATAATGGCCGATAGGCGGCCATTTTGAATTTTATCAACTTGAAATTTTTCAAGATGCATCCTCTCCTGAAACCTCACAGTTTATTTGTTATTAATGGTGTAGCTATCTTGAGCGGTGTTCATAATATTCCGCAATATCAGGCCTGTCGAGGTGAATAATGGCCGATAGGCGGCCATTTTTGATTTTATCAACTTGAAATTTTTCAAGATGCATCCTCTCCTGGAACCTCACAATTTGTTTTATAGTAATGGTGTAGCTATCTTGAGCGGTTTTCATGATATTCCGCAAAATCTTTCAGTCGGATTTACCGATGTTATAAATTAGGTCAAAGTGCTGGGTCAACTTCCAGGTCAAGGTCCAAAAACCTGAAAAGGCACAACTAGGGACCTTAGAGAACATGTATGTGCAATATGACTGTCATCGGCCCAGTACTTTTCGAGATCTGCTCCGGAAACGAAGTGCGCGTCAAAACGTCTAAATAGGTCATAGTTCTGAACCAGAAGTAGGTCAAAGTTCAAATACCCCAAAAGGCACAACTAGACCCCCTAGGGGTGTCGTGTGTAAAATTTGAAGACAATCGGACAAGTACTTTCAGAGATATGCTCCGGAAACGAATTGTTTACGGACGGCCCAACGGCCCAACGGCCCAACGCCGTCACATCATCATTTTCTCCTCTGCAACCTTGCGTATTGAATTCAGATTAAAAATATTTTAACCCGTCCATTAGCCACCTGGAAGTAACCATTTCGATTTATAGTAATGGTCCAGCCATCTAGCACGGTTGACCAAATATCGGCCATGTGAAAATGAATAATGGCCGATAAGCGGCCATTTTGAATTTTATCGAGTCAAATTTTTTCAAGATGCATCCTCCCCTGAAATCACACATTTTGTTTTATAGTAATGGTCTAGCCATCTAGCACGGTTTACCAAATAACGGCCATGTGAAAGTGAATAATGGCCGATTGGCGGCCATTTTGAACTTGGACAAAATGATTTTTTTCAAAATGCATCCTCTCCTGAAACCCTACAATTTGTTTTATAGTAATGGTGTAGATATCTTGAGTAGTTTTCATGATATTCCACAATATCAGGCCTGTCGAGGTGAATAATGGCCGATAGGCGGCCATTTTGAATTTTATCAACTTGAAATTTTTCAAGATGCATCCTCTCCTGAAACCTCACAATTTATTTGTTATTAATGGTGTAGCTATCTTGAGCGGTGTTCATAATATTCCGCAATATCAGGCCTGTCGAGGTGAATAATGGCCGATAGGCGGCCATTTTTGATTTTATCAACTTGAAATTTTTCAAGATGCATCCTCTCCTGGAACCTCACAATTTGTTTTATAGTAATGGTGTAGCTATCTTGAGCGGTTTTCATGATATTCCGCAAAATCTTTCAGTCGGATTTACCGATGTTATAAATTAGGTCAAAGTGCTGGGTCAACTTCCAGGTCAAGGTCCAAAAACCTGAAAAGGCACAACTAGGGACCTTAGAGAACATGTATGTGCAATATGACTGTCATCGGCCCAGTACTTTTCGAGATCTGCTCCGGAATTGAAGTGCGCGTCAAAACGTCTAAATAGGTCATAGTTCTGAACCAGAAGTAGGTCAAAGTTCAAATACCCCAAAAGGCACAACTAGACCCCCTAGGGGTGTTGTGTGTAAAATTTGAAGACAATCGGACAAGTACTTTCAGAGATATGCTCCGGAAACGAATTGTTTACGGACGGCCCAACGCCGTCACATCATCATTTTCTCCTCTGCAACCTTGCGTATTGAATTCAGATTAAAAATATTTTAACCCGTCCATTAGCCACCTGGAAGTAACCCACATACCAAAAATTGTTATCCTAGCTTATTTTCTCACAAAGTTATAGGCAAAAGAAGAGGCCAAAAAAAAACGGAGGTAGAATCCATAGCTCCCTTCGCTCACCTACGGTGACGGCGGGAGCTAAAAATGCTATCATGCTAGAATATTTAGTACAAATGTTTGCCTAGTCGAAAAATTACCATGAGAATTTGTACTTTTTTATGGTACCAATGATCCGCATTATGTCCTAACTGAAGGATTAATACAAATAAGCCTTCTATTGACAACAACTTGTATTTCAAAATATTGCTGCCCATCAAATACCTCCTACCTTTTCATGTTTTAAAGCATCTACAGTTTTTTGCAGTTTTTCCATGGCTTGGTTGTGCACAGATAAGCTACTCTCAGCACTATCTGCACGTTGCTGCAGCTCTTTCCGATCCTTCTCTGATAGTGCCAGTGATCTTTCCACTTGTTCTATTTTCGCTTGAAGATTATTCTGTTCTGCCTGTGCCTACAAAACAACCATATGCAACCATTACCTAAAAGAAAATTCATTCTCATTTTTTTCGCAGACAATGAAATACTTCTTAGATCATTCAAAAAAATAATATAAAATAAATGATTATCGAATGATTTTTTATTTATAGCACAGACTGTTGAGTTTGTATTATTCGGTAAAAAATGGCAGTAGTTCTATAAAAAGCTTATCATTTGATATAATACCAGGGAATTTGAGTAAATCAAAGCATTTCTATGTTATATATCCTGAGGTGCGAACTGCAGCAACAATTCAGAGCTCAAGGTGGATAAAAATGAGTGGAGATAGCTGGGTGTTAGCCCTTACAGCGCGGGGATCGACTTTAGTCGTCAGACGTCTAAAGTCGATCCCCGCACTGTTAGAGTAAAAATATTTCTAATGGTCGTAGACCCATAACATAGGTATTCAAATGAAGCCGGAAATAGCTAACTAAGTCATTTATGATTATTTCAAGTGGAAAAAACCCTTTGGTCTCCGTGATTTATACGAAAGTATTTCAGCGCTTTAAGGGTTAAAATGGCCAATTTGCCTCAAGAAAAAACAACAACAGTGTTGTGCAAAGTCAAAAGGCAGTGTCTGCCTAATTTACAAGTAAGCAGATACTGTCTATTGGCTTTGCAGAGCAGAACATACCTTATTAGTCTCTTGTTGAAGCTTATTCTGTTCTTGTTGCAGAATTTTCTCCATTTCTCTAAGCATGTTACTCTGTTCTCCTAATTCAACCTGCAGTTCACGTTCACGATCTTTCATACGTTGTTCATACAGCTGACGTGCGGCCTCAGCATTATGTCTTTGACAATCAAGCTCTTGTCCAAGCTTACGCAATTTCTCTTCAGTTGCACCCACCTATGTTATATGTACATCCAATGAAAATATAATACTTCTAACCCGCACATTACAACCAGATATACTTTTAATGTCTACATTTTGACATCATATTGTTTGAACATACCATTTAAATATTAAAGCATGTTTTAAATGTAAATACTGATAAAATTAAAAAATACACAACAAAAAACCTCTTCAAGTATTTTTGATTTATTTCATAACTGTAAACAAAAAATTTAATCACCTTTAAAATATTCTGCTCATTTTCGGCCTTCAATTTCCTCAATTCTTCCTTCAATTGATTTGATGATTTATCAGTCTCTTGTTGATGTTTAAATGCACCATCCAGCTCTGTTTTCTTTTCATCTGCTTCTTTTGTCAATTTAGTTATTATGGCTTCTTTCGTATTCACAGTACTTTCTAGCTTTGTGTGTAAATCTTTCAGACCTGGAAAATGAGTGATATGCAGCAGCAGGTCATTTCATGCAGATGATGAAGTGGAAATAGGGCAGTTTGTAGGGTAAAATAAGATCATACAAAAGCACACTCAACAATAGCCTGCCGCCATTATTGAGCTTGTCCGAGAACTGGCTATTAGCAACATGCATTACAAATTTGTGCAGGATACATGAAATACCTTTGAAGTTATCACACCCACAAGGTAAAACGACAAAAATGAGATAAATCACGATAAATTGGCCATTTTGATTTTTTTCAACCATTTAAAAAATTAAACTAGTCCACAAACTAGAACTTGTGCTGCTGAATTGTTTGCTTCTATTTTTCATTCATTCAAAGCTGAAATTGCTAACGCAATTTCCAGCTTCAAATGACAAAAAATATTTATAATTATGAAAAAATAGACATCTCCAATTATTGCATTAACTGAGCATCGACCAAAAAACATTTGATCAAATTTAGTGATATTTCTATGGATATAAAACATGTTTGAAACTGTATATAGTAGTAGTAGTAGTAGCATGAAAAACTTAGCAAGTTATTGTGTCAACAAGTAAATGTTAGCGCCAACAACGACAATACAGAGCTTTTTTTAAAAAAGATCCTAAACAACTAAATATTAAACCATTTTACTTTGATTATGAAAATTCGCTTGCAACCTTGTTACAAAAGTAAGAAATTTTGAATTTGTAAATTTTCTGGCCATATTTATTGATGCAAAATTAATGACACGGTAAAAAAAAGCCAGAAGACAAATTACTTTGCTTTTCTCTTGTGAGCTGGTCCACCATGCCTTCAAGTTGGCCAAGCTGCTGTTCCATGATATTTTGATCCTGACTCATTCTTGTATGCTGCTCTTGCTGTTGATTTCTGACGCTTAGAGATTTATTTACAAGACTGTTTTCTGACATAGTTTCTGCCTTTTCATGTTTGGATAATTGGGATTTCATGAGATCTAAGTCAGAGGAGGCCTGTGAATGAAATAAACAGTATTATTATTATTGCTTAGACTGTTTATTTTTAACTGTACAGAATTTGAATATTTTTATATGTTAAGTACAGTAGTATTGCTCCTTCAATCCAAGTATTTAGTCAGTTTTCCCAGTGGGAATAATCTATACTCATTACATTTAAATCTAAAAGAATAGTGTTTATAATCTGATATACCCGGTAGTCTGATCCCAGCAAACACAACACAGCGATCTAATGTTGGACCAATGTTGGACCACGGTCTACAACATTGCCCAACATTGGTCCAACATTAGATTGATGTATAGGAAACAACTATCAACGTTAACCCAGCGTTGAGATGATTATATATATCATAAATTATTAAACTTATGTGACATGCGGCAGCTATAGCATGCTCTACAAATTGTTCTCTGTCGCTAGAATTGCATAGTTTTTTCACAGAAACCAGACAATTTTTTCTCTCAACATGCATACCAAATTTGACTAGGGTATATATATATATATATAGAAAACTTGTTTTTACCCTTTGCTGAAGAGTATTTAATTCTTCCTTCAACTTCTCTTTTTCTTCCCTCAGACTGTTTCTCTCTTCTTCCAGTTGTTTGATTTTATTTTGAACATTTGAAGCATCCCCATTTCCCCCTACAATTTAAACAGGAAAAATATCTTTTGGCCACACCAATTCAATTTTGTGGTCCACAGAATCAACATTTGGATAACAGTCATGTGACGGAGGTGAAAATTCTAACATGGTAGTTACAAGTGTGGTCACTAGGAGTTTATTTCAAGACTATTGGGACCATTATATTCTATTTCGCCCTTAGCAAAATCAGATGGTTACAAATGAATATAACCACTCTGAAGTACAGTGTCTAACTATACTAAATTCATTA
Organism: Flabesymbios commensalis; assembly: GCA_964017125.1. Taxonomy (NCBI): domain Eukaryota; kingdom Metazoa; phylum Annelida; class Polychaeta; order Terebellida; family Flabelligeridae; genus Flabesymbios; species Flabesymbios commensalis. The sequence continues at coordinate 64,850,603 of OZ024906.1, read as the reverse complement.
TGATGAAAAACATCATGATGGAAGATCACATAATGAGCAAAATATGCTCTCTTGCATAAAGAATGGAACCAGTTTTTTTTTATAATTTAGTGAGCATATAGAATTATATGCAAGCAGTAGTTTGACTCATGACATAATAATAACACATGCACCAGTACTCAAGTGCTAAATAATACATACCATTATGATTATGTGAAGATCTCTTTTGTTCAAGATCTGATTGCAGCTGTTTGGCTTCTTGCTGTGCCTAAAACATAATAATAATCTCAGTTATAAATGCATTTGTCTGACATATCAGATCCTGTTAAAAAGGGATATTCAAAGAGGGATCTGTAAAAGAAGATCTAAATTCTATCACAAATTAGTTGAATTACAACCTTCTGCCAAAGAACTAATAAGAGTAGTTCAGAGAAATTAGGTTTAGTTTACAAGTGCCTGTTCAGGTGCAAGTTTGATACATTGTTGAAATGCCTACTAATTAGCTGGTACGGTATCTGAAATCATAGTCACTATAACGAAACAGAAAGCTTACTTGTCCTAAGGATAACTTAACTAATTTTAAAAACTGGTCAACGACACCCTTCTAACTACTTGTATATATACACGTAGTAATATATATATTATCAGCCACAAAATCGCAAAAACAAAAATTCCACACCTTTTACTGACTTTTCATGATCAAAATGGAAAGTATTCATGACCCAAAAGGCTTAAATCCAACAAAAGTCGGAAAATTGGGCTAGTATCAGTAAATTATGATCAATATTTTTCCCAACCATTGTGCTGCTGGAACCTTATACAGTTTCAAGCAAGTTCCAGAGTGACCAAGTAAAATGCCACTGAAATCCACAAAATAGCTTGTGATAGATGCTCAGTTAATCATAGAAAACATTTTGAAAATGACCATTTTTCATAAAAATATTTTTCGTCATTTGAAGCTGGAATTTGCGTTAGCAATCCCAGCTTCAAATGAATGAAAAATAGAGACAAACAATTCAGCAGCACAAGAGTTAAAGTACAGATATATTGGCTAACAGAGAAATGAGGTAAAGCACAATCAGACTTTTAACTTGTATCAAAGAGTTTTATCATTGATGTGAGCTGTCAACTACCACCGCAATTCTACCCTCACAGTAACGGAAATTACGCAATTTGAATAAATACAGTACCCAAGCGCAATACATGTATTGCACCAATGAAGTATTTGATAAAATTGACGTTCTCAGCTTGCATTTGATATACGCTGCACATACGAAATGAAAGGTCATGATAACATGATCTTTCTGGTTATGTCATTTTGGAATCAAATTACTAGCTCAAGTTTCATAACATATTCACCAAAACTTGAAATTTAAATGAGAAAACCTCTTATATTAATAAATAATTATAAAACAAAATGTTCCTTTTCTTTGATATATACCCAGTGTTCAATACAGGCCACGGGATTGCGCCATGGGGGCACTGTTTCATAGAATGTCCACCTGCCAATATTTTTGAAAATTTCCCCATATTTTTAGCTCTGGGGGGACAATTGTCCCATAGCAAACCCCATCTGTATTGAACACTGTATACCATATGCAAATTAACCAATTGTCAAATTTATTTGATAGTTTCTGGTTCGGTTGTGTCATTTTTGGAATCAAATTACTGGCCCTAGTGTCATAACATATTTACCAAAACATAAAAACTGAAAACTGAGCTTTATTAATCAATAATTTTGAAACAAAATGTTCCTTTTCTTTGATATAAGTACCGGTATGCAAATTAGCCAATTTTTAGATCACCAAGATGGGATTAGTCCTGAAAAGCAGAAATGAAATTGTTGAATAATTAATTAACTAGACAGTCAGTCAGAGAAACGAACCGAACATACAATATATAGACATTAAAAAACACCTCTTAATATTAAAGCGGGCACCCCTGTGTAGCCTCAGGGGGTATTCTATTTCTAATTACCACCCAGGGCGTTTATTACAATAAATAGGTAACCTATAAAATAATCAATGAAAATAACAACAAGACACATCATTAAAACAATAAGTCTCACCACATAGTGAGTGGAGATTTAATTAGAAAATAGTCTATGTTTTAACTTCCTAGGTCTCACCATAAACCGACATCTGAGCTGAAAAGATTATGTAAACAGATTTAAAATAAAACAGCATATATGGGGTAGTTTGAAAAAACAAATTGAAATTAATCTTATTCTAGAAGATGGGCACCTCAACAATATTAAAACCGTACCGGGTATGCATGTGTTGTATATATATGATACATAGGCCTACAGTTAGGGACCTCAATTAAATTTTCAAGTAAATGGTATGACTTCAAAAAGCAGCACTATAGAAAGATCTTATGCTGCTGAGCATAATGCTTTTTACATTTTTGAAATCGGACAATCGAGTGCAAAGTTATTGGTAATGTGTGTTTCAAAATGTTAGAGATTTTTATAATGGGTTTGCATGGTAAACATGGAAGTTAAAGGCGAAAACTATTCTGAAGAGGGAAAAAAAACTAATTCTACCTCACTTATTTCAGCTACATACTTCCAAGCATTCAACACAAAATCTCTTTTTTTTATCAATATGACCTGTATAATCAGATCTAAGATGTTTTTTTATATTAATTTTCACTTTTCGCATCTCGATATTAACAATAGCTTGTTTCCATGGCAACCATTATTTACCAACAGTGATACAATACAATTACAGTTTTTTTTTACTGTAAACCATTACTTATTCAATAAAAATGCTGAGAAGCACACACATTTTTAAAGTAAATGACTTTTTATTCTTTCCTTCGCAGCTTTAGATTATTTTACTTAGTAAATTCCCATGGCGACCCAATTTTTATTTGTGGTTCCCATGGTAATTATAAATTTATCATTAATTTTATGTTAAGAAATGGTTAAAATAACATTTTCAATTCTGGATATATATATACCACCACATTTTTTCCTTGACTTGTTCTATTTCGCTTCCATGGCAATCCCATTCTTATCATATATTTGTGGTTTCCATGGAAACTATTGATCTATCATTAATTTTATGTTAAGAAAATAGTAAAGACAACATCTTTGAATTCTGGCCTGTATATATAGTATACAGCCATGTTTTTAGTTGCTACTTAAATTGTCTGATTTATTTTCCATGGCAACTGAATTTTCTTCATATTTTTAGGATTTCCATGGCAACCATTATAATTTATCATAAATTTTATGTTGAATATATTTCAATTCAAGATGTCTTAACTCCATTTTTCCTAATTGATAGCCTTGAATTAATTAGTATTTTACTAAGTTTCCATGGCAACCCCATTTTTTGTTTGTGGTTTCCATGGCAACTATTAATTTTTAATTAATTTTCATGTTACAATGTGGTGAAAACAAAATCTGTCAATTGTAGGCAACTAGATTCTACCTCTCCATTGCTTGCTATCATTTTTATGATTTCCATGGCAACCATTATCATGATTATAATTCATCTTGCATTTAATGTCCAAAAGAGGTGAAGATCTTTATACATAGATATGTTTTATTTCATAGCCTTGAATTGTTCCATTTAGTTTCCATGGCAACTGCATTTCCTTTATTGAGTTTATGATATCCATGACAATCAAATGTAATTTATCATTAATTATGTGTCCACTTGTCATGGCAGATCACATGACTGTTGGTTGTTCCACAATTTGCAAAAAACTGTTATTTCTCCCGGAGTTTTTAAGGGTAGATTTCATTCCACCCTGCCTGAGTTTTTTTAATTGGCGTGGATCATCCCCCCTTCCTGCATTACCCTCCCATTTGATTTCATTCCACCCTGCCTGAGTTTTTTTAATTGGCGTGGATCATCCCCCCTTCCTGCATTACCCTCCCATTTGAAAAAAAAGTAATCCGGACGGAATTATAGAAAAAAAATATATTAATTTGCCTACATGTAGAACCCCCAAATTTGTTTTGAACCCCCCACAGTCCCCCATGACAAAAAAATCAAATTGGCCTTGACCAAACCCACCCCACCCCCCCGTCCTGACCCTCCCCGCCCGTAAAGAAATGTAATCCAGAGAGGCTAATGCGTTAAATGAAAAAAAAAACTCAAATAAATATTTGTTAAAACCCCCCATGTGCCCACCCTGCATGAAATTTTTTATCGGACTTGATCATCCCCTTCCTGCCTTACCATCCCAGTTGAAAAAAAAAAATCCCGATGGAAGTTATAGTAAAAAAAATTTGCCTTGACCCCCCTACTTTTTTGTTCTAATTTGTTTTGAACCTCCCACAGCCCCCCATGACAAAAAAAATCAAATTGGCCTTGACGCCCCCCCCCCCCCCTCCCCCGGCCTGGCCCTCCCTGCCTGTAAATAAAAGTAATCCACCGAGGCTGCTGCATTAAATGAAAAAAAGACCCTAAAAATAAATATTTGGTAAAAACCCCCATGTGCCCACCCTGCCTGAATTTTTTTATTGGACTGGATCATCCCCCTTCCTGCCTTACCCTCCCATTTGAAAAAAAATAGTCCGGATGGAGGCTTTACAAAAAAAAAATTGCCTTGATCCCACCTACTTTTTTGTTCAAATTTGTTTTGAACCCCCCACAGCCCCCCCATGGCAAAAAAAATCAAATTGGCCTTGACCCTCCCACCCCCTCCCCCGGCCTGACCCTTCCCACCCGTAAATAAATGTAATCCACAGAGGCTAGTGTGTTACATGAAAAAAAGAACCTAAAAATAAATATTTGTTAACCCCCCATGTGCCCACCCTGCCTGATTTTTTTAAATTGGCCAGGATCATCCCCCCTTCCTGCCTTACTCTCACATTGGAAAAAAAAGTAATCCGGACGGAGGTTATAGAAAAAAAAATCATAATTTGCCTCGGCCCCCCCCCCCACTTTTTTGTTATAATTTGTTTTGAACCCCCCGAATTGGCGTGGATCATCCCCCCTTCCTGCATTACCCTTCCATTTGAAAAAAAAGTAATCCGGACGGAATTATAGAAAAAAAATATATTAATTTGCCTACATGTAGAACCCCCAAATTTGTTTTGAACCCCCCACAGTCCCCCATGACAAAAAAATCAAATTGGCCTTGACCAAACCCACCCCACCCCCCCGTCCTGACCCTCCCCGCCCGTAAAGAAATGTAATCCAGAGAGGCTAATACGTTAAATGAAAAAAAAAACTCAAATAAATATTTGTTAAAACCCCCCATGTGCCCACCCTGCATGAAATTTTTTATCGGACTTGATCATCCCCTTCCTGCCTTACCATCCCAGTTGAAAAAAAAATAATCCCGATGGAAGTTATAGAAAAAAAAATTTGCTTTGACCCCCCTACTTTTTTGTTCTAATTTGTTTTGAACCTCCCACAGCCCCCCATGACAAAAAAAATCAAATTGGCCTTGACGCCCCCCCCCCTCCCCCGGCCTGGCCCTCCCTGCCTGTAAATAAATGTAATCCACCGAGGCTGCTGCATTAAATGAAAAAAAAGACCCTAAAAATAAATATTTGGTAAAAACCCCCATGTGCCCACCCTGCCTGAATTTTTTTATTGGACTGGATCATCCCCCTTCCTGCCTTACCCTCCCATTTGAAAAAAAATAGTCCGGATGGAGGCTTTACAAAAAAAAAATTGCCTTGATCCCACCTACTTTTTTGTTCAAATTTGTTTTGAACCCCCCACAGCCCCCCCATGGTAAAAAAAATCAAATTGGCCTTGACCCTCCCACCCCCTCCCCCGGCCTGACCCTTCCCACCCGTAAATAAATGTAATCCACAGAGGCTAGTGTGTTACATGAAAAAAAGAACCTAAAAATAAATATTTGTTAACCCCCCATGTGCCCACCCTGCCTGATTTTTTTAAATTGGCCAGGATCATCCCCCCTTCCTGCCTTACTCTCACATTGGAAAAAAAAGTAATCCGGACGGAGGTTATAGAAAAAAAAATCATAATTTGCCTCGGCCCCCCCCCCACTTTTTTGTTATAATTTGTTTTGAACCCCCCAAAGCCCCCCATGACAAAAAAATCAAATTGGTCTTGACCCTCACCCCCCCCCCCCCCCCCGGCCTGACCCTCCCTGCCCGTAAGTAAATGTAATCCACAGAGGCTACTGCATTAAATGAAAAAAGACACTTAAAATAAATATTTGTTAAAACCCCCATGTGCCCACCCAGCCTGAATTTATTTGATTGGCCGGATCATCCCATCTTCCTGCCTTACTCTCCCATTTGAAAAAAAAGTAATCCAGACAGAAGTTATGAGAAAAAGTAATAATTTGCCTTGACCCCCCCTAATTTTTTGTTCAAATTTGTTTTGAACCCCCCACAGCCCCCTGGCAAAAAAATCAAATTGGTCTTGATTCCCCCCCACGGCCTGACCCTCCCCGCCCGTAAATAAATGTAATCCACAGAGGCTACAGTACTGCGTTAAATGAAAAAAAGACCCTAAAAATACATATTTGTTAAAACCCCCCATGTGCCCACCCTGACTGATTTTTTTTTTAATTAGCATTGACCACCCCCTTCCTGTCTTACCCTCCCGTTCGAAAAAAAAATGTAATCCGGATTGACAGACAACCCAACCCGACTACATAATGCCTCCAGCCGCAGGCTCGCGGAGGCATAAAAATAGTACTCGCAAATTGTCATGAAAATCAGTTGAGAATTTACTGAGTTTAATCAGCAAACACTAGCTTTCATTTTCGGATGAACGAGGGTGTGATTACAAATTACAAATATAGGCCCAGACTTTACTTGACAATGGAGAGATCTTTTCATTTCATGTTTCAATTGCAATGAATGACTAGGCCTGCTAGGGCCTATAAGTCTATTTTGTAGTAGCTCTAGACTGTGGCATCAAAAACTGTTGCATCTTTCAATAGTTAACCGGTCCTACCACCCCCCCCCCCCCTCCAGCCTGATACTCCACATTGGCCACGATTCATTGATTGGGAGGTAGGCCTACTGCTGGAGTACCAACTCAAAGCAGCTGTTGGTAGACTATAGTTGAGTTTGTATTGGGGGCCTATATATTATGATAGATAAAGTGGAATATCAGCGTGATGTCGGCATCTAGAAAACCTGTGAGCATGGCATATAGCACTTGCTCAGTCATAGGCTATATTATGTATTGCCATGGTGTCTGCTGATTATTATTACGTTATTATTACGTTATTATTAACGTTATTGATTTGTCCACATGATATAGCAGCACGTGTTTGTGTTTATTTACATTATGGCCGGACATGCCGCGTACGCACGCGCATCAGCAAACCACGCTCTGGTCCACTCATGCTATGTATAAATTACAGCACCATGCGCACAACACGTGGTCCCCGCACTGATGAGTTTGAAGCGTGGCGAGATTAGAACAACGGAGCCCAAATAAGAAAATATATATAGACCTAGGCCTAATCATATTATTTTCCATGCAAACACATCATTAAAAACACATTAGGCCTAAAGAAAAATACAAGAAATAATGCAATCTCAGCGGCGAGCATTACTGAGGAAACATGACGTCATATTTTCACTGGCATTGATTGTCGTCGTTTGCTTACATCGAGCGCGCCTGATAGTCGGTGCGTTGTACACTGACACCTGCTGATACCCGGCCGCGCACGTGAGCCGGCAATTTTTGAAGTACATTTATGATATTTATCATTAAACAACTATCTAATGTACCAAATCGCGCCCAAAAACATAGAAATTTAAGTTTCAATAGCATTGGAATTGAGCAGCAAAGATTTAAAATCGTGAAAAGAATATTTAAATTCGGGACTACACAATGTTTTTTGTAGTTGATAGAAAATACAAGACCTAGAGATTATGAATATGCAAATTATATCCACATTTACATGTAGGCTCACATGCGCCAGCGCGAGATAGCTGGGTACGTCCAGAAAAAATGACAACAAAAACACCATTTTGTGACGTACATGGCGACATTTTCGTCGGTGCCGGCAACCGGTGTCTATTACATAGCATATTTAGCTTATATTTATTTATTTTCCGTAAAATATATGCATAATAAGAATAAGTGATTATAAATCTTTATTCTGTGCATGTTTTTTTCGCGTTTTAGTTGCTATGATTTGTCATAATTCCATTGTGAAAATACACTTCACACGACCTGGTCACAAAATGCATGAAATGAGGTGAATTCTGGGCATCTGAGCGTGTGTTGAGGTCCCTACTACAGTACATCTTTATGTGTTGCCCGAACTGAGAAAATGAGTCAAAAGTGAAAAATATCAGCAAATCCTGATACTGTAGAAAAAAATTACCTTTGACCTTACACTAAGCAGTGTAATATTAATTTAATAATAATAAAAAAGATGGTGATCTAAACCTGCTAAATCCCATCACAAATTGGTACAAAATGGTGAAAACATTTGTAAAGTACTCGATTTACAATTCATGACTTTAAACAAACTCTGTGATGTGACCAATGATTAATTATAATCAATGATTGGGCGTTTTAATTATAATCAATTATTGGTCGTTCTGTAGAACAATTATGAGGATAATTATAAATATCGATAATCAATTATAGCTGAAAAATTATGGACTGATTCATAGATTTTCGAAAAAATATCATCAGGCCTGGAATATATAACATGCAACACTCTCATTTCTTCCGCTAGGTGCTCATATTCTTACAATGGTTGTAATGTAGGTGTGACAGGTGTTGACGTACATGTGTGCACCTAAGTTATAAAAACCAATTAACTGGAATCGTCGATTGGTTATTATACCAACCAATTCCAACTGATGATTAATTATACGGTACCTCACATTTTGTTTTCTCAGTACCGGGTACTGGTCTATTTAACTGGCACAGTTTGTCAGATATCACACATGCATATATTTTAGAGTAATTTTTAATTACCCACAAGGCAGCCATTTTAAAATTTAGTTGAGTTGAAAAATGTTAGGTTGAATCATTCTATGAAATCTTACATTTTTTTTTATAATGCTTAGGCCAAGTTTTCCCAGAGGCTTGTAGCAAGGTATTGTGTACACGGATCTGGCAAAATTGAACAAAAATAAACCATAACTCTGGACTTCAGTGGCAAAGCATTTTCAAAGAATAAGATACATAGATTTAGAAGCCATTTGAATTGGAGCTCTTTTCTTATCCAGTTTTAAGCTATGTCCAATCAAAAATAACCCCTCATCTACGAAATATGCTATTTTTTATCAGTTTATGCACCTTAAGAAATATTTACATATTACATTTTTTATTCATCTAATTTTTTTCAGAGCTTAGTTACATAGAATACAAAGCTGGCTGTAAAAAAGTTAACAGTAAATGTTGCACTACCTTTTGCACAATTATGCTTTTCATGCATATTTCTGATATTAGAAAATAATACAAGTCAGATACACATGGGAAAAAGGAGGAATGTAAGAAAATTAAAGTAAGCTGAGTATAGAAAGTGGTAACCCATATGTTTAACTTTATAATTTGAATTCATGGTGACAAAAGTGTCAATTTAGGTGTTCTAAGGAAGACAAACACATGACGGTACATGTGTTCGTCAGTACGTCACGTTTTCATATAATAGCTAAATATTCACATGTATCATAATACAATTATATATTTTTACTGATATCATCTATTTTTTTTACTTTTGAACTGAAGTATATCACTTTTACATTAATTTTGCTTACATAGGAAGTTAAGGATCATTTTCAGACTGGTGATGCTAAACGTTGATCCAAGGAATATAGAAAGACTTTCTATTTTCCTCGGTTAATCATAACACCTTCCCGTGGCTGGGTACTCTGAGGGAAATGTCATTTTCCTTAGAGCACCCAAATGTAATGAAAAATTTATGTAAATTAAATTAGTAGATTTTTTTCAAATATATTATATTTATTAGTTGAATAGTAATATTTATAATATTTATATTCTATTCCTCTTGTCATTATATTTAGTAGTAAGTAGTAGGATATACTAATTACAGACGTGTATGGTGTTCCATTCCCCTTCCCTTGTATTTACTGTTTATATAGTAATTATGTTTTCCCTTCACATTGTCATTATATTTATTAGTTGAATAGTAATATTTATAATATTTATATTCTATTCCTCTTGTCATTATATTTAGTAGTAAGTAGTAGGATATACTAATTACAGACGTGTATGGTGTTCCATTCCCCTTCCCTTGTATTTTCTGTTTATATAGTAATTATGTTTTCCCTTCACATTGTCATTATATTTATTTAGTTGAATAGTAATCAAGGTAAATGACATAATTTTTTTCATGGCATCACTCAGATTCACAGTTTGTTATTTTCTTTCAGTCCTAATCAGCTCCATTCAATTTTTGTTGCCAGATTTAAGCCTTATTTTTTGCCTTGTGTTCTCTATACACTTTATTCCACTTCTGTGCTGCTTTCCTTTGCTGCTCTCTACATTCTTTAGCTCTTTAGCTTGATGCTCCACTACTATAACTGCCTCCTCCTTTAGTTCTCATGTCCTTTCAGCATCAGTCATCTTCTCTCTCTCGTCTTTAAGCGTGATTTTTTCTCTCTGCAGCTGACATATGCGTAGATTTTTTTCCTGGCAGGTGGTGTCCCTTCTTCTTGAAGCATAGCCTTCTTCTTGTTCATGTCAATTCTAATCTCAATTATTCGTTTGCCTTCAAAATTATTATGAAACAAATAACTTCCACTCCTTTATATACTGTTCTGACTGAAAGCGCCTACTAGTATATGTACCTCATAGTAAACCATGACACCAGAAATCCTAGAAATCCTAAATTAGGGTCACAAAAAGACATTTTCTGCTACAATAAATATAAAAAACATCATACAAGACATGGATGTCAATATGACTGTCAGAGATTATTTGCTTGATTTCTTTTCTTAGAACTTATAATTATAAAATAATGTCAACCTAATTGCAAAATAAACTTTTAAAAACCTCAAAACCCTTATGACACTTAATCATCTGTCTGAGTGGAAAATCAAGATATTATTAAATTATTTACATATTAAATTCACTGTAGTAGATCATACCTACTGAATACAGTGATATTTCATAAAAAAACACAATTTTATATGCATCAGTGAAGTACATTGAACTGAATTGAATTGGTATTTGAAGTTAAATTCTGATTTGGATAGGGTCAATTATGCTTGTTCACTATATATCTTACTGTTCTTGTAATAATCTAACTGACATTGAGAGGTCACATCACAGCTTGAATTTCATTTGAATTTTGTACATTACTTAGTAATTAAATATGCAAGTCACATTTTTATTATTTAATATGTTTCTGTCATTGCTGGGTAATATTACATACTTAAATTTACATCAATCGGGTAGGTTATCGACACTAAAAAGTCAAATTATAGCATTTTCTGAAAACGTGACGTACTGACGAACAAACTTCATCGGCCAAGGAATGGAAAAAAAAAATATCTGAGGAGTAATATTATAGCCGAGTTTATGTGTACTGACACAAGTGTTATCTGCGTAAAGTATAAAATAAACAACTCAGACATAATTTTTTGTAGACCCACAAATGTAAAACGTGACGTACTGACAAACATTTTTGGTGGTCAGATGAATGTGCGCGTACAAAATTTGTTTTGTACTGAACCGATGTAATAACACCTGTCAATGTTGTGAAAATGAAAGGCTGTTGTGAATGAGTTACTAAAATTGTATTCCTAGTCTGTTATATTTTACAGAAGAGCTCTAACAATAATACTTTGAAAAAAAAGACGAAAAGTGAAATTACCCTTTCTCTGAACAGATAGTATGTCATTTTGTAAAAAATAGCGAAAAAAACACATTTTGCACACTTTTATAAAATTAAGACTATAACTAGCATGTGTATGTCACAATATGTTACTTTGAATATTTGTGTGATCAAAAATTATATTTTTTAAAATTTTGTTTTATAAAAATAGAGCTATTTTTTACCCTGAAATACACCATTTTTGCACATAAAGCTCAAATTTACATCTTTGGAAGTAGAAAATAAACCATACAAAGTATACATTTTCTGAATTTGCAGATAATTCTGTATCGTAATTGATAATAATTAGATCTGAGACACTGCTTGTGTTGAAATTAACAGCAATTATATAGAAAAAGGGACCTGTGTACACAATACCTTGCTACAAGCCCAGATGAAGCCTGATTCCAAGGCTCCCTCTGTCGCACAGTGTGCTACATACATGTAAGTAACAAGTTTTACATGTATTTGTTGATTTTTTCAAATACCAGGTAACTAGTTTATTTGATAGTCCTATGGCCCGAACAAAAATGATCATCTATTCTTAACAGTACATAGAGCAAATACACATAGTGCACATTTGTACATAAAACTGTTATAATGTAGGCCTACCGGTATCACAATGTGATATTTAGAAAACAAATAACTGCAGCAGTGCTAAATGCGCATTGTATCAAATATAATAAGTAGTCAACCACTGGCGAGGGCTGAGCAACAGCACTTGGGCAGGAAGCCTCATATGCTGCTGCAGCACGATAAAACTTAAATGTTTGATATGACATCTAGGATAGCGGGCACATACTTTATAGTCTGTGCAAGGACGTGCAGACAATACAGTGTTAGATCTAGCCATTTGTAGCATGGCGCTGAGCAATGCTGGCCTTGTGAATGTCATGTTTCCCTAAGACGTGAGCGCCATATTGCCCTTTGTGGGCGCCCTGTTGCCCTTCAAATATTTAGACGGCACGATGTCCCGGCACCTATCGCCATGTCACTTTCACCCCACCCAGGCGATTATGACAGATTAAGCTAAAAATAAAATGCCCAAACCTGGTGCAGGTCGTGCATGATTAGGTGCCCCCCAATGACAGGTGGCGCCATGCCCCTTCTGAATCATAGATGAAACATTGCAAAAGGAAAACCTTAAGTACTACATTGTACATTTAAATGCCTGTGGCTGCCAGTGAAATAAAATTACCTTATTAAGCTCTGCTTCATGTACAGATTTATTTCTCGTTAGCTGCCCCTCCAAACAAATAATGTGATTGTCCCTCGTATGTAGCTCATGTTCACATTTCTGTCGTTTTCTCTCTAGCTCTTCACAAGATTCAATGGCAGTTTGTAATTCCTTATTCAGGGAGGTCAGAGCAGATCTCTCATCATCCACTTTCCGTTTCTGCTTTTCCATAGCCTGTTAGTGATAGACACTTATATTGTACAACATTATTTAAAATTATGTATTTGGACAAGCAGTCCCGAAAATATCACATTCACAAGCAAAACAAAAAAAAACAATGAATATATCTATAACATGTACATGTAATGAGCAGAAAGTCAAAGTAACATTATTGGCCATATGAAAGTATGCAGGCAACACTTTAAAAAAATTGTACTTTAAACAATTATTGACTTAAACCAAACACCGGTACCATATTTATTCTAATAAACGCCGGGGTTTTAAATAGAATACCCCCTACTTGGTACAAGGGGGGTGGGTGCTTATAATGTTAGAGCAGGATTATTTTTATTGTCTATATATACTGTGTGTACCATGATCATGGAATTTTTTTAAATCAGGGGAGTGGGCGTTCATTGGAATATGGACTTGTATTATCTAAATAAATACAGTGTGGTACATGTTTTACCCTATTATTGGAGGGCCCCTGGGGTGTAGAAGCGTGTGCGATTGCTCACACACACTATCCTCACACACTTATAAAGTCAGGTGTGTGATACAGTGCACATCACAATCAGTTTGGCATTGTGGTTAAGTCAATAAAACTCACGGCCGACCCAACCTAGCAATGAATGTAAAGGTCTGATTCATAAACAACAAAATTGGCATGACCTCATGCTCGATAATATCTGTTGAGTTTCTTGTCACCCATGTCTGAGCTGGTGATTCTTTTTTTTCAGCAGGTTTCATGTATGTAACCCTGCTAAACTGTGTGTAAAAATGTTCATAATCTACACAAAAAACCAACCTGTTCCAAGCTCTCAAACTGGAACTGTTTCTGCTGACATTCCTTCTTCACCTTCTCCATCTGCATTTCAAGTTGTTCAATTTTTTGTAAGGCCCTTGGAGGAAGGCCATCCTTCCATTCCTGTTGAACCCAGCTCATGATTGTCCTCTAATATACATCAAATCTATCATAATAAAATCATACATACCGGTATTAGTATCAGCAAAAATAATATGAAACTTGCTGAAGTGTAATTGATTTTGTAGAATGCTCACTTGTAAGTAGGCCTAGACATTCTACAAAATCAATTACACCACGCAAGTTGACAGTGAAATACACTTGTGTGAAAAACAGAACAAGTCAAAAACTGCTAAATTTGCCTTTTAGGATGAGCATACTTTTTGTCATTTTCCAAAATTTAAAGCCACACAATCAGGCTAAAATATTTTGGCTTCTTATTCTTAATGACCATATAAATATAATGTGAACTTGTCCATCGACTAGAATTGGGAAAGTTTTGTAATTTTTGTGTCACGCATTTACTAGTTAAGTGAGAACTATGAAGACAAAATTCCCGTATTTCTTATTTTGGACATGCATGAATTTTTTGGTTGTCCACCACAATTTTAAGTTGTCCTCCCAAAAATGAGAACAACTTGTTTACAAGTAATTACAACTCACAATCAGTGACTGTCACTTTGACTGTTGGGTGAAAATCTGCGGTTCTCCGGATGGACAACCATCAGAGAAATGTAGGTTGTCCGTTTTGTGATTAAGTTGTCCCGGACAAAGGAACGCTCTTAATTCCAGCCCTGACGGAGATGAAGAAAATTGATAATTTTGGTTTTTAGATACAGCAGAGCACCCAATGAGTGCCCCGCAATACAGTAATAGTACTTAGCAAATTTACCACATATGCACATAACAATCAGAAATTTGGGCATAGGCTCCGGCACCTATTTTTTTTTTCTAGTCCACGATGGGGTCATGCAAGAAAATAAATTTTGATGAATTTTCATCCTTATGGCGTAGAGCCCAGGTTTTACCCTGGGCAAACTAGTGCAGCCTGCCCTGGGTATCTCAATTCTTAGAGATTTCCACATTGTTCTGTCCAAATGGCCTTAATGATGGCAAGTGAGCAAAAAGAACGAACAAATAAAGAAAAATATGTCTTTCATTGCAGTGTATCACAAATTCAAATAAATCCTGAAAAAACACGAAAAAAACACCAAAATGACTTCTTCGGACGTACCTAACTAGGCTACAGAACCGGTCGAATGGTCTAACTTTTGAAATAGTGAATAACGTTATAATTTTTACAGATTTTTCACTGATGTTAGGACATGACCTGAAAATAGACTGTGCAAAAATTAATGAAAATCGCTTGATAATTGGCAGAGAAATCAACGAAAAACATGCGCTACAGATTTACAAAAATAATTGTGTCCTAGACCATAGAGTTTATATGTCATACGCCCAATATCGTGAACCACGTTTTTCGGCATTTAAAACAAAATTACTGGCTAATTTTTTTTTCCTTTTAATATTCAACTCACTAAAATGTCTCGCGATCTCCAGGTATAATTTTTGTTTAAAAATTATTTTAACATTGAAAATCCTTTCTTTGTTATATAAAATGTATACCCGGTACAGATATTCCCAAATTTCACGTAATATCGCCCCGCTCCAATATGGTGAATGACCCGCACATGACAAAAAAAGATTAGGCGATGTAAATTATTTTTTGCCGAAAAAGAATGTCATAAATAGTCGCTGCATGACTTGCAAAGTTGAATAGAGTTGAAAAAAATAAAATTTAGTCACCAAATATTTTTTAAATGGCAAAAAACTTGGTTCGAGATATTGGGCATACAACCTATAGGCCTATCTCTAAGTTATACCGGTACTATTTACGATACACAGTACTATGTTAGCGCTGATCGGCCTTACCGGTTAGGCCTATGGCTACGGTGCGCGGAGTGAGTCGCCTGGTCCACGGCTAGGGTCTAGACTCTATCATGCGGCTTATGTTATACATGTATCGCAAAAAGTCAATGATGTTTTTTCCATGTTTTTCATGATTTATGTGAATTTATGAGACACTGCAATAAAAGGCATATTTTTCTCTGTTTGTTCGTTCTTTTTGCTCAATAGGCTTATTACTGGTAGAAATGAAGCCATCATTGTAGAATTAAAAGCGTTATTTGTTTTGAATGGCACTTTTATCACCTTTTCTGGGGGCTCCCATTATTATATTTCTTGCAATTACGAAAAATGATGCCAGCTCTCACCTTTAATTTCATAATAGTTGCAACAAATGCTTAAAGAGGTGAGTGGAACAGGCATGCTTTGGCCCCTTCTGAATTTTTTTTTACACAGAGTGAGACTTGTGCCATTTATTATCAGCCCCCCCCTCCCCCTCCCCCGCGCCGGGATTCTGTCCGGCGTCACGTTTTCTTGTGGGCGCAAAAACTCAAATTAACATGACATTCCTAGCAACATGGGGATGTGCAAGTTATTTTTTAAGACCATTTGGACAGAACAATGTGGGAATCTCAAAGAAATGAGATACCTGGGGAAGGCTGCACTAGTTTACCCAGGGTAAAACCTGGGTGAAGTTTTGTTTGCCTACCCTGCACTTCCTCATGGGGAGCACCGAGGGTGAAAATGGAAGTTTCATAGCTATAAGGTGGCCATTTTTAATTTCAGTAAAATCACATGCACATTTCCGATGGTGGGTAATGTGATTGTACAATGTGAATTATTACTGATTTCAATTTTTTAGTTTTTGCGCCCACAAAAAAATGTGAAGTTTATCCATGCCGGCCATTTTGAATTTCAGTAAAACCTTAAAAAATCACTTGCACATCTCCATATCGTGGGGAATGTGATAGTAAAATTTGAATAATTTCTGACTTCAAGTTTTAGAGTTTTTGCGCCCACAAAAAATTTTGGAGTTGACCTCTGGCGGCCATTTTGAAATTTGGTAGCATCTTTAAAAAAACACTTGCACATCCCCATGTTGCTAGGAATGTGATGTTAAAATTTGAAAAAAAATTGACTAAACAAATTTTTTTGAGTTTTTCCGCCACCCCAAAAATTTAAGCTGATCTGTGGCGGCCATTTTGAATTTCAGTAAAACCTTGAAAAAGTCACCTGCACATTTCCATATCATGGGGGATGTGATAGTAAAATTTGAATAATTTCTGACCCTAAGTTTTGGAGTTTTTGCGCCCCCCCCCCCAAAAATTAAAGTTGATCTGTGGCGGCCATTTCGAATATCAGTAAAACCTTGAAAAAGTCACCTGCACATCTCCACATCGTGTGGAATGTGATAGTAAAATTTGAATAATTTCTGACCCTAAGTTGTAGAGTTTTTGCGCACACAAAATTTTTCAGAGTTGACCTCTGGCGGTAATTTTGAAATTTGGTAGCATCTCTAAAAAATCACTTGCACATTCCCATGTTGCTAGGAATGAGATGTTAAAATTTCAAAAAAAATTGACCAGTAGTTTTTGCGCCCACAAGAAAACGTGACGCCGGACAAAATCCTGGCGCGACTAAAATCCCCCTTCCCCTACGGCGGGGGATAAAAAGCATGAAACACTCCGTATACAAACAGCTCTAGCATATTATTTCAACATATTTTTTCTAGCAGCTTTGCAGATATATATATATATAAAAGAAAGTGTATAAAAAATAAATAATAAAAAAATTAGGTATTACTGCGCTCTTGCATTGAAAGTTGAAAGTTCAAATTGACCAATTTTCATTTTTTGGGCGATTCCAATGGCGACCATTTTAAATTTATCTAATTTTTGTGCTAAAAAATAGGCATTTCGACAGGAGTTTCTAGAATTTAGAATTCCTCCAAAAAATAAGCAAAATATATTATGTTGAAGGGAATGACTTGATTTTTGGAAATTTGAGTGATAATGCGTGATAGCATGATTTTTCACGAAAATATGGACAAAATACTGAAAAATTTCCAAAAATAACGCCTTTTTCTCTCACTTTTTTTTCAAAATTTCATGATCTTGACTTCTCAATCATAAATGTTTTCTTCATTGTTATTATTTAAAATGATACTTTAATGATTATTGTAAACTACAAGTAAACTTTTAACATTATCTATTAATGCCATTTAGCACTGAAAAATCTTAGGATGTAATGAACTGATTTTATATTTTTGTCAATTTTTAAGATGAAATTTTATGACATTTTAAGCATGTCTGGCGTTTTTTAAAAAAACAGTCATTTTCAACGAGTTTCTAGATTTTAGAAAGCACCAAAAAATAAGCTAGATAGATCATGTTAAGGGAAAAGACCTGAATTTAAAAAAAAATTAAGTGATAATTCCTATGTTTTTCCTCGAAATATGAGCAAAATACTGAAAAATCACTGAAATTTTTTTTCAGACATTTTGTGAATTTTCTTTTTTTTTTGACTTTTCAGTCAAGATAAAAAAAAATGTGGATAGTATAATTATGATGATATTTTGTGATTAAATCTAACCTATGTGATTTTTGTTGACAGAAAATCACATTGTTTCAATCATATCATTAAACCAGTGTTCAACTGCAAAATGCGCATGCCTGGGACGATCAAGTGTAGGCCAACAGTTGCCTATTGAGTACAGATTGACGGCATTAATATAGCCACTGAACTGATTACAAGATACTACTTAAAAGAGTAATACAGCAGGGCTCGACACTAACACTGGCCCGTTGGCCCGAGGCCAGTGAAAATCACTAAGGGCCAGTAAATCACCTAATATACTGGCCCTGGGGGCAACGAAAAAATTATACTCCCCTTGATACTGTGTACACTAAGGACTAGAACGATAAGGCTAAGGGCCAGTAATTATCTGAAGTTACTGGCCCTTTGGGCTACTACCTGAAATCAGTTAGTGTCGATCCCTGATACAGTCAGTTTGTTTGCAAGCTAGCGACCAACTAAGGGGCAAGGGAAAAGGGCTTTGAGTTATTAACTTGCTCTTAATGAGGCTTTGGGTATGAAACGCATATTTATTTTAGTATTATTATTTAGGGCCTTCAGGGTTTCCCCCAGGAAAATGAGAAAGCATCATGGTACTTGGCGGTTCGGTTTCAGCGCGGCGCACAATTTGCGCGCCGCGCACAATTAGCGCACTGCGCACACTTCTCACGTGGCACACAATTTGCGGCGCGCACAGTCTGGGGGGTCTAGGGGCATGTTCCCCCTTGAAATTTTAATCAGAAAACCTCTTTATATCCATTTTGGTGGTTATAGCAGTAATTTCCACCCAGTTTGTGCTGGTAAAAAATTAAACACTGATTCTGCATGTAGACTGATATATAAAAACTAATTGCCAGTTTGATATTTAAAACCCTTGTGATATAGACCACAAATTTTCTCATATGTACACAGCAAATTATTTTTAAATAGGACCAGGGGCCTATGCAGTGACGAATGAAATATGTGGTGTCCACTTTGTCTAGTGGTCCATTATGCCCCTGTATCAAACCACTCCAACGGAGAAATACCATGAGATGGGGGCCTGAGATGATTCTTGTCTGACAAGACTAAATCGCATTGTGAATAATTAAAAACAATAGACTAGCCTACACTTTTTATTCACAAAAATGAATTCGAAAAAATCTTAGGCATAACGTAATGATTCAGAAATTGGTCAATACGAGATCTGTTGAATAGCATGCTGCTTGTTTGTTGTTGAGATCGAAATAAATTCATTAGGCCCTTATAGATAAGTGCCACGCCGTTGAACTATCATCAGAACTTGTTAATACCAGAAAACAAGATGGTTTAAATACAAGCATCTGGTGACATCGGCCCAGCCTTTAATGAACACAAACAAGGTCGGCATCACTTGTTTTGCTTTCTGAGAATATCATAAGCTACACCCCAACTTATATCAGCCAGCACGCTTCATTGCCTAACCAACGCTGTGTTGACGTTGACGCTGTGTTGACACGGTAGAGGATTGTGACTCACTAGTCGTATGCTCTGTTATCGCGGCAAACACAGCAGGTGGAAGAACGCGCTTTAATGTTGAGTCAGATTAACTTGTATCGCATGTTTTTCGCCGATTTCTCAGTCAATTCTCAACCGATTTCATGAAATTTTGTATGGACTTTTTGCGAGTCACTTGGCGACTAGATCTAGTCTACTGTGAAATTTTCATCGGAAAATATTGTACAGCTAAAAAGTTAGACCATCTGGCATGTAATGCAATTCAGGGCTAAAAACAAAATTAAATTGAACCAGCTTAATGGGTTTATAGTAGACCTATAAGGTTGTCGTAAATTCAAATTTACTACATGTCAAATGGTCTAACTTTTGAACTAGACTATGTACATAATATTTTTTGATGAAAATTTCACGGTAGAGTCTATAGGTCGTACGCCCAATATCGCGAACCACTTTTTTCGCCATTTAAAAAATATTTACCAGCTGAAATTATTTTTTTTTGCTTCTATTCAACTCACTAACATGTCCGGCGATCTCCAGGTATAATTTTTGTTTTAAAAATATTTTAACTTGGGAGATCCTTTCTTTGTTATGTATAACGTTTTTCGCGAATTTCACTTAATATCGCCCACCGCTCTAATGATGAATGACTTGCACCTGTCATTATACATGACAAAGAAAGGATCAGACGATATAAAGTATTTTTTGCCGGAAAAACGGCAGAAATAGGCGCAGGATAACTTGGCAAGTTGAATAAAGTTGGAAAAAATAAAATTTAGTCACCAAATATTTTTTAAAAGGCAAAAAACGTGGTTCGCGATATTGGGCGAATGACCTATAGTCGCCGCGTGACTCGAAAAAGGTCCTTGCAAAATTTTATCAAAATCGGGTGATAATTGACTGAGAAATCGGCGAAAAACATGCGATACAACTTTAAAGTTAATCTGACGGCGGGTATATACTCGCCGTCAAATTAACCAGGATTGCATGATTCTCGGCGATTTCTCCGTCAATTCTAAACCGATTGTCTTCAAATTTTGCAAAGACCATTTTCTATTCAAATCCTAGCAGCCCTAAAAATTTCGTAAAATTAAATGGCGTATTTCAAAAGTTAGACCATTTGACATGTAATGAATTGAAATTACGACGTCCCTCTATAAACCCATTGAACTAATTTTAGTAGGCCTACATGGCAAATGGTCTAACTTTTGAAATATTTGATATTATTTTGCGAAATTTTTACCCCTGTTAGGATTTTAATAGAAAATGGCCTCTGCAAAATTTCAAGGAAATCGGTTCAAAATTGACGGGGAAATCGCCGAAAATCATGCGATCTTGGACTTGGTTGATCATTTTTAATTTGAAGGCGAGTAGGCCTAGATCTAGATCTATAAGTATAACTAACTTACTTTTTCTTAGACTTAGTCATTTGATGATTTGGGATTCATCCTAAAAATTTTGTAAAAAAATATTGTATAGTCTAGTCTACAGTAGTTCAAAAGTCAGACCATATGACACACATCAGGTCCCAGTCAGCCTCAGGACAGTGCCAGGCGCCCAGTGAACTGTGCAGTGCCAGTGGCAGTGCCAGTGCCGTGGCAGAATCGGCGAGTGGGCTGAGCGGCACCAGTCGTCCAGTGACCAGGTTTATAATAGACACTCTAATTAATAATGGTCTAAACTAGTGTAACAAAAAACGTCAATAAGTAATGCTACACAAACCACAATAAATTTTTAAAAATATGAGGATTTTATCATAAAATTATCATCACAAAATGTCGCGGCATTTTCAGCTGTTTTCACAATGTTGACGTTCAAATTATCCCACTCTCCAGCTGGACAATGATTGGTTGACAATGCTGCACTAACTATAATCGAAATGGAACGAAATTGCCAGGTCGGTGCTCATTCTCCACACATAGATGTCGCTCAGGTCAACCCCGCTCTCTGAGGTCAGAATGGTCGGTGCTTGCACACGTTTATAGGATATGGGTATAATTTTCCCCAGAGAGCTATTTCGGATTTCTAGGAAGTGATTATTAAAAGTACATATTTTATACTGTAAAATGGCATTATAACATATAGATATGACAAAATAAAGCACAGTGGAGCTTTACGAGCTTAATGTTTTTTAGTGATAGGGGTTGAAAAACAATAGTCAATACCCCCACATGATCATCACCTTAACCCTTTCTATGCCCAATAATTCAGCCCCTGCCAATTTATACAATGCCTTTAGAATTAACACGTTACTCGAGCATAATGGTTATCTTGGCTAAAAAAACTAATTGAGATTCATCAGTAGGCCTACAGAATAGCATTCATAGTGAACTCCCATATTTGTAACTGGCAATGTATGGTGGGACGGGTTGGGGTTGCACTTTACTGGGGTTGAACGCAAAGGTCATGCCGAGGTCATGTCAAGGTCATATGAAGGTCAATCTCGATAAAAAATACAAAAAGTACCATTTTATGCCTTCCAACTTGATTATAAATGCGTGAGCTAAGGTATACATATGACTGGATCATTCAGGGTCAAGCACCATTTCAGAAGGTGTCGCAAGTAGTTTTATTGTACCCTAGGATTAGCCTACCCGAGTAGTGATAACCTCTTTGGATTTCCCTTATTTTCACCTTCTGATAAATTCTCTATTCAATTCCCCTTCTCCAGGACTAAAATTGAATGCTAAAAGTGACCAAATAGGCCTATCCCAGCAAACATTCAGGTGATGGGCCAGTATCGTTTTCTTACTGGCATGTAACGTTCGTACAGTTAATGGCAA
The DNA here is from genome assembly GCA_964017125.1 of Flabesymbios commensalis. Lineage (NCBI taxonomy): Eukaryota > Metazoa > Annelida > Polychaeta > Terebellida > Flabelligeridae > Flabesymbios > Flabesymbios commensalis. Next base: position 64,827,922 of record OZ024906.1, on the reverse strand, counting down.
TATGGTAATGGCCCAGTACTGGTGTGGTTCATCACAACCATAATTACTGGTAGCGGTAGTGGGCCAGTACTGGTACAGTACGTCACAGCCATAATGTTAGGGGCACATATATGGCCCTAATTACGGTAGCGGCCCTGTACAGTTGCGGTAACTGGAACCAGTATTATATTATTTATCACCAGGTGTCTCTCATATTTGACAACAGACGCCCCCTAGTGATTAACCATCTTGCTGAGATTTTTTACATGCTTGCTGAGAGGAAACACGTTTTTTACAATTCTACATATTTTTATCAGTTTTTCACTCGTTACTCCACATACTACTGAAGGTAAGTTTGAATTGTATTACTAAGGGTATAAAGAAAAGAAATATGTATGTTTAGATTATGCCATACTTAAGAGAAAGCATCATTTTCGTTGCGAATTTTTGTATTGTGAGCGATAATAAGACAATTTGGATGTATATAGAACTAGAACAGCTGTTTATTTTGAACAATTTATTAGCCCTAGCTGTGGCTGCTAATCGCAAAGTACAGGTTTCATTCACAGATTGAAATACATTATAAGGATTTAAGTGTCAGTCTTGCTACATCTTGTCTATGAATGTATTTTTTATTTTTTTAATATATGCCCTGGTCTATAATTATAAACCTGCTTTTAATCTATTATAATTGTATGAATTAACACATCATGTTTGATTGTAGATGCCGTGATGAAGAATAGTCTGCTTTCTGAAGCCAGGCCTTGAAGCTATACACCGAGAAGAATGTAAATATAGTGAGGATAATGCTGTGGCTAATTAATACACGTACCTGGCCGCTATGGAGGCTAAAAGGGGACACATGTCCGGAGATCCAGTTGTGACAGACTGATGTCTGGCTAGTAAACACAAGATACTAAACCAATGTTGGCTCAATGCTTAGCTAGCCCAGCTAATTTGCAGAAGATGGACCAATATTTACTGGGTTTATGGATATTGTAGACAAGGACAGTAGCCTACTGGCTCTCTGATTTTGATTCAAATTACACATTTTAATACTTGTAATTAATATCACAAACAAGTGGTCATCCTAGGATTCATCTGCACTCAATGAGCTAACATTTCAAAAGATAACTTTCTCACAACATCGATACAGACCTCCACCTGCCAGACCCCTTAAGACCTCAGAGACTGTGGAAGAGGTGGATAGCCAAGAAACCACAGGAGAAAAAGATCAAGAATAAATTATAAAATAAAATACTTTCAGAAAATATTAATGTTGTTTTTATGTTTTTATCACCAGTTAGGGTCTACTGTGCCATTACAAACCCATTACATTTTCATAGCGGGCCTGTACAGGTATTGTACCGGCTTATTTATGTTGCCATTACTTTGCCAGTATGATTTCCTAACGGACCAGTACAGGCATTGTATGGGCCATCTAATGGCAGCCAGTACAATGCCACTACGAAACCAGAACGTTTTTTTTCTAATGGGCTTGCACTGGCCCAGTAATGGCACCTTACCGTCCCGGTACCGTTTACCAGTACTGGGCCGGTTAATCCCCAGTGTGCAGATCGTTACTGGGCCTGTACAGAACAGCGTTATGAGACCATTATAAGAGACTGTACTGGGCCACTACTGGCCCTGTACCAAATTGTTTGCTGGGATATAGTAGTGTGGAACTATGCCTTGTATTGCAACAAATTTACATGTGGAAAGGGTAACACGGGTTGGAGCTCCACTATAGGCTACTGAGGTGGTGTGCAAAGGTCATTCCAAGGTCATATGATGGTCATATAAAGGTCACACTCGATAAAAATATATAAAAAATATCATTTTATGCCTTCCAACTTTATGATCATTCAGGGTCAAGCACTATTTCAGCAGGTGTTTCAAGTAGTTTTAGGGTAATGAAGGTACCTGAGGAGTGTCATTATTCGTGCAGGACGAGATTACGACAGGCATAGTCATTGCGCTACCCGGGAGCTCTCATAACACATATTCATAACAATTGAGTGGTCACGCTAGTGAGACAGACGCTGAAAAGCCTAATGCTGACTAATGAGGCTGCAAACTGATACGATTGGTTTCTCGCATTGAGGTAAAAATTATGCGTCAACCAGAAATAGTGCGACGTAACCCCAGATAGGCCTATATAATTATAGCAGACATCAGATAACGACGAGACACGCAACAAACACAGCTGTAATTTGCACCAATGCTTGGTTAATGTTGGTGCAATGTCGCAGACGTTGGGCCAACATTAAACCAGCCTCTGTTGAACGTCTTGTATTTGCTGCAGAGAGTGGATAAATCGACATACTATACCCGCTATATGAATAAGAGTAAGCCTACATACACTATTGAGCTTTTGCTCGCCTAGTTTTCTATGGCATTGTAATTGTATACAGGCGAACTGTTTAATTCACGCCAAAACATCAAAAGCGCCACTTTTTTGTGAATCAACCCAACAAAATGCCCATACACGGCCTGACCAGAGCGTAGCAGCGGTCGGTACTCTTCAAACAGTCACCAGATGGCACTGTAGTACACGCCCATAATGTTTTGAAGCACGCTGCAGTGGCGGATCCAGAATGTGCAAGAGGAGGGGGCGTAAGCCACATTTTGGCTGAAAAAGGGGTGTTAGCTTCACTTTATACAAAAAAATGCATGAAAATGCAATATTTTCACCAAGAAGGGGGGGCATACGCCGGGTACGCCCTATGCTGGATCCGCCACTGCGCTGGATGCATCGGACAGCATTTGGCGACTGTTCAGCATATAGTGAATTAACTGTAAACTACCCCGGACACGGTCTGGGATTGGCATTGTAATCAGTATTAAAAGGCAAGGAAAGGGTTAAAACTCCGTTACCATTCCTGCAATGTTATTAAAAGTGGCTGATAGGTCAATCAAAATTATATTTGCAAACTATACTCTTTTTGCAGTCCCCCCAGTTGACTTGGAATTCCATACTGTACAGAAAACATAATCTTAGAGATATTATGAGGATTTATCTATCTAAAAGATATGGTAACGGAGTTTTATTTTACAAAGCTGCTTCTCATAAATATCAAAATCTCAACACAGAAAAAATAATTGACCAAACTATTTTCAAGGACACTTCAGGTTTAAACCTCATTATATGTCACAATAAAATCTCATGAGCGAGCCAACTATGCAAACATAAAAAGGTAAATTATAAATTAATACATTGTGAACAAAACTCCGTTACCATTTTCTAGTTATAAAAAACAAGGATGTAAAGCTGTGTTATGGAGATCACTTTGGGTGTGTCTAAAAGTGAAGATGACACAGGAGAAAACAATTTCAATATGATAAATGTATTTTTTAAAGTAGGCCTAACAAATAACATTAGGCCTACTTTATAATAACTTTGGTTGGTGTTAAGAGTTGTAAAAAACATGCAAATCAAGGTTGTACAATAAAAACTCAGAGGTTTTTTTCGCATTAACAGTGTCCTTCTCATGACAAGTTTTAAATTCCACGTCCAACGCAGCATGGTGTTCCATCCTCCAATTTGTATAGCCTGGGAGGTGTCTTCTCTCCCAATTCCTTGATAAACTTATAATTTTGTTGAACGTTACTGTGGTGATAGTAACGGATTTTTAGTAACAGGGTTTAAAAAATTGAAACAATTGCATTTACAGTATATCAATATCAGATTCCCCTCAGACTAATGTAAGCTAATCGTGGTGCCTGTTAGTATCCCAACGCAACAATAATGTTTCTTGTTACCACAGTCAACTTTTTGATTATTAGCCTTAAAACTCCGTTACTAAGTGAATGGTAACGGAGTTTTAGTAAAGGAGTTTTAAATCTGTGTTGCAGCTGGAAGCACAATGTCAGGTGGGCGATAATTAGGGCTTTTCTATATGCAGATGCTACATAAGCAAACAGCTCTTTGATATACTGTACTAGGGTTGATACAATTTTCACAGCTTTGTCAACAAACAGTGGTAACGGAGTTTTATCATAGTTTATGTACGTTTTTAACAGGTTTTTAAATCGTTCAACAAAACTGTGAAACTTACCTGGACAGATTTTTAGCATTGGGGTGGCTTATCTGATGTTTGAAATGACAACTCACAGATATTCACCAGGTGGTAGTTTAGATTTATACACAAAGTCGCGATCGTAAAACATGCTGGTAACGGAGTTTTGAACAAGTTAGGGACAGATATTTAATGTTTTTACAGTTAAATGATTTTCAGACAAATTGTTACCATTTGATCATTGTTCTTTTTCATTAAAGTTCTACTAGTTTTGGCCACTCTAGCATGTATAACAGTTGAATTTATGTTTAAATACAATGCACAAAATACAGTACAGTCTAGCTCTATGTAGTTGGGGACATGTATTTATCATATATTTTTACCATATTTTGGCTGCTCAGCATGTAGGCAATAGTGGAATGTCGACAGACACTCTGTGTCAAATAGCAAAAGAGGTATCACTACGATTAAAGCCATTCAAATATCAAATATTACTAGAGTGAGTGACTTTTTTGTGCGTCTAAACACGAGGGACACATATTTCAAACAATTGTACCCCTGGGAAAAAATATACCCAAATAATTATAACATCAAACACTATAAAGTGCCAATATACATCTAACGTTAGCATTTTTAAATCTGTTGTAGGATGCTTCAACTATTAAAATGTTACTTTAAATACGAGCATAATTCACTCCCGAAATACTTTGATGTATTTATAATCTTAGGCTCAATTCAGAAATCCATGCTCATAACCCAAGAAATTAACATAAATTACGCATGTATATCTTTTGTAAAACATAATTTTGCCAAAGCTTGTGTTCGATATCAATTACCAAAAACTGTAAATGCATGCCACGATCAATAACCAATAAAGTACACACTCATAGTTTTAACGGGTTTTCAACGTATGTCAAATTAATATTTTTAGACATATGCTACAGGTACTGATTGTAATATCACAAAACTGTTATGTATGCAGTATCAATTTGACCTAGTGAATTCTCCTCTGTGGGGCCAAACGGCAGGATCAGCCTATTTGTATAGCAGGCATATGCTGCCTTTTGGCTTTGCACGACAGAATCAATGTTTATTTTTCCAACTTTATTTTATATAATTACTACGTTGATAGGTTAAACTTTATAAGAAACCTATTATATTCGCTCACTTCACATGTATAGCCCATATGTCTACTTAGCATATTTTTTCAAAATGTTATATGTTTATATAGATGATATCATGGGTGGCCTCCATGCTAGCGACCTTGTGGTCTTAATGGAGGTCTTCCAAATCAGCCTGTAAATTGTTTCAGTCATCTTTCATTTACTTATTTTCATGGATGAATAAACACTTCTTCTTCTTCTATCACCTATGATGCATGTTACGTTTCATCCATTAAGTGACAGAGACATAGCCTAGTAGGTCAAGATTTTTGCTTGTGCGACACTTTATCAATTCGTTTTGGTTTATGAAAAATGCACAAAATGGGCAATTCGCGGTTCTGAAACTTCCCAAAGTTACCACATGTTGTATGAAATGTAATTTTAGATATTTGTTTTTATATGTCGATTTTCATGTAGAAATGTTTCGTCAAAAAATATGCATATCAGAATCACATTAATTTCACAGGTGTGCAAAAAGCAAAGAAAACGTGACACTTGGGTGTCAATGTCATTTGTCACGTTAACACGAAGGTAAACCTCAGAAATACACAAACAATTGTTTTCTAATGTGTCTGAAAGTGTGACATGTTTGATTTAAAATGCATTCATTTTGTAGGCCTACATAAAATAGCTGTGAAATATGCATTTAAATTAACCCGTTTGTGACGAGCCCCGGAGATCTCCGTAATTTAGGGAGAACCATTCAGATACGAGGCCCGGAGATCTCCGGGTCTGATTGCATGAGATAACTATGACGTCATAAAATAATCTCGTTTCAGAAAGAGTGCAATAGCATAATGATCTCGTGTTCAACGGGTTAAAAGAATTGCATATCTTACAATGATATCGTGACAGTCACAGTGTCAATTATAGTCCCTAAATTCGTTCAGGTCTAATACGTCCTACTTTGAAATATGAGGGTGCGTACATAGGTCCTGGAAATTATGGATTCTTCCCACTTCACTTTTTACCCATTTTTGGCCTCACTATTCACTTTTTATAAGGGATATAGATAAAAATAGATATATAATTTCGTTTTCGTTTGTTTTTTACACTATTTATAAACGGCAATCCTCGATGTTCAGACCCTAAGAACAGGCGATTCGCTGTTCGTTCGATTCATTTTTTAACCCATGTGAACCCTAGCTCAAATATGAACAAGATTATTCTTTTCTGACTACCTACCATCATGGAAAGATAAGCCAGAAAAAATAGGTAATGGGGAGATGACAGTTGCAGGTTCGTTGAAATTACCTTCTCCGATTTTTATGGTCAAATAAAGCAGGTCCTAGTATATGTTGTAACGTTAGCATGGTACAGTACTGCATGTAAACATAATTTTAGGTGTGCAATTTAATATTAAAAAACTATGTTGCTGTGCATAATATATCATTTATTATGCATGGTCCATTCACACAATTTTAAGAAACATATATATCAATAGCCTGTTGATCATGCTGCTCTCATATATGCGATGTACATTGCTTACGCAGATGTTTAAAAGCGGCAGTGACTAAGACAATAGCAACGTCACTTGTGTCTCCACGATTCTGCAGTGTCACACCTTTGTTAAAATCACTACATTGGCTCCCTGTTCAATTCAGAATAATACAAAATATGCACTCTCACATATAAAATAATACATGAATGTCAGCCTGTTTTGTCCATGATCTGCTAAAACCTTTAAACAGAACCTGTAATCACCTCTCCTCAAATAATGATCAACTGGTTGTTCCCAGAGTGGGTTCTAAGATGGGTGGACGGGCTTTTCCAGTTGCGCCCCCCCCCCCAGCTCTGGAATTGTATCCCTCTCGAGATGAAAAAAATAAGGACTTCAAAAAAAAAACAATTTAAACAGAACCCATAATCTCTGCTCCTCAGATAATGATCAGCAGGTTGTTCCCAAAGTGAGTTCTAAGATGGAGGAAAGGGATTTTCCAGTTGCGCCCCCCCCCCCCAGCTCTGGAATTGTATCCCTCTTGAGATGAAAAATCTAAGTCTTCAAAAAAATTTAAGACTATATATTTCGGCCAAGCTTTTCCATCCTAAATCCTCTGTGTTCCGGCATGCTGGATCGACAAATTCGAACGGTAAATGGACAATGATAACGAGCTTGATTCGCATTTGAAGCGCCTCTGAGCTAAGTACACTGAGGATTTATGCGTGTTAAAAAATTTTAAATTTTATTTCAATGTCAAATTCAAAGATTTGTGTTTAGTCCAATTGTGTTTACATATCCAGTATTATATCAGTGGTTGTAAAATGTTCTCTAACAACATAATACTCAGGGAAGTACATGTATAACACACAAAACCAGAACTACGTCATATTTGCTTTATTTCACACACGACGGGTTTCAGCAATTACGCCTTCCTCAGGTACATAAATAAATGAGGATATAATCATGCAACCCATATTTATAGACACATAAAAATGTTATATAACCATGGTAGCTTTAATAGCAACATGCTCTAGTTAGAATATGGGCAGAAGAATGCAAAGGCTGTAGTGCTTAAAATGTTATTAGACGGCAAACGGCGAAGAGAGAAAATTAAGTGTCACCAGGTTACTGCATGTGTTTGTTTATGACGTCAACAATACTTATAATACAGCGTGGCGTAAAAATTCCGTGACAATTCTGCTGTGAAAATTTTGCACTGTCTGTACCAACACTCACACGTGACCACATCCCTTCGAGTGTGGGCCAGCGTGGGTGTCAATATACAGACAGCCTTAGGTAGTGTATATGTGGGTATGTTAAGTGGGTTCACCTGTAGGGTGAACAGCGAGACCCGCCTATCATTCACCATCTTATTAATAACTTCATTCTTTTTCCGTCAGATCGACGGTTCCAATTGACTTCACAAAACTCTTTTTCAGTTCATTGTATTTATTGGTCTAGACACAAAACATTGGCAATGCACAACCCCGCGCACGACACGTCCCTAGGCTAACTCCAAGCGGACGACCTGCAACACGTCTGCAGTCGCCAAGAGCTAGACTACAAGTGCGAGAAAAAGCTACGACCGCATGGCAATCGGATTTATGCACACGGCACTGGAGTACTGAAACGAGGCAGTCATCCCACTGTCTCTCCGGGGAGACCGGGGGCGACTGTCACGGTAATCGAGCGAGGCAGGGATTCTACATTACCCCCGGGCTAGTGATAACGTAGAAACCCAACTAACGTGTAGGAGACTGCGTCGTGAAAGCATCGGGGGCTGTATAGAACGTAACCTCTTATAACTATTTAAAAAATCAGGTGTGAAAGAATACAGCGTGGGTGGTTGTTGTTAATACAGCGTGGGTGGTTGTTGTCGCAGCATCCGTAATTAAAATATTGTCCCATCCTCATAACACCAATTGTCCTATCCTCGTAACACTAATTGTCCTATCCACATAACACCAATTGTCCGATAAATTACTTATGCTGCTTTGCTGCGACCAACCGATTCATTTAATTAATACATCTATTATTAGGTAGCAAATATTTTGCTCGATAATATAATTGCAATTTACCTATTCTAATCAATGCTGCCAGGCCTGGCGAATTCAATTCACAAATTAAAATTATTATAATTACGGTACGTGCGGTTGGTCCCGCCATAGATGTCGTTAGGCGCCACTATGGCGTGGACCATCTGCACGAACTAGGCAGGAGTCTGGATTGTTCGTCCGACTCTGGTTTTCATCACGGTTGCGTCCGTCGAAATTTTGTCGCGATCAGCGATATTGGAACCATTTCCTGTATTCGAGTCGTTTACGGCATCAGCTGCACCAGGGGTTTTACCCCGTAAATGTAAAGGTATGCGTGAGTACGTTCGCAAACCGCCGCCATCCCCGTTAGCGCGGGACTCGGCGGGGGCTTGCGAATGTGGCGCTACATCAGATTTGCCTTTGTTAGGCAATTTAACTTGATTAGCTGGTTGTTGTGGGACAGTGGCCAATTTGGTACTGCTTCTGACTGCCGTCGACTGTGTCTGTTTAACACTCGTCATGTTGGACGCCTGAGTGTTCGCACTACTAGGTCTAGATGGATCCTGTGGATTCCCACTAGCGATCCTGGTAGTCTTCGAGCTCTGTTTTTTGTTTGGCGTTGTACGCTGTTTTGTCGGACCTGTCGTAGGCTCGCACTCTAAATGTGCGGGTTTAACTCGGTCTAATGAGACCGTTTCTACCTTGCCTTTAATCAGGATTTTCATGACTCTGCCACTCCTCGTGACGACCTTATATAGGCTGTCGTAAGGGGCGGTCAGAGGCGGCGCAATTGCGATTCGTCGCAAGAATACATGTGTGCATGTTTCTATTTCCTTGTACTGGAAAATGTTTGTCTGGTGTGTGTCACGTGGCGGACATAAACGGAGACGTGACATGGCTACGCGTAGCTTGTCTGAGTAATTCTCCAAATCTGTGTTAGCGTCGACGGTGTACTGTTTCGTAAACTCTCCTGGGAGTCTGAGTGTCGTACCGTATATCATCTCGGCAGCCGATCTGCCTAGCCTCTCTTTGACTGCAGAACGAACGCCTAAAAGTACAGCCGGTAAAGTAATAGTCCATGGATTCGGTGATTCGTGCGCCATAATGGCGGCTTTCAAATGGCGGTGGAAACGTTAGACCATGCCATTCGACTGGGGGTGATAGCTCGTGGTGCGATTCCGTATTATCCCGAATTGGTTACATAAATTATCCCACAATTTTGACTCGAACTGAGCGCCCCTATCTGTGGTGATAGTGGCGGGAGTACCGTAACGTGCTATCCACCCGCTGAAGAAGGCATCGGCGACCGTTTCAGCCCGAATATCTACAATAGGTATGGCTTCCGGCCAACGTGTTAAACGATCGACGCAAGTCAGTAGATATCTAAAGCCATTAGCGTAGGGTAAGGGTCTGACTATGTCGATGTGGACATGATCAAATCTCTCGGTATAGGTTCGGTGAACTTGCCGAAAACTGGTGTGTTGTGACGTGAAACTTTGGCGGTCTGACAACCTTTACAGGAACGACACCATTTAGCAATGTCAATATTCATGCCATGCCAAACAAATTGTGTGTTTATCAAAGGTTTTGTAGCTCTATGAGATGGGTGGCCTAAACCGTGTAGGTTTGAAAAAACTTTTCTGCGAAATTTCGCGGTAATGTACGGCCGGTTATGTCCCGTGGACACATCGCACCAAATCAGCTGATTGTCAAATGATTTGAGTAATTTGAAATTCATAGTGGATGAAGTCGAGTGTCGCAATCTCGTCAATTCCGCGTCCTGAGCTTGATCAATACTTAAATCTTTATAATTTATCGCCGGTCCATTATCTAGCACGGACACTGACGGTCGTGACAGCGCATCGGCGACGAAATTTGTCTCTCCTTTAACGTACCTAATGTCGGTAGTGAATTCAGCTATGAAAGCTAAGTGTCGTGTTTGGCGTAGGGACGCGCGTTCGGTGACAGATGACATTACAAATGTCAAAGGTTTATGATCGGTGTTTACAAAAAAATTGCGTCTTTCTAGATTATGACTGAAATGTTTTACGGTGGCATATACTGCCAAAAGCTCACGGTCAAACGCGCTATACCGTGTCTCCGCTGGACTCAGCTTCTTGCTGAAAAATGATAGTGGCTGCCACATACCATTCAAATATTGCTAAACGCCACCTACGGCGACATCACTAGCGTCACATGTGATGATTAGTTGAGCCATAGGATCTGGGTGTACCAGAAGGGTAGCGTTTGCCAGTATTTGTTTGGACTCTGAAAATGCTGACTCTGCATTCTCGCCCCACTTCAAATCAAAATTCGACTTCGGTGACAGTCTTGTATGACCGTCATTAGCTGCTGTCAATAAATTGTTTAATGGCGTCAACTTCACTGCGCATTGCGGTATGAAACGGTGGTAATAATTTACCATTCCTGAATATCTTCGCAACGCTCGTTGCTTTTCGGGCTTTACGAAATTGACTATGGCGTCGACGGTGCTGGGTAACGGCGAAATTCCTTCAGCACAAACGTGGTGGCCTAAAAAACTTAACTCAGTTGTACCAAAATGACACTTCTCAGGACCGATGATGATGCCGTATTCGGCTAGTCGGGCAAAAATAATTTTTAAATGTTCTTGTGAGTTTTATGATCTGGACTGGTCACCAGTAGGTCGTCTAAATACACAAAAACGAAATCAAGTCCGCGTGTAACGTGGTCTATGAAACGCTGAAACGTTTGGCTGGAATTTCGCAGACCAAACGGTGTCCTGGTAAAATTAAATAGACCAAAAGGTGTAGTAACGTCTTATGTATGTCTGACGGTTCCACCAGAATTTGGTAATAGGCTCTAACCAAATCAAAACCAAATCAATTTTTGAAAAAAAATTTGAGCCAGCTAATCGCTGCGTGAAATCCTGAATATGTGGAATTGGGTAACGGTCGGGTACGGTCTGAGCGTTCAAGCTTCTGTAATCTCCACATGGTCTCCAGTCGCCATTTTTCTTTGGTACCATATGAAGCGCTGAGGACCATTCACTGTCGCTGGGTTCAATGACTCCTAACTTGATCATGTCGTCGAACTCGCGTTTCGCAGTGACAAGTTTATCGGGTGCCAATCGTCGTGCGCGCGCGAACACCGGGTGTCCTTTCGTTACAATTGTATGTGTTTAACGGTCTCACCCTTTGTCGTAGGGCGAGTCAGTTCCGGGAACTGACCTAAAAGTTTAGTGTATTCATTATGAACAGTGTCCACTCTGTTCAACGACAGTGGTCTGATTGACGACAGTGAAGCGGGAATAGCTAAACCGGTTCTCATGTCTCTAAGACATCGACTTCTTAGGTTTACTAGCAAATTATAATGAATAAAAAAATCGGCCCCTATGATGGGTTGTTGCACGTCCGCCACTATAAATGTCCACGGATAGTCGCGTTTTAAGCCGACGTCGTTTACTGTTGCCGTAGGTATTGATAATAGTGTTGTTAGCGGCCACCAGGGGGAGGCAGTCTGCGTCCGAAATCCTGTTAGCGCAAGATTTCGGCAAAACGCTGACCACTGCGCCCGTGTCAATCAAATATTTGCATTTATTATTCTTGTCTGCGACGTACAATAACTTAGAGTGAAACATGTCATGTCGCGTCTCGGTTATCCCGCCAGATGCAAGAGTCGCTACCTTGCTCTGGCTTAGCAGTTTTAAAGAAAATGCGCAAGGGTTTCTGCACGTGCGTGCCTTGTCACCGAAAGTTTGGTGAAAGTAGCAAACAGGTGCATTAGCCGTATCAATCCAGTTGCAGCATTATTTTGCTGTGCTTTCTGCGGCGATACGTACGGGCGAATATTTTGCTTTGCATTGTTGAAACTACTCTGTTTGTTAGGAACTAACTCTGTGGCCTGTGCATTTGGAATGAAGAGGGGGCCTAGGTGCATAATTATTATTTGCACGTCCACGTCCTGAGTTCCTCTTCTCTTCTGCTGCTGTCGCGGTCACTAATTTCTTTAGTCTCTTTGATAAGGGCCCTGTCGGCCAACATGGCCAAACTCTCCAGTGTAGCACTATCTGGTTGTGTGGCCAAACGAGCACGAATTGAAGTTGGCATTTGCCGAATAAATGCCTGGCGTATAACCGCCTTCCCGACCACTGAGTTCCGAAACCTGCCGTCTTCTGTAGGCGCCTTAAGAATCTTGAGGGAATATCCGAGCCCATCTTTTCTCCGGAAATCAACTTGTTTACCCGTTCGGGTGTTGTTAAACCTCGTCGCTCAATTAATATACTTTTCAAGCTTTCATACTTGTGCGACCTGAAAGGTTGGAGTAGGACATCTCTCACGTCAGAGGCGACCTCGCCTGAAAGTGCTGCACATGTCAGACTGTACCGCTCATATTCGTCATGGATTTGATGAAGATCGAACTGTGTTTCGATCTGATTGAACCAAAGTTCAACATCTGTAGCGTAAAATGTTGCTATCTTGAACTTAGGTAAGTTCGTTGAACGTCTCGGAGGCTGTCTTCTGCGTGGGGAAGGACTTTTTGACGAATCACTCCTAGAGTGATGTCTTGCTCGTCGATTTCGAGCGATTCGAGCAAAATCCTTTTTGAGCCTTTGGTATTCATTGTCAGCCTCGCGGAAGCGAACTTCGTTCTCCTCGCTTTCCAAGTAATAATTATCTTTTCGGCGAGCTCCCTGACCTTCCAGAGGCGTAGACACGAAACCTTCACTTTCGTGTGTTGAAGACATTTTGAAATGTTTGTTTGAGTAAACTTTATTTAACTAATGAAACGTTTGGGACTGCGGGCCTATTGGCTTTATGCACTCATATCTCAAACGGTGTTGAAATGGTATGTCATATTAACACATACCAGCTATTTCGGTGACATGTAGTGCGCGGGTTAGCTGTACATTGCCGTCTAGACCTCATTAAAAATGTCAGGATATGTTGAATCTTTAGCAGTGTAGGCTGTTGAGATTGTCCATGCTATGTCGCATGTTGCGAGATACAGGGGTTGCTGAGATATTTGAATATTCTTCACTGGGGTTGCATATAATTTCTTTTCACTTAATCACACACATATATAATTATTGTGAAAACTGTAGGTCAAGATTGTATATGGAATGCCAGAAATAATTACTACATGCTATGCTAAGCTATGATAATAGTATAATGGTAAATCGACTTGGGTGAAAAAAAAAAATTCACGCAAGTCGAAAAACACATGCAAATATTGAAAATGTTTCGCTATAGCGCAACTGTCAAGTCGAATATTTTGTTATTTATATAAGTTTGATCTATTGAAATCAACTATCATGAGAAAATTTCGTTCTCTGGCTGATAGGATAAATGTGACTGCGATAAAAACAGCTACATTTGTATTTAAAATAATATTTTTAAAACATGACTGACAGTGGTGTACGCGGATTGATGATATATTATATCATTTCACTGATAAATGATTTCTGCGGCATGTTTATCGCCGATTCATTCTTGATGACGTCCGAATCGATCGCTCGCTTCGTTTCGTTTATTGACGTGTGATTCGGTTGTCGTCGTAGCGGTTGCGTTTATTTGGTTTGCGGCGGGTGTGGTGTGATGTATGATTGTTTGATGCCAGCATGTGGCCCGTCGCACATGTGTCAGCCTGTATCGGTTTGTCAAATATGGCGTACGTGACCACAGCCGCGTAGACCCAGCCAGCAGCTAGTTGCTGTATGATTGGGCCAGCAGGCCTTTATAATGGGTGTGTGTGGAAAACTGAGCAGTAGACGCGTCTCGTCTCCCATTAGCATATTCATGATCTACCCTGTGCCGGGCAAGGCGCGAGGAGTAGGCTAGAACGACGCCGAACACCAGGGGGCGTTGCGACGTGAAAAATTAGACTATGACTTTATCAAAATCTCGCACAACTTGTGCTATAATTTCTTTTCCGAAACTGCGTATTTTATATTCTCTCACTTCAATGGTTTTGAAAAAGAAAATTTGTATGTATGTAAAAAAAATATTTGAGACTAGACCGTGTATAGTCTTGACACGTGAATAGGCTGCGCCACGAATTCAAAATGGCGGCCTAATTTATGCTAATGTGTTGAGGTGATATGGGTCCACTGTCCAGGTGCATGTCGGGTATGGCGGGACGCGTTTTTGCCCATGGCGGGCCAGTAGCTAAATTAGGGGAACCAGCGTCCAACATGGCGCTCACTTACCAAATACATTCATGACAAACAGCACTCCCTGAAATAACATATTGTTATAATGATAAAATGTTGACCTATGGTCCTGGAAATATGTTTTACAGACCAACTAGGACCGTTTATTCACATTCATTTTCATGCAAACAATTTTATTTGGCCCTAATCCTATTAAAGGTTATCTGAGTCGAAGCGATATTTTTCGATAATTTTTTCTTTGTCAATTTTTGCTGAAAAATCGAAAACTGACGAGACTTTGTCTATTGGACTTTAAAATCGAGTCACCCAATTATGGCGAACAATGATAAAAATGGAGTTTTCAAAAATACCCACTTCCTACTCGCCCACATTGGCATTAATAGGATGAAAGCATTCTAGGAACTCGTACTTTGAAAGGATGAATGATAAAAAATTTTTACTGTCTTTCTGGAATAACCGACATGTCCGCTATCTTGAAAAGGCGTCAAGCACGTGGAATTCGTTAAAAAAATATGAAAATTACGCCGTTTTGGACGTAAAAACGTGTACTTCTCCTCTGATAATTTTTCTAGCTAGTTCTAGCTGGCATATCAGCGTGACCTACAATTTTCACGTACCTTTGCGAAAAAAATGCTTATGATTTTTTCGAAAAATCCCTTAAAATTTTAACAAAAACTATCCTTGAAAACAGAGGTTTTCATCTTGTTGCTTGGTGAAAACGCTGTTGCGATCACGATCGAACGTCAGGGGTCACCAGAGTGGGAATGTTAAGTGGGTCCACCGGTAGGGTGAACGGCGAGACCCGCCTATCATTCACCATCTTATTAATAACTTCATTCTTTCACCGTCAGGTCGACGGTTCCGATTGACTTCACAAAACTCTTCTTCAGTTCATTGTATTTATTGGTCTAGACACAAAACATTGGCAATGCACAACGCCGCGCACGACACGTCCCTAGGCTAACTCCAAGCGGACGACCTGCAACATGTCTGCAGTCGTCAAGAGCTAGACTACAAGTGCGGGAAAAAGCTACGACCGCATGGCAATCGGATTTATGAGCACGGCACTGGAGTACTGAAACGAGGCAGTCATCCTACTGTCTCTCCGCGTCCGGGGAGACCGGGGACGACTGTCACGGTAATCGAGCGAGGCAGGGATCCTACATATACATTAATTAGAACCATAAAATATGATTTGTCTAATCTGCGAGATGTATGTCACAAAAGGCCTGAAAATCATTTATGACCAGCAGATTTATAGTCGGAGACCCATGTAGATTTTTGTTTGTAAATGCCTTCCACATACATTCTCGCGCAAGTTTGCATGAATAACGGAGCCGCCACATATGAATAAATGAGAAAAAACTTTTAAAAAGTTGTCTCTTTTCAGTGTTTTGCTCATAAAATAGTATTATAACAGGCGAACCTATCTAAAAGACGTGAGTCGTCGAACCATTCTCGGTTCAATGCGGGCCACTATCGTAGACGGCACTAGACCAGCAACCACCCGACGCGTCGAGTCGGTATTGCATAGATAACTGAAATGAAAATGTGTCATGTAGGCCTACTGTCCAGCATCCATCTTGAGTTTATATATATGTCCTATAAGGATGTTAAAAAAATGACATATGTTCGGAAAAATCCAGCATCATTCTTAGGTTTAACAAAAATTTAGAACAAATCCCAACAAACACAAAACACCCGAACAACACCCGTACAACGTCGGGCCAACGGTGACGACGTTGGGCCGACGCTGCACAAATGTCCCGTGCCTGTTAGGATGTCGCTAAGTAAGATAGTGTTCACATCTGTCACGTCAGAACTTCATGTTTATTCCGAACAGCAAAATAAAATCCCGTAGACATTCTACAATGCAACGGTCTGAAACTAACCATTCAAGTACATGTTTCTAGCTGTGTGCATATAAAATCTATTAGCACTGTTGCTACCCTGACACTAGCAGCATATCAAAACAAACATCACGTTCGCATGACTTAAAGCAACGAGAAACACACTTACCTTACAAATATATACTTGTCTGAGATGTATCACATCGTCAAAGAATTTGCTAGTTTATTTACAATGTCATCGGAAAATCACTGCTTAACGGCGCTTTCCCAACGGGTCTCACATTTCCAAACACAAGGCTCAACACTTCTAAACTCGCCCATTGACATGTTTTACATCCTTGCGGGACATCGAGAACAGATCGTCGACAAAATACACAGGTAATATTCATGAGATGTTCGTGGCTGGTGTAGTCACAAAAAAAACGGGATTTTCCTCAGTGTAGATCCTTTCAAAGAAAAAAACAAATCAACATCGGACCCTTTATCTAGACCCTCAGAGGCTTGGTCAAACCCGATATAATTTAAAGAGATGGTTGTTAGAAATTGTATGAACATTTCGAAATACACACTTACCGGGTACATATCTCTTTCAAATTGAGTGTGGAGAAAGATAATATAGATTTACGATGATATAAGCCTATATAACAAAATTTTAAACTTCGAAAATGTTTAATTTTGAGGCACTTGGGAATGGGCCTTTATTCAGAAATATAATCTGCTGTCGTTTTATTTTAACTTAAAGCTGCTTCGTTGTCCCTACATCTTTCTTTAACTATTTTTTAACTATATTTCTTTATTAGTATAATACCTTGTATCCTTGACATTCGTCAGATATGTCAAGTGTCTTGAATTCTGTCACGTTAGATGTTGCTGTTTATTGCAAACCGGGAAATACAGTTACGTTAGCCATTCTACGATGCAATAATCTGAAACCAACAATACAAGCACTTATTTCTGAAAGGGTGCAGACGAATTCTAGCAAACGTGGCATTAACAATATGTCAACAAAAACGTCACGTTGGCATATTTTAAATTCAACAAAAATGACACTTAGCAATAAAGAACCTCCTTGTTTGATCACGAATACAATCTACAAAATTTTGATCATATTTACAAAAAAATGGGCTTGGAAAGAGATATGGCACTTTATCGTGCTTGATGTCATATAACTATAGCAAGATACAGTGTATTTTAGATTTACGAAGAAGAGAATCATAATCTGTAGTGTAGTGTAAAGTGTAGTCATTGTAAACGATACGCAACCCTCTCTCCTTATTTTTTACAATTTTTTAAGTGCCCCCGACTCGACAATAATGCCACACATTGCTACAAAACTGGAAATGACACAATCACAGTCACGAAATATCGCCATTCTGATATATACTGTAGATCTGGTAATATTCTCGAGGTTTTAATTTTCGCGAAGAAGACGAATTCAAGAATCTGGCGAAATATTATATTATTACAGCACTACTAAAAAAAAAGAAAAATCGCAAATTCCAAACTTCGTGAAAAATCTCAAAATAAAATAATTACCAGATCTACAGTATGGTGAGAGTCTTTTCAAAGTATTTATAGATGGTTGACAGTTTTTATTTATAGCTTTGTTGTATATCTATAGGCTATGTACGTCACAATTTAGATTTTTATTCAGATTAACACGAAGCAGATGATCCTGCACTTAATGTGATGTGAAATCAAGTCAAATCATTTTTATTTAAAATCGTTTTTTGTGATAAATACAACCATTAGCCAGCTGCTCTTCTTCCGATTTGTAATTTAAAACTCAACAATGTCATCGATTTTTAATTTTAACTGCATCTCTAATGATGGCTGAGAAGTGCGTGCAATATGTAAGGGTTTGCCAACGTTTTATTAATGGTAAACCAATTGATGGCAACCAAAATAATTACCCAGCTGTTGTGAGAATTTTATGTCAAATCGGCATAATTTACTAGATCTGTTGTTTTTTGATATACTTGAACATGTTAAAGGTGCATAACTGTTTGATATTTCCTTCAAAATAATAATTAATACAGAATGGTGTTTGAATTTTTTTATTTTACTCATCCGGTTGCTGAGAAAAAATGTTAAATCAAATAGGCCCTAGGATTGAGCCCTGGGATACGCCTTTCAGGATATCAACCAATTTACTTGTGGCATTTTTATTTAATTTTAACTCTCTAGCTGCTTCCTTCCACTGAGATATGATTTCATTTTTCACTGAGGCCATGGCCGGATCCCCAACTTGGCGTCAGTAGGCCTAGGCCTACTCCATGCAGAATAGGGCCTGCAGTCAAATGCCTTGCTGAGATCCAGAAGTATGGCCCCGACCTGCATGCCAATGGTCTCTCGATCAGCGACATTTTCCATTATTCTACAAGACTGCAAGAGTAGGGTGTCTTTGCAGCTAGGCTATATCCGGCTCTAAAAGCAGATACGGCCTGATAAAAAATGTAGGCTTTTATAATTATACTGTATACTGTATAATTATATACTCGCCAAGCTGGATGATATGGTTAATTAGGCAAAGTGTTTACAGGCCTGTAATTTTTCATGTAGGCCTATGTTTTTTGTTTGATATTTTGAGGGTTACTAATATCTAGATAGTATGTGGTGCTTATTGGGAGATCGGATACCAAGCTTGTATAACCAGGTACACCATCAACGCCGATCCTCCGTAGGCCTATGCCAGTCTCAGCAGCTCTAAGACTCTAAGCACAGCATATCATCAAAGCAGAGCGGATGTTGCCCCGTTTCTTATCAGTAATAATCATATAGTTTGTGTAAATCAGGATAGAGTTTCACGCAGAATTAGTGTACATGAGCAGTAGCGTTTTATGTTGTTAGCAAAAAAAGCCACACCATATGGTGGCTGCTGGGAATTAGGCTTAAACATGCAGGCAAACGACGATCCACTCATGTGGTGGCTGAAAAGAGGAAAACTCTCGTAACAGAGTAGCCTAAACCATCATTAGAAAGATATATGCATTAAATAGCGCTTCACATCAAGGATATTAGTAAAAAAATTGAATGGTATTGTACCTTGTGCTAAAATCTAGCACAAGGCACAAGGCACAATTCAATCCTCATAAGATCATGCTTTTAAGTTTTAAGGTGATGTGGGGGTATTGTTTCACACTATCAGTAAAAATATAAAAATATTTTACAGTATAAATATGTAATTAAGCGACTCAATCAGGCTAAGATCATAAAAAAAATCGGTGATTATATTTTGGCTTCTTAATATGACGTACCATATGATGTAAACACTGCAAAAGTTTTTTTTTATTTTTGTGCTGCGCATTTACCAACTAGGCTAGATATAGAGACGAAATTTCCGTCCCGAATTCTTATTTCGGACATGCATGTCCAAAATAAGAAAAACGGGAATTTGGTCTCTATAGCAAATGCGCAGCACACAAATTAAAAATTGTTTGCAGTTCTAGTCTATGCACATGTTTACATCATATGGGCAAAGCCCGCCACTTCAAAACTTTTCCACAAGCTACATATAAAAAAATCAGCTTCTCACTAGACCTCCTTTTGCAGTTTTATTTTAAAATATAGAAATTTTATTTTCTTGTCCTAAAAAATTGAGATACTAAGTATAAAACATTAATTTTGATCATTTTTTTAAAGTAACAATTAAAAGCACCAAAAACACACATAGAATACGTTACATTTTTTTATACAATGTTTTTTTGTACAAATGTTAACAAAATAAAAACATGCACAATTAAATATAATAACATAATTTCAATGTTTCTAAGTGTCAATGGTCTTGATACATAGCAGTATACGAGATATAAAGGTTTTTCAAAATATTAGTGTATTTTTATTTTAGCTTTTTCCTGATAAGAACAGTAGTGTGTGCATGTTCAATACCCATTCAATATTGTTTAAAGTAAATCTAGGCAATACAATAAATTGTGTGTGTCATTGTCACCAAACTTATTATATCTACTATTTCACTATACTTCACCTGGCACAAAATCATTATCAGAATTAAAAGTAACGTATTCTGTATCTGTGTGTATAATGGACGTTATTACACACTGCCACATTGAATAATCGAGGTGTTTTTTTGTCTAAGCACATTTTTTATTATTTCTATAACGATATATACTGAGTTTTTGTCATTTCATGCCTGTTGATTAATATTTCCAATGAAAATTTAAAATACGCTACCAAAATACGTTACATAACTAACATAATTCATGTTATGATAAAGTAATTATACAAAATGTCACTATATTCAGTAAATAGTTGTATCATACAAAGTGTGAGTGTTTTGTACTTTTGTTACGAAACAGAATGCACTATTACAACATTGTTTAGTGAAGAGCAAAATACGTTACCAAAATACGTTACCAAAATACGTTACAAAATGTAACGTATTTTGTGTAACGTATTCTGGATTTTTTTTTCTTTTTGCACAATTGTAAAGCTGGGTTCAGTGGCCAGGCAAAATTTTTACTTGCTGCGTGGAGACATACCTAGTGAGTAACTAAAGGGTCATGTGTTGTTACGTGTGCATATCACTATATCTTCAGAGTCCATGTAACGTATTCTGTTTTCTTAAAAAATAAATAGCGTCTGCTTGTTTCTATTGATTACTGCAAGGGTAGTACTGTTATTATCACATAAATTTTTGATGTCTTCTTACATACCTACCTTAGATTACATATTCATCACACGGCAAGGAACTTTAGTTGATCTTAGAATTTTTGGCAGATAAAAACAAGTAACTAACTCAAATGTAACGTATTCTGTTATTTTGTGGCAACATCAACATTAATTCAATTTTTGCAAGGGACAATATACTAGTTTTGGGAAATATTTTTTTAAATACTATCACTACTATATGTTCGTCAAATTCAAATAATTAATCTTCCAAAAACTGCACATACTCATGAACAGTGACCTGTCTAGGACAAAAAATTAACCTGGCGACATGTCAAAAATGTCATTTTTATGGCATTCCAGTGGTCAAAAGAACAATTTTTCTTTTCTAGACTATGGATAACTATACATTTTCTGAAAGGTCTGTGCCTGAAATCAATGATAAAACTGGTTAAACATAAGTGGAGGTCACTACAAACGAGAACACGGCTGGGGTCACATGATTCTTGGAGTCGCAGGCTTTGCCCATATGATCATATCAAGAAGCCAAAATAAAATTTCCAATTTTTAGCCTGCAAAAAAATTATCACTTCTTAGAAATCCGAAATAGCTCTCTGAGGAAAAATATACCGATATAGAGATGGGGTTTTTCCGAATAGATGCGAGAAGTGATTTAGATAGTCAAAGTAGATTTTACCGAGGGGAAGTCATTTTGGTTTCTATAAATTTGCCCAGGCATTGATTTAGGATGGATTAAATTTCACCCTATTTTCATTAACAGAACGGCTGGGACTATTTTTTCAAAAAGGAGGTCTAGCAGCTCCTATTGTGTTAATTGCCTGATACACTTCAAAGTCAAACTTATCACAAATAGGGGAGACCGGGGCTAATTCGAACAAATTTTTTTAAATGATAATTTTTTTATATGATGAAGTTAGGAGACTGATATTTGTGTCCAGAAGTATTCAACTATAGATGCTATTTTTAGCATACATTATTCTCAAATTAAAAACACAGTAGATTCAGAAAAATATCTTAAATTTAGATTTTTCACTGTTGGAACAAACCCCACACGTGGAGTTATTTCGAGCGTGGGATGGGGTGTGTCTGAACAGTGTTAGATGTGTCGTATTTCAAATTCAAGACGTGTACGTAGTAATGGTTCTATGATGGATGGCACTCAGGACAGGTTATGGGCAGGACTATAGCGTGACTGGAACTCTGTTTAAGAATACTGGAAGCGGGCGGCGACTGACAATAAGACATCCGAGCGTTCAGTTGAACACTTCAAATCAAAGACTTGAACTGCAGAAACTTCTTTTATGCACAATAAAGTCTTAACTTGATACATCATAGTTCAATACCATACATACTATTTCACTCGCAGCAAACTCATGTCTGAAAGATTGGCAGATCTAGTGATGGTTGTATTCGTCCCGGCAGAGACTTATGAACTAAGTGGACATTTCAAATCAGGGGAAACATAAACTCAGTATAGTCCAGGGTTAGAAATTAACTTTCTTGAGCACTGGCCCAGCGGACCACCAGCCCCCAAAATGTAGTGGTCCTCCTTCATTGCTGATGGTCCTGTTAGAATTTTCAAAATTGATTCTGAATAAACAACAATTTCAAACAATATTCTGAATAGAGAAATAATAATTATTTATTTTAAACAATTTTGTGCTGGAAAATTATAGTGGCCTGTCGGACCACTGCTACCCAGTGTTCTGGGGGTCCTGCTAAAAATTTGGTGGCCTCGGGACCACCGGAGTAATGGTACAGTCCTTCACTAGGAGGCAGCACTGAACGAAAATACATTTACTGTCAAAATTATGGGCACTGTATTGACTAACCAATGTGAAACTAGCCCCGGTCTCCCCTATGGATACAGATTAAGATTCGTTGATGTCTGGACATTCGTTAGACCCTCTATTGCAAAACAACAACAAACAAGATGACTTCCCTGCCTTCGTCCTGTATTATACTGCGTTATTGTAAAATAAATAACCTTAAAAACATAGCACTTTCAACTTCACGAAACCAACCAGTCGGTATCAACATTGGACAAGTTTTGAATCAAAATTACGTCTTACATACTAGACGCGCATCTTTGTTACAGACTCTACCCTTATTATCGCCCAAATTTGGCAAAAATGTGAACGAGACTACAACGTCAACAAGTAGGCCTAGCCTTGAGCCTATATCAACTTCAAGTAGAACAACAAACGTTAAGTCTTTAAGTTCTAGTTCGACAACAAGACTCAATGAAAACAAAGGAATATATCAAATGTTACTCACAACAAAATTGCACAAGTCAAATGTAAAATATGCCAATAATGCCCATAATATTAGGCCTGATAATATCCACAATATCCGTGATTTTAAATCACACACACATGTTGGGTCAACCAGTAGATCTACCAGGCTAGATGACAATGACGGCAAATTGGACAATTTCAATGACGAAACATTCCAACAAGATAGGATATCCTCGCATGAAAAACAGTATTGGAGCAGTATACATAATGCAACTGAAGAAAATGGCAGATGGGTAAGTCACCATAATGATACTTACTAGTATATTAGTAAAGACTACAGCCTTTACTAGTCTATTAGTAATGCCTTCAGTTTTTATTAAATTTGTTACAGTTTAGTAAACTGGTAAAGGGAACATAAACACATCAATCTAATGAGTACTGTTATGAATTATGCTATGTAGCAGATTTCTGTTCAGCACCAAGCCTGCCTGATTAAACAATTTGTTTACATGTTTATTATTTGTTAGGGCCTATGACATGTAGTGTGTAGTAGTGGTCATCAAAGATAACAACAATTTATTATTGACATTGTAAAAAAGCTGAATGGCTTACCCAATAAATATTCTTATTCTATTGTCAGTATTGATCCCTGTTCAGGCTAAGACTGTTAAAACTTCGAACGGGGAATTTCACAAGTTATCTGATGTGTAGGGCAGAGCGTGTGAGGCGTTGTCCCACGGTTGCTCCAGCATTGGGCCAGCATGATCGATGGTGGCTCCGCACCGGACTGACTGTGGGGTAGTGCTTTGCGGATGTGCTCA
This sequence comes from Flabesymbios commensalis, assembly GCA_964017125.1. Lineage (NCBI taxonomy): Eukaryota > Metazoa > Annelida > Polychaeta > Terebellida > Flabelligeridae > Flabesymbios > Flabesymbios commensalis. The sequence goes on along the minus strand of OZ024906.1, from coordinate 64,803,578 downwards.
GTGCTTAGCCAACAGCAGAATGATGGTATCAGGCCGAAATATTTTAGTGTAAATCATGGAGACCAAAGGTTTTCAATTTGAAATTATCATAAATGAATTAGTTAGCTCCAGTGTGAGTTTCTGGAGAAAGAAAGTTTATCTGGAATCAGCCAAGAAAGGGCAAAGAGACTCATTTTGTGTTTGTGTATACTGTTGGTGTCTTTCCAACAATGGACTTTTGACTTGTTCAGTGCCCTGTAAAACTTTGGAACGTCACAGTGACTTTTAGCATGGTAGAGAACCTGGGCATTGTTGATGGTGCTGAGTTCTAGGGACACTAAAAAGTTGTGGGTCTTTTTCACAACATTGTGCAGTCTCATGTGAGAAATTTGTCATTTCCGAGTATTGACTCGGCCAGGTACAGCATTATCATTGCGCCAATCATCATTAGCCGATTACCACCTCTACTCGATTTAGAGTGGGCAAAAGTCAGTAAAGGCAAGGAAGAATCTGCTGCCACCTGTCAACGTGCATTACGGAGAATTTCACAAGTTATCTGATGTGTAGCGCAGAACATGTGAGGCATTGTCCCACGGTTGCTCCAGCATTGGGCCAGCATGATCGATGGTGGGCCTGCACTGTACTGACTGTGGGGTAGTGCTTCGCAGATGTGCTCAGTGCTTGGCCAACAGCAGAATGATGGTCTCAGGGCGAAATATTTTAGTGTAAATCATGGAAAACAAGGGTTTTCAATTTGAAATTATCACAAATGAATTAGTTAGCTCGAGTGTGAGTTTCTGGAGAAAGAAAGTTGATCTGGAATCAGCCAAGAAAGAGCAAGGAGACTCATTTTGTGTTTGTGTATACTGTTGGTGTCTTTCCAACAATGGACTTTTGACTTGTTCAGTGCCCTGTAAAACTTTGGAACGTCACAGTGACTTTTAGCATGGTAGAGAACCTGGGCATTGTTGATGATGCTGAGTTCTGGGACACTGAAAAGTTGTGGGTCTTTTTCACAACATTGTGCAGTCTCATGTGAGAAATTTGGCATTTCCGAGTATTTACTCGGCCAGGTACAGCATCATCATTGCGCCAATCATCATTAGCCGATTACCACCTCTACTCGCTTTAGAGTGGGCAGAAGTCAGTAAAGGCAAGGAAGAATCTGCTGCCACCTGTCAACGTGCATTATGTTTTTCAACTGATATAGTATAGCTCTGCGTCAGTGGTTCAAATGGCTGTAACACCAGCTCGAGTCAACAATCTAGATTTAGTAGGAAAGATTACTCAGGTTCCCCTAGTCTGGACCGTTGTCTCACAAGCAACAAAGGCACATGACCTTGTTTCATGTAAGCAATTTCTTTAAACTCTACAGTGGCCAAGAGAAGACGGGCTGTTTATAACTATGGAGCCATTCCCAAGTCAAGTGTTTTGGGAGTTAATCATTTAGCTAGAAATTGTCCTACTAAAATTATTGCGATACCCCTTACCGCCCCCTGCTATGCAGTTTAGGTGGTGAGTAGCATAACAATGAGAAACGATACGAATTGAACAGTGTCCAATAAAAAAACACTGGCAACCCCTCGTCCAGTTTACCTAGGAGTCTTGCTCACCACAAAATCAATAGGTCGGCTGATGGATCCAGATTCCACTAACTATGATCGAAATGATGTGACCAGATTGGCCGTGATACACGCCACTGCCAACCCGACCTCACACCCCGATCCTGCGATGAGTCAGGCATTACATAAAATTACGTTTGTGAGCCTGGATCATTCATCACAAGGATCCCAGCAACTACAAGGACCTCTCGCTGACCCTAACGTTCACTACCCTGTGTCCACTGCTGAAGAATAGTCGGCGTCATCGGAACAGGACGATGTGGAGTCCAGTGATACCCGGTACTAGTTCCCTGGATTCGTCGGCCTAACCATGCTAACCACTCGAAGCCATAACAACACACTATTGCAAACTGTCTCCATACCGTTGAAAACCAAGCGCGGTATCGAAGATTTTCGACAGCGACAGACTTAGAAAACTAGAAGTGAATCTCGTTTATGTTGAACATTTGGTATATGGTTCTTTGGGTAATAACAGAGTAACTGGTGAGTTGTGGTCATAATCTAATCTATACGAAGTCAGTCTATTGTCATTATTAGCAGTGAAATGCTTGGGTATTAAAACAATTACCTCTAAAATATTTAAACCTAAATTATCTGAACAGGTGATAAAAAAATGTTTAATGTTGAGTATAAAATTGCATGCTAATCGGACCATTAAATATATTGGGACATAATCCAACCTGAGTGTATTAAATTACAATGTGGGTTCGTCGCCAAAAATGCAAAGCTTGGTTATGTCATATCTGGAGCTTGCTGAAGTGAACGTTCTAGTCAGGCGAGCAAGTTACAGGATCAACCTGCTGTTCTATGTTGTATCTCCTCTTCTCACCTGGCGGCCGGAATGATGCGCAGAAAAACGTTCATGATTTCTGATCACTTGAAAAGCCTAATTTAGTGTGTTTTTCAACAAAAGATCTAATCGTGAACGATGACTGATGTGTTCCATGTAGTTTTGCTAATAAAACTGAACATGTTGATTATAGTTTTATTTACATTACCTAAAATATAAAATCGGGATATTTCACATTCGGCCACCACGACTAAAAAGGGCTAATTAACTTTTTGAATTAATTTTGTTGAACCTTATGATTGATCTTGAATGACTAGACTAACATGATATCTTTAAACACCTGTTAAAAGTATAAAGAACGACACATAGCAACATTGGTGGTTTGGTGGTGTAGCCGGTTGTGTGTATGGCGGACTGGAGTGATTACTACTTTGGCCAATGAGTCGACTCTTTAGCTCGATTGGTAATGCTCAGGTATCATGATGCCAGGGTCTGTGGTTCGATCCCCTGGCTGGGCATTTTCAACACTGTTACAGTGGTAAGCGGTGAATTTGATCGGTCTTGACTGTCATACTTCTTGTTTGTTTCAGATAATCAGGCTCGCTAATGAAAATAGTAAGTACCAATACCAAATAAAATAATGCTTGAGAAATAACATTATTTTTTTCTGATCTTAGATCAATCTTGTACATAATCATGATAATTGATTTGCTCATGTGCATGATGTAGGCCTCCGGTCCTATTATTGTCCTTGGCAGTAAATGTGAATATGTTCATCAGTCAGATTAAAACAGCTGGGTCGTTATGCTTCACTGAACCATAATACAGTATTTACATTACTGCGGACACCGTCCCGTGGACATTGACCTTGCTGCGCATGTGTTCCATTGCATTGTGTGCCCGCACTGTTTACTCAGCAAATCATGACAACACACCTACTTTAAGATTAGAACATTTCTAGTGAATCTAATCTTGCAGTTGGTAATTTATTTATACCCTCCCCCCCCCCCCCATGCCCATATTTAAATGTTGCTGAATGAATAGCCTTAGCCATTTCATAATTGAAATTGACCGATCTTTTCAGACTACCTTTCATGGATCAGAAACAGCTACATTGCTGCTGTGGTTGCAGTCACGGTGCATTCACAAATCGATACAGTGCCTTATGCTTTAGAATCTTCATTTGGTGCGTATTTGATTCTTTTATTTATAGAACACAATTACAATGACCCAATGCTGCCACAGACAGATAGACAGACAAACGGACGGACGGGCGGATGGACGGATGGGACTTGTTAAAAAAATATATAAAATGTTTATACAACTCGCTGGAATGGAATTGCCGTGTTCTTAAAATGTAAACCACAAGCTTCGGTTAACATGTTTGATGATAATAATTTCTAGTGATTTATCATTATATAACCATTGATAGTATTGTCACAATATGAAGACAACTGATTATTTGATCTCATGATTACTTAGATTTGTTTTCCGCTGATTTTTACATTAAATATTATCCCTATTGGTCAATCTTTTTTGTCATCGCCCGCACTGAAAGTGTTAATTTCCATATAATACTAATGTAATATTTGCATATTCTTATAATTATTTTAAGCTTATGTCTTTTTCCTGTTGGTAGCTATGATACTTCTGGGTTTTACAAGTTTGGTGTGTGGGACAGGTAGCTTCCTGTATAAGATCATTCACCTCCGTCGCCGGTTACAACTGTCAGTTCTGACTATCATCTGCCAATTTTCTCTGACTCTGATACATCTTGCCCTTTGGACGGGAGCCATGGCACTGTTTCTGGGATACGTGGAGGAGGGGGGCGATGATGACAACGAAGAGCTTTTTGAAAACTGGAAAGGAGATAACAGTTCTTCAGGGAAGAAGGCAAGAAAATTAAATTTGTACAAGCGTGTCTAGAAGACTTCCAACTGCATGCATATTATTTAACATGTTTAATCCAGTCGTCAATTGTGACTGCATAAAAAATGTAGTATTAGTTTTATTGTCACAAGGAACCGTTACATTTGGTGTGTGTGTCCCTATGTATTAATCTAATATTCTAAGTTGGTAGTAGGGGGTCAGGGGAATTTGCTAATGAATTATCTATCAACATGATGAATAAGCGGTTTATGTGCTAGCAATCAAGGATATCATGGGATTGACGTGTCTGAGATTGATTGTCACTCATGAACTGTTGTCCTGTTATGATGCTTTAGAATAAAAAACTATGCATGTACGATAACCTGGATAAGACGCTAGACAGGATAATTATATGTGCATTTATACAATACATACGTAGCTGCTCACAGAGGCCATTTTTATATAATTTTTTATTTTTTTTAATATGATTTTAATAAAAGCGATCATTTTTATAATGCCATGTTTTATTTATCAGACATTTATATAGAAATTGTATATCTAGATGCACATATTTTAATGCTACCTTATTACAGCCAGCATTAAGATAGGCTATTACCCAGTTAACACAAAACGCTGACCCATTGTTGATGTAATGTTGATCCACCGTCTGTGACACTGCCCAACAATAAACCAACAATGGCTAGGGTTTCGTGTTTGCAGGGTAACAGCAAGAGTAAACTCGTCACGCTTATGCTAATGACATCTAGATTAGTTGCCGTTGCCTATCGTATTTGTCACAAGAGCATCATGGAGACGATGAAGAATTGAGAGGTGCATGGCCTATTTGTCATGGTTGTTCATATGTTTAAGAAACATAATCATACATCGTTGTCTGGAAATTGGAACTCGTTCGTAACGGTCAGAGCTGTAACGTCACTCGACTTCATCCGTGCCTCTGACGTTACGATTCTTGTTCCAATTTCAGACAACTATGTATTATCAGATAATAATAGTCTGATGTCAAAACTGCATTTTCGCTATTCTCATATTACATATTAGACAAACGTATGGTATCTGAAAAGCCCATTAGTAGTTTTAATCCTGCTTCCATATATTGTATTTTGAAGTATTTTTAGTTCTTGTTGAAGTTTTTTTTATTGGAAGCTTTTTTATAATGGTCATAGCTGTGTTCTCGGGATGTAATTTTTTCATGGAATGCTAATCTCGACTACAACTACATATACATTTCCCAACTTTTTACTCGAAATGCATCACACACTGTTTTGTCTTTTAATTGATTTTGACTATTTTACTATTTTTATCCCCCGCCCACGAAGTAGGGGCGGGGGTATTGTCATCACCATGTCTGGTTGTGCGTATGTGCGTCTGTGTTTCGTTTCCGGACGATATCTCTGAAACCGTTAGCCGGATTGCTTTCATATTGCATACTCACATTCCTCAGGGGGTTTAGATGTGCCTTTTGGGGGTTAAGACCTTAAACCTTGTTTTTAACCTTTGATTTTGAGGCGATTATTGACTTTAATTGATTGCCGATGATAAGTTCAGTTTCCGGACGATATCTCACAAAGCGTTTTCTGGATTGTACGTATTCATACTGCACACACACATCCCTCAGGGGGTGAAGATGTGCCTTTTGGGGGTTATGACCTTTGACCTAATTTTTTACCTTTGATTTTGAGGCGCTTATTGACTTCAATTGATTGCGGAAAATAAGTTCAGTTTCCGGACGATATGTCGCAAAGCGTTTACTGAATTGTTTTTATACTGCTCACACACATCTCTTAGGGGGTGTAGATGTGCCTTTTGGGGGGTTGTGACCTTTGACCTATTTTTTAACCTTTGACTTTGAGGCCATTATTGACTTAAATTAATGGCGGGGGATATTGTTAGCGTCAGCGCTCTTGTTATGTAGGGACTGATATTTGTGGTGTACGCGGCACTGTTTGTAAATCTGTAAACAGAGACGCTATCCCGCTGCTGATTCAATATTGGGTGAGCGTTGCAAACGATGGTCCAACATTGAACTGAATGGGGTCACCGTGTCGCATTTATTGGAAATATATCCCTATATCTTTTTATCTAATCGTGAATCACAATAAGTAATTTAGGAGGAAATAGGCCCCTGTCACTTTATGTTGGTTTATTATTCCATGCACTATAATTTTAAAGAACTCTTGAGGTCTTTTGTTTTGAACGGAAAAGGACATCATTTCGGACTTTTTTATGTTGTGATATTGCAGAAAGCGACATCAAACATTATAATCACTCACTCAGGCTCACTCACCGTACATTGTAACAAAGACATTGTAAACCTATGTTTATAATAGGTCACAGTATTGTATCTGGAGTGTGATGTCATCTCCGCCTTTTTTGGCTACGGTTCCTCTGGCTCATATTTATATACAAAAATGCCAGTCAGATCAGTTTATCCGACAAAATATGCCTTATCCTGTAAGGAATCTCATGTCAAATTGATTTTATGAAACAGTTCTTCGTTTTTATAATAGTATCGCCCAACATTCCGTTTGAATTAAAAAGTTTGAGATTCATTGTAGATATAATTTTGAAATATATGTAAACATTAGGCTGAATCTTTACTTAGCATTATTTAATATTACTGTAATGATATTTTTGTTCGAATCATGCCTGATAAGCGATATATTGTCATTTTGAATACACATTGTTATTTCTCCATCAAATTCTTTTGTTTGAAAAACAAATAAAAAGGTTAAAAATGGCTATGGAAGTTATCCGCACTTTAAAGAATTAAACTACACGCACGTTGTAGATATATACCCCTTTAATCCTAACGTGGAATATATCGCCACCGATTAAATTGTTTACTCTAAATACGCTACTTTTCAAAGCTGTAGTTAAGACTTAGCTTATAAAGTGTTCTTTAACTTCAGGAGATATGCTAAAAAGACATGAATGAAGTGTATGCAATTTTTTCACACGATACAAGATTGTAAAACAATGTTATGTGTTTTTTTACTATTCCATAACGATAATAATATATTTTACTATGTTAGGTAATGATTTTAAATATTTTAAAGTTGTTATGTGCTATTAATCAGAACTATTTATTAATCATTCACATGCTTTGCCATTTTTGTATTCCTATAAGATGATTATTTCATAACTATGTGACATTTTAAAGTTGTAAAGCGATCAATCAGATATGGAACATGTATTTTTATAGTGACCATCATTAACAATAGTGTTTAATAAAAAAAGTATCCATGCATATAAGCTCCATGAATTATTTTACTGTGTTATCCCATTTCGTCACACCGAGTACGGCAGCATGACAAATTAGTTGAGTGCCAGTAAAGCCATCTATCAAAACGCAATTTGAGACACTTAGATTATCGAGGAGCGCCACACGGCCGCTATTAAGTAACATTTTTCTGTATCAGATATGCATGTAACCTGTATCATGCCATATTCATGAATAGGTTGTAACGAATAAAATCCTAGTAACCGCACAAACTGCTCTTGTTTGCTGAATTATAGATATTAGTCCCTTTACCCTTGAACCGCTAATAAAATAATTTTCACCCACTTGATGTTGTGTCTCGCTAACGCGATCCACAACTTCAAGTGGGTGAAAATTACTAATATTTGTTTAATTTGAGACCAAACATTTGCAAATCTTGATGTTTTTAAACACACATTTCGTGCGCAATAACTACGATTTAAACCTCTACCAAAACGGATTGAAAGGGACTATGGTCGGGCTTAACGGTGTAAGGTTAATGTCATTCACTATGTGATACTTTGAATGCAATTAATTCAAAACAAAATGATATATTATATTGGGGTATTTAATATAGCAGGCCATTTTGATATATTGTTATATTGGGTATGTTTTAATAACAGACCATTTTGTTATATTATTATATTGGGTATGTAATAATAGCAGACCATTTTGTTATATTATTATATTGGGTATGTAATAATAGCAGGCCATTTTGATATATTATTGTATTGGGTATGTAATAATAGCAGGCCATTTTGATATATTATTGTATTGGGTATGTAGTAATAACATGCCATTTTGATATATTATTATATTGGGTATGTAATAATAGCAGGCTATTTTGATATATTATTCTATTGTGTATGTAATAATAGCAGACCATTTTGATATATTATTATATTGGGTATGTAATAGTAGCAGGCCATTTTGATATATTAATAATAGCAGACCATTTTATAATATTATATTGGGTACGGTATGTAATAATAGCAGACCATTTTGATATAATATATTACATTCGGGTATGTAAAAATATCAGGCATTTTCATTTGACTTGAGATGTGGTAATTCCAAGATAATTACCTGAATGTGATTTTTTTCGTCTACAGCCACTATGTATAATTCCCAATAAACGCAAAACGCTTATATGACATTTGTACAATGTTAGTCCAGCGTCGAAGATGTTGGCCGGCGTTGTACAAATGGCATGCAAATGTTTTATGTCTGCTTGATAGGCCATGTTGTTTGCGTTACTGGAATGTACATCAAACTACATAGGTTAACCTTCAATCAATAAAACTTCTATAGCGCCTATATCCTCAGCGGACCGAGCTCAGAGGCGCAACCATGACTAGCTTAAATCTTAATTGACTTTGTATTCAAGCTTTCTATGACCTTGATTTTTTACTAATCCGCAATTTTTCTCGTTGACCCTTATCCTGTTAATTAATTTATTTCTTCGCCCACTTGAAGTTGTGTCTCGCTACCGCGCTCCACAACTTGAAGTGAGTGAAATTTACTCATTTGTTTAATTTGAGATCTATCTTTTGCAAATCCTGATGTTTGAACACACATTTTGTTCCCAATATCAGTGATTTGATAGACAAATAAAGCAGATTAAAAACGACAATAGTCGTGATCAGTAGGATAAGGGTTAACAACATTTTTTCTCGTATCTCTCTGAAATGTATGGGCCTACCACATCTGAATTTTACTGATAGCCTGGATATTAAGTTTCAACATCGCGCAAACCAGACAAAAAATAAATCACGGCGGCCATTTTTATTTCGGTGCCTGTCGAAGAATATGAAAAATTTCTTTGTGATTTCGAGACTGGCTAGACGCGTGTGTTGATATTGTGAATTGGACTAGTTCAAAATGGCGCCGCTCTGAGACAAAATGACCAATTTAATCGTCCCTTTTCGGTTTAAGACAGCTCAACATGGCTGTAATTTAAATGTTGGTGCTGAGATACAAGAGAGTGAAGATTATAAAAATGATAGTGTAGTATGTTACTTAGAAGACTTGAAGAATGAATGGCAATCACACATTTTGCGATGAAGTCTTGTTATCATAAATGATTAGAGTTAAACGACTTTGATTTTATCTAATTTATACCATTTAATATTTTGAACTCTTATTACGTCCTTTATTGAAACTAGAATACACCGCTGAATCACTCATGCAATTATAACGGATGAAAGTGTACCAATATTAAGAAAATCCCAACCTAATTTTTTTTCAAATCGAATTGGGTAATAGATATGGAACATTTTTAATATCACATTACATTAATTTTGAACTATAGCATATAATATTTAATATGAACATATTACATGTAAATGAAATCTAAAATTGTCAAAATATAAATGTATCAAAACCATTTGATCGACTTAAAACAGTAATTTAAACAACTCCCTCTAGTCCTGAGGTTGATTCTGAGTACCATTTCCTGCAGTCGGTCATAGTGCTCCGGTGAAAATGAGCACATTGCCATTTGTAGACTTGTAGCTGACAAAAACCATAACAATTATTGCAAATTTCATCTGGTGCGTATTTAACAGTATACGTATATAAAAAAAAACATTGCAGTGTAATAATTGGTGTTCACCAAGGTATAATTTTTTTTTTCTGCACTTTGTTTTTTTTCTTTACGACGCATTTTTAGAAGGCCAACGTTTTAAAATTAGTTACAAACATACCAAATTAAGATTAAAAAGTGAGAAACCTTGTGTCCATGTTGTGTCTCATGATTGAAACTACAGGACATTTTTATTGTTGATTTGAATCTAGATGTACACTTTGACCTACTTTTAGTTCAGTACTATGGCCTAATTAGATTTTAGACATACACTTCCGGAGCATATCTCAGGAACTACTTTCCGATTGTCTTCATATTTTACACACAACACCTCTAAGGGATGTAGATGTGCATTTTGGGGTAACTGAACTTTAACTTACTTTTGGTTCAGTAGGGCCTACAATGGCCTAATTAGTTGTTTTGACATAAACTTCTGGAGCATGTCACAGGAATCACATTTTAGATTGTCTTCAAATTTTGTACACAACACCTGGTCTGGTCTGGATGTGCATTCTGTGGTAACTATACTTTGACCTGCTGTGTGGATTATATCTATATTACTGTAGTGCACATAGTCCCTAGTTGTGCCTTTTCATGTTTTTGTACATTGACCTAAATGTTGACCCAGCACTTTGGCCTGATTAATAACAGTAGAATATTTAATTAAAATACTTTGCGGAATATCATGAAAACCGTACAAGTTAGCTAGACCATCCATCACTATAAAATAGTAATAGTTGCAAGAAAAATGCAAAATATGATATCATACCCAGGGATAAATGACATGCACTTTTGCACTCGAGATAAAAAGGGATTTTTGTCATAATATTATTATGTACGAATTGGTAGCATCAGGGGTGTTGATCAAAGTGTTGATCAAATGCACATTTTTGATCAAATTTAAAATGGTCCATCGTCCATTATTTACTTCAATATGCCTGATATCTGACAAACCGTGCTAGATAGCTAGACTCTTAAGCCTACTATGAAGAAAGATGTGAGGTTTTACGGCGGAATGTGACATTGAAACTTTCAACTCTCAAATTAAAAATGGTCCACTATCGACTATTAATTACATTAATTTTGCTGATATCTGGCAAACCGTGCTAGCCAGATGATTCTAGAGCAAAATGTGAAGTTTCAGAGAGGGAAGATCAGTACTTGCGGCACCGAAGGGGGGGGGGGTCAGTTTTTGTTCACACAAAACTTTGACCCTTCTAGTTTATCGTAGTGGTTATGGATCTATTCGTTTATATTGGTAATTTCAGCGTTTTTTATTGGGCTTCTATGGGAAACAATAAAACAAAAGAGTTGTGTCACTGCCTCCAATCCATTCAATTATCGATGATATTTATTAGAAGTTAAATGTTAACGACTGAACACACATATATGCCCAATGGTGCACCACCTTTATTCAATAAGTCAAATATTTTAACATCACATATTTTACCACAATAACCACACATTATCATTGTATTAAAAAGACATAGACCTAACTAGATTAATATTATATTGGCGACCCCCTCCACAGTTAACAAGGTAGGTTGCGGCATTTAAAGCTACGTGTCGTGTTTTCTGGGACACGTATTATAAATCGATGTTGTCCTCTGGTTTTGTTCTGAGTTTAGGGTTGCATCATCCGGGGTCTTACATCTCCCGGCCCTGCGTCATCTCTCACGTGATCTCTGACGTCACTGAGAACCAATACGTCACCTACAGCATCCACTTCCTCTGCGTCATCTGCTTTCACGTCTCCTGGCTGTGAACTATCCGATCTCCCTGCTGTAAAACATACACACATCATTATATACCCTTTGAACACGAAAATAAAACAATTAATAATTTTTACTAGGCCTATCATATCAATGTATCAATGTATCATGAATGTAAAATATTCGCATTGTTTCATCTTAAATTAATTAGCAAGTGTGAATAATTTTACCTACTTAAAGTTGTGGATCACGGTAGCGAGACACAACTTTCAGTGGGTAAAAATTATGTGAATAAAATAACTTTAAGGTAGGTGGGTCGGTATGATTCGCTGAGTAAACATTGTGGGCGCACAATACACTGACACTAATGCGCAGCATGGTCAATGTTCACAGGAGTGGGGTCCACCGCAACGTGTATATATTATGGTTCACCTGTGACGCATAACGACCCAGCTACGTTAAGCACCAGTGTCGCATGTATGACTCCGTCACATACTTTAGGAATTCTTCAGTGAAAGAATAGTAGGTATAATAGTATGTATTAGTTTTTTTAAATAGTTCGAAACTACGACTGTAATTGACACATTAAAATTACTAACAATACGGCTAAGAATACATATTTGTGTTTTTGGGAGGATATCGTTAAACATTTTCTGTCCATTTCTAAAACACTGCATTCAAAAGTTTTTGGTTAGATTAGGATTTGATTTTTTTTATCAGCTATAGCCTAAGGTGTGGGTCGCAGTCTACTTCAAAACACATTATTTGGTGCTGTTTATACAATATGTGTTTGAGTCGTCTATGGCCATTGCCCTGGATTATCACTTGAAAGTTTATGCAAGTACATAATAGGTATACACGTTCTTGAAAATGCAAACAAGCACTAATAAGATCAGTTTGTTGTATCACCTGTTTGTGTAAGTAGGCCTACATCTGATATGAGTTAATGTAATCTATCTTCCATAAACACTGATAAAGGAAAAAAAGGATTCCTATGTTTTTTTATTATTTTGTCGCCCATGCTTTGTAATTACCTCCGTCAAAGGAGGTTATGTTTTTGGTCGTGTTGATTTGTTTGTATGTGTGTCCGCCCGTCCGTAAGCAGGATTACTTACAAAGTAATGAACGGATTCGTATGAAACTTTATAAGTGGTGTGTTTCGGGTGCATTAAATTTTGGGGATGATCCGTATTGCAGTCCGAATTTCCAGAATATGTAGCCTTGTTCGTTATATTTTCGTCCTTTATGACTATTAAGCGCTACCTGGTGAATGACTATTAACATTAACATGCTTCTGTCTGTGGTTGGTTGCCATCACACTCGCGGTGCTTCAATGCATTTAATAGACCTCTAGCCATAAACTACTAACTTGAAATCTCACGACACTGATTCATGTGTGGGAGCTTCCGTCTGCGAGAATTGGCGAGAGAATGGATAGTTTACTTCCGCTGTAAACAGTCAACTATGTGCTTTTTGATCATAATCCTTGGGTATGTTAACATTTGTGTTGATCACAATTTCACTCACAGTCAAATTAATGATGAACATCAATATATTTCAAATCGTAACAAATGTATTCGATAAATGAATGAGCAGTGGCTATGAGCAGCAAAAAAGCCACTGGTGGACCACCAGTGGCACGCAGGCGGCAGTCGGAGGGTGGGATTTACCACTCATGACCACCGGCAAAAAATGTAGCTGGTGGGCCACCCGCTATCAGCTGGACATCCATATGGTGGGTCATCACTGACAACCGGTGGCATTAGGTGGTGGGCCAACGGTGGCCCACCATTACGTTGCTGTCTGGGTTTATGCTTCATTATCAGAAGTACTTAAATATTACAACAAGAATAAAACATCCAAGCATATAAAATATCCTTCTCCCGTGAAAATGTTCAGTGCACATGTGGGGTCTATACATGTATTCAATTCAATATGACAATTGTCCGAATTAAGGTCTACTGACATGCTGGCTACTATAGTCAAGTTTGAAACAGTTTCACATTGGCGTCTAATTTAAATTGCAAACCTCAAATTGTCATTGTTTTTAATGTATATATTTAGCATAAGCATAAAAAATTGCATTATTTTGAACAATTAGCTGGTTCAGTGATTTAAAATATAGTGACAAAATAGCCCAAATTACTCGCTTATAGAGCAGATAAAAAACATAAATTGACAGCAGGAAAGGTAGACCCGAAATCAGTTATCCTTTTTCTTAACAGCGAATGCGCGCCGTAAGTTCACGATGATCTCGCGCCAGTTGATAGTCCACATCTAGAGGTCTATGTTCAATAGTAGGCAATGACCCTTATCACAGTGAACCACTATTTCACAGCTGTACAGGGTGACGTGTATCTAGAAAAGGATTAAGGGGGAGGGCACACGGCAGGGGGTTTGAAAAAATGATTGTCTCTGCTTACCAAGAAGAGCTCTCCACTGACAACAGGGTCCATTCCAGGCTGTGTTACAGATACAGGTGTGTGGAGTCAGATGGCCAGCATTCATACAGAACGTGTTACATCTCCTCGTCTCAGTGCCGCCGTCTACCGAGCAAACAGAACCTCCACAGTAAGCTTGTCGCGCCACCTGGCGAACACGAGTCTGTTGACCTTCAGCACCACAAGAATGGCTGCACTGAAAAAAAGAAACAGAAGTATTACCATCACATTTTACAGTAACGTTACAGTAGGGTTTGACATCTTCACGTCTGGGCTATGTGCTATAACAAACCTCGTGATGCGAAGAAAAAAATCAAAACGACTATATTTGCTACAACAGACACCCAATTTTATGCATGTTGTATTAATGCTGGTCCAACTGCTGGTCCAACAACTGCTGCTCTGGCCCAAAATAAACCATTCAGAAAAACCTACATAGTGATAACGTTATTTTTTTAGTCAACGACTTATAGGCTGGTCATTTTAGTCTTTATTGACCGATAAGGTAAATGTGGGTGTCGGAGCTTAAATTTAGCCGAAGTCGCAGATACATCCTAAATAGCCATTATATCGCTCTCTAGTGTTGCGTTTCCCCATTTCTGGACCTAAAATTACTATTGTAGGCTTATGTGTTCTTCAAACACCACACTAAAGTAAAAAGGAGCCACTCGAGAAGCGTTAACAGTGAATTAACATATGATATGTCATGGCTCAGAATCAATTACTTATGGTATCGATTTAGCGTGATTCTAGGCATTGATCAGTTGCATCTATAATACACTTTCAGATTCATTAAGTAGGCCTAATTATTCGTGAGCTTTCTGCTCATAGATTATCAGATCCTATACATATAGTTTAGTATTCCATCATAGCATTTCAGTTCACATAACAAAGTAGAAATTGAGGCAGATAAGGTTCTTCGACATCTTTTTGGTCTTGGAGAATGACAATAGGCCCACTGTACGGTGTAAAAACAGTTTGGTGCTGAATACATAGGCCCTACAGTATAGGCCTACTGAAATCCTGAAAATATTATTTTTGAATGAAAATTCAATAAAAGCCTACCTAAACAACTGTCAACATAAGATTTCCATTTTTATCGGGGTTTTTAATTGTCTCCTGACAGTATTAATAATAAAAATGTTTCTATATCAGATTCTAGATTGTGGTCATCAAACTAAATACTGTGTTTTCATTTTTTTTTAGATATTTATGATATTATACATAGCTTTGATATACTGCCTTTTTAGTCAAATAAGTAAATATAATTATAGGTCTACACTCTCGTAAAATAAAGATTATTATTATTTAATAATATCATAATACTTTTCTCGTACTATGTTCAGTTTTGGGAACGAAGGAGATATAGTTTTCGAAAATATTTCACGGTAAGATAATGTGGACTTTGATTATTCGATCTATGCCTTCTTTCTAGGCGCACAAAAATATAATTTGCCTCCATGATATTGGTGGTAGTTTAAATAAAAGTGGTGTTATCCCTTTATAACTGATGTAGGCATATAGGGCCTAATGCTTTGCTAAACCCTGCATGACGACTATCATATGTTCAAAAGGTCCTATGTTTACAATGTCCAATGTTCAGAAGGTACTATATTCAGAAGGCATTTTGTTCAGATGTTACTATGTTAAAAAGGTTCACAAGGTCCTCTGTTCACAAAGGCCTTTGTTAAAAAAATCGTAGAAGCTATAACAGTTGTGAAACACAAACTATATGACTAGACCTGTCATACATTTTGGGTTTGAAACCGTTAGTACTTTATTTTACATGTGCAGATATGGGCTAAGGGCACCGTGAAACAGTCAAATTGTGACGTAATACTAGTAAATGTTTTGTTTTGCAACAATTGATAGAAAATAGAATACATTTATGACGTCACTATTAAACAAATAAATCACTTTTTAATGCAGGCTAAATTTAATGCAGACGTGTCTAGGCTACTCTGTACGTGACGGTTATAGTGATTTTTTGTTAAATATTTGTCTCATTAATTTCGCGAAAAACTGTTTTTTACAAAGTTCCACAATATACAGGGGGGTCACCTAATGTTTCAACATATCAGCTCATTCACTTATTTTGCTCTGTTTATGTGTAAACTGTCCTACCATTTCAGTATACTAATTTTACTTTCAATAAATCTGTAATCCCAATCCCTTTATTTAATTGAAACGCAATGATTTTCATAAAAATTGATACCAACGTGACGACATTAGGTCTATTTAATTTATTAAATATACACATAATTTTTAGGATTTGATCATTATTTGCTGTAGGCCTACCGGTAGCGTACAATGTGTGTTTGTACCATGACCGTTATCTTATACCTCATCACTTTCAGGCTAGTTGAAGCACGAGATCATAATGTTAACCATGTATATTGTAACAACAACAAATATTTATATTACTAACATACTACACTGTAAGGCCCAGGGGCGGATCCAGGATCTAAAGAAGGGGGCTTGGGCGCCTGCCTCTCAATTTTTGTTGGCATATTTAGGCTAATTGGCGGATTTTTAAAGTAATATGGCAAAAAATGGATGCGCTGGCAGTCGCCCCCTCCTAAGGCCCCACTAAGGCCAGACATGCACTGATACGGTGAGTGTATAATTGTATGCCTTTCCTGCGGATATTCTTTATAACATAGAGCCCCGTTTGATAAAGAGTCATTACCAACTGAACAAAGGCATATATGACGACCAGTAATTCCCATATTTATGCTAAAAAATTCTATTTTCTGTTTAAGTGTTTTATGACACACGTGAAAAGCACATACTGACCTGTGCCCAGCTTGACCAGCCTGACCACGAACAGCTTACAGCAGAGCATCGTCGTCTTCTCCGAAACCACCCGGCTTCGCATAAGCTGAAACACACAATATAGTTTATTGAATTACCTTGCGGTCGAACAAGCACACATTAAAATATGTAATAATAGGCCCTACATCGTTCTCTGAAAATTGGAATGATTAGGCTATCACAATACAAGGGTCAGAGCTGTAACGACACGAGGCGTATCATATTTTTTCATTCACCATTCACATGAATCAGACCAATAATCTAGAATTGGCCACGCTCATTCCCCCGCTATGCTTTGGTTTTCAATGCCAGGAGTTAATCATGTTAATGGTGTATCTCTCTCATATTTGTTAGTTTGAAAAGATAACATTTGACGATTTTACGTATTGCATCGTCTGTAGACTACACTGATAATAATGATAATAACTGGAATACGAGTCCCCCTGCTCGGATACTGACATTTGGTAACAGGGAGCACCCTTCGGCGACCTCGCTGTCTAATTGCGTACGCAAAAGGTTTTTGTCGATTAAATGTTATCGTTGCTGATATTTCTGTGAGATGTGGACAGTTTTCCTTGATGATAATTGCTCGTATGGCGGCTTCAACCTGCAAGTGATCATAAGCGAAATGTTTCCTGTCTTGCGTAGTCGTACTCGTGGTACTGGTGAAGTAATCGTCTAGACAAATTATATATTTTGAAAAGAGAGAGGCACCATAAGGTTTACACCAGAACTAGTGCATAAACTCGCGTCAGCCCTCGCGCTGCGCGCTCCTAGAAAAAGATTTTATAAAATAAAATAGAGCTCCACAAGGTTACTTTAATTATTAAATTGAATTAAATAGAATGTCCATACCCCTGATGATTGTACGTTACTTATATTGAGAACAATAATTCACGAACAAACCTTATTGTTAAGAGTAGAATAGCTGCTATTTGGTTTATCTTCATCGTGGACTGTATCGTCTGGTATCGCAGAATCAGCAGAGATTCGGGGACCCACGTTATGCGACCCTTATTATATCCTGCCGAAGATTCAGAACCGGATGTTATGCGTAACGTCCCACTTGGCACCAGGCGCTCTACCAATGTTGTGTACACACAGCGTTGTATTAACGATGAATCAACGTCAACGACGTTGATTCAACGTTGATGCAACGCCGTGTGTAGAGTGGAAGTGTCTGTGTATGAAAATGTGTCACTATATATTGTATGTAGCGGAGGCACAAGACTTGATTCTGCGCAGTAAACAGAATCCTGGTGATAAGTTTAGTGCGATATGGGTTTTTTATTTACATGTGGAGGTAACTGGTCCCAAGTGTGACTAACATACTTCATTCATATAGTTGTATCTTGAGTGCATCAATATGCAGTAAAAAATAACATGTGTGCATATTTAGGCCAGAAATACGATCAAGAACTGTAATTTTTACCCACAATTTTTTAAAGTTTGTTTCAAATCTCTTAATTTCTTAACATAAAGAAAACTGGTACGGCACTACCTTGCATCCTGTTCAATTACAGATCATTTTAACGGAACATTATTCTACTACGTATGCTAACAAGACAATGTACTTTTGAATGAAGAAAACAATTACAGGTCATTTCCTAACAACCACGTGGCATTCACCCAATGCTGTTTCAATGTTGGCCCACCGTTTTCGACGCTGGCCCAACATTGAAACAGCATTGGGTGAAATCCCCCCTATTTTCTGGGTTATATCTGGCCCATCTATATATCCATCTCTCTATCGGTCTCCTATGGTTATCTTGAGCGTAATTTGGCTGGGGGCGTCGTCCTCTCACAGACTGGGGATTTTCCGAGAAAAACTTTCCAGACCGAATATCAGCTTCCTAGTAACAGCCTGTTGATTATCATTTACATTATAGGGCTTACTATTCTGCCGTGCAAAGCCAAAAGGCAGCATCTGCTTACTTGTAAAGTAAGCAGATACTGCCTTTTGGCTTTGCAGAGCAGTGTTACACTGCAAAACTTTGCTGTTGTTTTTCAATCCATTTACTGTTTAATTTGACATCAGTTTACCGTACTGTCGATTTAACAGTAATCCACTGTTATAAACTACATTCACTGTTGTTGCATAGTTTTTTAACAGCAAATTACCGTATGAACAGCGAATTGCTGTTTTTTCAACATTTGCGTGGTGCATTCTGGGATAGCCAGAATCCCAGCAGGCGACGCCATCTTGAACTGAGAAAAACAATACAACTTCAATTTATGTAAGTATTCTCAATTTCTTAGTGTAATATGTATTAAAATAGCTCTGCCAATATCATGAATGCGGATAGACTTAAGTGGCATATCAAAATGGATCGCTGATTACTTAATAATACAGAGTTCATTTTGCAGTGTGACTACACGTGGAAAGTACAGTAACTTACTGTTTATGTGGCCTATGCCACAGTAACTTACCGTACCTATTGTGCACTGTTACTTGCACAACTTGTACGGCAATTAACCATTTTGTAAGTAGGCCTATATAGAATACAGACGCTCAATTTATTTTTGCATTGATTTAATTTTGTGTGATATGAGTCTTGTTTGTATAACTTAGTTATATGTTTTCTTTGCAGGATCTATTGACGAAACATCCCGTCCATCATAAGCCATAAAGTCTTGAAGCTATCGGGAAAGTTCAAAGATGTCCTTCACAAATGACTTCACAAACATTAAATTCTATAAATTGAATTGAGACTCTGTGAAGACTGGCACGTAGGCCTAGTCTAGCTGTTTATTGTATGTTAAACTCTGTTAAATACAATTTCCCTTCTGCACAATGGTTTGGAGCCAAGATTATATTCTCTAAAACCAGATGAGACATTCTTTATTAAAGAAATAAATGGGGTGGATCGGATACAGCTTTAAAGCACCTGTAGTTTTTAGAATGAAGATCATAACTATTATTTGGGATAATTAAATATGCATCATTTTGCTTGGGGTGATTAAATATGTTTCTGATAATGATGTATGTAATATTGTTTTATAAAATATCATGTGAGATTGTTTGATATAAAATAAATTGTATATGGAACACAATTGTTAATTAGAGTGTTGCCTGTATTTAACAATAAGAATTGTTCCGGTGGCTCATTGATTACTTTGTTACAGCGTTTTTAGCTGCCAAAACATAAAGCTTAGAATTAATCAGTGTTTTTTTTTGATGGTAGAGAAATTTAAGATGGTAGTTTGACGTATTGATTACAGTAATTTACTGTATTTAATATTTTCAATGAAGGTACAGTAACTTACCGTTTATAGGGCTTATTACAGTAATTTACCTTACCTACAGTGCACTGTTACTTGTACGGTAATTTGCCGTTTTGTGAGAAACAGCAGCTTACGGTACCTACATTCCACTGTCGTTTTAACGGTAATTTGCTGGCGTTTTTTTCTGTCAGCAATTTACCGTTGTTTCAACAGTGAACAGTTTTACAGTGTATACTATCAGACCAGCAAACAAGAGACGTTGACTCTATGGTGTTTTTATGGTTGGTCAGCGGCATAGACAGTGGCCCAACATTGTAACAACATGAGTCAAGGTTTGCTGGTAGTCGTGCATTGTCAGCATGTATTGTTTATATTAGAAAACATCCAGATATTTATCATGTATGAAATGTATGTTTATATACAGAATGAATGAATGAATGAATGAATGACACTGCATGCCCTCCAGACACAGGTTTCGAAATTCGAATCTTGGCGGTTCGAGGCTGATCAAGTCACGTCTCGATCGCGGAGGCTCTCCACTATACTGATTTTTTAACAGGCATGGAGGAAACATTTTATTTCTCTGAAATCTGAATGCCAGAGTGGAGGGACAAACACAAACTCCGACGTGACAGGCATTCAGTGGAGCCACCAGGGCCGCAGCCCCATCGCAACAGACGGGAGAAGTATGCAGTGGTATGGGCTCATAATGGTGTTCTGAATGAAATGAAATGAATGGGGTTTTAGGCCACCTTTGTGCACATATAGGCTGAATTGGGCCAGGAGAACATCCTGAGGATGGTGAGATGATTGAGATGACACTGCCCTCTAGACACAGGATTATAAATTCGAGCCCTGGCGGTCTGAAGCTGAGCACGCTACCTCTCTGAATCTTTACGAGCGAGCGGGGAAGAAGATTTGTGTTTCTTTGAAACTTGAAGGCCAGAGTTGGGTTCGGACCCGCAATTACCGACTTTCCAAGCAGGCAGCTTTAACCATTTCACCATGCAGGCCCCCGCCCTCATAATGGTGTTCTACTCTATACTTTAAAGAATCATTCAGCTTCAAAACGCGCATGCCTGGGACGGTCAAGTGTAGGCCAACAGTAGCCTATTGAGTACAGATTGACGGCATTAATATAGCCACTGAACTGATTACAAGATACTACTCAAACGAGACATTGATCCAATGCTGTTTTAATGTTAGGCCAACGTCTGCGACGCTGGCCCAACATTGAACCAACATTAGATAAATGTACAATGTTTGAGAGAAAGTCCTCCTGCCCAGCAAACGCAAGACATTTGTATGACATTTATGCAATGTCGGCCCAACGTCTTCGACGCTGGTCCAACATTGCATAAAGTCATACAAATGTTTTGTGTTTACTGGGTGACAATACAAACTTGGGGGTCAAGCAGTTTCCAAATCCCCCAGTAATACAATCAGTTTGTTTGCAAGTAGGCGACCAAGTAGGGGCAAAAGACAAGGCCTTTGAATTATTAACTCATAGATGTCGCTCAAGTATATATGAACTTGCTGTGATTTGAGAACTTGCTCTTAATGAGGCTTTGGGTATGAAACGCATATTTAGTATTATTATGGAATAGGGCCTTGGCTTACCCACGGGCACTATTGCCTTCTGGGGGACCCTTGTCCCGCGAATTTTGACAGTTGACTACACCTTTAAACAATAACTGATGACGGCGGTGATAAGCTGATTTCGTCATGTAACAACTTGAACGACTCTTCCATTGGTAGGTGGTAGAATAGAAAGTAGGTCTACCGGTATACTTGGTCCGAACTGCCCACTACTTTGTGGAATAATATTATTATGTTGTGTACAGTACCGAAAAGGCATGACAACACACCACATGCGCTTAAACCGGATCCAGCCTGACCAGCATTCAAATCCCGTACTTCCATGAGTTCATAACACATATCGTGTTGTCAGCATATTACATTGTACAATATATTCTAAATCATAAGACATTTTACGTGATCATTGAACCGTTGAGGATGACAATAATTACACTCAAGTTGGGGATGGTCTTTTTTCTTTCCTAATGGTTATATTTGACTGATATAGAGTATCTCCAATAGACCCTACCATGGTATTATTAGGGACCAAACTGCATTGCCTTTACCTCCCTTATGTAGCAAAACATATAAGGCTAATCGTTGTTAGAGGTTATAATGTGGTATGCACAATAATATGTTGCATATATGCGCACGGATATAAAACAATATTAGGTTGATGTCTCCATACAAGCCTGGAATGTTGGATATCGAGCTTTGGTTCTGTATAGTACTTTACCCATGACCGCAAGAGGGGCTCATTCTGTTACATGACAGGGTCAGCTAATCACCATACGTCATTCCGTTGTTTTTCAAGTACTATTACTAATGTTGTCTGTCACCATTGGGATCCTAGCTGACGTATGTCGCTCCATTGTTGGCCTGAGAAAATACAAGTTACCCGGTATGACTGGGCCGCCTAACTCATTTGCTGCGCGAGGCCCAGTCACACTGACCACCATTTTGTTTCCACAGCCAGCTGTGTAAAAACGACACTCGCGCTGCCTACCAAAAAACTCGGATACCATGAAATTGAGAGTAATATTTCAAGTGCCTTCGAAAACTAGGCCATTTTTAGCAGGCGTAAACTTTTGCTCGTATTAGAACTATTACATTTAAAAATGGAGGTCACTGTGTCAGAGCCTTGCGATGTCATCAGGGTAAATACAAGTATACTGGCGATGCAAAGCATCTTATAGGGGATTAGTTCAGTGTATAATTTAATAGGCTTTTTTATTATTGAAATATTTATAATTACTAGAGACATCTTTTTTTATCGATTTGTTATCACTATGTATGTCTAATACCAAAGGAGTTATAGTAAAATGGAAAGATGATTTATTTATTTCCGCACGACAGGAACAACCCTTATCCCTTCTTAGCAGAGATTCCACCTCACTGCACCCTGTTGTATGTTTTGCAGCAAACAATTGCATTTCTATAGGCATGGCAATGCAATAACAAAACCCCAAAAATATATTAGTCAATACAACATTTGAAGGAGCTGTGTCGTCTCGATTAGTCAATCAATAATATTCACGTCGCGAAGAGAACCCCTCTCCTTGGACCTTGGATCACACTGGTGAGCTTAGAACAGGACCAATTAATGTTTATGACTGACATGTGTCCAGCGAATCGACCTTTACTGTAGATATTGAGGACATGGCACAAGTGCAAAAGAAGAAAGTTGTAGAATTGCCGAGAAAGGTCTATGGTGTATGGGGATTTTTTAAATGATAAATTCTGGACATCTATAGTCTATAATTTAATATTAGGGGTGTGGTCGTAAATATGTTTGTTAACCCTTTAGGCCCTCACGATGCATTAAAGCATCCTTACGCATCACTGAAGAATGACCTAATTTCCTGAAACCTGGTGGTTTTGGAACGAAATTTGTCATTGAACTGTTTTAAAAATAACAGTATATTTTTTCATTCGTCACCCACGTCAAGTCATTTTCATCCACTACAAGTCGAGAATTGCGACAGCAATTCGCCGCTTGTAGTAGATGAAGATGACAATGGTAAACTCAGGCTTGAAAGGGTTAAGCAAAGTACGGGTTTTGTGGTTGTTGTTGAATTGTAGTTAAACGTCACTTTGTGTACCATTAGGCAATTATTGATAAAACCAACCATTACCGTGATCGCCGAATAATATCAGATGCAGTCTTTAATGCCACGTGCTGTTATCGTTGGATACCTAGCAGTGTAATAATAAGCGACAGTTCTAACCATGCAGAGAAGACATCGTCACCTTGGTATTAAAGGGTCGTCTCTGCCACTTTGTAATCTGGCAAATACGACCCTTTAACACCAAAGTGACGAGATATTCCTAGCTCTGACCGTTGTGCCACGTGTGTGATTAACAGAGCGTTAACTCTTGTTTAGTGCATTCAACAGGGTCAATATTATGCACGTCTTCGAACCCGTTCTTGATCAACAATCATGGCCTAATATTGTACTTAAAATGCACTAGAACATACTGGAATTATATTAAATGAATCCCTATTTCAGTTTTGTTAGCAATAAAGTTATAATTAAGTGGGCTTAGTGCCACCCCACCCCCTCATTTCAACGACAAAAAATGTAGAGAACCATCCAGTACATGAAGTGTTAATGGGCGCGCTGTTTGCAGAGTGGAGCCACAGGGGCCTCTGTCGCTAATACCCGCCATTAATAAAGAAAAATAATAGGCAGGTCGGGTAATGCGCGCGCACCTCTCCTTTTCTCGCCTCCAGTCATTGCTCTCCGCGCCTTTGATTAATCCCCGGCAAATCACCGCCTTCTCGGCCAAGCCGCCTTCGCGGTGCAATTTAGGCCTGCGCAGGATTTCCCGTATGAGTTTTTCACACCGGGAAGGGACAATAAACGCTGCAAACAAGAGACGTCAAACCAATGGTATTTGATGTTGGGTCAGCTTCTCAGACGCTGGGCCAACATTAAATAAGCATTGGCTCAACGTGCGGTGTTTACGAAGAGGGAAGAGCGGAATCAGACGCCACATCTCTGCCACTCTCTCTCTATCATGGCGGATGATCCATGTTCTGGTTGCATGCCCATCTCGCGGCGAACACGAAACGAGCCACCCCGGTGTCCAATTCGACTCGAGGAAACGGGAGCCCGACTGCTATTTATTCAATCCTGATTCGTTATTTCGCAGCGGCTGCAAAGCTGTACTGATGGAACTGCGCGTGCGCCGGTATTTCGTGATTCGCGCACTGCTTGCTGGGATAGCCACGCATTGTTATTCCATTGTTAAATATTTATTGGGATTTCCAAGTAGCAATTACGCTAATGGCTAATGCGAAAGAGATTCTGAGTTTATGTTCTGAAATTCAAAGTTCGTATATTGCCATGATTGTGCAGAAAGCGCCACAATTAAGTCATCATGGATTTTCAATCATCAATCATATAGTAGAGTAATACATCTGCTTTTTAAAGGTAATTATTTATTCTGAATATTATTATGCGTTTAACAACTGACCATTTTTTACGAATTTATAGAAAAGAGATGGGTAAACCTAAGTAACCAAAAACTGGAAATAAAAAAAAGAATGATCTGCAATATAATACATAATACTGTAAAATTGACTCGTGGATTTTTTTATTGATTTTCAAGTGAAATAGTCATAATCATAATGTCATTGTACCCAACAACAATCTTCAGGGAATTTTTATTTTAATGGAAAAAAATACGAGGACAGGCATATAAGTGAGTTTGTAAAGTATGTCGCGGAAAGTAGATCTCTCTGGTCCACCAAGACACATTAAGAAGCCAAAATAAAATCACCGATTTTTTATTTTATTTACAATCATATTCCCCACGATATGGAGATGGGCAGGTGGCTTTTCTAAGGTTTTACTGAAATTCAAAATGGCCGTCACTAATCAACTTCAAATTTTGTGGGCGTAAAATCTCAAAAAGTTAAATGCGGACATTATTCAAATTTTACAATCACATTCCCCACGCCAATGTGCAGGTTTTACTGAAATTAAAAATGGCCGCGATGTATGAATTTCATAATTTTTTGTGGTCGCAAAAACTTAAAAATTGAAGTCAGAATATATTCACATTTCACATTTACATCACCCACCATCTGGAAATGTGCAGGTGATTTTACTGAAATTTAAAATGGCCACCACGAGTCGACTTATATATTTGTGACCGCAAAAACTGTAACCTGATTTATGGCGGGGGATGATATAGGACTTCGGGCCTCTTGTTAATTTTTTTTTTCAAGTTTAAAAATCGTATTAAAAACACCAGAATGTGAAATACTTGGTGAAAGCTTCATACATATTCTGCACTTGTAAAGTAATTCTTATTTCCACTCTAAATAATTTGTTAATGACCTCATCCTTTATGGGTACATTTTAAACACCGGGTCGCTTTTACCCAAATCTGAATGTAAGTTAGTGTGCATGAAATTCTTTTTCATGTCGTGTACTGCATGGACATACCGTCTGGTGTAATTCATGTAGGCCTACCGTAATAGTAACACGTAGTCCTTGCAATATACATCATCACATTTCGAAATCATGTGTCCCAACACGAAACGTCGGTCCAGCACCACCCGAATGCTTAACACTACAAATTCTGGCCCGTCGACAACGACAGATTTGAGATTCTGGTGCATTGGCTCAATCTCCACGCTGGCCGATTGTTAAAAATGAGCCAGTGATGGGGCAGCTTCATAGATCTCGCCATGAAATTTTCTGTGATATTTCAGGTATATATTCAACAGTGGCTGTAAATTGTGTTTGACGTCATGGGGTGGTTTGTCAGCCCACACCTGAGAAATGTCATTTTTCAGTATTCATTTTCAAATATGTGTTGCTACAACAATTAAGGAAAATGCAAAAATGAATAAAACGTATTAATTTTGTACTTAAAGGGTTGAAGTGATTGTCCGGTGTGCAAAAGGTCACACCAAGTGGACATATCACAACAAACATGAAACGTTGACCCAACGTTGATTTATTGTTGGGCCAACGTCACAGACGTTGGGCCAACAATAACTCAACGTTGGCTGAAAATCTCGTGTTTGTTGAGACACGACACTGTCCGCCATAACTGGTGATGACAGGCCGCGCGTGACCTGTCCACCCTGTCAGATGACCCCCAACTCAGGTTGTCTGACCCGCTGACCATACGGGGCGAACATTCAAAGGTCAGGGGTCAAACTCTTGACCAGTGGGGGTCAGCGTGTTATAACGGTGGAGTCGTGACCTGGGATCACCAGAGCAGAGGTTTGCTGATTTTATTTAAAATTTAAATCAATTGCGATTTAATTTTTAAACAATTGCATTTTTGTACGATTATTGTATATATTTGTGTATATAAAGCATAGTAAATTATTCATAACGGTCTATAGTTAATTAAGATAAGGGTTACCATAATAAATGGTTATTTTTCGATTTCCACGAGTTTTATTGGTAAAATATATCACACAATTGCAACATAGAAATACCAATTAAATCTCTTAAATTAGAGTTTGAGTAGACTAACAGCCAATATTATTCAATAGTAGGCCTATGCCATGTTCTAAGATTAAGAACGCTGTCTGCAGAAACGGAGACTAATGTAGAAAACCAAATCTTATAAAATTTCATTTTCTGTTAAAAAATCAATCACGGGTTTGAAAAAAACCAGTTTGATTTATCAAAAGGTCCCAGCTCCTGACAAATGGCTCGTGCTGGTCATCCGAGAGGCGCAAATCACCCCTGACCCCACCCACCTTGTAACTGACCCCTGTTCACTGGCTGGCTGACCAATGTCCACCCTGTAACTGACCCCCGCTGCGTCGTTGATCACGGGCAATGCTTGGTAATATCATCACCTTCATCATCTCACATAAAACACCCTGGTCGCGCGCCGTGCTCTGTGAACTCGTGCCAAGGGTGGATCTCAAACCGTGTGATACCGAAAATATACTTTTAACCCTGATCCTGCTGATCACGACTAGTGTCGTTTTTTTATCTGTTTTATTAGGCGACTAAATCACTGTTATTGGGAATGAAATGTGTGTCTAAATGTGCAAATATTGCAAAAAAAAATTTGCAAATATTTTTGCTCAAATTAAACACATATGAGTAATTTATTTTCAGCCAC
The DNA here is from genome assembly GCA_964017125.1 of Flabesymbios commensalis. NCBI lineage: Eukaryota > Metazoa > Annelida > Polychaeta > Terebellida > Flabelligeridae > Flabesymbios > Flabesymbios commensalis. The sequence goes on along the minus strand of OZ024906.1, from coordinate 64,775,576 downwards.
TTGAAGTTGTTGGTCGCGGTAGCGAGCCACGTGGGTGATAATTTAAATAAATTAACTTAGCAGGATTAGGGTTAATTTGTTTTTTGTACAAAGGTTAATAACTGCAAGATCAATTCTTATCTTTGTAGAATAAAAACGCAATGATTTCGTATCATCCAATATATTATGTTTTAAAAATTGCGCCCTCGTTAAAAACATATATTTGTCGCGGGATATATTCAACATTTACAATTTTGAAATGTGCTGCATTAATACCTCATTGTAGTATTTAACCAGAGATGTTTAACGCGTTTTAGAGGCTTATGGTCTCTAAGTGGAAAAGACATATCACGATGTCATGGTTGTGGATCAATACTAAAATACATACAGAATTGATATGTTTTAAACCTGCTGTTGTCATTTAGCTGCGTATATTGTTAACTTGTTGCAAAAATATTGACAGGTATCTGAAACTGAATTGATTCATGTAGTTCAACTTCTGTTTTTCTCACATTAATAAAACATTCGTTCGCACCAAAGGCAAGTTATCAAGATCGAACAAAATATATATGCATTGTTTTAAAGAACAGGATAACCTTTAGTTCGTTTTATTCCTGCATTTTATTGAAATAATAGGTGTCGAGGCAGAATGGTTGTAATATGAAATATAAAGAATAAATTATTGTGAAAAGTTTTGACTTGGTAAGTGAAAATTACCGACATTTGTTCAATTTGATACTTAAAATTTGCCTCTTTTGATGTTTAAACACTCATTTCATTCTCAATAACAGGGATTTGATCGGCTAATAAAACGGATTAAAAACGACTATAGTCGTGCTTAGCGGTGAAAAAGTTTACTTTTTAGTTAGCAAGAACTTCCATAATATTTTAATCACTATGAGCTGTGAATTGCAGCCACCGCAAATCTCACCTCACTTTAAATACAAACCCCAAATTGTATAATAAAAAATAACGAATAAGTGTAATATAGCAAAGCTAAGCCCCAAACGCCCTGCTTTTAACGGGTAGTGGCATGTTATATTTTGGCTTTTTTTTCTGTAGGTTTACCATAAATATCACATCAGTATATAATGATATAAATTAGTAGACCATGAAGTCAAAAATAATTACGGATGATGCCTAAAAAAATAGGGAAAGCAAAGCAAAAGTAAAATTATTGAAATTAGCGAAACCCTCCCTTTAAAATCTGCAAAATAGTGATAGTGTAGGAGAAAGTGAGAACCATCCCCAGTCAGTCGTTCTCCAGCCCCAGTCATGTGAAGTTGTGCCTGTTTTGCTCTATATAGCAGCAGTGTGGGCCCACATCAGACACTGCCAACGGCTCATCTGGTGGCATATAACCTACACCACTGTACACCAGCAGCTGGGCTTTTTGCAGCAATAGAACAGTTGCCACATCAGTGTAATTTTACGTTTTCCAAATAAGTTGAAAGGAAATAAATCTACTGACGATGACAATATACTATAAATGAATACATTTCCTTTACAATCAATATATGTTTTGCCAATATACATATTGAACACAGAGCCATATGGATGATATTACACATTATCTAGTTGATATTCTGTATAATTTTAATAATGTTATTTCAGGAGAAAACAATCACCTTTAAAATGTAATACTCCCAGGCTTTCCCATATATACTACGGAGCCACACGACACAAAAAAGAAGAAAAAAAAACTGTTCTGTAAATTTGTTGATTTGCTATTTAACCCTTCCAATACGACTCCCGAGATAACTCGGGAAGGCCTACAACGGATGGCATCCCCAGTACAAGTACCGAGATAAACCCTAGATTTCTTTGTTTATATATCCTAAGAATTTAAAGAAAGGGGTGCCGTAGCATTATCGGGGTATTACATTCTATATATATTTAAAAAAAAAAAAAAATTCTCCTGAACTAACATTTTTTTAAATTAAATGTGATACAGTATATAAACAGTTACTTAATTAGGCCTACAATGTGTATTTTCTGAATCAGAATCATATTTGATGAAACATGTGGCTTTAGTTATTATTTGGTTGAAACTGGAACCAACTTTATTTAGGTTTACTTTATCCACTATTATTGCAAACCATTGACTGTATTAGTGTATATGGTTTCTAAATAAAACTCATATATATAATTTTTCAAAAAAACATTGTCTGGACATTTATAAACTCAAATCACAAGTTACGACAAAGGTGAAGTTGAGATATATTCTAACACAAGTAGAGCAGAACGTTTCGTGCTAGTATCCCTGAATTTGCAGGAATAAGGTAGAAATATTTACCATCGTATTGCCAGGATTAATCAATTGAGAAAAACTTTTGATGCATAAGCTTACTAAAAGCCAACATTACTGATAATCTGGTGCTGATCTTGCACAACATGCTGTTTTTTTTAACCCTTTCCATGCCTATCCCGGACCGTGTCCGGGAATTTTAATACTGATTACAATGCCAATCCCGGACCGCGTCCGGGCTAGTTTACAGTAAATTCACTGCATGCTGAACAGTCGCTAAGTGTGGCCCGATGCATCCAGTGTGCTTCAAAACAATATAGGCGTGTACTACAGTGCCATCTAGTGACTGTTTGGCGGGTACCGGCCACTGCTACGCTCTGGTTTGACCGTGTATGGGCATTTTGTTGGGTTGATTCACAAAACAGTGGCGGTGTTGATGTTTTGGAGTGAATTAAAACAGTTCGCCTGCATACAGTCACAATGCCATAGAAAACTAGGTGAGCAACAGCTCAACAGTATAGGCCTATGTAGGGCTACTCTTATTCATATAGCGGGTATAGTATGTCGATTTATCCACTCTTTGCCGCAAACACAATACGTTCAACAGATGCTGGTTTAATGTTGGCCCAACGTCCGCGACGTTACACCAACATTAACCAAGCATTGGTGCAAATTACGGCTGTGTTTGTTGCGTGTCTCGTCGTTATCTCATGTCTGCTATATATATATGCCTATCTGGGTCACGTCGCACTCTTTCTGGTTGACGTGTAATTTTTACCTCAATGCGAGAAACCGATCTGATCTGTTTGCAGCCTCATTAGTCAGCATTATTCAGCGTCTGTCTCACTGGCGTGACCTCTTGTTCTGAATATGTGTTATGAGAGCTCCCGGGTAGCGCAACGACTATGCCTTTCGGAATCTAGTACCGCACGAAAAATGTCACTCCTCAGGTACCGTTATCACCCTAAGACTACATAAGACACTGACTTTCTGAAATAGTGCTTGACCCTGAATGATCCAACTACAGTCATGTATATATATCACTTAGCTCACGCATAAATAAAGTTGGAAGGCATAAAACGGTATTTTTCGTATTTTTTATCGAGTTTGACCTTTATATGACCTTGATATGACCTTGGAATGACATTTACACACCACCTCAGTATAGTGGAACTCCAACCCATGTTACCCTTTCCACACAGTCATATGTAAATTTGTTGCAATTCAAGGCATAGTTCAACACTACTATATTTGGTCACTTTTGGCATTCAATTTTAGTCCTGGAGAAGGGGGAATTGAATAGTGAATTTATCCGAAGGTGAAAGTTAGGCAAATCCGAAGGGGCTATTACTACTCGGGTACTCCTCGGGTACCTTAAAACTACTTGCGACACCTTCTGAAATGGAGCTTGACCCTGAATGATCCAACTACAGTCATATATAACACTTAGCTCACGCATAAATCAAGTTTGAAGGCATAAAATGGCAATTTGTTGTAGTTTTTATCGAGATTGACCTTCATATGACCTTGACATGACCTTGGCATGACCTTTTCGTTCAACCCCAGTAAAGTGCAACCCCAACCCGTCCCACCATACATTGCCAGCTACAAATATGGGAGTTCACTATGAATGATGTTCTGTAGGCCTACTGATGAATCTTAATTAGTTTTTTTTAGCCAAAATAACCATTATGCTAGAGTAATTAGGCATTGTAGTAATTGGCAGGGGCTGAATTATTGGGCATGGAAAGGGTTAAATGTTTACAATAACTGTGGGTTGAATTCGGTTACTTAAGAGTCTGAGCATAAGGTGGTATTTCTGAATACAAACTGAGGGAAGAAATCGAAGAAACACGCAAAGATGTTTCTATAACACTTGTAGTTTGTTTAACCTGTCACTTCTGATTGACAGTATGATACTGTAAATATATCCTTATTGGCAAGACAAAGAAAATGAAGGTAGTTTCGTCCTTACTATTGGTGTGGTTATTCTGCCATTAAAAAACCATTGTAGTATACTCTATTGTGAGGATGTATCGTGTACTGAAATTTCATCGCTTTTGTCAATGTGAAATATAAAAAAGTTAAATTTACCGGTTTCGTAATGACTAAGAGAGATTAAATTTCATGTTAGAAGGAATCTTGTGATTAGTCACCTTTTTATTGAGCAAATTATTTATTGGTTAAACCTATATTTTCAACTATTGACATGACTTTCCTAGTCGTCAACAGCCACACACGTTTTGCTATATGGAGAAGCAAGTGTTTAGGTCTCAGCTTGTGAAATGTGATAAATAATCATGTTCTTGCATTTATTAGTTGGCCTACCTACTGCGAAGTCAAAAGTTTCAGCCGGCTGCAAGTCTGTACCATAGTTAAGTAAGATAGTTAGTTAAATAAAATATAAATCAGCACTCGATGTGTTAGGGGTGAACTACGAACTACCGTTATAATTACGTCCAACAACACGAAATATTATTATTAGCAGCTCTGAATGACAGAGCCTCTTTAACTACCCCATTTTATAAATGTATTTTCATTTTACCATTTTATATCATTTTATATTAGTGTGAAAATCTAAGTGCGTGCGAAGGTAAACAACAGTAACTACTCAGTTGACAAGTAAGCAATTACTGCTCCCTGCCTCTTTTAAGCATTCATATAAAATCATATGTTGTTACGAGTCGTCATAATTTTGACATCACAGCAGTGACATGCATGGTAACAATATGTCATTGATAGACCTACGATTGACTTAAGATAAAGTTATAATTATTTCTTGCTGCCAGTCATAATTGTGACGTCGGGATGGTGACTGTTCCTACAAAGAAGGACGATTGGTTATAAGGTGTGTTTTTTAATCTTAAGTGTAACATGAACAGGACAAGCCTGCCAAAACGTCCTATTGTGATGAGCCGGGGAGAGAACACTCGAGCCTTTGTAGGCGTGTCGCATATCGATTGCGCTCTGGAGTATCGAACACGTCCGACGCGGGAGCACCTTTGACAAGCCGTCTGGGAATCTCGCATTATCATTGAAATATGGACGATAAATCTGGCGTTAAACAAGAGAGAGTTTCCAGGGAACATGTGGTCGGCTGGCTCATTTAATTCTTCATTATAGCAGCGTTGAATACGGTGTGGCGGCCATTCAGCACGCTTTGAGCACCGCGGTCACTTCACACCGTTTGTTGTCGGTAGTCTGCTATTGATATGCTTAGACATGTATAATAACGTCATTCGCAAATATGTCATATTTGTGCTCTCTAGTTAATTATTCCGTATTTTATTCATATATTTTAACAACTAAATTATTACTCTTTTTACAGCATAATTTTGCTGTTTCGATGGGATGGATAGTGTACAATATCATACGCGCTAAAAAGACATAAGATGTCGACTGGGGAGATGCTTCATGATGGCCGCCATCGAGCAGACCACATCACGCCGCCTGGTGGCTGCAGACATCCCAGAAAACACGAGACATTTGTATAACATTAATACACCGTCGTACCAACGTTGAAGACGCTGGTCCGACGTTGTATAAATGTTATACAAATGTTTTGTATTTATTGGGGATGCACGTGCCAGCCTTTATCAACCCAGTAAGAGAGCATCTGTCAATTGAATGGTTTGACAGAGATCGGCTGAAGAGCGCCAGGCCCAGGATACGTAAAGCGGCCTGCTCCGCGACTCCCATTAATTGTACTAATTAACTCACAACTGATGCTGTCGACCGTGTCACATTTAGCCATTGTTTTTTTCTTGTGTGTTTATTGTATTGTTTTGCTAATTAATTTGTTAAAGCGGCCAACAAAGCTGTCCAGTGAGATCGCTCTCCTGTTTCTCCGCCGGCACCTTTCACTGTGGCAGTTGTCAGTGCTGTAAAACTTTCTCTAAATACCACAATGTCTCCCCAGGACATATCAGGCTTATTTATTAATTTGTAATGACATTTTCGCTATATATAGTTCTGAAGGTCAAAGCATGATGGTAATTCAATCAAATGTTTTTAATCATTTTTATTACACGATTTTATTTAAAAAAAATTTACTTCCCTTAAAATCGTTCTCAATAAAAGGCCTACATGTAATTTCTATACATGATAGGTCCGTATTTATTTTCATGACCTGTTCAAAGTCCTCATTGAAGACCAAAATTATTATGAGGTCATATAATTTTAGCCTAAATTTAGCAATGTATATTAAATGTATATTACTAGTACTAATTACATGTTAGTGCAAACTTTATTAATTTAAATTTTCACCCACTTGAAGTAGTGTCTCGCTGAATCGACTAACAAATTCATGTGAATAAGATGTACATATTTGTTTGATACCCAGAATTGCAATTCTTGCTGATCAAACGGTGATATAGAATTATTGGGAATATTAACAAAAATCGAATCTAAACAAAATTACCTTTAACCCTTTAACCGCCGCAAAATTTGAAAACAAATGACCTCCATTTTGTCAAATCTGAATAATTTTCACTCACTTGAAGTTGTGGATCGCGTCAGCGAGACACAAATTCAAGTGGGTGAAAATTCAGAATAAATAATTTGGCGGTTAAAGGGTTAAAACGGCAAATCACACAACTCTGCATGTAGTGTGGTTAGCTACAAAAATTTGAGAAATGTGAAGTCTGAAATTGCGTGATTTTGGAAATGGCATTTGAATGAATGAAAAAATGAATGAAAGGGGTTTTAGGCCACGTTTGTGCACATTTAGGCTGGGCCAGGAGAACCTCGTGAGGATGGTGAATTGAATGATGATTATGACACTGACACAGGATTCGAAATTCGAACCCTGGCGGGCTGAGGCCGAGCTCGCTACCTCTCGGTCACGAAGGCTCTCCACAACATTGAATCTTTATGAGTGAGCAGGGAAGAAACATTTTGAAGTTTTGATCGTCATGAATATTTGCTTTTTATTGCGACTGTTACCATGGTAACTTGTAAATATAAATAAATATTATTGATTCGAAAATAAATGAGAATAAGATTAAAATAACAGATTGAAAATATTTTTACCAGATATGCTGGAGAGAGGACTGTCGATGGCTGAGCAGCAGGAGGTACGCTGTGGCTCCAATTGGATCTAATTTGTGAAGGATTACCCCGTCAAACTGTAGTAAGATTATACAGTGGCATGCGTGCGTTCAGAACTGTGATTTTGTCTCGCGTCCCAGACAAAACCACACACAAGTTATCGTTGATCTCGCGCACGCGCACAGGTGAAAAGTTGATGTGTATCTAAAGGCGCGTGTCACCTGTCAGATCCGGCTGCGTGCAGTCATGCCGCGATCTGCACAAGCGCTGAAATATTTTTGTATTGAGACCAAAGGTTTTTTTTAAATCATCATAAGTGTCTTAGTTAGCCCTTCCCGATTCATTTGAATACCTATGTCATGGGTGTACGGCCGTTATAAATATTTGTACTCTTTATACAGTGCAGGGATCGACTTTAGACGTCGGAGTCTGACGTCTACAGACGTCAGAATTTGACGTCTGAAGTCGATCCCTGCCCTATATGACCAGTCCATAGGCCTATATGACTTCAGGAAAAGGGAAACAACCCAGTGTTTTAATCAATTTATATTCGCCTGAATAAGAGAATCGTGTGTTATAGCGCCATAGTTTCTGAAAAATATCCCCTTTATAGACACGAAATCTGCTACGACAGCATACGCATGCTGATGTATTCAACGCAACACCCCAGGTGACGTGACAGAGATTATCTGAAAAATAGCTTGTGTGTGTCTGTATTTTATATTTGTTTAATGTATCACTCCATTGTCATCCAAAGCTGGGAAGGGCGGGGGCCCTGGTGCAGTGATTTATAAAACTGCCTGCTTGGGAAGTTTCAAAGAAACCACATGTTTTCCTCCATGACCGAAAAGTAGCGAGCTCGGCCTCAGACCGCCGTGGTTCACATTTCGAATCCTGTGTCTCGAGGGCAGTGCCATCTCATTCATATCACCATCCTCGAGAGATTCTCTGGGCCCAGTTTAGCCTATATGTACACAAGGGAAACCCCATTCATTTCATTCCCAAAACTGGGAGTTCACATTATTCTGTCTGGCTGTGTTATGAGGTATGACATACATTGTAGCTTTGAGATGACGGAGACGTGATACAACAAACATCCCGCTAATCCGCAATTTAGAGCTCATGAGTGAATGATTTTATCCAAGAAGTTTATCCTTTAAATCGCTGAATTACATTATTTAAATTTTCACCCACTTGAAGTTGTGTCTCGCTACCGCGACCCACAACTTCACGTGGGTGAAAATTATTCATATTTGTTTCATTTGAGACCACACATTGGCAAATCTTGATATTTAAACACTCATTTTGTCCCCCAATAACTGTGATTTCAACGGCTCATTAAACGGATTAACCCTTTAACAACCAAATAATTTAATCTGAATTTTCACCAACTTGAAGTTGGTCTCGCTGACGCGATCCACAACTTAAGCAAGTGAGTGAAAATTATTCAGATTTGACAAGTGGAGATCAACTGTTTTCAAATATTGCTGATTGACGTCACTTTTTATCTTTGACATTTAAAAAATGGCACTTAATGTGCTAATAAAAAATAAAAACCCGAATATAAGCGGCACCGGCGATTTTACGACTATAGTCGCGCTTCGAGGTTTAAGGGTTATATGTGGTGAAGTCAACTGCTTCTTATATACAATTATTATGATGATGAGAGATGTGGATTGTGTTATCATTTTATTTACATTTACTTCGAACAAAAATAAAAGATGGGTAACATATTTTAATGGACAAAACAGTTATCTTCTTGAAATGTGTAGCGATGCTTTCTTATTGAAAGTAAAGAAAAATGAGAAATTGTTTGTTATAATTGCAAACATGTTCAACAAGCAGAAACTGCGACCCTGGATAAGAACAAAGCCGAAAATGATCTGTTTAGACCAAGGCTATATGGTTTTCTATGATCCCCACAAAGACTAGTCCAACCAGCATAAAAGCAGAAAAGATAGATCCCCTTTCACACCATTGCTCTTTTGCTAAAGTCATGTCCCTTTAAGTCCTTATACATACATGTTGCAAACGTTGTTTATCATCACTGCCATAGACTTGACAATAGGTGGGTTCAGGCAAATGCCGTCATTACACCATTATATATCATGTAGTCCCACCCTTATCGGGAAGTCGCAGTATCGGAATAACTTGCAAATCTAATGACGAAAATATAGAATATATAGAAATAAGCGTGAAGACAAACGATAGAATCGTTGGGGCTCAGAGGGTTGTATCGCTGCGAATACCTGACCGCACGTGATCATCTGTAAACATATCGATGATAGATGCGCAGCGGACCGAAATATGAGCCCCTGATCAACGACGATCATGCACTTAACAGTTTTGTTGGTAAAACAAATAAAGAAGAAAGCAAACATTTGAATCGTAAAAGGCACATGTCAACCTTTGCAGACTTATCAAAAAGAATGACTTTATCGTCAGATTTAAGAACGATCGCAACAGCGGTAATAGTTATGTAGAGAATTAAGATACCGCTCAGGCCCCATGGGCAAGGCGGAAGCTGGCCGGCGCTGGAGTCCCGGTGCGCATGCACAGACACGGTCGCTTGGTAACAGGTCACGGTGTGCGGGCGAGGTGAGTGTTGACAGAGGATGAGCAGGATATTCTACCCTAGGGGACCTGGTTACCGATCCTGTTGTTGTTCCACTCCTCGGATCTTGTCTTCTCCTCCGGGATGTGCCAGGGGCTCCAGGTATGGTGAGGCAAACAAATCAGCGGCAATTACCTCCGTCAATAACCTGCATCAACCTACTGCGCTCCACGTCATCAGTCTCTGTGTGCAGCCCGGGTGCTGTACATCTCGAAATAGTCAGCTCACACATAAATATCCATCAGCCTAAAAAAAAAAGATAAATGTTTCAGACCGTGTTTCACCATTTATCATATACAATTCTAATTATTGTAGGTGACGGTGTGGTGGCTGTAACCGTTGATTGAAGTTAGAAAATCGTGGTGATTAAAAAGCGGAGTCGACACCCTGGGCAAAGTGTACACACACACATCCTTCGCCAATGATTTGAGGACAAAAAGCTGGCGTTCAGGTGCCGTGTGGGAAGACAATGTATAGGTAAACATCTAATTGAGTTGCTTTACAGACTGTTGTGTTTGTAATGATGTCTGTGGGTGTCAGATTACTGTTTACTTTGATCCCAACAATGTCATCATAATAATTCACCACCATACTATATCTCTGCTATATTCCATTTCTTGGTGTCCTAACTTAAAGAAAATTTCTTGTGTTGGCTTTCAAATGTGACAGTTTCTTCAACATGTAAATAAATATGATAGATTTTTTTTTGATTTATATTTTTAATTCAAAACAGTGCTACGTGCGTGTGTCAAAATCGTCTCAATGGACAGGGCATTTTCATTATTTTATTTATACTTATTTTAATATTGATATAAGCACTATGTATATAATACAAATCTGAATATGTCATACACAATTTAAGTTTAAATGTGAATTATGACACAGATAAATCTATAAATACCACTAGTACATTGACGACAAAATGGTTTAAAGTTAAGTATTAGTGTGAGTGACACAGTCACTGAATATAGCGGTGCACTCCGTTTTCGAAAGCAAGTGCATGCAATTTTATTCGAACCTAAAATACTTTAAAACACCCTAAACATGCAATTTTCAATGATAAATGCATTCACGTTTATATGATATTTAAATTATGGTCAATACAGGTCTAAAAAAGACACAATGACATAGACATAATCACAATGATGTATGAAATCGGCGTTCATGATGTAAAATGTTCAGTTACACATTAAAGGTCAAATGTAGGCCTAAAGGATTTGTTCTCATAAAGGAAAATACAATTCTCAAGTTTATAAAAGTATCTATCGGCTGAGTCACTCTGTCATTGGTCGGGGGTAGAATACCATACTTAGTCCGAATAGTCAAACAAACTATATTTTCAACCAAAATAATCATCTCTCTGTATAATTTTACTGATTGTTGGTTAATCTGTGAATTAATGCTGATTATAAACTTTTTCAAACTCCTTTGTATTTGACATTCAATTTAAAGCGACTCTGTCAGACCAAATATCATCAAAAGTCATCTTTTTTATTTTGGCTCCTTGATATGTCGATAGCAATGTCAACATGTCCACAGATGAGAATTGCGCAAGTCCTTTAAATTTTGGTTTGCTGTGGCAACGTAACAAGGGTACCGAAAACCCCGTTTATCGATTATGAAAGGATTTCTTATTTTGGACATGCATGTCTAGAGTTAAATCTTGTCCTTATTTATCTTTTACCTGGTAAATGGGCAACCCAGAATTATTACTACAATAATCCTGTGGACATCAAAAGGCTCTGACACAAAGACCTTTATTTTTATTACGATCACTAGATTTGGCCAGCTGAAAATGGCCTATAATTTTAATAGGCACTTGAAATATTTGATTCAATTACATGCATCCGACTTTTTCGGTAGGCGGCGCAAGTGTTGTTTTTACACATCTTGCTGTGTGGATAATATGGTGGTCACTGTGACCCGGTCTGTTGCGAAGTGAGTTAGGCAGCTCAGTTATGCCGGGTAGGCTACATGTATATCCCATGTACAACTGTTTTTAACATCGAAATCAATTGCATGTAAATGTGAATGGTACAAAGCATACAACAGGCTTTCAAATGAGAATAACCTATCTGACATGCGAATATCTTGTCGCAGCTTCTTTCACAGACGAGCTAATAATTATGTTAATATCATTATGTTGTGCTTCTACAGTTTTTTTCTATGGGGCAAAGTACCTTTATTAGCAGATAAATGCGCTCTGTGCGCCTCTGAGCTCGGTCCGCTGAGAATATAGGTGCCATAGAAGTTTTTATTGATTTATATTGATTGATAGTCTGCTCGTACCAACTTTTAGATATGTAACAAATATTGAGATAAATTTATTCATATAGGCATTGGAATAGAAAACATGAATTAAGAATCTTTCTGTGGTAGCACAATGGCAGTATATCTAAAGTTAAACATAGAATTTTTCTATGAGACATCGGATGCATATTCCCTTAAAATAACCTCTATAACATGTCGCTGCGCTCTTTTAATGCACATTTTTTCATTCAACTCAAGTAAGATTAGGAAATTATATGAAAAAGATACATTTGTTATTTTATTGGCACGCACGCATTAAATGCTAAAGTGCGTTTTCAGTAATCAGATTGCTTGTCTTAGACAACAATAACAGATAGATTGGCTTCTGTACGACAGATAATCCACAAAAAAGGTAAAAGTTTTCTGTTGAAAGCCAAACTTTGTAAGCTTATGGAATAGTATAATGGTACTTTGTCGAATACTTTCGAAAAATCTAGGAATTTTATATCAATATATATACCATTGTCGAGCTCGTTGCCAATTACATCATATGTATATATAGCATATACTTAGGGCCTATTAGTTGAGTTTGTACTGATGGTTTTTGTTGACTTAAAGAAATCGGAAGACTCAAAGCTGCATAAAATATGACTTATCAGTGAGTGTTGTCAGTGATATACACCAGTAAATACTCGGCGCCGATGTAAACAGTCTCAATGACGTATGGGGCCGATATCGAACAAGAAAATACAATAGGCGGTGTATTGACGAACCTTCGCGGAATATTCGGTGAAATATCGCCGAATATATATCGGATGCTCGGTGATGCATGTGGGGTTATCAGGGATTATCGGCATTACATCCGATAACAGGTACAACCATGTATTTTGAACGGCGGTGTTTTATATCGGTCGACCTTCGGATTGTGACAGACTAATACCGGCTACATGAGTAATGGTGATGTTTTCACGATGTCGCGGTGCCGCGTGGCGAAGTCGTGGCGTTATTATATAGTGTCTTGGTTTATCTCGTCGAATGTGCGCCGAATATTCCGCGATATATCGCTCATGGTTGTCGGCGACAAGATATCAATAGAAAATTTCAATGCATGTATTGCCATTTTTCCCGATGTCACGATGCCTTGGTGAAGCATGGCGATTACTGGCGTACGTCGCTGATTATTCGCCGAAACTCTCGCAAATTGTGGCGATGTCCAAATCAGTGCGGGGCCCTAGGGTAGTGGTTAGCACCGCTGCCTTTCACGCCAGAGTCCGGGGTTCGGTTCCCAGTCTCGGCGGTTTGAAAGAAACAAAATTGTTTCTTCCCCATCCACGTGTGAAAGTTAGTATTGTGGGCAGCCTCCGTGACCGAGAGGTAGCGTACTCGGCCTCAGACCGCCAGGGCTCGAATTTCGAATCCTGTGTCTGGAGGACAGTGTCATCTCAATCATCTCACCATCCTCAGGAGGTTCTCCTGGCCCAGTTTAGCCTATATGTGCACAAAGGTGGCCTAAAGCCCGATTCATTTCATTTTTAGTGCATCGCAAAAGCATCGAGAGGCTTAAAAAGCCTATGGGACCATATAATAGCATGATGAGATCTCTGACGTCCAAATGTACATCTTAAAATTTTTTGATGTTTTTTTTTTCAATATTCATGCATCATCATATACTCGACATTGAAACAGCGCTGGCTCATTTTGTTGAGTGAAGAGATCGTGCAGTCCGGATATCGCACATATTAGAATATATTATAATATTATGCGACATTATTGTTTGGCCCAAAATGTACGTTATTAGCCAGCCGTCTTCGACGTCGGCCCAACATTAAAACAACATTGGCCCAACGTCTCGTGTTTGCTGGGCGTAGAAGTCGTCACATGCGTCACAAAACTCTTGTTTTATGAGTATACTGGTTATGATTGTCATACATCAATATATGCAATCATCATAATGTACTCATATTCCTTTCTCTCGGCAAAATCCGAAACAAAGTGCGAGGTTATCTGCAATGAACAAGTGATATTTCTGATTAAACTTAATTTGTTTTTCAAATGCATGGAGAACCTTAAATTTGTCTACGAGTAAAATTACTATGGGACATTGCTTGAAAACATTAATGCTTTATAATCTTGTGTTTATTATGGAAAATCAAACTGAATTGAAAAAAAATGAATCTGGAACAGAGAACAGGCGATTTTCAAGTAGGCCTAATATAAAAAATAAGGAATAAGGAAAATATAAGGGAAATGTAAGGAGAATTTTTTTTTTTAAAGATTTAAATATATAACATAATTCCAACTGGCCAAGTAATCACACACTTCCTTATTTTATATAATATATTTAAAGACTGTCCAAAATGTAAAATCAAAATATAATTATATTTTAACCCTTTAACACCTAAACCGCCCAATTCATCCCGAACGTGGCAGATTTGCCTGAACAGCCCCAATTAGCCCAACCAAAGAGCCTATTATATACACCCTCTTTGGCCCAACTGCACATGACATTGTTTACAACATCCTGGATGTCCTCTGATGTCTCATCACAAATCTGAGCATGTTGAGCTAGCCGGAACAGTTTCCCATTACATTTCACATAAAAACAATGTCATGTTGCCATTGAACTTATTGGTGTAAACAACAAAATAATTTGCACTATTTCATATTTTCCAACAAATTCCAGGGAAATCAGCCATGCAAAGCGGAAATCAGCCAGGTGCTAAAAGGTTAAGAGCGTGTCACATGGTTCGCAAATGGTCTTTCAGGCCCCACGGCGTTTCTCCCAAATGAAAACAAACATGTCGAAGAGTCAATTCTCTATGACTGCAGGCACACGACAGCCATCACAAAACCTGGCTCAGCGCTCACCCAGCAATGGGCTGACGTTTAGCCAACATCTCGCGTGGTGTAGAAGGGGAGGAGTGGGAGGGGAGTCTGCTGTTGAAAGCTTCTCCTGGCGACTGATCATAGCTTGCCTCTTTCTCGTCTCCCATTGTGCCTCGTTTGGGAAGGATTTCAATGGCGGATTGCCGGATCTCTTCACTCAACAAACTCAAACAATTGAGCCGGCGCTGTTTCAATGTTGAGCCTGCGTTGTTGACGCTGGCTGAACATTGAAACAACGTTGGGCAAGTATATTGAGTTTGTCGGGAAGTGCATATGGCATTAGTTTGTCTAACAGGTGGTGGATCGATGTTTTGCTGGAATTGTCCCCGTTTTTTTCGCCAGTCTTTCTCTATTCTGGGACAGTGTCTATGGCGGCGACGTAATACTGCAGGCCTTTTTCATTAGGTTTTTGTGTTTTGTTGACATTTATCCTATTCACTATCCGATATTTGAACTGCCAACCGTTTTCATTTTTTTTTATTGCATAATAACGATGATCACCTTCAGCCAAGTTTAAATTTAAATGTTAGGCCTACACTTAGAGCGAATGTTCATACAGCCTGTATCACGAGATAATGATGAGCATCTAATTCTTTTTTTTTAATTCTCAGATGTTTTAAATGGCAAACTAATATATTTCAACCATTCCCAGCTAAAAATGTGATCTACATTATGTTGGCATTTTCTAAATTGGTAGAGCTCATTGTGATCAAAAAGGAAAATGGAAGTTATATTTCACAATAATTACCATGGAGTTTTTGTACATCACCTACTCTAAAGGCATCAAAATTAAATATGGACATGTAGCCTATAACCGACTGTCTTTATAGGCCTACGTCAGAATCTGCCGTATGTAGACGGCAGAATCTGACGTATAAAGACCTCCCTGCACTGAAAGAATTAATATATTTCTAATGGATGTAGACCGATTACATATATATTCAAATGAATCAGAAAGAGCTAACTAAAACATTTATGATTATTTCAAATTGGAAAAAAAACCTTTGGTTTCCATGGTTTATGCAAAATAATTCAGCGTTGTGAGGGTCAAATCTAAAGATGATACTAGCCATAAATAATGTACTGATTGTGTAATAAGGTCTCACCACCCCAGATGCCAGTCCCTTTGAAATACATGTAAAGTACCTCAATTCCACGTCCAATTCTACTTCTTTTTGCCCTTCCCCCCTATATAGTGCTGCATATAATGATATATCCTGAACTGTGCTTTTTCAAAAACAGCACCGATATGGGTTTGCTACCCAGACAGATTTTGAGTAACGCCCCCTAGTGTGTAAAAAGGTCACCATAGTTCCAATTAGGCTAAAATTCATACCCTCATTCACCACATTTTCTACATGTACTTATTAGATATCCACAGAATTATAACTTCTTTGTAGCTGTTTTTATTTCAACAGATGTCAAAACAGAATCATTAAAAATATTTTGTGTGATGATTCCATCATTAGTAGACACCTGCCGTGATTTCGTCTTATTTACGGTGGTGAGACCATAATACTACTGACGGGACTGTCATATTAGTAGAGATCAATTGACACGATATGAGTATCCTGTCAGACATCATTGAGGCAGAATCACTCTTTTAGGGGACATATTAATGGTAGGACAAGCTTCTCAGCCTTTAAACTCAACATATAGATCCCTTTCTGTCGAATCATAGAACTATGCTAGATAACCTGTCGCTCACAATATGTTCGCTTCACTAGAGGCGTGTGGCCTACGTGATCATCTTGCTTGCTTGGCACGTTGAGGTGCAACGCTGGGCCAGTATTAAGTCAACATGGGCTTAACGAATTTTGCTTAACGGAAGTGCTTTCATAATGTTGTAATATTGTGCCAGAAAATGGTTGATAAATACCATTAATGAGCTGTAAGCAATTTAAATATTAGCGCTATTTCTAGCTTGGATCAACACTGATAATTGTCAGATCCTTTCTGGTGAGAATACATTTAATTTTGCTATGGTTTTGGGTGTCCGTTGTGAAATTCGAGCTCCAGCGTATGGAAGCTAGGTTAAGCAATGCACCATACCACCAGTAGGGCCTAACATTAGGATATCAGATTAGTATAATTTATGCAAGTTCTTTTGTCGTGGATTAATTTCCGTGAATCTTATGGTCACTAGCTATTTTATGTTATGCTGCCGAACAAGAACAGGATTACAAAAAACAGTTTCAAACGATGCATTTTAAACAAGCTAGCCATTACGATGTTTTGTGGGTCATAAGACAATAAACATTACGATGTTTTGTGGGTCATAAGACAATAAACATCATATCAATCCAACAACGCATTTCTGAATAAATCCCACGAACAGGTGAATAGAGAGGGACATGGCGCAATGGTTAGAGCGTGGCGCTTTGCCGATGTCGCTGCCTGCCGTGCGGTTTCGAACCCCGCTTTGTGCAGGATTTTCAGAGAAATATCATGTTTCTCTCCTCTCAATCTTGGGACATTGTTTCGATGTTGTGTCCTTGGACAAGGCACTTCACCCTCAAATGCTTGACTTGACTCAGGTGAAAATGAGTAACTGGTAGGACAGAAATGGCAATGTGAACGATAAGTTCAATGCGCCGAAATGGATGCAGCAATATTCTCTCCGTGGAGTTTAAATGGAACACAAATGAACAGGTCCAGTGACCAGGGGGGTAAAATGTAAAATCGGATGATAGGTCTTCAGACTTGATATCAGACTATAAACCTGCACTTTTACCTTTATATGGTGTCATGTTTAAATGGATAATTATGCAATAATTATTTTGAATTGTTTTCATCGCAATCGTTGCCATTGTATGGAAGACCATCCCAGCAAACACGAGACGTTAACTCAATGTTGGCTCAATTTTAGTCCATGCTCTGCGACGCTGGCCCAACATTGAACCAACATTGGGTCAAATCTTGTTTTTACTGGGATCAGCCAACAGTTGTTCAACCGATTGTCTGCAGGAGAACTGAGCGTTTCGCTTGATTTAGACAATTATTGTTATTATCATTGGAAACCAGTTGATTGCAAATAACACATGCTGGCTTTCCCAGTAAACCCAAATATTTTTGTAACATTTGTACAATGTTGCACCAACGTCGAAAACGTTGGGCCAACGTTGTACAAATGGTGTAAAAATGTTTTGTGTTTGCTGGGTTGGCTATATAATCATTTTAACGGGTTATCTTATAGGCCTATGTATTATTATATGAATGTTGGTTTAACTCAGGGGCACACGTCCAGCTTTGGCGTGTCCAGATATAACTGATTTATAAACTCCAAATTGTTACCTACTTGCATTTAAATGTTGTAAATGTTTTTTTTCCACAGAGCAGTATGATAAATTATTGTACGTTACTATTACAATGAGAGCGCTATAAGATCGCATTTTGAAGGCCGTCCTGGATGGCTCTTTTGATTCGGCTGTGGCTCGTTACCTGATGTATCGGGTTCGAATTCCTTATTCGGATGGTTGTGATCCAATCTGTTCAGGGTAAGGGAGATCGGAGTATATTATAAATGCATTCATTTTAGTTTAATCAGAAGTGAAATGAAATGAAATGAATGGGGTTTTAGGCCACCTTTGTGCACATATAGGCTAAACTGGGCTAGGAGAACCTCCTGAGAAAGGCGAGATGACACTGCACTCCAGACACAGGATTCGAAATTCGAGCCCTGGCGGTCTGAGGGCGAGCACGTTACCTCTCGGTCACAGAGGCTCTCCGCAATATTGAATCTTTACAGATGAGCGGGGAAGAAACATTTTGTTTCTTGGAAACTTGGGGGCCAGAGTGGGGTTCGAACCCGCAATTTCCGACTTTCCAAGCCAGCAGCTTTAACCACTGCACCAGGTCCTCCGCCCTTATTCTGTAGTGAAAGGTGGATATTGTTACTATATTTTACTATAGCCGTTTCTCCTACAACTTTTCTCCAACTTCCTTATATTGCAGGTCGCTGGAAATTTCAAAAACCAGTCGAGATAGGAAATAAAAGTCAATCCTGGGAGGTCTGCGCATAGCTAGGCATATTAGAGTTCATCTCAAACAGGGAGTTGATTCGCGTATTGTGGCTGTGTTTGTGTGCAGTAGATTTGTAAACAGCGTGACCGCTGTGGGTTATGATGCCGGTGCGCGCTGTGGGAAGGAGAATAAAAGATTGAACAAGATTATGCGCGCGGACATTGTGGTTTAATTGCCGCAAACCACAATAGAGATGCGGATAACAATGCGGCCGGGGCGTGATCATTATACTTGTCAAATTGACGACGAAATGGGACACTTGCACACCAAACAGATCGGGTAACAAGACGTCCATTGTCAAATAACGCGCACGGGCAGCAGACTCCGTACGCTCGCCCGGTGCTGTTTTCGTGCTGGGCCAGCGTCTGCGACGCTGGCCCAACACGAGAACAACACCGGGTCAGCAACGTCTCTGGAACAGGCACACAGACCTGTAAAATTGTCTGATAGGAAGTGGCACGCACGCAGGCGCACAGCGGTCTCTCGCCCTCTAATAGGTCAGGCTGCGAACAGGGCTGCGCAGGCCAATGTCAGCCACACCCTGCCACGTGGTAATTACTAAAGGTGTGAAGAATGTTTTTGAGAAGCTCAAGCCAATGCAACCATGGCTTTCAATTGCGATACACATTGGATACTTTGAGACATCCCTGATGAATTTTGTAGTATATATAGGCCTATGTTCTACCACAAGCAATTGTTTTCTTTAAGTGGAAGTATTCAATATAAGTATTCGAATTTCATATCTAAGAAGGATTGATAAGGAATATTATAGTTTAGAATCGAATTCTGCTAATGTAGTCTAAAAATTAATACAGATGTGCCACTTACGAAGGCACAAACACTTTATTATTCCATATAAAGGCAAGCAAGGACACCGTATTCCCGTTTGAGCCATACTATCAGTATACCTCTCCTTATTATTTAATTACAAGGTTAGTTCAATTTCTTACAATAACTTTTCTCTATTTTTTGAGCGTAAAAGACGTTCGTTAAATTTAGACTTTGATTTTCCATGGCGGTATCAAACAGAGACGATGTCATTAATTAAAACTTGACCTATATTTAATTCAAAATTTATGGAAGACGTTGTATTCTCCGATTATTTTCTTTCTGATTCATTCATCTGGCTGTTCAAAATAACCGAATTTTTAAATTCATATTTACAGTGAACAAAAATTAAAGAAGTAAAGAGTAGAAATAATTACATTATGACAACATCATTTTTGAAGCTTAAGCACAACTTGGGATATCGGAAATTACTATTCATTCATCATATACATTTTAACTCTTTTTCCAATCCAATACTGTTTAAAAATGCGCTTGTGGATTATTTTTGAGAAAGACACAGACAGACGCCGTTCTGATTAGTGATAAAATGAGCCATCGGGTGGAGCGCCAATATAAAAACGGATAAAACGGCTGTGTGACCACCTCATACATGACATTATCTGATTATGTATAGGATAAAGCCCGATCAGCTCTACATTCTTAGCTGTGGAGAAGGCCGAGGCCGAAGGCCGAAGCCTTTTCTACAGCTAAGAATGTAGTGGTATGTTTTAAAGGTGATCTATCACCCCTTATATAGTATGAATAATTGTAACAAATAAATCAAAGTTGCCACAAGATGGGGCACAAGTGTTTCCTTATATAGGGTGATTGGCTATCATGTGACCCTCTCAGAGGGTCACATGATAGCTTATCACCCCATATAAGGACATAATTATTCATACCATATAAGGGGTGATAGATCACCTTATACAGTGTAATTCTGGCGATTCACGAAATAAATTCAATAAACCATTTATTTACTTTATTTCAAATATGATAAATAAATACGTGTTGCTGCACACCAGCATAATTAGTATGTAGCACTCATTCTGTACAAAGGTCAATGAACGGAAATAAATTAAAACTGCTTCACAACAAAGGGGACTAGCAACGCAGAAACAAGGAGAGTGAGCGAAAATGAACAATTATGTAATAATATATAAATATGGTTACGCAGATGAACCATTTTATACAAAACATGCTTTTGGTATTGCTGTAACATGTCAACAATACAATACAGTTAGGTTCACCTTAGAAAAGACAATACTGCACTGCAAAGCCAGAGAGCAGTATCTGCTTACTTGTGAAGTAAGCAGTTACTGCCTTTTGGCTTTCCAGAGCAGAATAAGTTGCCCAACACGGAGTCAACATTTAATGTTTGCTGAATAAGACATGTAAATAGTTGTTGTTTTTATCCACGAACACGGGCTCATCTACATAGTAATTCATCACACAAGCACTCCATGCCATAGATAGATTCTGATCTGCAAGGCCAAAAGGCAGAATCTGCTCACTTGTAAAGTAAGCAGATACTGCCTTTTGGATTTGCACGGCATTATTGGTGGTGGGATGTATTCCGAAGGTAACATAGCATCCCACTCCAGCGATTGAACCCACAAATAAATTCCATCGTCAGTGTATACATACACACATACTTTTATATAATTTCTTTTTTGAATATTTATTTTCATTATAAAGAATAATTTATTTTATCCCGTAAATTATTTCAAATTTGATGAGATTAACACAAATGAGTTTTAGATCCCTAAACACTATAAGGAAAAAGTTATAATTTAAAAAAAAAACCCATTAAAGTAAAGGCTAATATTATTTCAAATATCAGCTTCTTAATTGCAATCAATTGCCAAGCCGATTAGTGGCATCACTTTTGCAAAAGTAACATTCAGTTTGTGGAAATTATTCTGCCAGATAATTCAAAACGGTGCAGGACGTGATAGTAGCGACAAATCTAGAGAAACCAAATCCATTACTCTTTTGATATAATTATCATAAGCATCAGCACTTTCAGTCATTCTCACATTTTGTGCTGTTTTACAACAAATGTTCACATTTGAGAAGATATACAATTTTGTAAGACTTGCAAACCCTATCACTGACTGGAGCCAACGTTGTCCCGACCTGATGACAATTCTGTGATTTGCTGCATGGATGTGATTGTCACTGCGACTCGGTCGATACCCAGTAAACACAAGACGTTGGCCCAATACTTGTTTAATGTTGGCCCACCGTCAACGACCCTGGCACATCACAATCAACTTACGGGGCGGGGATCGACTTTAGACGCCAAAATCTGACGTATAGACGTCAGATTCTAAAGTCTAAAATCGATTCCCGCACTGTATTAGGAGTAAGAATTGTCCAAGGCCGTAGACCTATAACATAGGTATTCAAAGGAATTGGAAAAACCAGAAAAAGACAAATTTATGATGATTTCAAACTGAAAAAACCCTTTCGCTTCCAAGGTTTTAATAAAGAAATCAGGGTTGAACCAGCATCGGGTGAACGTATTGTGTTCGCTGGGTAAGACGTAAATGAATCAGCGTGGATGTCTATCAGTGGCCCTATGCTGGTTTAATGTTGGTACATCGTCTACGACGTTGGCCCAACATAAAACCAGCATTGGGTGAACGTTTTGTGTTTGCTGGGTGAGACGTAAATGAATCAGCGTCTATCAGACAGTGGACACCGCGTGTCTGTGATCCATTCCGGCGTAAAGGTAGTGCGACGCCATAGTCTCGTTCTTCACCAGGTTCAGAGACATGTTGGCGTTGGGGTCCTCGTACTTCATGGGGAAATTGTACTTTCTGCAAAAGTCTGTTTCGTGGTGGGTGGGTGCGTTCATGCCCATGTGGCCGTGCATGTGACCCATGTTCATGTTCATGTTCATGTTTATGTTTGCCGTGGTGAGGGCCGCGTGATGGTGACCAGGATGCGGCGCTCCCATGTGACCCACCAGGTGGTTCTCTTCTCCCATAGGCCTGCAACACACAATAATAAGAATAAGAATATGATACATGCATTTTAAATTATGAAGTCCACTATTATTAGGCCTATGTGATTTAAAGCTTATAGTTTAAACTCGATTCACTTAGCAATGATAACATTAAAGTAGGCCTACATGAGTTTCTCGATCCCCAATAAACTCTTCATTTATAAATGCGATACAGGAGGTTCTATATCTAACCTCCTTGATAAATTCTAGTAACTGTTCAAATGGTCAACTTGGAAAATGACAGATTTGCAGTTTTAGGAACTGTGCATATCAGGGCTAGAATTCTCGTACAAGTTACGATATATCGAACGCTTCGCATAGGTCAAGATCGCCATCACGACCAATGCGAAGCCTACGATATATCGTGCCCAGTGCCCAGTATCCCCTTATTGTGCCTCAGACTATGTGGTAATTTGGTAAATACAATTATTTAATGTAGTGTACAGGTTTATTTCTGCATAAATCACAGTTCCTTTACGTTTACTTTCACACCAGACTGGTATTTAATGCCTTCACAAATACCAGATAACTAGAAAATGCGGTTTGTCAAATAGAAATCCCAGCCTAAGCATCTGATCAACGAGGAGCTGGTGTTGTGTTCACTAACACAGCCACACTAAGCTCTGCCACTGACAGCAGCACACACCAGGCGGAGTCACGTTACATGACTCCTGTGTTATGCCATGGCTTTCGCTAGACGGCGCGTGGGGTGTCGTCTGCGCGAGGTGCTGGGTTTCAGTGGTCATGTGATCTGGGTTCTGATTAACCAGTGATTAGCTTTGTTGGTCAAACATTAATTTTAGTCACTGGCGAGCAACATATCCAAAGTGAAATGCCTCAGTGCACCATGTGGTGACATGGGCATTATAACATGTCCACCAGAAAATTGTAAAATAATAAGGACTATGGATATTGCTTTAGGGCATATTTAACTGGGAAGATCCTACTTTGGACATTATGATTAGGCTTAACAACAATATTAATTACTTAAAAATTAAAAAATGTTTAGGAAACGTTGAAATTAGCCATATTAATTTTACAATTCTGGGAAACGCAGTGACGTCACCGGAAACCTTTTTGGATGGTTACTCGGTGAAAACAATATTATAAGTCCACCTAACCCATACTTCAGTGTATTAGATTGCTAGGTGAAAATATTGCAAGTCAAGGCTATAGAGTTTCACAGAATAGATATATCCCAAGTCACTCTTAGGCCCCTATATTGTTTATGCTTCTGAATCTTAAAAGCGAAAAAATACAAGATTGCTTGAACATTTGTATTCTAAAGTTTGTTTTATATATTTCAGTCTAATGGTCAATGGTTGCCTTCCAACTTATACTAGCACAAATCAAATTGAGAGTTTATTGACTTTGCTGGTCTTGAGCACCACAACAGACATGCATTGTGTTCACGGCGGCCATATTTGTTGTGAGATCAGACACGTTTGCACGGTCTCCGTCAACCGCGGGATCAACACGAAATACAACGAAAAGCAAGAGCTTCTCGTTGTATTTCGTGTTGATTCGAGTGGCCTGCAATAGTGTGCTCCAGACGTGGTGTAGCCATTTGGGGACTTATCCAAATGGCAACAGGTAACAAAGACATTTCTTTGTCCGTCACTGATCCTATGCCTGCCTACCTGACTGCACACCCAGTCCCACGCCGCCTTGTAGATACAACCTTACACTAAGCACACAATACGCCAATCGAAAGGCAAAGTCGGGTCAGAAAAGTGAAAATAGAGATGTGACTGTGCGCTGCTTCACTTTCCCCGTATTCACTGATTCCTTTCTGCTGGATTAGATCAAAATGATCATATTAATTATCATAGCCCCTACATTATACAACTGGGATCCCTTTTTTTCATCATGTTATGCAAAACACAGCCAAAATGTATTCATTGATTAATCGATTGATTAATCGATCGATTGATCGATTGATCGATTGATCGATTGATCGATTGATTGATTGATCGATTGATTGATTGATCGATCGATTGATCGATTGATTGATTGATCGATCGATTGATCGATTGATTGATTGATCGATTGATTGATCTATTGATTTGATGATCTATTGATTGATCTATTGATTTGATGATCTATTGATTGATCTATTGATTTGATTGATCTATTGATTTGATTGATCTATTGATTTGATGATCTATTGATTTGATGATCTATTGATTGATTGATTGATTGATTGATTGATTGATTGATTGATTGATTGATTGATTGATTGATTGATTGATTGATTGATTGATTGATTGATTGATTGATTGATTGATTGATTGATTGATTGATTGATTGATTGATTGATTGATTGATTGATTGATTGATTGATTGATTGATTGATTGATTGATTGATTGATTGATTGATTGATTGATTGATTGATTGATTGATTGATTGATTGATTGATTGATTGATTGATTGATTGATTGATTGATTGATTGATTGATTGATTGATTGATTGATTGATTGATTGATTGATTGATTGATTGATTGATTGATTGATTGATTGATTGATTGATTCATTCATTCATTCATTCATTCATTCATTCATTCATTCATTCATTCATTCATTCATTCATTCATTTATTCTTTTATTGATTGATTGATTGATTGATTGATTCATTCATTCATTCATTCATTCATTCATTCATTCATTCATTCATTCATTCATTCATTCATTCATTCATTCATTCATTCATTCATCCATTCATTCATTCATTCATTCATTCATTCATTCATTCATTCATTCATTCATTCATTTATTCTTTGTGTATTGTACAGCCATGGAGTTAAAGCCTCTGCTATCTCCATGGTACAACTATATATAATGACCTCATATGAAGCAGTGGTAACTACCTGAACGAAACCTTGGCCTGGTATTGGTTTATTACTGATGCAACGTTAATCCAACCAATGAGGTTTTAATTCATGATTCAACCTAGAGTTTTGTGTTTGGCCGACAATTTCTAATGCACAATTTGGTGTGCGATAGTTTGGGCCATATTGACAATCTATGGGGTCCAAAACATCGCCTCCAGAGATGTGTTCGATTTTCCCATTTACCACATTAAACGTGGTATAAAGCATAATCAATAGGGCGAATGCCTTTAGGACAAGAACATTCTATTTGCTTTATGGGTGGCATAACAAAACGCTAAACCAAAATATTTTTTTTTTTATTTACGAAACAATCATTTGTGAAGAGCGGCCTTTTTAAATATATCATTATTGCAAAAATTGTTCGGTGATGACTGATGGAAATATACTGAGAGAATTCATTATTTTTTTTTAGTTTTGAAAAGTAAATCTGGTATTTGAATATTCAATACAGGGTTACGTTCACCTGTTGCGCGGATATTTATCAAGTCAGGTCGATACATCAGCCAATACAATGCCACGAATATGTACAATTATAATACACTGCTGTCTGTGGGATTATAGCAAGCAGTATTAATTTTATTAATTTTATCAATTTTATTAATTTTATTATTTTGAATTTTATTAATTTGATCAATTTGATCAATTTGATCAATTTGATCAATTTGATCAATTTGATCAATTTGATCAATTTGATCAATTTTATAAAAAAAAATTATGTTTATTAATATTATTATTTCAATAATATCATTATTTTCATTAATTTCATTAATTTTATTTATTTCATTAATTTCATTTAGTTTATTTATTTTATTTATATTATTTATTTTATTTATTTTATTTATTTTATTTATTTTATTTATTTTATTTATTTTATTTATTTTATTTATTTTATTTATTTTATTTATTTTATTTATTTTATTTATTTTATTTATTTTATTTATTTTATTTATTTTATTTATTTGATTTATTTGATTTATTTTATTTATTTTATTTATTTTATTTATTTTATTTATTTTATTTATTTTATTCATTTATTCATTTAATACATTTAATGCATTTAATTCATTAATTTAATTTAATTTATTTTATTTATTTATTTCATTTAATTCATTTAATTCACTTTATTCATTTATTTCATTTAATTCATAATATAATTCATAATAAACAAGAAATGAAAATAAATTATAAAAAAAATCAGTATTAATAAAAGAGATCATTTGTAGGCCTAATAACTATAAATTGCATTTTTTGTTAGAAAGTACCCATTTTTGAAACGATAAATTATTCTAAAATTTTGAAAGGTTTCAAGGGTGGTAAATGTCTAAAACAGTGGCGCCACGGTGAGGACAAACAAGTTTGCTTTGGGCCAATGTTGGTCCAATATCAATGTTGGTCCACCGTTTACGGTGGCCCAACATTGAGCCAGCATTGCGTCAATGTCTTGTGTTTTCCGGGAGGGCACGTAGCTCGGGGTGGCGGTTTTCTGGTGAGCTAGCCGCTAAAGTAACGCTCAGACTCTCGCTGATCAGCCGTAAAGATGTCAACATGGACCCCCCTAGGCGTGCGCAAATTAACACGTGTCCTTATGAGCACAGCGGTATAATCATTTAATATCAAGCCGAAAACTCTTCATTAGACATATATTAAATTACAATTTTAGCGGGATATTGATAATTTGTTTAGCACACGCATTTATCACGCAGAAATGCAATTTATTATTTATTATGAACAATTATTTATAAATAATAGTTATCTATGTAAGCCTGTACCATTCAATTTTTTAAGGTTTTTTGTTTAAATAAAAACATCCACGTGTGCAATTAGCTCTATAAAAGTATACTGACTGCGATTTAAATACACCCAAATGATATTTTATGTGCAAAATAATACAAATAGAATTTTAATCGCCGCTGGGCTTTGCGACATGGAAAACAGATGGTTGAATCACCCACGGAGTTTAAGTGGTTCCGGGCCGCGGTGATCGACAATTTAAGTGGCCCGGGGGCAATCAGAAAAAACGATGCCTGCCAACACACGCTGCTGGCTCATCGCATATTAAACTATGGGCCAACGTCGCAGACGTTGTCCCATCGTTTAATATGCGATGAGCATTTCGTTGGACTGGCCGCTCCGAGTGTTGTGTGATTAGGTAAGGGTATTGTTACGCCAATTGAGCGTACGTCAGCGTCTGTGTGTGTACACATTACGCACGCCAGGGTGCACAATCACTGCCCCGGGCACGCATACACATGACATCCAATCTACATATACAGATTTATATATAGGCCCAGGGAACACATTTTCCAATATAATTACGCAATATCTGTTATTTCCCGCTAGTTGTAAGTATTTTAATTTTGAATAAAATCCACATTATTTAATTAATTGTTAATTTAATAATAATTACGTTATTAACTTTACCACGCAGTCCCGGGACTCGCAATAACAACAGGCCTAATTGAATTAAGTTGAATCCCTTTTCATGTAGAGGAAATCCCTCATATATCGATAGAATTATAAAAGGAATTACTATTATAACGATATAATTACAATCCCTGATAAAAGAAGCGAATTTTAAAATCATCCACCCTGTTATAATTATTTTATTCTGCAAATGAAAATATCACCATGCTTGATTCAATAAATAAGCTTTGAAAATGTATGGGAGCAAATATGCGTTTTGAACATATTCCCAGAAAACACAAAACTTTGACTAAATGCTAGGCTATAACATTACACAGTTTGCCAGTATTAAAACAGCATTGGCTCAACATCCCATGCTTGCTGGCGCTGTGCTAAAGGCCTAATCCGAGCCCAAATCCCACATTTATGTAAGTCGTTGCCGTTATTTTGCCCTCATGGTAACATGTGACAGCTTTGTACTGCCTCGTTTGCTCAGGTTTTAAAATTAAAATTGGCTTAAATATTTAATATTGATAATTTTTTATGTATTTTTTATCCTGGATATAAATAATATTAAATATTGATAGTTTGTTAAATATTTTTGATCCGAGATATAATAATACGAATCCTGGGTCGCGATTTTTTCAAGCTAGTATGTCTAATGTTTGAAAATACATTAAAACAATCAGCTTATATTTGACCTTGAAATGACCATCTTAGGCCTACAACTATTCCACAATATAGCCCCGAAGGTTATATAGCTATGTGCCAAGTTTTATTATGCTGCGTCTAATGGTTGCTTATGAGGGTCTACTTGAAATATTATATCACGATTAAACTGGGGTCCAGGAGTACGTTTTTGTTGGGAGATTGGGCACGGAAGCGTTAATAAATTATCATACATAACTGTATAAAAAACTTAATTACATTTACAGTTTTATATCTACTCTGCATGCACGACCCGTTGATCCACTGTTGATTTAATGTTGATCCACCGTCTGCGACGGTGGCCCAACATTAAATCAACAGTGGATCAATGTATCAGATATGCTGGGTGGTTGGGTCGATGCTATGTATATATATATAGTTGTTGGGCCATGGTCGCGAACGGTGGCCAATAGTATAGTGTATATTTTTATACGCAACA
The DNA here is from genome assembly GCA_964017125.1 of Flabesymbios commensalis. Classification (NCBI taxonomy): domain Eukaryota; kingdom Metazoa; phylum Annelida; class Polychaeta; order Terebellida; family Flabelligeridae; genus Flabesymbios; species Flabesymbios commensalis. The sequence goes on along the minus strand of OZ024906.1, from coordinate 64,746,243 downwards.
AAGATGCTATACAATTCTAAGATTTAACGTTTATTTTGTATACCCTCATGATTTGTTATATATATATAAGGCTAACCATGCAGCTAATATTGATTCAATGCTGGGTCAGCGTCCCAGAAGGTGGCCCAAACATGTCTTAAATTAACTTTGGGTTGACGTCCCACGTTAATATTATAGTTGAATCGTTACTGTTGAAAAGTTTGTTTACGCCTAAATATATGTAAAATGTCATCATAAACATACAGGCTGATACATGTTTTGTTGCTATCTAATGTCTATGGATACGCATGGCGATAATATATATATTAGGACATTTAAATGAGAAAACCTATGTGTTTTACACATTATGTGACACATAATTTAAATTTAAAAAAGCAGTACATTTTTATTTGGTGTGTTATATAAAATCTGTATTTTATCAAACTTGGTAATTGTCTTTTGTAATTGACATCTCACCGTAAATAAAAAAAGTTTGTGTCTATTCAGAGCTGTGGGACCCCCCCCCCCCTCCGGGAATTAAAGAAAAAAATCAGTCACGGTATAACCTGATAACAGGGGGGGGGGCAGTTATCACAATAGATTACTTCTGATACTGTTTCAGTGTTATAGCACCATTGGTCCAATGTCGGTGTTCTGTATCGGCACAGAAGAATCTCGATCAATGAAAACAGACCGAGAAGGTGATGCTCATTATTTTTGGATATATATATATATCACATGCATGACGTACCGCGCATCCTTATCCTGTTCATCAACCTATGTTCAAATGTGATAGGATAGGATATATTTAATATATAACTTCTTATGCGCCTAAGTCCTTGCTATATACAAGTTCAGAGGCGCCTCATAGCCTTAACATAATCAATATCAAGTCCATTGCCACGGTCATAGCCCAGTAAGTATACAAAACATTTGTATGACATTCGTACAACGTCGGCCAACGTCTTCGACGTTGGTCCAGCATTGTACAAATGTTATACAAATGTTTTGTGTTTGCTGGGAAGTTGTCATCATAGAACAGCATGAGGTCTGATTTACTAAGTTGGAAAACTCGAGACAAATAAATATGTCTTTATTTTTTCTGAAATATTGTTAAGGTGTCAGATGTTATTACTTATGAGGATTAATTATTCCAGAGATATAGAGAAAGTACGAGATGCTATATATTTTGTATTTTGGAACTTTTGGTCGGAGAAGCTCTGTATATTGCTGGATGCGTGTGTTTATTGTTTTTACTGACAGTGATTTACGTATAAAAGTAGATCATTCTCCAATTGTTTGTATGTCAATCTGTTAATTTCGAAAGTTATTCTGTATTTATTTTTTGACCAAATGCTTCGAATATAAGAGAAGTCTGATGTGACAGAACCTAGAATCACGACATAGGCCTACGACCCGGGCTAATGTATGTTGTTTTAAATATTTATCATCGACGTTAATAAGAAGTGAATTACAGTCTGCTTGAGCTTAGCCTCCTATATGTGTGGGAGGCCCAATACGCTGCAATTCCCTGGATGGCTACTACTATCGTGGTTAAATCAAGAGATTTCAAAACAAAACATTGATCGTACGTCCGACGATTTACGCTTTATATCTAAACTTATATTTATTGAATGTTTTTCAACTATATAATATACTGCACATGGATCATTATAATCATATTTCATATTTCATGTTTATCGTGCGTTCACTTACCCGCGGCACTGCTGATGTGGGGTTCGATCCCGTTGTCTTCTGTTTTTGAACCAGTTGCTGACCTGTGTTAAGGTGAGACCGGTTTTCTTGGCCAGTGTTCTCTTCTCGTCAGGTGTTGGGTATCTATGGCAACCAAAAAATACATGCATAAGATATATTATATAGATATAAATAAAATACGATTGTAAAATTAATTATCAAAATAAATGATATATTATTATGCAGAAAATTATGCATGTTTTTATCTCATATTTGTGGTTAATGTTTATTACATTTTTTCTGATAATTTATTTTCGGTGATACTATGATTTTTAAATGATGTAAGAATTTTAAGGTAGTCCTTGTATGGATCGCTTATATACATGGGAAGACATTTTAAATATGTGATAAAATTTACTATAAATTTGTAATAAAATGTCAATAATTGTACATTGATATATTCATTTTTGCAAATGTGCTTAATTATGTATTAAAATAACGTTGATACAACTGCATAGCTATCTTGGTATAATGTAAAAAAGCCTTGCGACGCACTTAGCGATTTGACGAAACATATCAAGCAAATCATATATATGGATATAATATGCAGATATATGATGACATATAAAGATATTAAAAGTATGTAGTTATAATAATGTATTCTATTATTTAGTATTTATCCATAACATTAACTGCATCTGCTTATTAAAAACACCATTGTACAATTATATACCGTGTGCATGTATATATAGGTTCTTTAGAAGGAACCCTTGAATACTATCCCCATGCAACCCCTGGTGAACCCTCGCAAGATTCTCCTGGGGTTGCATGGTAATAGCACTGAATGGTTCTTTTTAGGAGTTTAAGAGTTTAGAGTATATTATACCTGTTGATTTTGTAGAGCTCTTTCAGGGCTTGTCGTGACTTCTCCTTGAAGCAGTACACAGTCTCCTCGCCGTCCCAGATAGTCTTAGGCAGGGGATACTTGCGGCGTATACGGTACTTGTCAACGGCACCCAGGGGCCGTCCTCTGATCTTCTCAGCCTCCATGTAGTGCGCCTTGTACCACATCTGCTGCAGCACGTTATGATTGCCAGCGTCAAAGTTATGAGATTCCATGATCGCGTACAGCTCCCTGAAGTTACCCCTGTGGAAGGCCACGGTTGCCCTGGCCTTGAGCACGGCCTCACTGCCCCTGAGTAACTCACTGGGGGGTAGTGACCAGAGGAAGCGAGCCAGTCTGTCTATGTTGCCACTCTGTTGCAGGGCCTCGCAGACGCACGCGACCTGCTCCGGGGAAAATGTCAAGTTTTTACCACCACCTGATGACGACGTGGATGAGGGGTTGGCTGCTACTGTGGGGCTACTGTTGCTATGGTTACTGCTGGTGTTGATAAGGGCGGGTGATAGTGATCTGATATCACACGTGAGGGGACTGTCCATGCCATCTGAATGACAACTCAGGTCACCAGGGCTACAACTGTCTCTGTCACCCTCGCCATCACCGTGACCTACATGGCCGTGACTGTGATGCAAGTTACCATGGTGATTGTTCATGCCTTCTCCCATCAGACCCAGCATCCCTGCTGCTGGAGAGAGGCTCTGTAGGCCGGCTGTTGCTGATGATGATGTGGTATTACCCACCATATGTCCACTTGATGAGAGGTCAGTCTCCATATCACCTACACTATGTGCCAGGTCACAGAGCTGTGTTATCATCATTAATCTACTCACAACACTGTCACGGGGTAGTGTGACCACTGTCACGTTACGGGGCAGTCTGTGTGACCAATGTCACGTCAATGGGCTGTCTGTGACCACAGTGAAGTCACAGGGGGTGTGTTATCACGAATATAATGTCTGGGTTTCTAGAACCCCGGCCAAGCACTCCCAGATTGCTATTCTAAACGTACTGGTTGAGAATCAGCTGCTATTTATGAGAGTAGAGCCATCTAAGCAGCCCGCCCGCCTCTCTGGTACAGCTCGCCCAGTCACCTGTGACACCTTCTGTCTTTCCACGTGTTAGATAAGCCGACGTGACAAGCGCGTGTATACAAGCTAAATAACCTGTCTCTCTGCTCGTCTCAGCGTACACATCTAACAGACACCCGAGCGTTACTCTATACCGTATACTGTCACCAGGCACTCAGCCTGTGTCAATCCACAATCAAATGACACACGTCTCCACCTTATCACATGTTTATAAACACACGAGCCGCCAAGGGGAGCGGGCCCCAATCAGGACGTCAATCATCGCCCCGCCCGTCGCGGATTGGCTCACCACAGGCCAATCTCTGCGCTTCTCGGCAGCGGTGAATAATTAGCCCGCGTGGCCCCGCCCACCTCGTGCACGCGAACAGGTGGCGGGGTGATTGACAGGCAGGCAGGCTGGTCAGCTTCCCACCTGCTGCTGTATACTGAGTGAATACAAGGAAAACAACAGTAACTGCTTTCTTGAAAAGAAAGCAGCTACTGCTGTTTGGATTTGTAAGGGGGGGGGGGGGTATGATGATCGCCCACATCACCACAGCTCTCAGAAAGAGTAAGAGTGGTGTCAGAAATGTATCATTTACCGACAGTAAACGTAATTCATGTCTTTTCTCGTTCTAACCTTATAAATTACAGAAGAAGGTTGTGCATGTGCCATCAGTGAACACGATTTTAAATGATCTTAACTCTTAAAGCGCTAAATTAAATAATTCTAATTTGAGGCTTAACATTTGGTATGAGTGAAAATTATCCACATTTTCTTAATTCGATACTAAACATTTGCAAATTTTGATGTTTAAACACTCATTACATTCCCAATAACAGTGATTTGATCGGAGATAAAATCAAAAAAGACTTTAATATAGTCGTGCTTGACAAAATAAGTTTTGAAAAATTATGCTGGTGTAAAGTTGAGTCGGCGTAATATGCATGGATGTAACTATAGGCCTATTATACTTTTATAATATGATTAATTTGGAATCAGGCGACTTTGGCCTATATGTATGTAATTCTACATAACACAACATTCTAGTTTGTTATGATGTCAGCAATGAAATTGATTGTTATTGCAGATATTATTGAATCATAACAACCAATTATACTGGGCTAGTGTATATTTTCGCCCAAAAAAAAAACAAGAAAAGGAAATAAGTAATTCTCGTTAAAAACACAATTAACCACATATAATATAGGCCCCTATAGTTTATTTACTTTTTTAGTATTTCTGTGATGAAAAAGATAATATTATATTCATGGTTATAATGTCAAAGTACGCCATAGTGTATAACTAACTGACTCAGAGCTATATAGAAACCAGATTTCTTTATTAAGAACCTGCATGCAGTCACAGACGTCTACAAATATGAACCTGATGCCATTATTCCTACCCCTGGTATTATAGTAGAGAAAGGAGATGCGGATATCTCACATGTCTGTCATCGACGAAAGACTGATGTCACCCAACAACGCTGCCATGCAAAGCCAAAAGGCAGTATCTGCTTACTTGTAAAGTAAGCAAATACTGCCTTTTGGCTTTGCATAATAGATGACTGTGGATGTTGGTCAAATGTTGGCTGTGTATTGTTCTGCAAAAGCGAGAAGACAGTAACTGCTTACTTGTGAAGTAATCAGATACTGCCTTTCGTCTTTGCAGAGCAGTACTGTGGATGGTCAAAATTTGGCTGTATATTGTTCTGTAAAGACTTGAAAAGTAAGCTGATACTGTCCTTTGGCTTCACACGGCAGTATACATATGCATGTAGATGGCTCCAAAGGATTTGTAAAATGTGCAAAATGTTAAATTTAAGCAATATAAGAAATAATATGTTGGCCTATATCATATAATTTTCCAGTATACATTACTGTGAACTGCATGATGGGCTGAATCGACGAAATTCACTGAACAAATGACCATGCAGCATGGATGCGAATGATCGGCGTATTTGTCGTAGCAGCAAAGACGAGATGTAGCAACATTGACTTTACATTTCGGTTTTGCCAGGCATGCAATAAAATTATTTAAAGTGTCGCCAGAACTGTTGGATCTATACGTATAGGCCTACATGTATATAATAATATGCATGTTCATCTGGATGAAAGGCAACGTAAAACCAGCACTGTAGACTGAAGTCTCGAGTTCACTATAAAGACATGGATCTCTATGGATCATATATCTAATTACTCTACTGTCTTACATACTATAACATCTCAGTCACTATAAATTACGTTACTATAGTACCTGTATGACTATATGCTGACCCTCAGGTGAGATGAATGTCAGAAAGTGTCGTTTACTTGTGTGCCAATTTCTTGCCAGGAGCAGATAAGGAATTAAATTTATAAACGTAATATTCACACGAAACAATGTTCCATGTATATGAAACAAATATATCTACTGCCCTGCACTTTTTAATTATAAGCAGATACTTTATTTTGGTTTTGCACGGCAGTGTCAAGAAGATTGGCAACCATTTTGTTATATATGGGCTTACAGTCCACATGATCACATCGTCGCCTCGGAGCTAAAGGATCCTATCTGCCACTCTAACGAGTGTCAGATAGGATCCTTTAGCCCCGAGGCGACGACATGATCACATGGAAAAGTTCAATGTTCTGCCATTATGTTTATTGTTTACATAGCATTTGCACCTATGAAACATAAAGCCTGCAGACTAAACTGGCAAAACGCTGCCAAATTTCTAATTCAATGTAAAAGAAGGTCTGTGTACTACACAGGGGTTAAAGAAATAGTGTAAATAAATCTATAATCATGTTGAAAAAACCCCACAAAATATTATGTGCAACTCGAAAACATGATATGATCGTCTACATCAGTCGAATACTTTGTTCATCTTCCATTATCGGCTCAAATGCATGCGAGGCCGGTATTGAGTCAATATCGGATAATTATTAGATGTTGGAAACCCTGGTGGAAAACGACAGAGCCATGCAATAAGAATAACCGAGCCGTGCAAAGACAAAAGGCAGTATCTGCTTACTTTACAAGTAAACATATACTACCTTTTGGCTTTGCAGAGCCGTGTAGCTTGTTGCTCAGCGCTGATCGTAACTCGCTTTCACTGAAATCAATTATCAGACTGAATATGGCGCAGGCACCGTAAACCGGGCCCCGCCCACTATCTCCCCCTCCCCTCCCTTCACACACCTCTCCCCTTTCAGAAGGGTACCCCTCCCCCTGCTCACGGCATAGCCTCCCCAGCAGACTCGATACGCTGGTCCGATGTTGTTTTAATGCTGGGCTAGCGTCGCAGACGTCCATGCAGCCTCAGAGCTATTATCGGTGAAATAGACATTTCGTTACATTGCAGATGCTGACGTGAACATGGCTGCTCGTCTGCTCTCCGGCATCCATTTCTCTGAAACAATATGAAATCCACCTATAATAACGACCATAGTTTTCTTACAGTCGTTTAATTCATCACAATCATAATTACCCCATTTTACACTCGTAAAATAGAAGAGTTCTGTAAATAACTATTCAATATTTTACCGTGTTATACATGCGTGGAAACTCATTGCAATAGCTTTACTATGTCAGTATATGTATACATACGTCAATAAATATTCTTTGTCAGCATTTTACTATATGGTATATAATAGACGGTATCCAGGCAGTTTGGCACATTCCACTTTGGGCACAGTGTCATTTTGGCACACGGTCTTTTTGGCACACGGTGATTTTAGCACAGCACGTTTGGCACAGTGTATTTTTGGCACAGTGACAACAGGGCACATGTTATTAAGGCACATAATAAAAACGTTGACTAAGTCCACCAGCCTTTTCCCCCCTCCAGCCTCATAATCCAAGTAGGAGGTGCTGCTGGAGTACCAATTCAAATGTACCATAATTATGTTATTTTATTTACGCATATTTAATAATTACATTATTTATTGATATGTACATATTAGTCAATGTACATGTATCCTACAAACACTAGTTTGTGTATTCCTCTCACTATTTTAACAAATTCCATCGTGAACTATGCACAAGTTGTGGCTGAATGTTCTGACGCATATCATTAAATACCAATGTTCGGTGCCAAGGTGAGAAGAAGCCATAGCCTCAGTACCAGCAAGAAAAATTAGAGGCCCGGTATCGAGGTGAGAAGAAGCCTTAGTAGCCTACCAACATGACCAAGGCAAAGAAAAAGTAGTGGCCCATTGCCTCAGTAGCCTACCAACATGACCAAGGCAAAGAAAAAGTAGTGGCCCATTAAATTTAGAAAAAGAAAATGATGCAAGAGGCAATTGGAAATATAGGCTGGTATAGGCTGGACTAAGTGTAAATGTGCCAAAATGTCCTATGCCGTACTTTCTTGTGTGCCAAAAAGGTAAGTGTCGTAAAAGCAGTGTGCCAAAATGACAATGTGCCAAAATGGCCGACCACCAACTGGCTGGTGCCAAAAATATAATAATAAAAAATTCTGTGAATGTATCTTGGTTTTACATACATGTGAGTCATGCATATCAACTGATAATGTTTATAAAAAGTAATTTAATGAAATTTGTTATAATTAGATGATAATGATCAACATTATATCTAGATAATGTCATGATTAATGTAATGATTACATTTAAAGTCTGGCAGATGCAGAAAAAAGTCTTATCTTAAAATGTAAACCAAATATTTTATAGGCCTACAATGTGCATTAGTGTAAAGTAAATCATAATTGACAAACCTATATCAACCCTTGTGCTGCTGGGATCGTATATACTGTTTGAAGCATGGCTTAGATTAACCCTTTAACCGCCAAATTATTCAATCTGAATTTTCACCCACTGGAAGTTGTGTCTCGCTGACGCGATCCACAACTTCAAGTGAGTGAAAATTATTCAGATTTGACAAAATGGAGGTTAACTGTTTTCAAATCTTGCTGATTGATATCACATTTTATCTTTACCATGTTTAAAAGGTGGTACTTAATGTAAAAACCCGAATATATTTGGCATCGGCAGTTAAAGGGTTAATAGAAATAACACTAAATTTGATCCAATAGTTTTTTGAAGATGCTTAGTTCATCCATTAATTTAATATTGGAGAGTCTATTTTTCATGAGTGAAAAATATGAGCAATAAATCCAGCAGCACTAGGATTAAGACAAAATAGTCGCTCTCATGAAGGCTACCCTGTAACTGACACATTTTAATTGAAGATTTGTAACTCGTCAACTTTTTACACAATAGAAATATATACTAATAAACACACGTGCACTCACAAAAAAAATATATACAATAGGCATATTTATTTCGGTTTAAATAATCCATATGTTCGGTGTTGGTAAACTTCAGTGTAAAATAGGTCTACTAAAATTCAGCCATGATCAGATTTGATATTTTGTACTTTAACAGTGTAGTCATCGTGGACATGAGATTATTTCATCGTTATATATGTTTCTTGAATCCAAAGGGTCGACCAGGAGCAATCGTTTTATTGCTAAACAAACTCGTGTCTGCCCTCTCGTGTCCCGCGGTATACACCCAGACATATCCCTTTGACTTTAGGCCGCACCGTGTAAACCCTCAGTGATTATGACGTCATCGTGGCGCTTATCAGTCCCAGTAAACACACGATATATTTTCCCAATGTTGGGTCAATGTTGGGCCAGCGTCGTAGACGGTGGCCCAACATTGACCCAACATTTGGTGGATGTGCCGGGGTAAGTTGGTAGTCCAGTGTTATCATAATAGCTAGTTTCACTGTTGTGGGCAAGATCATGCAGTCTCTATATCCTATAAACATAGCTAGACGTTTATAGACATCGATATTTAATTCGCAAAAATAACTATACAAATACAAATCTCGCTTGTCTTTGTTATAGAAAATTTTATATAATTAATATGATATATACATACGTGAAAGCCTGCATGGTATAGCGTTTCATCAGATAATATAATTATTATAACACTACGATTATGCTGCCATTTTACTGTTAACCCCGTATAAAAATATAAAAGTTGGGTTTATTCATTTTATAGGCTACGCCACATTTCATATCTATCGGTATTTTATAAACATATACTAGATTCACCATCTTACCATCTATAAATTTACACTGTAGGTCTAAAGCTATTAAAATTGTTTGGAAGATCCGTCTTGAAGTCAAGTCTAGCCTCCCCACAAGATACCAACATAATATGTATAATTATATAATATATATACATATATTTTTGTTTGGTAATGTCAAATAAAAAAATCCAATTCTAATAGACAACATAATTATACCACCTAACATCTAACACAGGGGCTGGACCAGCTATATACACCATGTCTACACATAGCTCCCAGATAACACGAGACGTTGACCCAATGTTGTTTTAAAGCTGGGCCACTGTTTGCGAGGCTAGCCCAGCATTAAAACAACATGGGCTCAACGTCTCGTGTTTACTGGGAGAGAGATGTCAGGTTTAGCTACATCATGTATATACACAGTGATGGAGTTAGGAGCAGTGTTGTGACCCAATGTTGATCTAATGTTGGGACACCGTCAACATTAAAACAACATTGGGTCAATGTCTCGTGTTTACTGGGAGTGAGGAGCAGTCCGTGAAACTGTGATGACTACACGCACACGGATCGGGACTTCACAGGACTTCTTATCGATCTGTTACAACTGCCATTAGTCCTAATCTTATTGATGATGAACACTTTGAAGCTTAGAACATAACTTGTATGTAAAGACTTCCAGAACACAGGGATGCTAAATCCTGTCAGATGTGTACACATCGTGGATCGGATTTAGTGTTCATTGTATAATATTCTTATTTCTAGGAATATCCGAATATTCCTGATACCACCCTGAGTGGAGTTTTTATAAGATTTAACGTGTTTAACACGTTTTGCACACGTCATGTACATTATTATTATCTATGAATGTCCACATAAATATAGTTATTCTTCCATAACGGTAGTTACATGTCCCTGTTTGTCAACACGCATATATAGCAGTCTGGAATTTTACAATAAATACTTTAAAATGTTCCTACATATCCTCGAAAACAGAATAAATATATATATTGCTATAATATATTTCGATTATAATTTGTAGGCCGATCTATGTCTACAGTTATTTATTACTAGCTTTGACAAGTGTTCCGCAATAAGTATAGGCCGTGATATTTGACATAATGAAATCACCACGAAACAAGAACTGGATCCGTACAAAAATAAAAAGAATACACTGAATTTATTGTGGCAAAAAAATTGTTGAAATACAATGCATAAGAATATGAGGATGGTCGTCCAACATTAGTTAACCCTTTAAACCCTCATTGATGTATTACAACATAATATTGCATCCTGAAAATCGACTTAATTCTCTGCAACTGAGGGTTTAAAACAAAAAAAATCATAAAACTGTTTCAACAATATGGCAAATGTACAACATTTTTAGTCATGCAAAATGGTAAATATATATTTTCACTTGAAAACATCACGATTAGATAACAACCGCCACCGCCACATCCCACTCATGCAATTTTAGATCTTTTTGACCTGTGGATAAGAAAATATTTACATTGACGGATTGGGAAGCTATACTTGGCTATGTTAAAGCTATACTTGGTTAATTTAGTTTAGCTGCCTATCAGACATAATGCAGCAAATTTAATTGGGTCATTGTCTGTGACGCTGCCCTCAAAATAAGAAGACATTTGTTAATGCCTCGTGCTTGAGGTGTGCCATGTTTTAATATGACTGAAACTAAAACCGTTTTCGATCATGCACTCAACATCTCAAGACATTTTTCTGATAATAACCTATCAGCAAGTAGGCTACACATATACATTTTAAAAAATATACATAATTTAGCCCGCATGCAGGTAGGCTACATATATATACATTTTTTTAAATATACATAATCTAGCCCGCTTCATCTAGCTATACATATATACATTTTGAAAAAATATTAAAAAATTCTAGCTACACTGTGTTAATTGACAATGCCATGTCTTGTTTGTAAAAGTCTGTAAAAGTATACATGTTATTTTGTGGATCTTAGGATAACTATATATCTCGCATTCGGAATCATATTACTCGTTTGCTAAGGTTTGAGTTTTGACTGAAATAAGTCTGTCGATAGTTATAACACCACATGATTGCGTAGGAATGTTGATTTAAAGACTTCTTCGCAGATAATTTAATAATAATCTCTCACTTAATTATAGTACTATGTTGAAAAACTCCTTGAGTGAACCTAATGACTGGGATAAACGTTCATTTTACTGACACGCTTATAACCCCCCCCCCCCCGTATATTAGGGGCCTAGTTTATAGATCTGTAAACGCATATCATAGGCCCCTACAGAATATGACTGATAATGTTGCTAATATCTAATAAATTAACAAAAACAAATATATCAGTGTATTTATTCTGCTGTTCTGCCGTGTGACTACAGACGGTGTAGGGTGGGCGGAGTGATTCCCATGATGGTTGGCTTTCACGCTCTCTCTTCAACCCGTATCGCGTTGCGCGGTGCGTGGCTCGTCCCCGCCCGCTCCACAGTGTCCGCACAGCGTCCGCACAGGTGGTCAGAGTGTCCGGCATCCATAAACAGCCCACCGTGACCCTTTGAGTCCAAAGGGAATATTTAAAATTTTGTAAACAAATTTATCTGGCCGCGCAGACTGTCTGATAAATTTGATTTACAGACTGACATGTCTGATAAATTTGACGCATTTTATGGGATCTATTCTACATGGAAGGCATGACGGCCGCTTTCAGTGCACACCTCCGTCAGGCTGCTGTGTCACTGTGTGTGTTATTGTGAGCTAATTGAGAGCATCAACAGAGCACGGCGGGTTGTCCATAGAAGACACGCGTGCACCACCTACCGTGCACGCACGTGTGCACGCGTGCCGTATGGACCACCCTGTCTGGTCATAGGGTATTTTCTGACGCAAATGTAGGGCCTAGGCTGGGCCCTGTTGAATATTATAGCTAGCCGATTTAAATCAATCAAAATATCTTTAATACCTTATTGTATTTCCAAATGTTGTTAAAAATGGCAAACATATTAAATTAACACTTCCAGTGCGGATGACGCCTTGACCGCATTCATACTTATTTTTTTAACAAAATTGACCGAAAATATGCAGGTACAAATTTCAAATTATAAAACACCGACTGTAAATTTATAGCTCGGCCAATTTTTAAACGCATTGATGTTTTGGATGAAAGCAATATTGTAAGTCACTGCAATAATACTGGTCTAATTTCTCACAGATCATTGCGAAGGATATTCTCACGATTCTACCAAGTGCGACAGAGGGGGAGGGGGGTCAAAGTATAGGCTAACCCCGCATGTTGCTGTATAACATTGATTGATGACATTTAATGGCATTAACAACCCTGGCGATTGATCACGTGACAATAACGGGTGTCACATGATACGTGATTAAAGTCACATGACGCGCCCATTGACCAGCACTAATCACGACATTTGCGTCAGCTCGCCGACTGGTCAAGATAAACCTTACGTGTAAAAGAGTGACCATCCTGTAAAACGTACGTTGTTTCAACCTCGGGCCAATCTTGTTGGGTACATACATTGAGCAATGGTTTTATTTGAAGTGGTGTATTTTTATGTTCACTTCACATATGACCCTTGTGGTGCTGGTGCCGTATATTTTTAGAAATTTTTCAAACCAAATAATAGACTCTGGAATAATTAAAATATTTTGTGAAAGTTTCCAAAAAATCTGATGATTAAATTTGGGAGTTTTCTATACTTTTCATATGAATAGAAAGATGTCCTGTTTTTAGACTCCTATGTATATTATACATATAGGGCCTATATGTACATCTACTGCAGTTAAAAGCCATAAGGCAGTATCTGCTTACTGATACTGCCTTATGGCTTTACATATTGCTCAGTACAATATATAGACAAATCAATTATTATTACAGTTTTATCTGTATATCTCACATCCATAAAAGTACAAGTAAACACTGAAACTATAAGGGTAATAGGTGTGATATTAAAATGTCTGCCATTTGTTTTTGGTGTTATGTCTTAATATTAAACTATTAATGTGACCTGATCATCTGAAATTGGTGCTAATATCAATTATGTGGAGCGCATAATGTAATTAATCACAATGACATAGGATTCTACTTTGTCACTTTGTTTTTTAATATATTTAATTCTGCCATTGTCTCTTTAAACTCTGGTGTAGTACAACTTTTCTTTATTCTTTTATTCTTATTAATAATAACACTATTACGTTAAACAACATGAACCGTTAGCTGATGGCAACATCTTGGTGAAGCAATACATTTTATATTTTGTATGACAAGCCTATAGTATATGTATATATAAAAAAGCTGATTAGTCCACATACGATATATCTATAAACCTGCAATGTAAAATTACATTTGCTTGAAGATACAAGAATAATATTATTGTCTTCCATTATTTTGTTAATTCTATCGCTTATAGGCCCCAGTCTAAATTTTATCTGATTAAGTGCACCCACCTAAAGTTGTCGATCGAATATATAATAGAGCTGTGAAATTTGATCATAACATGTATGTGCTGCGAATTTAATGCAATTTAACATTTGAAAGCCTGCATGAAGTCGCCTACAATGCCATATATCAGTGTATGGAGCTCCGGTGTAGTGATTAACTGCCTGGAAAGTCGGAGATCGCGGGTTCGTCCCCCGTCCCAAAGTAGCAAATGTTTCTTCTCCGCTCACACGTAGTGATTCAGTTTTGTGGGAGCCTTCGTGACCGAGAGGTTGAGTACTCGCCCTCAGACTGCCAGGGCTCGAATTTCGAATCCTTGTCTGGAGGGCAGTGTCATCTGATTCATCTCACCATCCTCAGGATGTTGTCCTGACCCAGTTTAGCCTATATTATGTCAACAAAGGTAGTCTAAAAGCCCCATTCATTCATTCATTCATTCATTCATTCATTCATTCATTCATTCATTCATTCATTCATTCATTCATTCATTCATTTATTCATTCATTCATTCATTCATTCATTCATTCATTCATTCATTCATTCATTCATTCATTCATTCATTCATTCATTCATTCATTCATTCATTCATTCATTCATTCATTCATTCATTCATTCATTCATTCATTCATTTATTCATTCATTCATTCATTCATTCATTCATTCATTCATTCATTCATTCATTCATTCATTTATTCATTCATTCGTAGTTGAAAATCTGATGCCATAGACATCCTAAATTTCTGGTGATATTCTATATTACATCCATACATGTATCTAGTGTAAAAGTCTGCTGTTATGATGCTATATATATATTGCGAGCTGCTCCACTCACCATACACAAGACATTGGCCAACTTTGTGCCAGCGTCGTAGATTACGCTTACTGGTACATACGGCATACGGCATACGGCTCCACAATTTGACACTTGCGTCGGTCACAAATTAAAATCGTAATGAGTTATTAACAAGATGATGTGTACGCTGTCTCAATCAATAGTAACAGACTGATGTAGAAATTCGTTATTTTTAATCAGAGGAAGTAATTGGATATAGTGCGGCGATTGCTGTATTGTGAAAAATAATGGAAATCTATGCGAGTTTCTAAAAAAGAGGTAATCCTAGAATATGCATATTTTTATATCTAATTAATTAATTAATTAATAGTTAATTGTATATTAATTTTCATCAATCAATAATGACAATTATTTGTTCGAGCCCCTCAAACGGTCATTAAATACATATTTTATAACCGCATACTCAGGAAACACGATACATTGACCCAATGTTGCTTCAATGTTGGGTTAGCGTCGCAAGCGGTGCGTCAACATTGAAAGAACATGGGGGTAATGTCCAAATGTACTGTATATTTTTGTATATTTTGATGTTCTTTGATAGTTTACGCAACAGCGATTCACAAATTTACAGCGACACAATTTCAAGCTCAAGCCTTTCTATGCTGATAAAATAAATCACAATGGGTAGAAATTCCCATTGTACAGCCATCGCTTCCGATTAACCCTTAAAGCGCTGAAATATTTTTTGTGTAAACCATGGAGCCCAAAGGGTTATTTTCAATTTGAAATCATCATAAATGTCTTAGTTGGCGCTTTCCGCTTTATTCGAATACCTATGTTATGGATCTACGGTCTTTATAAATGTTTTACTCTTGCAGTGCGGGGATCGACTTTAGACGTCAGAATCTGACGTCAAGAGACGTCAGATTCCGACGTCTAAAGTCGATCCCCGCACTGTAGGGGTGAAAACAATATAACAATGTGTTTATGTCGATGCAGACACACGGGTCATTTTATTAATTGATTATTGAATTTTTATCCGTAACGGGCGTGCGAAATGTGATTTAAAATTTAAAAAAAACATCAACATTTTGATGACACATGCATATAATTAAAAACTCATTAATAACAACCAATATATTTATTCTTTGAACAGTGTATAAAGCTCATTGTTATAAACGTAGTAGCATGCACAATCATAACATTATACTTCATCCTATCGGGGCAAGTGCATATATACCCAGGAAGCACAAAAACATTTCTATAACATTTATACAACGTCGGCCCAACGTCTTCGCCGTTGGTCCAGCATTGTATAAAAGTTATACAAATGTTTTGTGTTTACTGGTATACTTATATTTATAGATATTTATCAATATTTATAAATTTATCCTATACATAGACATGGTGCCTTATAAATCAGTGGTAGCCCTACATACTTTTATGTATAATACCAAGGAGGTTGAAAAGAGCTTTTCAACCTCCTTGATAATACTATACAGCACATGAATATACGCCTATTCCATACTTATGTAAGAGTTTCCATTCATGCACGTGTTGGGCGTCATTCGTGTAGGCCTATATAACATATGATGATTTGTGCAGCTGCACAAGGGCGTATCCATAGAAAAGGATTAAGGGGGAGGCCAAACGGTATAGGTGTCTGTCAGAAGCTGACCGATTTTCAGATTGTCTCAGGTGAATTTTGACCAGTTTTGTTGGTTATTTTTTCAATTTTTGAGATTTTATTTTATTTTTTTCTGGGGGAGTGGGGGTTGGTTATGGGTTGAAGGTCTGCCAGGTACAAAGATGGCACCCTTAAATATTTTTTATTATCCTGGTTTTAATGTGACAATAGAAGAAAATGTTATTTTTCTCTAAAACTGTAATAATTTTCTTCGAGGAGTAAATATAATCTCATTTTGAAACAAAACCTTAACACCCCCCCCCCCGCCCCCTGTAAACACGATGCGTTTGCCCAATGCTGGGTTCATGTTGGGCCAGCGTCGAAGACGTTGGACCACTTGGTATGAAAATATTCACATCAGTGGAGCTTAATCCTCTACTAACTTACATGTAAGTTACTGTGCCCGGCAGGCACCACGCATCAAATCAATGTTGGGTCACGGTCTGCGACACTTCCCAGCATTTAACCAACATTGGTTAAATGTTTCATGATGGCTTGAAGCGCTTAGTATATTTGTAATAGTAGGTAGCATCTCTCTCACTCCCTTGACGAACACGGAATACTTGGGTGATGCCAATTCCAACCGCGCTTACAGATTTCTCGTCATCTGCTGATGAGAACACCCTTTCCAATCATGTCTCGCTCGCTGGAAATGAAATGAATCGGGCTTTAGGCCACCTTTGTGCACATATAGGCTAAACTGGGCCAGGAGAACCTCCTGAGGATGGTGAGATGATTGAGATGACACTGTCCTCCAGACACAGGATTCGAAATTCGAACCCTGGCGGTCTGAGGCCGGGCACGCTACCTCTCGGTCACGGAGGCTCCCCACAATACTAACTTTCACACGTGGATGGGGAAAAAACATTTTCGCTGGAAGAGATACATTTACAAATTCTATCTTCCGCACGGAAGAACTGTATAATATTATAGTATGTCTAATTGTAAATGTGGCCTGGCTGGGCCCGTATTCTCGTACAAGTTACGATATATCGTAGGCTTCTGATTGGTCGAGATGGCCATCTCGACCAATCAGAAGTCTACGATATGTCGTAACTTGTACGAGAATACGGGCCCAGGGCCCGTATTTTCGTACAAGTTACGACATTTAGTAGCCTAGAATACCAAAGTGTACCAAAGACAATCTTTAATGTTCGAGATGGTGCGCCAGCATTAAACAGACATTGGGAAAATTCTTCGCTGCATGGGATGCACGTAGCGCCTTGATCCGGCTGAACCTTTATGTTAATAACATACAGCTCAGTAAGATAAGTTAACCAGTGATCAGCTAAACTAGGGATGACGAAGTAACAAGTGTCTTTGTAGAGATTATTAATGGGATGACGGCACGGGAATCATTCTGTGTGCACCCTCGGATTCGGCCAGTGCGCCAGCCTTGAGTGTACACCTTTGCCCCACCGCTTTGACAAATCAGTAATGATCCCCTGTACCCTCCTAATTACCGGCAGTAATTGTTTGTAGGTGTAATTATATCCTTCATCTTTTGTGAGGAGTGTGAAGCCAGCAGTGTTCTCTCTCACCAGATATAAAGGCCTGTTAAATACAACCCAGCTGGTCACTTGACCCTTAAAGCGCTGAAATATTATTTTATAAACTAAGAGACAAAAGGGTTTATTCAATTTGAAATCATCATAGATGTCTTAGTTACCTCTTTCCGCTTTATTTGAATACCTATGTTATGGGTCTACGGCCATAATAATTTGTTAATTCTTTCAGAGCGGGAATTGACATTAGACGTCAGAATCTGACGTCCACAGACGTCAGATTCTGACGTCTAATGTCGGTCCCCGCGCTGAAAGGGTCAGCAAAAAAGAAACTGGACGATCGTGTATGACTGACATGCACTCAGCGAACACGATACAACGATCCAATGCTGGTTTAATGTTGGTCCAGCGTCGGAGACGCTGGACCAACATTAAACTAGCATTGGTCGAATGTCTCCTGCTCGCTGGTCATCTAATGTGCGGAGATTTACGCGAAGTGATTTTATCCCTTAATATTATCTGTTTGAAATTGTGTTTGTTATTTTTTTAAATCCACTATGTCATTAAAATACTGTTTTCATGGCGTCTATAGGCCCTCATATAGTGTTAAATTTTCCACAAAAAATTGTCTACTTTCCAATGACTTCGGTGATTAAACGGTGCTCGTAATCACGACAGGCGTCGCCTGGTCAGCGCCTGGTCAGCGCCTGGTCAGCGCCTGGTCACTTTGTCCTCTTACAGCGCTGGTCATCAGTCCCCCGGGGCTATAATACCTGCCTGTCACTCAGCACCACTGACCACTGGCTATCCGACGCACGACACACGCCCCGCACTGCCGGTCAAAGCTTCACTAGTCACTCCTGGAGAAACTGCTGGACCAACGTTCCCCCAATGGTCAATAAACCCTCTCTAGACGAGATACCCTCATTCGGGAATTCAATCATTGAAAAAAATTGACGACTTAAAATCACAATTTTTTATAACTTGCAAGGGTGATTTAAATCATATAATTTAACCCTTTCAGTGCTGACGTCTAAAGTCGATCCCGGCACTGAAAGAGTAAAATATTTATAATATCAGGAGACCCATAACATAGGTATAAGGCCTATTCAAATGAAGCGGACAGAGCTTTAACTGAGACATTTATGATGACTTGATTTGAAAAAAAAACTTCAAGGGTCAAAGTGGACAATTTTGTTACCAAGCCAAGTAAATCAAACATGTCAAGGATCAAATGAGTGACACATATAAAACTTAGGCGCTATAGGGAGTGAGTGATATCCATGTATTGCGATATTCCTATTCCTGTGAATCCTTTACTGTCTGAGATACAGTTAGTATAATGATTATATAAGATAATTCATTGTGACAAAATACAATTAATTCGGGTACTGAATGTAATACAATTACTGAGATGTAGTCTTTTGTCCTTTTGCAATGCAAGGGCAAGCATCAGTAACTGCTTGCTTGATATGACGAGCTGCCTATAATTACGCGAGCTCCCCTGTTTGTCGTCGATCCAACATTAAACATACTATGTTTAATGTTGGGCCAGCGAGGCAGACGGTGGCCCAACATTAAACATACAATGAGTCGACGTTTGCTTATGTCGCTGAAACATTAGCCACTAGAAAACACTAACTTAGCGGACCAACTTTGTTCAATGCAATGATGCAGTTTTTTGTTTTTGAATCGGGATAGGAACTATGCGCGCAGGTATGCGATATGAATCTTTCTTTTCCACGAAAACAAGTTTTGAAAAATGAAAATCGTCACAAAATGCCAAATGCTTCTATCCCCTACTGGGCAGAGGCCCTAGGGTAGTGGTTAGCACCGCTGCCTTTCACTCTAGCGTTCGGGGTTCGGTTCCTGGTCTCGGCGGTTTGAAAGAAGCAAAATGTTTCTTCTCCATCCACGTGTGAAACTCAGTATTGTGGGGAGCCTCCGTGTCCGAGAGGTAGCGTGCTCGGCTTCAGACCGCCAGTGCTCGAATTTCTAATCCTGTGTCTGGAGAACAGTGTCATTTCATTCATCTCACCATCCTCAGGAGGTTCTCTTAGTACAGTTTATCCTATATCTGCACAAAGGTGGCCTAAAGCCCGATTCATTTCATTTCTATCCCGTACTATGTAAGCCAAGTGTGTATAGTCATTGTTTTTACCGTCATGTGGTCTAGGTATTTTATTCAATTCGATTTAGTTCTACTTTAGGCAGATTCTAAGTCACTATATATTCTATTCTAAATTCCACCTTTTATTATCAGTCTAAATCTTAAAATATCTTGAGACCAATTCTGTTCAAACTTCATCTTCACCAAGAAACAGAACATTAAACTCTTAACGCTTGGACAATTTACATCTGGAGTTGTGTTGTCCATTTCATCTAAGATCCCCTTGACTCCTCACGTCTTGTACACCTCAGACGTAACATTTGCAGGATAACCACTCTTATAAGACATCTTCATTTGCAGCTTCTTGTTTTATTATAACTTATTATAAAAAATTATGACATACCTCAGGACTCGCATAGCGCCGTGGGCATGCAGGCAAAGAGCAATAACTGTCTCAGTTTTCAAGCTGCATCTGACCTTCAGTGGGGCCCCTAAAAAAGTTAATAGGCTACATCCCAGCAAACACAAAACATTTGTATAACATTTGTACAATGTTGGACCAACGTCAGAGACGTTGGGCCGACGCTGTACAAATGTTATACAAATGTTTTGTGTTTGCTGCGATCGGTACTGCTCTGAAAAGCCAAAAGGCAGTAGGCTACATAAGATGCTGTCTTTTGGCTTTTCACGGCAGTATAGGCCCATTATGACATGTCATATTGTGCATTTAATATTACAGTTTAAGAAACGGATAATTAATGTTGTCTTAATTTTGCAGTGTAAATAATATTTAATGACCTTTTATTGCTGTTTTTAAACTGCATTATTGCGTTGAAATGAAATGAATCGGGCTTTAGGCCACCTTTGTGCACATATAGGCATATTATTGCGTTGAACGAAACCTGTCGGCGGATATATTGTTTCTCGTTCGTCTGGCGGTTTATATGAAGGTTTCAATGACATTTGCATGGCCAACAGGCAGCTTGTTCAACCGGAATGCTGTTAACAATTTTACGTCAATCAAATTTATAAAGTAGCCCACAACGTGGCCTACTCAATTTAATATTATTTTACACTTTATCGTATTTCGTATCACTTGGAAATGAACCCGGAGCCCAGAGCATCACGACGTGTGTCAGGAGTTCTCCAAACAGTAGCACTCTCGCTCTCTATTGTCCCAATCTCCACGGTATAATTAGGGTCATGGCGTATTAGAGCGGGAGAATGGTGCCGGGATTTGGCATTGTGCGGCCATTACACGGTTGCGCTGTGCCGGTGTCACACGGTGGGTGGTGGTCAGCGGCGATCTGCAAAGCCAAAAGGCAGTAACTGCTCACTTGAAAAGTGAGCAGTTACTGCCTTTTGGCTTTGCACTGCAGTGGTCAGTGAATGTCCACTGGGAGACTGAGTGACATGGGGCAGTAAGGCACAGCACCTGTCCCCCCCCCCCGTGACAACCAGCCTGTTTCCTGGTACCCCGCCCCATGTCCACAAAGTCTGTGTTAATTATTACCAGATTACACTGGACACTGCTGAATAAACTTGAATGCTAAGCATCGACCACTGGATCGTCACTGTGCCAACGTTGAATTCATTGGCTCAGCATTGGCAATAGGACACATTATTACGATGTCCATTACGTCATTGCTAGGGCATAGGAATATCCGTTTGGAGTCATAATTTTATAAAAAGAATTATAAAAAATATCCCAACAAACTTATACATAAATGAGTTTCTAATGAGCATAGTGGAATCCTCTAATTAAGATAAACCGGAAGCAAAAAAAATATGGGAATGTACAATGATTTTGAAACTTGATGTTGCTGATCAATTCTAAACCATTTGATTGCTACATTGCTCTTTGACATCTTCCGTTTTACAATTGTCAGCGTCCAATAAAAGTAAAATATTCCTACGTTATAAACACAAGCATTTACTTATTAAAGCCTACAAAGATTGATGTTGCAGCTGAGATCTGCATAATATTAAGAATTCTTGATAATATTTATGTTGTAAAACAACCAGCTTGGGAACACTGAAAAAGTCTATCAAGTGATACGCTAGGGGTTATAATTACTTTGCCCACAAAGCTAATACACGTAAATTTTTAAGATTTTCAAGTCACGTAAAGGCTAGGCTGTACAATAACATCACATTATTTTAACCCCTAAAGCGCTGAAATATGTTTATACAAGCCAAGGGACAATTTTTTTCAATTTGAAATCATCGTCTTAGTTACAGAGGTGGGCACGTGGCCGCCACATCGCCACATGTGGCGACAGAAGTAAATATTAAAAAATGACCATTCAGAGTACCTAAAAGTATCCATTTGTGGCGACAGGACTCATTTCGCCTGCCCACACCTGCAGTTAACTCATCCCGCTTCATTTGAATACATATGTTATGTGTCTACAGCCATTATAAATACACTACTCTTCCAGTGCGTGGATCGACTTTAAACGTCAGCATCTGACAAATGAATCGGGCTTTAGGCCACTTTTGCGCACATACAGGCTAAATTGGGCCAGGAGAACCTCTTGAGGATGGTGAGATGAGTGGGATGACACTGCCCTCCAGACACAGGATTCAAAATTCAAACCCTAGAGGTCTGAGGCCGAACACGCTACCTCTCGGCCATGGAGGCTCCCCACAATACTGAGTTTCACGAGTGAATGGGGAAGAAACATTCAAACCTCCGAGACCGGGAAACGAACCCCGAACTCTAGTGTGAAAGGCAGCGGTGCTAACCACTACCCTATACTAGGGCCCCCGCCCCATCTGACGTCCACAGACGTCAGATTCTGACGTCTCAAGTTGATCCCCGCGCTGAAAGGGTGAAATACATTACTTGTTTATCTAATGAGGAAGACGTAGGGTGGCGATGTGCTCGGGGTCTCTAGAGATCTACTTCGCCGTGCAAAGCCAAAAGGCAGTATCCGCTCACTTTTCAAGTGAGCGGATACTGCCTTTTGGCTTTGCAGAGATCTACTGTTGTACGGCAATTTCACGCTAGGTGACTCTGACCAGAACAGCGCCTGAGGAAATGTATATTACATGTCATCTGGTCATAATACGCTCGTGTCAATTACGCCATGCTCGCCATGAACCCTTTCAGTGCAGGCGACCCTTTTCACCGATATTTATTAGAAAAAATATTGCGTAAAATTAAGGAAATTTTACTATGAACAATTATTTTCATAGTTATAATATAGTTGATATGTTTAGGATTTCCCATTCATTTGGAGCTGGCAATTGCTTCAGCAATGGCAGATTGAAGTGAATTAAAAAAATGTGAATGAGTAATACGGCACTTGAAGAGTTGAATTAATTATAATTCGTGCTTTACTCGCCAGCGGGGACAATTTTCCAATAAGATTATAACCTATGTAGTCATAAATTAAAATTCCAACTTCCGACGTAAAATATAAACGCACTGCCAGTTGTGTGTGTTTCATTATATATAATTCCATGTACTAATATTATCATTGGATTCTACTTTCCTATGTAGAGAGTACTTTACTCCAACCAATCACATAGCATAGATCACTATACTTGGTTTCATGATATTGCTACCATAAGCATGTACGACTACAAAATACATCATTCTACGTTAATTATATATAAATATACGAATTTCATTGTCTTCGGAAAAGATCACTAGACTGAAGTGCTAATGAAATTATTGTTAATTGTTTATGTTAAAATGTATTGTATTATAAATACAAATAATTCAAATATAACGCAATAATGTCACAGTCATGTCATCACTAGTAAACATAACATGTGTTTTCATGTTATATTCTGAGTTCAAAACATTATTGTTGTTCAGCATAGAGGGTAATAATTATCAATGACTAAAACATTTTAGTTATCGTATGATCTGATATGATTATGAAACAATCACCAGAAATGTGCACGTTATAATCTTTCTTTCCATACTATTTGTTTCGAATATTACACTAAATTTTTACTTCAAAAACTAACTTTAAAAAATTAAAATTGGAATATTTTCCCACGAATCATAAATACATTGGATTAAATAATAGTGATCGGTAGGAATACACGTAAACTATGTATCGTATAGCTGGGTGTTGTATCAAAACATTTTTTTTTCTATGAATATGTCCAGTTCCATATACCATATTATAATTATCACCCCCTAGGCTAGTGACTAAAGGTCGTATCTGCCACTTTACAAGGTGGCAAATATCTGCCACCTTGTAAAGTGGCATTTACGTGCTTTCAATCCTGAATGGGATCTGAGATGAATTACAGGCGGACAACTGTATGGTGCTGTTATGATTATGTTGCGTCATCGGCGTGCTAAATACGTGTCACTCTCACCGCAGTAATGTATAATCTGGTTTGTCTGACATAAATATAGCTAATCCTAACATGGCTATTCCCAGATGGACACACTTACTAACCACCCTCTGAGTCCCACACGCCCATAGACACGTGCATGCCACTGCTTTTCCTTTTTTCATTGGCCTTTGTTATCCGTCAATATGAAACATTGTAACGTATAAATGGCAGCACTATATTGTGTTAAAATAATCATTTTTCTGCCATTTTCTGTTCAAAATATTACAAATAAGCAACGTTTTTTGTCTCAACCAGGGAGCGTTTTTCTTCCACGAGCTCCATGTTGTTATTATGCTCCTCGGGGCTAGCGGAGGATAAATAATTGTTACCCAGTTTGTTCGCCTGGGCGAGTCAGGTGGATAATGCCCAGAATGCCTTGCGGCTGACGTTGATGAGCACCGCTCTCGCCAGATGGGGTACATGTACATTTATGTCTTGTGGATGTGTCACTCTCGTGGGTGTAGCCTAAACATGACAACCTTT
The DNA here is from genome assembly GCA_964017125.1 of Flabesymbios commensalis. NCBI lineage: Eukaryota > Metazoa > Annelida > Polychaeta > Terebellida > Flabelligeridae > Flabesymbios > Flabesymbios commensalis. Next base: position 64,721,150 of record OZ024906.1, on the reverse strand, counting down.
CTGTTTATGTATAGGGCATGAAGGAATGGAGTCCAAGCTTCATATGACTAATTATACAAGTATCGGAGGGTGTATGTGTGAACCATTACATTTATTAATCTTTTTAATGCTGAGTTGTCAGTCAGTGTTTTTTCGTCATTTGAAGCTGGAATTGCTAACACAATTTCCAGCTTCAAATGACGCAAAAATGTTTCTAAGCATGAAAAATATGCAGCTCCCAAACAGAATCATCTGATTGTTTTAGAACTAGTATTATTATCAAATTTAGATTTCTTTTTGAGACTTGATTAAAAACGTATAGGGTCATAACTACGGGCAGGACAGGGGTTAAAATAGATGTGCATGACCTTATATCAGAGTTTTTATCCTGTTTAGCAAAGAAGACACTTGCACTTAAATGATTCCGTGACGCAGAGTCAGTTGATGATTTCACAATGACTCTGAAGACTCCTCTTTTTTTGACACTCGTTAGACAATCCGGACCAAGTCTAGTATTCTACCCCAGACCAATAAAAGAGTTGCTCAGCCTATTATCTGACGAGATTGGCAAATCAACGCAGTCATTCAGTTGTTATTTAAATTAGGGAGTAGGTTATACCATACACGGGCCTCGATTGCCTTCACGAGGGTGGATTGCTATTTTATTTGTTTATTTATTTATTTATTCAAACATATTTATACATGATAAAAACATTATTTACATAAAATATGAAAACGCATATTTAAACAATTATCATATTGTACAATGGTTACAATAGCTAAAATAGAACTTAGGTACATTAGACATTTTAGATCATGAGCCGATGATATATTCAGTTAATTGAATAGGTTTACAGCTGTATATACATGTACATTTATAGCAAAGTGAAAAGAAAAGAAAACACAAATGTCCCCGCACTAAAACTCCTACAAAAACCTACAAAAAATCGTATTAAAATCGCAAATGGTGACAATGTTGGAAAAACGACTGTAGCAGTTGCTTTTTTTTATCGAAGAAATGAGTTATTTTACTTGGCGACCACGAGCAGAATTGCACTGCAGACTGTGAACTGCTTGGAGAATTGTAGAAACGAAAATCAAGTACGATGAAGAGCGAAACCCGACCTAGGCATGAAGTTATGACAACGTAGGCTACATTGCATCTTTTTAAGCCATTTTATATGTCATCCCAGCAAACACAAAACATTTGACGTTGGTCCAACATTGTACAAATGTTATACAAATGTTTTGTGTTTCCTGGGATAAAACAGATAAGACAACCAGTTTACATGGTTTTTATTCATGTCGAAAGAATTGCTGACAGGATCCTCTTGGTTTTGCCTGCTTTATTTGCCTTACTACCCGGTACATTTTATATGACAAGAACCAATTTTTATTTCCTTATGCTACCGTGCAAAGTATAGGCCTACTGGGATACCTTTATTCAGTTTTTGAGTAATTGTCATGATCTTGACCATGTGAAGACAATGGCGTGGAAGTGACGGCTGGCACATAAAGAAACACCAAAAATAAGGAGGATTTGTTTTGCTGCGTGCATTTAGCAGTTTCAGTTCTTATATTGGCTAAATATTTTGCCATCAGAGCTTTACTGTAGACAGATTTAATAGAACCATCTAATCCACGATTTTTAGCTGATACAAAACAATCTCAGCACCCTAATCCCCATTAACATTTTAAGAGCTACTTCAAGAGATGACAGCAGCCCAACAAACACGAGACACGAACTCATTGTTGTTTTATTGCTGTGTCAGCGTCATAGACTATGGACCAACTTTAAAACAGCATTTGGTCAAGGCTTCGTGGTTGCTGGAGTGTTATTTAATTTTCATGATAATAACCCTGCTTCACAGTGACACAGGTTTTAATTAAATACGTGTTTCTGCATGAAAGTGAAGTGACTGGTCTGGGACTGTCAGACAGACCTTTAAGCTACTTTCGTATAGTAGGTGTGGTACATCGTCCATATCCGTAACTAGTCCGTAAGTCATACACGCAATAAATTAATGTACTGCCTTTGAAATAAAACACAACCGTGTTCATATATCCACGAAATATTAATTAATCAATTAATTCATTCATTCATTCATTCATTCATTCATTCATTCATTCATCCATTCATTCATTCATTCATTCATTCATTCATTCATTCATTCATTCATTCATTCATTCATTCATTTATTCATTCATTCATTCATTCACTCACTCACTCACTCACTCACTCACTCACTCACTCACTCACTCACTCACTCACTCACTCACTCACTCACTCACTCACTCACTCACTCACTCACTCACTCACTCACTCACTCACTCACTCACTCACTCACTCACTCACTCACTCACTCACTCACTCACTCACTCACTCACTCACTCACTCACTCACTCACTCACTCACTCACTCACTCACTCACTCACTCACTCACTCACTCACTCACTCACTCACTCACTCACTCACTCACTCACTCACTCACTCACTCACTCACTCACTCACTCACTCACTCACTCACTCACTCACTCACTCACTCACTCACTCACTCACTCACTCACTCACTCACTCACTCACTCACTCACTCACTCACCCACCCACCCACCCACTCACTCACTCACTCACTCACTCACTCACTCACTCACTCACTCACTCACTCACTCACTCACTCACTCACTCACTCACTCACTCACTCACTCATTCACTCACTCACTCACTCACTCTCAGACTCTAGTCTCCATATTGTGAGTTCCTATTTGAAGAGGCTCATTATTATTAATACATCTTATCAGCCGCGCTAGCCATATTCACGTCTGCTCTGTCTTCTAATGCTCTTCTCCGCTCTTCATTATAATCCGCCATCATTTATTATTTATTTTCCCCATCTTCTCCGCCATTCTATCAGTAATGCGCTGCAGCCGGCAACTGCATGGTGACAATTTTCTTCGGAGAACAGTCCTAGCAAGCACTTTCCCACAGTCAGGTCAATATTGGGCCAACCTAAAATACATTGAGCCAGCTTTGAGCCAGAAGTTGATTATGATCTGGAAGCACGCCGGATAATCCGTACTGTAACATAGAATTAGCGAGGGCTCTTCTGATGACGGCTATAATTGCTTTGGCACAATATCTGATTTGCTTGTTTGTCTGCGGGCTCACACTACCTGTGAAGACACCGGGCTACGGTACAGCGTTGGCCCAACGCTGTACCGGCTTTCTGTTTTCGGGATACGAGGTTTACAGCGGATTTAGCAGCAGCAGCCATCCGCAGAATCTTCCTCTGGCATCGTGTTGCGGGGAGTTTACAAAACACGGCGGTCGATCCTGAGCTGGTTTAATGGCGGGCCACTGTCCGCAACGGTGGCCCGACATTAAACCGGCAATAAACCGGCTGAGTCTCACGGTGTCGCGTTGCTTAGGCAGGCCTCAGTTGCGGATAAGGTCATCCCGCGCGGCGTCGCCTTTCATCACGGAGGCAGTGCAGGGTTCCACCACCAGGTGTCGCCTTACCTACCGCTGACGTCACACCGCCTCGCCCGCGCGGGATTTGACCCTTTGACCCGCGCCGGGCGGAGTGGCCGCGACGCGACCGCGATGCCCTGCCGTGACCGTATGAAATGAACACACATAATATATAGCTACGGCCGTGTCGACGAGCCGAGGGGAAACGAAGTGGTGAAAATGTGTGATGGGTTTTATCAGGGATGAATAATAATCTGAAAAGAATACACGGTAAAATCTGTTATTATGGCTATTATGTCTATTGGGACACCACTGGATTGAAGAATTTGCTTAGTGAAACAATTATTACTAAATCAATGTATAGTTCGCTCGTTCGTCCGTTCGCTCTTTCGTTAGTTCATTAATGCACATTAAAATTATTTTAAATCATTTCACGTATTTGTGCACAAAAATAAGAGAAACAGACAATGAGATAATATTTTTAAATAAGAGCTCATATAGAGCGTCTTTATTTTATTCTTACAATGCTTTACTGATCAAATTAAAAAAACCGCGATATTTACAGCCAGATTGTAACATCTTCATGTTACATTTGATTCAAAAACTCGTTTTATCCCAGATGCTAGAATAATTCAACAATGGAAGACGTGATAGGCAAATCCACTTGGCATGCATAATTTGGGATTACTTGATGTTGGGATTATAGTAACTATTATTAGTAATCGTTTATTTTTAAAAGTCACGTTTTACTTAAAAAATGGGGTTGAAAGTCTATAGTTACGTTATATATTTTAATTTAATTATCCATGCACTAGTTAAAGGTGAGCATGTTGTAGGTCCACCCACATGCCCAGCAATGGTCAACGCTCTAAGCGCCGTCACAGATAAATATTATTTATCAGTGAGGGTGAACGACCTGCTTCGAGTTACTGACTAAACAAATTGGTAATACAACTATACTGCCGTGCAAAGTGAAAAGGCAGTATCTGCTTACTCTATAGGTACGGCAGTATCTGCTTACTTTATAAGTACGCAGATACTGCCTTTTCAGCAACATATTAGTTTTGAATTTGACATAATATCACAGCTTCAGCAAAGCTGCAAGTGATCGACGCCAGTATTATGTGCACGAGTTCATGAAACACACCGTTTCGAACATAATTTGTGGAGATATAGACGGCATAGTATAGTACTCTACTCCAGACTACTCCTATTTCGTTATTTCATTATAAGGCCACGTGACCAAATGGCGCCTGTGGTTGGTTATTGTAGAATTAGTGTAGAGTATAAATATACTATACTTAGCCCCTTTATCAAACAAGCCTCATTCGCAATAGTGAGCGATTTTGTAATTTATTCTTCTAATTAATAATTTGCTTGGTTGTGGTATCACAGCCAAACAAATTATAAATTACAGTCTACGATCAAGCATTGCAACACAATATTCACTAACACAGGCTGAAATCAATTATCACATGCTGGACATGCTGCCACCTAATCAGTAGTACGTATAGTTTATCTCAAAGATACATTACTGACTAAATAAAAATCTCAATATAATACTACCATTCAGAATGTTAAGAGCAGATATCGCAATAGAATAATTAAATGGGAATTATCCTAATTACTAAAAAAATGTTATTAAAAAATTGCCGACCTACACACAAATAATTCATTTGAGTTCTTATGTTCAAATAACTACATGCATGACATGTGGCACGTGGAATGCACTAATTGTCAGGAATTTTGGGACAATCCCCTTCACTATTTTTGAAACAAAAAATCCGTATATAATATGTAGAATTATCCTATGATATCATATTTATAAAATATAGTAACGAATTATTATTTTTCATATTTTGTTGTTTCTTATTTAAAAATCGTAATGTCTGCACGTATGCCTACTTAATCGTAATCCGTGGTTTATGAATCACAATTTTCGATCACACGATGAACATCATGGACATCATAGAAAAACAAACTTACAGGCCGACCATTGTTTTCGATTGCGTGTTTATTTAACGACTACCACAGGTGTTAAAAAATGAAACCGTCTAGATATTGCATCTATTCGCTGGCATGCGAAGCGAAGTTTGCGTGATACTTTATCAAAGTGATTTTTTTAATCATGCAGCGAACACGCGTGCAGAAAAAATACTCGTCAATTTGGAATAAAATACAATACCATCGGTCAATTTTTCCCAGCGCACTGGGAAATCTGACCGATGATAATGACTTTGTTCACCCTGTATGTATACACAACCTTTTTGTACAATTTACGTACACGTCACGTACACTGCACGTACACGTTACGTACACGTGCGCTTCCGTGTACACCTCTCCCGGGATGCCTCTGTCACGGGACACCGTCATGAATTTTCCATGGTAATCCTGAGCCCGTGACAGCGGCCTGGCAGCGTCGTGACGCCAGACGTAAAACCTATGTCGGTTTAATGCTGGGGAATCGTCTGCGACGATGGCCCAGCATTAAACCGACATAGGTTTTGCGTCTGGTTCCTGGATGATAACCTTCATGTATTTGCATGGGATGTGGAGACGGCCACACCATAATATACCTGTGGTGTGAGAATATAGTTTGGGCCTATTGCACATTAAATTTTCATAAAGTTAAATTTGCTGTTGTTTCATCAACAAAAAAACTAATTTATTTTGATGAATTCGGTATGACTTTCAACAAGTTTGGACTATCTCAGTGTAAAGTGTACACAATGTTCTTTATTAATAATCATAATTAATCGTTCCAACACAATATCCATTGACACTCATGCTGAATATTTATTAATCAACGCTAACAGGGGGGGATGGCATCTTTTTGTCACGTTCTACAAAATATTTTTCGTGAAATCCACAATTCTGAAAAGACGAATTCCGGTCAAATATTTTGTATGTAACCTAGACAATAACACTAAAATATCCACTGGACTTGCTTGAGCTCTCGGACTAAACTTGTACTTTTTACCATTTTGAGTGAATGTGTTTCATGATATGATGAAATTAGTTTTAAAGTATTAGACATTAATATTCATTGGTTAAATTATCAGGAACCTTTTGACGTTGACACACTGTTGGCTTAAAGTTGAGTCAGCGTAATGTTTTAGTTAGAATTTTTGGATTATGTTATTGCAGAAATTACATTGTGAAGCTGTAATATGAGTAGGCTAAAGTTCGTTATTCTTTCAATTGAGCCATTTTACAATCCAAAAGGGTGCTATTTTAAGCAACACTCACAATTCATAAACACTCATCCAACAAGACGTTGACGCGATGTTGGTTGGATGTTGGCCCACCGTCCACGTCGCTGACATTCTCTGATCTGGCTTTTCTGCCTATAACTGTACTCCTTGGAGAACCGGGGAGTTGGTGACGACCACACAGTAAACTCTGAGCCTGGATTAGCCAACTGTCGGCCTTTCTCTGCTCTGTGCCCTGAGCTCGGTCCGCTGAGGATATAGACGCTATACAAGTTTTGTTGATTGTGCACCACTGTCTGACGAATACTCTGTCTAAGCCTTGATTTTTTATAAGTGCAGGCCTATCCCAGTAAACACAAAACATTTTGTTTAATATTTGTACAATGTTGGACCAACGTCGAAGACGTTGGGCCGTGGTTGCACAAATGTTATATAATTTTTTTGTGTTTACTGGAATGTGTATGAGCCTTTCAAGGCGGTAGTTGTGTTTGACGTTCCTAGAAATGATTGAATGAACATTATCTAATCAATTTTTAACCCATTTTGAGTTCAGTCAATCAGCAGGTCCAAGTATTGCATTCTACCCCCTAATTTAAATGACAACTGAATGACAGATTTGATTGGTTGATCTCGTCATGTGGCAGACTGGGTCGGGGTGGAATACAATACTTGGTCCGAACCGTCGGGCTCGATTCCATTGGGTTTTTTTTTTTTTTATTAGCACATCAAGTACCACCTTTTAAACATGTTAAAGATAAAACGTGACATTAATCAGCAAGATTTGAAAACAGTTAACCTCCATTTTGTTGAATGTGAAGAATTTTCACTCATTTGAAGTTGTAGATCACGTCAGCGAGACACAACTTCAAGTGAGTGGAAATTCCAAATAAAAACTTGGCAGGTAAAGGGTTAAGTCAATCAAAATATAATTACATTCGCAAACTATACCTGTATTACTTAACAGTTTATAAGTGTTTCATTTGAGATCCGCTGCTGTATATTTGTAATTTTAAGACAACGATTTTGCTGCAAAAAAATGGTTGAAAAATATATTTAACTATTTCGGGACACCGTGTGTTTAGCCGTAGCTATATGTTTTTATGTTTTTACATGTCTATTGATTCTCTTCCATGAAAATAATATACTGTTAAATATAGTAACACATTCTAAGATATTAAGGAAAATCAAATAATTCCGCAGGCGGCAAGATATATCGATCATTATTGGATCAATGTCGCGCTAGCGTTCATAGACGCTGGCTCGACATCGAGCCAATGCTGGGCCACGTTTCGTGTGTGTGGGGCTCGGGCTCGGGCGAACAATTCTACAACTGGTGGCGCAGTGTGTATGGCATTCTGAGTTAATACGATACCGCCGAGTAGATATCTAATATAAACTCCCAGTGAAACAAAATCGTCTTAATTATCAGAAACACGTGGAAATGAAACTCTTAGAGGTTCAGGTCACATTTGTGGCATCCACCGTCACTAAATATCCGTGAATTCCGGGAACATGCTGAAGATGTCTTCTGGGAACCGACCTAATTAAAAAAGAAAACTGTCACTATCGCGTATCATATTTTCACAGTTCCCGTGGGATTTCGCAGCAAGGACCTTTCCGCACACCAAGGCCGCGCGAGGTATTGAGCCATGTTGGGATGATGTTGGGCCAACGTCGCAGACGTTGGCACAACATCATCCCAACATGGGATCAGCGTCTCGTATTTGTTGGTCACCAGTCATCTCAGAACTTGACTCCGGTGCGTGCCAATGCCGAGGTGGCGCTTTATGGTCACTTCTGAATCAGAGAATGAATAAATGAATAAATGAATAAATGAATAAATGAATAAATGAATAAATGAATAAATGAATAAATGAATAAATGAATAAATGAATAAATGAATAAATGAATAAATGAATAAATGAATAAATGAATAAATAAATAAATAAATAAATGAATAAATGGATAAATGAATGAATATATGAATGAATGAATGAATGAATGAATGAATGAATAAATGAATGAATGAATGAATGAATGAATGAATGAATGAATGAATGAATGAATGAATGAATGAATGAATGAATGAATGAACGCGGCTTTAACAACATTTGTGCACATACTATGCTAAACTGGGCTGGGAGAACCTCCTACGGATGTTGCTGTGAATCAGATAACACTGCCCTCCAGACACAGAAATTTCAAGTCGTATCCTTAGCTCGAGGTATGCCAGGCCGATGTTTGCCATCGTGGTTGTTTATATAAAGTGCTCCTAATTGTTCAAAGTCCGCATTTTTTAAATTTTCCTATAGAACGCTTCAAAGTTTATTTCAATTTATTTTATTTTTTAATGAACTTCATCAAGTCAAATATTTAAAGCGTATGGACAGTTATATGGATAAAATATAAATATTTATTTATTTATTTTTATTATACAAATAAACTTTTGACATTTCGAGAGATCAATTTGTTTATGAAAGTCGTAACTAACCTAGTGAGCATAGCAACCACCTAGGGTCTCATCATAGTGCACTGCTTCAATAATATTTTGGTAATGATTAGCATTGGCATGAATTATAATCCTTACAAGGAGTTTTTTAGATCAATTCTCGATGCCAGGTTTTTTATATCTCAAATGTAAACTGATCCAAGTCTATTTAAGCCCATCGACTTGGATCACTTTACTATTGAGGAAAAGTTTCATTCTCTCAGTAAAAGAAACATTTGTTAATTAATAGGGGGGGGGGGCTATGACTCAAAATGTTAAACAATGATTTAATAGAATATTTTCACTACATTCAACTTTCAAAAAAGACACATTATCTATAAATCAAATTTTGGACAAATTTTGGATTACTTTACCCCGAGCCACTTATTTAGACATGGACTGCACCCACTGCACACTGCATCCCCTTGAGGGTATAGCTAGTGTTGTCTATACCGTATTGCCACACTATAGATATGCATACAGAAACGAGCGATATTCACATACTCCCTACGGTATAGAAGACGACATACAACATATTTTTACGAGCAGCCCATCATTTTGATTTTGCACGTCGAATTTTTGTGTGTGAAGAATTACATATCACCATAACGACAAACTTCTTATAAGAGAAATTAGGACTTAATTTTTCTACACCATTTTGAACTTAGATAAAGGTATACACTGTATAAGGCTTTCAACTAACGATTTGACGTGTATTTTTGTGTATCCAAAGTTATAACTTTATACACCCCACAAAAACAATCGGAATCCGGGCAAGAACTTAGCTATGCTAAATTTGTGCATCAAAAATAATTGGCAGACCCCATCTGTGTCTTGTAATATTACTCAGTATTGCGAGAAAAAAACCGGATTTAAATGTGCTGCAGAAACAGAACATACTAGGTCGAGAATTGTTACATTTATGAAACGTGGAAATGCATGCAAGACCGATTATAAATTATGACGCATCAAGTTTTCAAAGATGGAAGTACTTTTTCATTTCAAGCTGCAGACAATTGCGTCAGCAATGCCAGCTTGAAATATTTGAAAAAGTACAGCACTTAATATAAAGTGACAGATTTCTGAGATGGACACGACAGCTGCTCCACTCTCACAAAATTCTGGCATAGAGGTATATCTAATAGACCTGTCAGAGGAGGTTGATCCGCCGGCGTGACAATTATAACAAAAATCCAAAGCGATATGGAGAAGTGACATAATTGTTTTCCGCGGGACGTGTCGTCTGTCCGATTTAACACGCAGATTAATGTCATTTATTGTTCTCTTTTTATTGCCCTCCCCGCAAAATGTAACATCTCCAATCAATCGCCTTGGGTGACATATTAAAAAACTGAAACCGCCGAAGACATTGAGAAGCTGTGATTGTTTGGACTCGCCTGGCACGGCCGACCTATGCCAAAGATTATTGTTACTTATTGTTTTCTCGGTCGGCATTCCGATTTGCTTTCTCTTCACCTCTCTGATTAATTTTCAGAAATGTTTTTATTGACAGAAATCGTGATTGTTTTGTTTTAATCGGTTTTAATCGAGTTTTGCGTGGCGCCTTGTGCAAGGCGTGTCTAAGATGACGCCTAAATAACAATTACAGGCCTACAGGTAATAATTAGCTTTTCATACGGATTTTGGCGAAAGTATCGTAATAATTAGCTTTTCTTACAGATTTAGACCAAAGTATCGTATTATTATTCCTAATTTAAATAAAAACTGAATGACGGCGGTGAACAATTAAATGACTCAGTGATCCACTTTCTAAAATTAGATTTATTAATGATTGTGTAATTATTATAGAGTAAAATATGTAGGAAATATTATAATGAAATATCTAAACCCTTTTTTAATTCCAAGATATTTGACTTAGATCAGTTTAGCACTGCGACATAAGAAAAAGACTGCGTAAATGTTATCAAACATGCCTCATATGGATTAGTTTATGGCATTCCAATCATTGCCATCATTACTCGAGAATAATGATAAAACAATACGCATTTGTTATACTTGCCAAGTTAGCTTATGACTGTCTTAAACTTCGACATAAACAAATCTAACTCTTTAACTCATAGCAGTCTAAGTCCGAGCCCAGCTCGGACCTAGCATTTATGACGCTGCAGTCTAGGTCCGAGCCCAGCTCGGACCTTACAATAATGCTTAGCCATTCACCAAATGACATCACTTGCGCAACTATGAACCAAGTATGGGGAACCTGGAACATAAAGAGTTGCCTTATCTGCGTCACAACTGTTTCCGAAATAAAAGTCGAACTACAGGCTCAGATGAATACGAGGCCTTTGGTATTTCCCAGATGAGTTGGGAATGTCAAACTTGGTGCATCTCAAAAATTGAAATCCAGTATGCATCTCAGGGAATTTAGAAAGATTGCTAAATCTCATGGTAATAGCTTATTGACCCTAATAATTTATTTATAAAGACCTATTGAATGCTTCTTCGAACTATTTGTGATGTATTTTTATATATTTTATGTGAATTGATATAATCATGATAATGCTGTACTCCTGCGTCTCCGTGAATCTCAAAAATACCATTTTTAGACAAAATTTCCGAAAATTAAACTACCTAATTAGCATATTCAAAATGGCAGTCGGTCGCCATGGCAATATCACATTGGCCGTTAAATGAAGTGTATTCCGGATATATATTGTATGTGTGGTCCTATGGTGTATGCGAAATACATAATTCTGAATTTATATTAAAAGTAAGAGAATATGTCTCAAAATCACAAAAATAGCCAGACCACACAGACGTCCAATGTCAAAACGGCCAGACTGCTATGAGTTAATGGAGAGGAATATTAAAAACATAATTTCACAATAATAATAAATAACTAAATATAATTTAATTAAAAACAAAATATCTAACTTTGTCAATTCAAAAAAAGACTTCATTTTAGGAAATAAAAAATGCGGATTTGGATCACTTTATATATAGGCCATTCAACTGATCTCGTCGTGTGTCTCTCTTTCATTGGTCGGGGGGTAGAATACTATATATTATTTTTCAGGTCTACATGATGTGCATGTGCTATACAGTTTTCGGTTATTGCCTTCAATTCCTTAGTCATTATAAAAGAACCTGTCCAAAATCGTGTCTATACCCAGCAAACGTTCATTATTGTAGGGCCTACACTATATGCAATGTATTGCTGCAATAAAAATAACGTCCTAATTGGGACGTTATTATTACTGATTGACAGGTAATAATGTACACCCAACCGTGGAGCCATCCCAGCAGACACAAGACGTTGAATAAATGTTAGTTTAACGTTGCTCCACCGTGTACGACGTTGGACCAACGTTAAACCAACATTGATTCAACGTTTTGTGTTTGCTGGAATCGACAACGTTGGACCAACTTTAATCCAACATTGATTCAACGTCTTGTGTTCGTTGGGATCGCTGGGCGCTACCCGTGGTGATTGTAATCGCGCACTGTTCTGGATGCGATCCTGCCGCGGAGGCTGTGGGGATTACACTATTAGCAAGAGCTGAAATAACTTCCGGAAACAAGTGGATGTGTGGCTGTCGCGGTATAATGGCCGGGCCGGGCGGCGGTTGTTAAGCTGTCATATTGCCGGAGATGGGCAAACAGGACGGCAACAGAGGTGGTAGGGCAGGTCTGGCAGGATTGTCAGAGGCGCGGCTCCCAATGGGACGTCAGACATAATGGCTAATTCCCGCCTTTTTTGTCACATCGTCTGCGCAGCGCCGTCCTCCAGTCCTGGCCGCCTCTCGGGGCTGAGCGGCGCCCTCCCCGCAATATTAACCACTTCCGCCCTGGCAATCTCCAAATCTCACTAACATCTCACTCGTCCTGGTTAGAGATTGTGTAATTATTCTGTGAGCTGATGTCTTGTGACAAACCTATAGAATGAATGAATGAATGAATGAATGAATGAATGAATGAATGAATGAATGAATGAATGAATGAATGTATGAATGAATGAATGAATGAATGAATGAATGAATGAATGAATGAATGGTATTTGCGCACATGTAGGATAAACTGGGCCAGTAGAACCTCCTGAGGATGGTGAGATGAATGAGATGACACTGCCCTCCAGACACAGGATTCGAAATTCAAGCCCTGGCAGTATAAGAGGCCGAGCAAGCTACCTCTCGGTCACGGAGGCTCCCCACAATATCGAATCTTTACGGCTGAGCAGGGAAGAAACATTTGTTTCTTTCAACCTGATTATTAGAGCAGGGACAAACCTGCGATCTCCGACTATCAAGCAGGCAGCTTTAACCACTGCACCATGGCCCCCGCCGACAATCCGTAGACAATTCAAATCAAACCTGCAGGCCTAATTGTTGTCGTTAAATTATATGGACTGTATACCTACCAGCGCAAATGCATTTATGTTGTGATGATATGTAATGAATATCAACGTGTGCTGTCCTAACACGAAGTCTATGCCAATTGATCATCGTCTTTACCAACGCACGTGGTGTGTGATATTTTACAGTTATTTCGTCGACATTAGAATATAATGGTATATTTTGAAACTTTGACCCCTACCCTCCCCCACATGATCAACACGATATTAATATAATATAAATCACGAAGATTTGTAGGGCTAAATTTACTTACCACCTTTAAAATTTAGGAGGTTTAAAAAATTAGGTTTAAGCGTCTGAAATTAGCGCGGGGATATTTTTAATTTATATGAGTATCGGGACCTATGTTTGCAGAGTAATTTTGAATAATGTAATACAATAATATAATATAATTAGATGCACATTATAAAAAGTTATGCATTGGTGTTCATTATTTATTTCTGCAAGTTGTTGATGTCGTAAAACCAATTTATTTTTAAAAAAACTTCTGAAATTTAGAAATATAAATGTATATATAAAAGTCACAAACTAGTATAAAAACTGCCTATAGTTTCTCATCATCTTGCTAGAGAAGGGGATGTGGCGCAATGGCTAGAGTGCCTGACTGCCTCGCCAGTCATGCATGCGTCCCGGTTTCGAACCCCGCTGTTCCAGTGTGGGGTTTTCAGAGAAACAACATTGTTTCTCCTTTCTTAATATGACTAGGCGATCACGTTAATGGCGGCCTCTTCGGGTTAAGGTTGAGACCAGTGTATCGACGTTAATTTCCTACAGGACCCCGCGCTGCGCGCTCCTCACATTATCTTGCTCAAGTAATATGTTGGTAATGATTGGCATGGCATAGATTGATCCATACAATAGGTGTTTATAACATTTCAGCTGCCATTTTCCGTATGTCTCAGAGGTAAACTGATCAAAGTCAAAATTTTCCTATATGAACTCAATGACTTGGATCACTTTACAATTGAAGAAAAGAATCAATTTTAAAAGTGAAAAAATATTTGTTGATTTTCAATGTTTCTAAAGAATGGCTTAAATATTTTAGTGAATTATTTTCTATATAATTAACTTTCCCAAAAGCCATTCAAATTTATATAAATGATAATTACACTTAAAATTAAGTTGACGAGTAAAAAATAATAGAATATAATACTAACACAATAATACAAAGTAGACCGTACAAAAATGCCTTCGAATTAAATGTTAAATGCATATTTTAGATGAGAAATGGTGTGGCTTACGGGGGGGGGGGGTGTGACAGGTAGAGGGCACAGGTGTCCACCACAGCTTGTTAGCTGTGCCGTGCAAAGCCTAAAGGCAATATCTGCTTACTTTACCAGTGAGAAGATACTGCCTTTTGGCTTTGCAGAGCAGAGCTGTTCTCTCTATTGTTGTACCTCCCTCTCTCCTCAATAAGAGGTTCCGCCTTGATCTTTGCCAGACCACTGCACGCTAGAAATGAAGATCATCTTATGATGTCGTTTATGTGGACATGGTACGATCTCCCAGTAAACACAAAACATTTGTATAATATTTGTAAAATGTTGGAACAACGGCAAAGACGTGGACTCAACGCTTTACAAATGTTTTGTGTTTGCTGGCCTGTACTTAGATCACAATCTGTTTTTGTGTATTTTTGTAACGCAGAAATAAGTCTACTTTACTCATCTTCTATAGTGGCGTCTCCCAAAAAAATTGTAGTGAAGCTAAAATTATTTCAATGGTATCTGAAACAGTTGAAATTCGTCATTTTTAAGTAGCGTCAAGCCACACTTCCCCTTGAAACGTGCGAAGCCAAACGGCAGTATTTGATTGCCTTTTGGCTTTGCAGAGCAGTGTAGGCCTATAGTTTACATAACAGCGTTCCTTCACAAAATATATGTTCATTAAAGGACCTAAAGGAGTTGTACACTGTGTACGAACAGCGGGAAACATCTGTACCCAGAAAGTACCACGCTGATTACAGAGATAGAGACAACTGGGGTACAACTTACTAAAACCAGAAACATACATAAAGGTCTATAGCTTTAACTGTTAAACAATTTGGAAACGTGGTACATAGTAGTTGATGTCATAAGACATTGTCTCATGAATACAACTAGATTTATTTGCACTAATCAGTTATAATAAAATAAACTATAAAATAGGTTAAAGTGCCTTTCCAATTATAATACAATTTAAATTAGTTTTCTATAAAACCGCCCGTTATTGTGAAAACCGACGCTTATTATCCTTTGATTGTCTGTCATCTTCTGGTCGCTTTCTTTAACCCTTTAACCGCCGTCCCCGACTATATTCGGTTCTTTTAATTTTTAGTAGCACATTAAATACCACATTTTGAACAGACAATATATCAAAATATTTGACCTCCATCTTGTCAAATCTGAATAATTTTCACTCACTTGAAGTTGTGGATCGCGTCAGCGAGACACAACTTCAAGTGGGTGAAAATTCCAATTAAATAATTTGGCGGTTAATGGGTTAATTCAATTGTAGAGAAACATCTGTTTCACCTCATTTCATTTTCTTCACCTCGTACGGGGGACAGGGATGTCTGCAACGCCGGCCTAATATTGAGCCAATATTGTGGCAATGTCACCTGTTCGCAAGACTCTTCTGTGTATCGAAGCAAATGCGAGACGTTGAACCAGTGTTGTTGGTTTAATGTTGGCCCACCGTCTGCGACGCTGGCCCAACATTAATCCAGTGTTGGTTTATTGTCCTGTGTTTGCTGCGTTCGACACATTGTCCATCTCTCTTTGCAAAACAATTCGTTATATTTATGTGAATAAATAAAGAATGATTAAAAACAAATTACAATTTTAGATTGCACATGCACTAATGTACAATGACATACAACAATTGCTGCGATTTTGAGATTTATTATATTTAATAGAATACTATACATTAACTTAAGGGTCAAAATAAGTATAATTATATTTTTATATTTTAGTAATATTAAAGGGAGTCCGTGCGATGACATCAATTTTGGTATTTTCTTTTGTATAAAGCAATGAATCCCGCAGATCATGATTTTAATTTTTCAAAATTGTCAGATTTTAAAAAGCATTTTTATCAACATTTCTAAGAATTCAGAGATATCCCAAACAAACTATATGTACACCTAAGATTGGTTAATTGTTAGCACAGCATAGTGCCACATGTTGATGCCGTCCACCCAAAAATCGGGGCTGCGAGGAAATCTCCCAATCCTCACTTCTTCACACCAATTAACGGCGGTATCTTCTGAAGTAGCTTTGATCCCGCCGTATGAGGCGGTGGGTTTTTGTGGTATAAAAGGTTGCATATTGCATACAGTTGTGTTTACATGGCAGTATAAGACTTGGAAATAAAACTAGTTGGATTTTTTTCAGTGCTTTAAAATTTGTTGATGATTTGTTGCATTTTTAGAAGACTACATAATTTCACATAAATTCCTTCTTCAAAATTGACATGTCAACATAAGCAGTCCCTTTGATACACATAATAACTTATTCAAAATAAATAAAAATAACTTTTCAAAGTTTTAATACGTGCTCGTCCATCTAACATGTCTAAATAAAATAATAGTTATTTATCTTTTATATATTATTATATTGCTCATTTCATATCAAAATAACTATTTTATTTGTTTATTTTGTAAGTATATACATAATTATGTAGTTGTATTTAAAGTTCCCTGAGTCATACCATACCATACCATTATGGTATGGTATTCTATAATATATAGGTATGAAAACAACCGGTATTTCAGCATCCGCAAGTCCAATCCGGCGGATTCTTCCGGATGATGATCAGATCAGCGTCAACATGGATCAGCCTTTAATGGTCATCACAGTCAAAGGCCCGGCTCAATACCCAGCCAAATAACCTGACAATGGCCCAATGTTAAGCCAGTGTTTGATCATAATGCCGTTCGGTAACCCATTCAAGTCTGAATTTACCATTGGCATCTTCATCCACCACAAGCCGCGAATTACTATCGCAATTCTCGAATTGTAGTGGATGAAGATGATTTGATGTGGTTGGCAAATGAAAAAAGGATGTTGTTATTTTTAAAACAGTTCCATAGATTCTTTTGTTCTGAAACCCTCAGGCCTTAGGAAATTATGTCATACTTCACAGAGGTAAAATGATGCATCGTGAGAGTTTAAAGTGTTAAACGGGTCGCTGCCTTGAGTGATCCCGGATCCCGACCACTCCCTGCCGTGAGGCATCAATAGATCCACTCCTCTACGGGATCCACAGCTCCGCTCTTCTACATGTTGACGCAGTGTTCTCTTATAAAATATCATTAATTCATACCAAAACATTCAAATTTACAATTTTAATGCACGAAATAACATTCATACTGAGAAAAATAAAATATTTTACATGTATTCCTTGATGCTATATTTTGTATATGTATGGTTCTGTTGTTTATTATTGTTCTATTTCTAACGATGACTTGAAAATGAGAAAATAGGATATGATAAAAGAAAAAAATATTTTGTTTAAATGAGGAGCGATTAAGGTATCTTGTAACGTTTCTTCGTGGTTATTTGCCGTGGCGCTCTGCTTAGGCTAAAAAACACGAGGACACGCCCACTTATCTCCCATCACTTCTCCTGTCGAAAATGTAAAAGGAGAAGTGATGAGGTGGGGTATCGTTCTAGGTAATATAAAGTTTTTATTCTCGCGGTATAGATATTTTTTTTACATAAGTTGATGTGACCCACAGGGTTCAAAATAATTATATCTAGGCCCTATTTTGAGAACATTTTTTTAAAAGCCTAGTAATCACTTTGTGCAATACTCATAAATTTGGTCATAATAAACATGATCGGTTAATACTTGTATAAATCTGAATTCGTTCTGATATGTCATTTAATACAATTTTTAACACATTTACATTTTTTGTTTAGTTATCAGATATACAGTACGCTTTGAAAAAACTGTAAGCAATTACGGTCAGAAAATCATTGAGCTCGTTATATTCATTATATATTATTTTATATCCAAGAATTAAGTATTTGTAAATGTATTTTAATAGCAGTTTATAACCAATCATTAAAATCCAGATACAAATCTGTTTCCATACATTCATTAGGGGATTACATTCAATACATTCATTATGGGAATACAATCAATGTAACGCAGTGGCGCAGTGTTGATTTAATTTTGGGCCATCACCATTGGGCGAATGTCTACGGTTTTTTGCTACGTGCGTGCCTAACCATCTGGTTTGTCCACTTTCAGTGCGGGCGTTGATTTTAAGCGTTCCCAAAATATTTTTCCCAACAATAGTGTTTTTTAATTCCGTCTAACGTTAGGCACACACGTATCATCGAATAGCTCAACGCTGTTATCGCTATCTGTACCACAATATCATTATAATCATCATTAGTTGTGGAACAGAGAAAAAATGCAAATGCTTAAATCTTGCACTTCACTATCGGGTTCGATTCCACGTTAATGGACACTAGATCCGCTCTTTCAGGAAAACATAATCCTATCCCTCAGTCACTGCTCACTAGATGGCGCTTGACAATGGGCCGGGCAGACTTGTTTTGCTGGCTGCAGATCGGAGAATTACGCCTGGAAATATCCGATGACGTCTTTGAGTGCATTATAACCAATGAGGGGGAACAGCTGGAGTTATGTCTAATTTTTTATAGCATCTAAGACACTGTTTTTAATAATTCGGGCTATTAGGCCTACACCCTTTAAAAAAACTTTGTTAAAAACACTCTGGTATTTTAGTAATAGTGGTATTAACAACCGTAGTAGTAGTGGCAGTAAGAAAATCATGAACATAACATGTAAAAGACTTAATTGCATCATGTAGGGATGACATGAAAAACATAGTAAAATAAATAACGGTAATACCTTAAAAAATAATACTAAATTAAAAAACAAACATTTCAACTGCTAAAATTTGTAATACTGCGTTGTACCGACGTTCTGTGGCTGTTGTTAGCAGCAGCACATGGGAAGCAGGGGAAACCTCAAATAATAACGTTACAAGGAAATTCCCATGCGGTTTTGAAAAAAATGGATCTCTTAACGGACATCCGCTTTGTCGCAACGCAAACCGAACACATGGAAATAACATTCATGTAAACTGAAAGTAAAAGGTGCGATAATCGCACGATAAAACGGACACATGGAATGGCGGCCTGACAGGGTATTAATTACAATAAGACAAATATTAAGAGGCTGTTTAGAAGAAGCCGTGAAACATTTCACAAAGATAGCTGTCGCGCCAGGCTCAGGCCTAGTGGTAGTATCGGTCCTACATTATATTTTCCCTTGTTGGAATAAATCTATGATGTGGTGGAATATTAAAATGATGGTATTCATTTGTAATCCCAAACAATTTAAGTTATAAGGCAGATTCAAATGGAATCCACGGTGCAACAGTAACACGATGTGTAGGCAATACAAAGCCAAAGGGCAGTATCTTCTTACTTTACAAGTAAGCAGATACTGTCTTTTGGCATTGCAGATCAGGCCTACTGCAGCCGGGTCAATATACAAAACGGATTGATTGTTTGCAAAGCAGGGTAAAAGGTTATTGTTTCTGTAGCCACCTGAGATCCTGGACACGGTGACTTTCAAGGTATCACTTTAACTCCAGACTCATCGTGTAGCATTGTAATTTGCCACGAACATTACTCATTGTTAAACAGACAAAATGCAATTACATGACCACATTAGACGGTCTCCTGTTCAGGTCAGGCGCATGGATCGCTGGAGCCTGGGAGAGTGCGACACCTTATGGTGATACGAGACACCAACAATAGTCTGTCCACCCCCCGGCAAATACGAGGTATCAACGAGGTTTCAATGTTGGTCCAGCGTCTTCGACGCTGGCCTAACATTGAAACAAGATTGGGTTAATACCTCGTGTTTGCTGTGCACGTATAGGCCTATATACCCGGAGTCTTTCTGTTCTCATAATAGTCAGTTATACACACTTTAATGTTATCAGAATAATTATATTAATGCTAATCACAATGAAAATATCTTGATAATACACCCTAGTAGGCCTACTCGTTTGGGAAAAATGAAATATTGATCCGTCGCAGTGTAGGCAAATAGAATATGCCACCAGGGATGATCGTATACATTTGACATATCAATCTGGTCCTCCAAACCTAAGATAGAATCACTGATTGAATTTTTTGGATAATTTGTCATCGGCCAGGGTTGCCCGGTCTTGTGATGTTGGTGACATGATCTGACGGTGTCGTTTGGCGCTGTTTTGGACATTTGTTATTAGCGCGCGGTCTATTGTTTTCTGCTGGTTTCAGGTGCTGGTGTCATCTGCCAGGTGTCGTCTGTCAGGCGGCTCAGGGCGGCGCGCGCAGATGAAGCTGCGTCTACCAGTCGCTAGGTGGTGCCGGATTCAGCAGATCCCATATTTATCTTCTCTCGCCCTTTATGTCTGGATCATATGCCAGTAAAAACAAGTTGTACACATCAACGTTTATTACGAAATATAAAGATATAATCAATTTATTTACCGTTTTATTGATACCAAATATAATTAATTCAGGAAGTCCAAAGAAAGACTCAAGTCTTCAATCGAACGTTGATTTTGGTTAGAAATGTGCATAATGTCTCACTTTGAGCATCATTAGACCACTATAAATCACGCTCAGTGACATCAGGAGAATAAAGTGGTGCACATTTTAAATATCACATAATAAAGTTGGTTGGTGAAGGTTCATGACTTGTTTAAATGAAAAAAAGAACATTGGAGAGGTAAGTGCTAAAACTGCAGTTTACTCGTCCCGTGATGTCGGGGCGTGGTTTACACAAAAATGTACATGTATGCCTAATTCAGTGGGTGAGCCATTATTATTTTTTTCTAGAGATTTGTGTTTTCTCAGGTGCGCTTGCAGATATCAAATTGTATGCCTAATTATATGTGTGTGAGAGCGGTGTTGATTTGTGAATTGTCAATCACGCGATATCATATAATCTATATAAAGTTATCGAACGGATATATTTGATAAGCTAATTACAAAGTTTTTTTTTATTTGCTTTCTTTCACAATATTGGTCCTGGCTTTTGCAAAACTTATTATAAAGACTTTCTCAGAATTTATCTTCATGGAAAAATAACAGATAACTGAGTAGGCATAGGCTCTTTCCTGACTTTAAATCCACCTGGTAAAATAATAGAATATTGAAAATGTTTCTGTTCTAGTTCAAGTATAATGCATAGGTTTACTCCAAGATCAGAACAATAATAGCATCGGATTACAATAAGAGGGAGAGAACACCAGAATCACAGAGAACTAAAACTACAAAGATACCAAGCGGAACAGCCTCTACTTCCGGCGCTGTGGGCACTGGCGCAGCCAGCAGTGAGAGCTTTCCGGAAGCTGATCCGGTGTATGCCAGGTGTGATGGCTGTGCTGGTCGCTAGGTGTCATCTGATTACCGTCTCAGTGGGTTACGTCACGGATGAGTTTAATGACAGACTGAGGCCTTCCGTTAGGGTCTATTTTCTCTCGGCAGGAGTTTCCTGACTCCTGTTAGAAGTCACTTTTAACCTGAAGCCAACCTCTCTTGCTTCCGAGTGTGATTCGCTAGTTACGGTGCAAGGGTAATTGCCGTGCAATCCAATGCCCTATCAGAAAAGCAGGTAACTTTAATACTGAAAAATAGAACTGCAGTGAACAAATATATTCATGCAATATTATACCACTATGTACAGTAGTTTACAAAATTGAGAGAAGATGTGCTTTAATAATAAAATAATAAATACAAGCCAACCTCTCTTGCTTCCGAGTGTGATTCGCTAGTTACGGTGCAAGGGTAATTGCCGTGCAATCCAATGCCCTATCAGAAAAGCAGGTAACTTTAATACTGGAAAATAGAACTGCAGTGAACAAATATATTCATGCAATATTATACCACTATGTACAGTAGTTTACAAAATTGAGAGAAGATGTGCTTTAATAATAAAATAATAAATACAACTCACTCACTCACTCACTCACTCACTCACTCACTCACTCACTCACTCACTCACTCACTCACGCACTCACTCACTCACTCACTCACTCACTCACTCACTCACTCACTCACTCACTCACTCACTCACTCACTCACTCACTCACTCACTCACTCACTCACTCACTCACTCACTCACTCACTCACTCACTCACTCACTCACTCACTCACTCACTCACTCACTCACTCACTCACTCACTCACTCACTCACTCACTCACTCACTCACTCACTCACTCGCTCGCTCACTCACTCGCTCACTCACTCGCTCACTCACTCGCTCGCTCGCTCGCTCACTCATTGACTAGTTCACTTATTCATACACAGACAAACAGAGAACCCATACATCATTTCCGCTAATATCTTGCACACATTATGACTTATACCTTTAAATTTAAACGTTTCACTGTAAACGGTCATTCGATAAGCTTCATTGAGGTGCAACAGCGGTAGTCACGTGACATAAAGTAATAGTGATGACCTTGCCGATTACCAGAAGGCAAATACGCTTATAATTTAGGCCAATCTGACGACTCAAAGAGATGTTATCAAGGACACTTTCTCATAGCAATGAAGTGTGCTCTCGTCTGACCAATTGTGCTTGATTTTTGTTTTGTGATATAATTCCATACATCATACATGTTGATAGTGATTAATGATCATATAGGCTTATAATGAGAATAATTTTAATAATATATTATTAATAATAATAATTATAATAATAGTAGTAATCTTTTTAATATATTATTAATATTATTTCATTTCTGAACTATTATAATGCGCTGAATTACGTCATCATTTGTATGTATTTAAATACGTAGACTGATATCAGTCAGCCCATCACATTTATATTATGAAGAAGATCATGGTAATTAATATATATACCAAATATACTACAATTTAATTGATAGTATGGGGAGCAAATACGCGTGGAGCTTCAGTTCTGCTCTAGCTGCAGGGTATATGATAAGATTGACAATTTATTGTTTTCAAATTAAGGAGTCATCAAAATTACCTACACGTATATTGCACTAACTCTTTAGGCACCATTGCTACATCAATGAACCACTTTCATGCACATATTTTGAATAAAATTAATTGAATACAAAATATCATAACCCATCGCAATATACGCGTTCTGAGCTCTCGCTTGATATTTTATACTAAAGGTTTTTTTTATAAAATCGTTTTTTTTTCATTAAGTGTCAATTCAATGTTTGAGGGAAATTAAAATGTGAACAAATACCAGGATGTTCGGGTTTAGGTGTAGAAACTCATTATCTATTTAAAATTAAGAATTTTAAGTATCATAGTCGGGGAAATTATAGGAGAAAATAAAACAAGGCTCTTTGTCAATAAATCATTAAAGATAATTAATTGTCATATCACTGTGAGTTTTATTTTTTTATGAATGAAAAATATATGTATCGAGAAACATTTCCGAAGTGCTGACTCATATAAGTACGAGGGTGTAAACTGACCAGACATGACATTTTCTCGTCCTGGCAGAGAAAGGGTTAATCGGATGAGCGGCAGATTTGAGAAATGATGTCAATTTGTCAGATATGAGGAATTGTGTCTAGCGTTTTAGTGAGGCTTTTCAAAGCAAACAATTTTTGCTCCGAATTGTTTCCAATGTTGTACCGCCATCTAAGACGTTGGCCACTGGTAAAATAAAGCTGGGCCAATGTTTTTATATTGCAATCGTTCAGGCTTTGCTATACTCTAGCCAGATAATAGACTTTACCGCAAAAATATTCTATAAAACCGAAGCAAAACTGTGAGTTCGGAACAACAAGTGATACCGGTAATTATGGGCAACTTCATCATATCAGAATCTGTCAAAAAAAAAAATTTATAAAATTTTCTGTTAACATACATTTGTTATGAGCACGGATTTCTAGAAAAAAAAAGATATACAAAGTTAGATACAACTTTATATGATGGCAAAGACTTACATACAATTAAGGTTTATTTATAACTGGGAAATGACTTCTTTAGAAATCATTCCTATATCCAAGAGTATTAGAAGCATTAGAATTGTCAGTTACAAATTACGACGCTTTATTATACATTTTTATGAAATCATTTAACTTGCATAAAAGTTCAATATTGCCATCGACCGTTAAATACGAGATGTGGGCCCTTTGCTGGGTTGATGTTGGGCCACCGTCTGCGACGCTGGCCCAACATCAACCCAGCAAAGGGCCCACATCTCATGTTTCTGTGTCACGTGGCTCTGGAAGCTAAATTGTCCAGATCCTCGGAGCACAAAGGGTCCAGTGGCAGGTCACATGGCTGTGAAGCAGGTGCTCCCGCACTACGTTTGTTGTGCAATAAAAAATGTTCCCATTCAGTCCATTCATCTGTCGCTTACCTAGTCATTTCTGAGATGCAAATTATGCCAATGAAAGTGAAATCATAATTAACTACTCAAAACGTTATGACGTCTCTCTTATAAAACCATTTGCTTTCCAAGGTCACCATCTGGAAGACACGCGTCATCGTTGACAATTTGACGCTCAAATGTTCAATAATATAGGTAGATATAAAGTGCATCGCAAGGTGTGTTTATTAAAAAACATTACCCGAAAGTACATATATATTTGTCGATGATTTGTAGCACGTTTTTTTCACTTTATTTTGTAAAGGTTGGCCATTATAATTTCTTTTCAGGGTGGTTGGCTGCAGCGTCGGTGTGTGTGGCGGCAACTTCTTTGTGTGAACTTACTTATCTCCCAAGGATTTTTCCAAAACTTACCAAATCATTTTTGTAGACCGGTCCGTGTAGAAATTAAGGAATGGTTAATCTATAGAATATTTAAATGAATGGTCGACTAGTTTGATTGACGGTGTCATTTAACGAAATGGGCAAAATAGCGGGATTTTGGAGCGGAATCGTTTCAAGAGTTATCGGCATCAACATCTTTCAGCAATAACATTTAAAAAGCTTTGTCGTTTATCTTTTTCACCTTTTACCATAATTGATATCTTTATGTATCAATTATTTCACTTCAGGTCGTCAATCTCGCTATAATCAAATATTATTCTAAGTGACCTATATTTCAGTTTTTTACGCTGTTGTTTCTATTTTGTGTATACCAATCTTTATATATTTTTACATCCAGGTAGTTTTGCATATTTCCATTTACATGTAGATATATAAATATATAAATTCAGACCCAAAGATGAATGAAAATTGCGGTATTTGGCTATGTGTGTTTTATATATAAATTAAAACTGTTATTATAATATATTATACAATAATAGACTATAGATACTTTTAATTGATTTCATTCGAAATATTCCGCGCGGTGCATACGACCAGAAATGCATACGACACAATTTTTTAAAGAGTTTAACAAAAAAATCATTTCTGAAGTATATTCTATGCATTCGTTTCAGTATTTCAGTATAAATGGATAACATTAGCCCATCCCGCGCCGAGCACAACTGTAATCGTTTTTAATTATTAGCCGATCAAATCACTGTTATTTTCACCAACTTGAAGTTGCGTCTCGCTACCGCGACACACAACTTCAAGTGGGTGAATAGTCAAATAAAATTACTTGGCGGGAAAAGGGTTTGCAAAGGTTATCTATGCTTACTGTTCTAAAATAAAGAAATGTTAGAAAAAGTTTTTATTGGAGTTCATTTTATTCCACATAACATTTGAAAAAATAATAAAAATAACATATTTGTTATTATTTAGTGGAATTATGCTCCCTTAAGAAAAACAAATTATTTTAAGATCTACAAATGTGTGATAGTAATGACATAGAAATGTTCCACAAACACCGTGGCTGCCCGCGCCACTTAGAGGGAATGCGCAATACACATTATTGTCTGTCGTTTTTAACTACCTGCACCTGCTTGATAGGAATATATTTCTCATTTCATAGAGGGTTTTTTTTAATACAAAAAAACATACAGTGGTGAAGAGTATAGAGTTTATTTAATACTGATATAGGCCCTACTTATTTCATTTAAATTTAGCTATTTTAAAATCTCCCAATTATTACACCTTTCATCCTGAAGACACGAGAAAGAGAATTTTAATCTCGATTCTACTCCCCGTCATATAGCTGTTCATTGTATTCTCAGTCATTTGCAGCATAATCATTTGACAATTTATTGATATAATAAAGCATTGGATAAAGAATGACAGCCATGCAGTTGATTCTATAATACAATATTGCGACTGGTACGGATCAGTTGAGCTATTCTGCCGTGCAAAGCCAAAATGTAGTATCTGGTTACTTTACAAGTAAGCAGATATTACCTTTTGGCTTTGCAGAGCAGTATTGTGGACTGGAGCTACTCTATGTGAAATAATAAAAGACAACGTGAATTATCTCACGTTCCGGTTATTATCTTTGCTATACATGTATCTTATTTCAATAATTAGCCAATTATTCTGATATTTTATCACAATTTATTGGCCTATCACTGATAATATGCTGAATCACCAGCTTACAATAACAGTAAAATGCCCATGATTCTGATATTATTTGCATGGTCAGCCTAAATGAAGATTCCCAACAGCGTAAAGGTAGGCTTGAGTTCTCGGTCAAATTAGCTCAGGGGCATTTTCAGCCCACGGTCGTCCCTCTATGATCTCGGTTTGATGAGGTGTGATGAACCGGGCTGTCGTCTCCGGTCACTTCCGTCTCCGGCAGACATGCGCACTGAAATGACAGAGACCGCTGCCTGCGCCTCCCGAGGGTGTTATTTGTTTAGAAGTGGAGTAAAATAGGACCTGCTGAAACAGGCCTCCTACTGTGACGCTATTAGGCCTCCCCCTAGAGTGCTTGATTCTGAAATATCCACCACGCCGAAACGGGGCTCCCCAGCAAACACGAGACATTTTAATGTTGCCCCGCCGTATCGACGTCGGCCCAACATTAAAACAGCATTGGGTCTAAATCTCGTGTTTAGTTTAGTGTTATGCCAACGTCATACAGTAGCACAATAATAAAACAACACAGGGTCAGCGCATCTTGATTGCTGATGAATTGCTTGAACACGAGAAGATAATTGCCATATAATATATATAATAGGCCCACATCCTAAATTTCAAGGCATATTTAATTATCTTTATAATGGTAAATATGCCTAAGATCAGACCTAGACTCAGGACTTTAATAGTGTGGGTAAAATCATCCTGGTGATCAAACAGAGATTTCAGAATTCTATATGTTGTAAATAACACGACTGATTCGTCATCGCCTTACTTCTCTTTTCTCGGCTATCCATTTGTAAATTAAATGATAATATTATATGAGGTTCAACTTTTTGTTTGTTAACGTATTAAGGTGGTGACTATTTTACGCGAAAACTGGTCCCCCTTTCTTTGTTGAGTTTTCAATCTACGCGCGTTCTTCAATTATTCAATCACGGCGGACAATCGAATTTAACAAAATGCCCGGCAATTACCGGCGCAGTGTGAATGATTATACGGCAGGGTGAGATGTGTTGATGGCGGCCACCAACAAACACGGAACGCTCACCCAATGTTGGTTCAATGTTGGGCCAGCGTCGCAGACGGTGGGCCAGCATTGAACCAACGTTGGGTGAACGTCTAATGTGCAGTGAGCGTGACGTAAAGTGGGATGGACATCGGCTAAACACGCTATTACGCACCTTGTCATTAACAGCTCCAGCCGGCGTGGGAATCGGCACTGCCGTGCAAAGCCAAAAGACAGTATCTGCTTACTTTATAACTGAGCAGATACTGCCATTTGGCTTTGCAAAGCAGTATGCGGGGAGGGTGGTGCGCCGTGTGCGCTGAACTCAAATAAAGGAGTTTTCTCTTACGATCCGATCAACACGTGAGTCTGCACTTGTTCCGCAAATCCAAAAGGCAGTATCTCCTCACTTGAAAAGTAAGGAGATACTGCATTTTGGCTTTGCACGACAGAGTAACACATGGCCCTTAAATCTATAGCCGTTTTTAGCCATTTTTTTTCTTCAAACAAGAAAATTTGACAGAGAAATAAGCATTAAAATGGCAATATTAGCAAATATTTGTATTCAAATTGTGTATATTTTCAACCACTTGAATTTGTAGGTCGCGGTAGCGAGACACGATGTGAACCAAGTGCTGGTTTAATGGTGGTTCAGCGTCGAAGACGTTGGCTCAACATTAAACCAACATAGGGTCTATATTTATTATTAACCGAGAGACCTATGGAGAAAAGAACCTGTGGGTTTACAGTCGAGCTCTGCACCACTGGGATCCCCCGCATTAAAAATCTTAATCCAGATGAACTAATATTCTAATAAACTCAAGAAAATCAAAGTATTGACCCAGGATTTACCCATCATTGCTGGACTGCCAGGCCAATATCACAAACGTCGCCGATGTAGGCTTATACAATATTATATAAATTATAGGCATATTGTTTGTTATAGACTATGAAACAAATGATAAACATGCAGATAAAGGTATGAAGATGAAGTTGTACCTCGTAAAAAATAGTCATATTAAATTTGTTTGATTCGAGAGCAAATTTCATGTTTTACTGTTCAAACACAAATTTTAAATACAATAACCGCCAGGCCCTAATATGTGATATGCCAATAAAAAGAATAAAAACTAGCATATTCGTAATTGGTGCTCAAAGGGTTAAAGGCCATTGCCCATCAAAAACAGACATCGACCCAATGTTGTTTCAATATTGGGCCAGCTGGGTCAGTGTCTGATGCTTGTTGGGTTACTGACGTGACCAGGGGTCATCTCATCCTGGTGGAGTGGGGTCTGATTTATACGATGAAATGGACACTGAAATATATTATTGTGAAACTAGAAAGGCTCTAATTCGATTCCAAAGGGCAACTGTGTGCAATTAAACCTGACTCGACTGGAGTTCAGGAAGAACAAGGTCGGGAATAAATGAAAATGATCATATTCTTCGAATTATACTCCCAAGCAATCCGTGGACTCTGCCAGATCAGTTCATGGTAGAAACCAGTATAGGCCTATCTGTGACCTTGGCTCTGCTGCGGAATTGTTTGTGAGTATTTTTTATTCGTTTAAAGCTGGAATCGCTAACGCAATTTCCAGCTTCAAACGAATAAAAAATAATATTATTAATGAAAATAGAGATCTCCCAAATCGAATTATTTTATTAACTGATATGTGACACATTTTGTGGTATTTTATTCAATCTGAAATTTGCTTGAAAACATTTTGGCCTATATACGATGTTAGCAGCAGTAGAGTTTATCCTTAAACCGCTGAATAAATAAATTAAAGATAATTTAAATTTTCACCAACTTCACCTACCGCGACCCACAACTTCAAGTGGATGAAAATTACTGATATTAGTTAAATTTGAGACCAAACATTTTCAAATCTTGATTCCTGAGGTCCCATTTCATTCCGAGTATCATTGATTTTGTCGACTAATAAAACAGACTAAAAACGACTATATGGTCGATAATGGTTAAAATTGAGCATTAAAGGGCAGTATAATTGTATCTGACACCAGGATGAGTATAACATATTCTGTAGTTTAATTATTACGTGAGAAGTTCTCGTGCTGACTTTTCTGGCACACGTCTCATGTTCTTCTGAAGGTTTAAATAAAGTTAATTGGTAATACAACCTTCCTATCAGCAGTTTATAAACATGATAAATTATGTGCCATTTAGGTTGGCATACAAGTTGGAGGCTGTTACCATGCTTATTAAGCCTACAGTAACTTAGTACAACATTACAATTACTGTACGCGCAGAAGACGAGATTAATGATCAATCAAGATTTGAAGAGAACACAATTTTAAAACAAATACGACAAATGGAGCCCATTCAAGATAACTTTTCCGTCATGGAAAGCCAAAAGGCAGTATATGCTTACTTTACAAGTACCCCCCTTTTGGCTTTGAGAGCAGTATCCCAGCAAACACAAAACATTTGTATAACATTTGTACAACATTGTACAAATGTTATACAAATGTTCTGTGTTTACTGGGATACTGTAACATGTTTGAGATATCCTGCACACAGTGACGGATTCATGGATTTCATTACTGGGGTAGCATGACTATATTAGCTTTATTATGCTCAATCTCCATGAAGAGAGAGAGAGTCTGGGGGGGGGGGGGGTTGGAACCAATATCAATATTATTTTATTAACAGTTATTTTATCAATGCTACAATTTTACATGGTTAATTTCTTAGTACGAGCGAGACAATGCAGTGCTGTCGGCCGTACCGATAGAATGACAGGCACCTGGAATGGATAAGTGATGAATTTATAAATTTAAATTAATTACTTATCCATTTACTGTGCCTGTGGGTAGAATTGACATTTTAATGACAATGCTAATGAACAATAAATCAGGATGAACATTTCAAAATCATTGTAAAATGTCCGTCTTGTAGTTGGTTCTTCCCGGGGAGCCCGGGCGTAGGCCTACTGTAGCGTTGGATTATAAAGATAATGTCTATTAAAACCTATCAGCGCGGGGACCATATTTATACGTCAGAATCTGACGTCTGTAGACGTCAGATTCTGACGTATAAAGTCGATCCCCGCACTGAAAGAATTACAATATTTATAATGGCCGTATACCCTTCACATAGGTATTCAAATGAACCAGATAGAGCTAACTAAGATATTTATAATGATTTCAAATTGAAAAAACCCTGTGTTCTGCATGGTTTATACAAAAATATTTCAGCGCTTTAAGGGTAAAATCGCGGTAGATCTTTCAGTTCGGTTGTGGTCCAAGATTCAGAGATGGGTTGTGCATATGTAATTATAAAGTGCTGCAAACTGTTAAAGGGTATGGGGTGTGCAGTGCTGTCTATGGTACTATGCATCCAAAAATTATTCCTACCTGGTGATTATCTAGAAGCACAGTGACTACTACTGAGCCACTACGTAGGTCAAATGTTGTCTAAATGCGGAATTGTTGACACAGCGCTGCCTCAACTTTGTGGCAATGCAGCCAGTTAAGGTTTGTTGTATTTGGAGTCGGTGTCGTATGTAGTTGCTTCGAATGTGTGGGTGTTGTAACAAAAAGTGGATTTGATATCTGGTCATACGAGATGTCAACTTGATGTGTACATTAGGGAGTGTAGGGGAACAATCGATTGCTTACTCATTCTCAGGGTGGCATTGTTGTCCTATTCCTGTAATGACAAACCTACCATTAGAACAGATGGATGAGGAGGGGGGGGGGGGGGAGTGGCACAAATAGCAACCTAGATATAATAATGAAAGAGTGTTACCACCTAGTAAACATGAAACATTGAACCAATGTTGGGTCAATTTTGGGCCGACGTCGTAGACGGCGGGCCAGCATTGACCCAGCACTGGTTCAATGCCGCGTGATTGCTGGCCAGCCGATCAGTTACCCGGCCCATGTTCTGATGGAAAGCCAATAACAAAGAGTATTAATTAAAAATATCTTCCGTACCAGCTATGTAAAATAAAACTCTGCAATAAAAGTTTGATTTCTCTAGCGTGCTATATGTTGATCTGATATTAACATTGTATAAGGCTGCTTGGAATTCATAGCTTCAAGTTTGCAAACTTAGTTTTATTCGCTTGGACCTATACTATACCAGTGGCTCAAAAACTCGAGGATTGCGGACTGGTACTTCGGTTATATGCCTAGTATATGTAGGCATTATCTTTTCTAATCGCGCGACCGCCTAGGAGAGATGACTAACATGAGCTTTTTTTTGGTAACATCGCCTTTTTCCAAGTCAGCGCGACACTCCCAACTTCCAGGCACCTTTTAGTGTTACATTCATGCCTGCTTACCAAGCGCGTGGTCTTTCTGAGCATAAAACGTTTTGGTTGATCGATACTAGCAGCAGCATCAAAGTGTTTTCTCAAAAGTATTTACTGGTGGCACGAAACCCGTCACATTAAAGACTGGTGAATGGTGGACCAGCGTCGAAGACGGTGGGCCAACATTGGTCCAGCATTGGTTCGATGTCTCGGGTTTGCTGGGATGTCACAATCGTATGTCACAATGAACTGCTCTGTGAATTTCCATTAATTTTCATTCCACCATTAATCAGATATTAGAAAAAATATACAGTGAAAATGCTGGAAATGTACACTATGTTTTTCGTTAGTTCATATAACATCCAGCGTCCACACATTATTATATGTGGTCAAATAATAGCAGAAGTTATTATCGTGCAGAGGTCTGTGGCGCTGGTCCAACATTGAGGCGGTACCGGGTCAACGTCTTGTGTTTGCATGACCGTACATGAACTAGTTGAAATTTCCACAATGAACCCACATGGAAAAGAAACCGAGCCAATGGGTGATTTTGGCCAGGAGCTGTCGCAATGACGAGCCATAATTTTGTAGTGTTGTCTCGGAATGCTGACAGCGTGACGTAAAAAAACCTTCTGAAGTCAAAACAAATTTCCACCCACTATAGTTACGGATCCAGCTAAATCGATTCCAGTCAGCTAAAACAATCAATCACCCTATAGTCACTAAGACTTTATTTAAAATAGACTGGAGCATGACTTTGTGCAGAGTAATTTTGGTGACTTCAATAGGAATTCAAACAATTCTTTTTTCATGGTTTACACAACAATAGCATGATAAAGCTGGATATGACTAACCCGATGTATAGGTCCATTTCACCAAAAAAATCACGATGTCTTTTATTTTTTAACAAAAAATATGCCTGTTGATCTTCATTATTTTTTCTTAATGCTAACGTTCTATTCCCCATTCAGCCTATCATCCGTTTACGCAATATTATGATATACACGGTTCAATGCTGCATATATGCCTTATTATACCATCATTTAAATTTTACATTTTCAAAATAGCCAGTATTTTATTTTGGCAATACTGCATAAGATTTTAATTCTGTATGTGCTTTTACCATACAGAACATCTTGTATGTACATGTAGGCCTACATATATTACTATGATAAATAAATCTGTAAAGACTTACATCTGTCTATCTGAATAGGCCTACCTGAGATGCTATGTTTGTTTAAGAAATCAATGTGTAGTCTTACCACTTGAAGATGCAATTACAAATATTACAAAATACATTACTATACAACATGTCATCTAATAACTAGACCGTATATGCATTGTGTAACAGCCGAGTGATTTTACTTATAAAATTAAAGTGAGGTTAGAAAAATGTTCTTATAAAACATGTGTCGATGAGAAAATTAATATTCTTATTGAAACTGAGTCGAATACACTTTTGATTGCGACCTATAAAAAATTACATTTAAGTAAAAAAAACCCATAAAAGGTGAAGTGGAAGGAAAACCTAATTTCTAGGACGCATCCATTTATATGATCTCACTAGAAATCAGGTATAGTAGGTGTGGGCGCTACATAAGTTGTGCGTAATGATGTGATCGTCACCTTGGTTTAATATAGGCAAAAATAGGCCTAAATATATATATTCTTGACATAGGCCATATTTATTTTCCGATGTTATCTATCACCTTGGTATTAAAGGGTCGTATCTTCCACTTCGTGAAGTGGCAGAGATGCCACCTTTATCCAACTAGTCGTAAAGTAGGTGTGAAGCGCGTGCAGCATGGTGATTACCGTCTGATGATGTCATCACCGCGGGGATAACTGTTCACATGGCGATGATGGTGGCAATCCAGGGTGGCAATCCTTGCAGATGTTCATGAACAACACAAACAGGCGTCCTACAAACAATACGCCACCTAGTGAGCGTGAATTAGTGTAGGCCTGTACACGTGCGCCACCAAGTGAGTATGAAGAGGACAATGGGGATGCACACTTCAGGGAATCTGTTTCTACGATTTCATTGCTCACTTTAACAAAACATTTATGTTGCTTCCCCTCCCACTCAACAATATTCACATTGATGGAAATACCTCGTCATTTAATAATTTATTAATAGTGGTAGACATACCTCAAGGCTCAATCTTGAATACTTTATTATTCATTATATTTATTAATGACCTTCCTACACGACTCATTCTAAAATCAATCAACACACCCTGACGACTTAGTAATTAATTAATAAAGCTGATAGCACAATTAAGCAGGTTAACGCGATTCCTCAAGCTGATGTTGATAAAACTGTATAATGGTTCTACAAAAACAGATTAATACTCAACCGAAATCATACTCTATGATTATCACGACAAAGCCTATGTTAATGAATACTAAATTAAATATATATATTGATGGCGAAAAAATATCTCAAGTTAGTACTATCAAATCCCGGTAGGGGCCTAACTTGGTATTGATTCCAAATTTATTGAAATAACCATAATTATTGATAGGCTTTGTAGAACAATTTCACACAAAATCGGATTACTGAGGCTTCACACAGATCGTTGGAACTGCATGTTTAATTAAAAAAATACAAAAAATGACCTATAATAATATCATAGGTCTCATTTATTAAGCCTATATTATAGGCTTAATAAATGAGACCTATGATATTCTAGGTCCCAGAGGATGCATACATAAAACATATGATACTCTGTTTACCAGAAGGTTGATATATGATACATATGATCGTCATCCCAAAAGGGTTAGTGCATGATACATGTGGTACTCGCGTCCCCTAGAGCCTAGAGGGTTAATAAATGAAGCATGTGGTGCTCTGGGCCCCAGAGGGTTAATAAGGAAACATAATTATACTCTAGCCATCAGAAGGTTGATATATCAGACATATGATGGACGTCAGATTCTGACGTCTAAAGTCGATTCTCGCACTGAAAGGGTTATAATGTAAGCCGTGACTTTTTGTGATTTAGTGGTGTCTTCTCAGATTTCATAAGCCCTTGAATGCGTTTATTTTTTGTGTCATTTATCCAGATTACTTAAAAAATCGGAGAAAAGGAGAAACAATGAAATAGGCCTACACGTATTTTACCAGAAAACCTCACATACATACCTCGATCCATCCTACCATCCTCAAATTTTATACAGGTTTGGCTTGTCCTCATTGTAAATGAAATGAAATGAATCGGGTTTTATGCCACCTTCGTGCACATATAGGCTAAACTGGGCCAGGAGAACCTCCTGAGGGTGGTGAGATGATTGAGATGACACTTTCCTCCAGACACAGGATTCGAAATTCGAGCCCTGGCGGTCTGAGGCCGAGCACGCTACCTCTCGGTCACGGAGGCTCCCCACAATACTGACTTTCACACGTGGATGGGGAAGAAGCATTTTTGTTTCTTTCAAGCCGCCGAGACCGGGAACCGAATCACGAACTCTTGCGTGAAAGGCAGCGGTGCTAACCACTACCCTAGGGCCCCCGCCCTTGTCCTCATTGTAGTAGAAAGGTCAGACTATTTTTTACAGTTGAAAAAAAAACGAATTTCAGAGAAATTTAGAAAATAATAATATTTTTACGGATTGTAGGCTTCGTCATGGCATTGAAATATACCTTACTGCCCACGTCATACTCACAGGATTTCCACGCGATTCTCACGCGATAAAATCACTCTTGATTTGATTTTGTCTCGTGAGAGTCGCGCGACTTACGCTTGACGCACGCATCCTGTGTGTTATGGCACACTGATTTACTATAAAATCAATTTTCTTAATCGCGTTTAAATATCGCTCGCATGACGCACGCGTTCTGTCCGTGGGGCTATTTACAGGTGCTGACTGACCTACAGGCCTTTTGATCAAATATGCAAACTTTCTAGCGTTCTATGTAATTAGTAGTTTAGCTATCTGGCAAGGTTTATCAAACATTAAGCATATTAAAGTCAATAATGGGCGCAAACTGGCGATTGTAAATTTTATCGCATTGAAATTTTTCAGGGCATACCCCCTCCCAAAACCGCAAACTTGATTGCATAATAATGGTCTAGCTATCTGGCACGGTATTCCAGATATTAGGCATATTAAAAAAATAATTGCCGATCGTCGGTCATTTTGGCGGCCACGACCTAATTTATGCGTGCCTATTTTCGAACTCTTACCGAGCTATAGTTTAAATAGATACTAGTACATGTACGTGGTATAAATTTTGGAGCGATACAAATACATTTTTTGAGGGGATCTCGTTAAAGAGAAAATTTGCTGATCAGGAAAAAAATACGACCATAGCGGTAACAGAAAGGTCAAATGTGAACTCAATCAATCAAACCTCAGTCATGATTAACCTGTATCTGCAGTTTAAACCGACAGTCATCTTGAGAATGGGCATGTGTAGGTCATGTGTATAGGCCTTTAGTATACACAGTAGGCCTACATGCTAATTGCATTCAGCTGAGTAGCTATAACCTGATTATAAGACTATGGATACTACTCCAACGAGACACTCACCCAAAGGTGTTTTAATGTTAGGCCAACGTCTGCGACACTGGCCCAACATTGAACCAACATTGGAGTAATGTACAATGTTTGAGAGAAAGTCCTCCTGCCCAGCAAACACAACACATTTGTATAACATTTATACGACATCGGCCCAACGTCTTCGACGTTGGTCCACCATTGTATAAAGTCAAACAAATGTTTTGTGTTTACTGGGTGTCAATACAAGCTTAGTATCAGCCAGTTTCGACATCCCCGCAGTAATACAGTCAGTGTGTTTGCAAGCCAACACCCAAGTAGGGGCCAGGGCTAAGGGCTTTGAATTATTAACTCATAGATGTCGCTCAAGTATATATGAACTTGCTGTGATTTGAGAACTTGCTCTTAATGAGGGTTTGCGTATGAAACACATATTTAGTATTATTATGGAATAGGACCTTGGCCTACCCACGGGCACTATTGCATGCTGGGGGACCCTTGTCGTGCGAATTTTGACAGTTGACCATACCTTTAATGTGCATTCCAATGACGTGAAACAAGGTATGCTAGTGCTAAAAGTGGAGGACAGATGGACAGACGGGTGGACGCCCTTCAGCAGTTCTATGTACTATTTCTGAATAGACAGCTAGCTGTGCCTGCTGGATGCCGCTGCTGCCATATGCCGGCTGCTGCTGTGTAGTTGTTATTTAATTTTGAAACAGTGTTCAACATTTTATGTTAGTTGAATCTATAGACATAATGTCAGAGCGGAGATAAGTCAAAGATTTCAATTTGTATGTGATGACTTTGAACTGACTATTTTCATCATACGTCAAAGCGGTGATAAGGCAATTTTTTTTACGTGATGACAAACTGATTTTTCCCATCAGGCAAAGAACTACAAATCAGTCGTACAAATATCACTCAATATGAACATAGTCAAATTGTTATCAAGTTTCGAGCAGCTTCTTACAGTACGATCATTGGTTCCGTTGTTTGGCCCAGCATTGAACCAACATTGGAGAAATGTACAATGTTTGAGAGAAAGTCCTCCTGCCCAGCAAACACAACACATTTGTATAACATTTATACAACATCGGCCCAACATCTTCGACGTTGGTCCACCATTGTATAAAGTTATACAAATGTCTTGTGTTTACTGGGTGTCAATACAAGCTTGGGGTCAGCCAGTTCCGACATCCCCGCGGTAATACAGTCAGTTTGTTTGCAAGCCAACACCCAAGTAGGGGCCAGGGCTAACGGCTTTGAATTATTAACTCATACAAGTCGCTCAAGTATATATGAACTTGCTGTGATTTGAGAACTTGCTCTTAATGAGGGTTTGTGTATGAAACGCATATTTAGTATTAATTGCATAAATTTTTTTAAAGGAATGTGTTTTACATGACAATTCAGTTTTTGGATAAAAAATCCTGATGTTTACTAAGGTGTCGTGGCAACCCTGCAGTAGTCATATCTCAGTTAAAAATAATATGCAAATTATATTATTTCATTGCAATTAAATAAACTGTTCTTTTTTTAAAGAATTGATTGAAAGTCGCATTTAACACTCCTTAATATAAATGCAGCAAAAGCAGTAAGTCTGAACAATGGCCTCCATAATATTTCCACAATCAGACACTTATGCAAAGCAAATTTAAGTATTTTTATGTATATATTCATATGCACTTAGTTCATTAATACAGTATGAAGACAAGGAGCTTTTCTCCTCAATTATTTAGCATTGCGTCGACAGATAATTACAAGCAATAATCAATTAACATAATTATATTATATTCATGTGTTGGTGTGTGTTGTAAGCACACCTACGAAAATACCATGCATTCTTATGACATATAAAGATAGAAAATTATGATTGTATCAGGACATAATACATGAATGGCCACTGATCCTTTTAAGCGCTAATCATGACAATAATCGTTTTAATCTGTTTTATTAGCAGGTTAAATCAAGATTTGCAAATGTTTGTTCCCAAATTAACAAATACGAGTAGTTTTGGTGAAAATTAAATAAGATAGCTTAGCGGGTAAAAGGTTGAAGGTATAATACCTATACATAGTATGTTGCTTACCTAAATCATATTATAATACAATAATTTACTATGCACTGTCACGTGTGTGATCATGCACCTGTCAATCAGAGAATATTTCCATGACTACCCAGTAAATACAAAACATTTGTATAGCATTTGTACAATGTTGGACCAACGTCGAAGACGTTGGACCGACGTTGTACAAATGTTATACAAATGCTCTGTGTTTGCTGGGTAAGGCTAAAACTGGTATGGTGTTCGTTGTAAAGACAAATCTTCATACCATCATTTTCCCGCCACCATACAATTCATATACTGCTGTGCAAAACCAAAAGTATCTGCTTACTGTACAATTAAGCAGATACTAGGCCCATTCGAGTGGCTGTTTTCGTAGTCGACGTTTTTTCATCAGAGGTCAAAGGTCATTCAACAAAAATTTGACGGCGAATTGTTCTGTCTCATTTTGTCGACGACGAAAAAAAATCAAACAGCCAATCGAGTAGGATATAACAAAACGTAAAAAACGTCGACGACGAAAACAGCCTACTGCCTTTTGGCTTTACAGAACAGCATAGATCCCTTTATATACTACATTAACAGTTTTTTACAGTATGTGTATCCCTGAAAAATTGTCAGTCCATTGTAAATATTCTTGACGCAATATCATCTATGAGCCAGTCAATACTTGTTAATAAATTATCACCCGTGACGGCACTGCATCCCTGTATCATCCAGTGGTGGGTCTTGATCTCATCCAAGCATAACGCCTGCAGAAAATACAAATTTACAAAAGTCAAGTGAAACAAATCTAGATAAACTGTTCCTTATCCCATAATGTGTTACATTGCTCCTTGCCACATTCATTAGAAGCTGGAATAACTGTCTGTTCTGTAGAGAACCATATGGCATTGTCTACTCCTAATTTTGATCATATTTGCCAACTTTAATAAAAGTTTGTCGAGTTGTGTATAATAAGCTATTAATGTGATATGTTTAATAATTCGAGCCTTGAAAATGTTTTAAAAATGCTAACTGTATGTCATATATCTTCATCATGTTTAATGGCAGATGTAAATAATGTCAAGTATAAGTGGAGTCGGTTGGTGTTTAGCCTGTTGTTTAGGTGTGTTATGTACGGTAAAAAAAATAACAAGGTAAAATAACTAGGTTATGTTCAGGAGTATCAAAAAGATGTAATTTTTTAAATTCATAGACTACCAAAAACTAGGTAGGGCTATTGTTGTATTTTTGTGAAGAAATCTATGAACTTGCTGTTAGCATTGTTCAATATATGCAACTGTAAAAGTGTTTTTTCCCAGACGGCGTTTAAAAACTATAAACTTTATCATGTTTATGAGAGAATTCATATCTCATTTGTAGTATGTTTTTTCAAAATGTGAAATTTATTGGTGCTAGAAAATCATTCCAATGTTCACCCCAATTTGTAAGCATATTATTTATTTAGACTGCTTGATTTTACATTATTTAACGCTTTAAGTGCTGCATTGCTATGGGGTATTTTACATTCATTTAATTTAAAAAACTGGTTTTGCTAACAAAATTGCCAGGCAATGCCAGCTTCAATTAAATGAAAAAATACACTGCAATGAAAAACTAGTCAACTGGGGTGTATTTAAGGGGGCATTGGGCCATGCCCCCCTCTCCAACCTGTTTTTTTTACAAATTAAATATCATCCTGGAAATGAAAAAATAATCCCTAACTCAATCTCTTTTCTAGATATACCCTTGCTGTGAAATAGTTCCCATATGTTTTACTCATTACTGTATATCTATGGTTTTACTTACTGCTCTAATTTCAGCAGCACTGAGTGCACCTGGAAGATCTTGTTTGTTTGCAAACACCAGCAGTGTAGCTCCTGCTAACCGCTTCAAAAAGAAAAAAAATCATCTTTACCACTTAGATATGCTTGATATGACGAAATTATTCAAATAGTTGGTGGTAGATGCTCCATCAATCAAATAATTAGTTTTGGAAGATGCCTACTTTCTCATAAAGAGAAATATATTCGTCATTTGAAGCTGGAAATTGCATTACCAGCTTCAAATAAATGAAATATTTAGCAGCACCAAGGTTGTAATTTGTATGTCTAATTTGAACATTGCCTCGTGAATTGAAAAATATATTGTATGCTAAGTATGCTAAAAATACAACATGTAATAAAAGTTATCATGATATTTCAGATTAACCCTTGTGCTGCTGAATTGTTTATGAGTATTTTTCATTCATTTGAAGCTGGAATTGCTAACGCAATTTCCAGCTTCAAATGAATGAAAAATAATATTATTTATGAAAAATAGAAATCTCCCAAATTGAATTATTGGATTAACTGAGAATCAACCAAAAACTATTTTATCTTTTTTTTTAACATTTCTGTTGATCTGAAACATGCTTGAAACCGTTTATATACAGGTCTAGCAACACAAATGCTAAAACTAATCATGCGAACCCGGCAAGACTATCACATTGGTTTTACACAAACCAATATGATAGCCATACGGCAGGTGGGGTATCTCATGATTGCCTGCAGCTGACAACATTACATTACCAGTTAGCCCCTAGAGCACTGACCTATTCAATTACAATTTTCAGTCACTTGAAGTGTGTCTCGCTACTGCAATCCACAACTTCAAGTGACTGAAAATTTGTGTTATTTGCAAAATTTAAGTCCCAACATATATCACTGTTTCAAGATTGGAAGCATATTTTACTTTTAACAGCTGGTTATACAGGTGCTAGTAAAACACAGAATGTCTACTGTAGTCGTCATCAGTGGTCTAAGGGTTAACACTGTCACAGGAGCAGACAACACTTTAAATAAACCTCTATTTTTTTATATTTTTTTTGAATAAAATATACAATACAAAGTTTGCAGTGTAGTATCATTAAAACATTGTCAGACCATAATCATGATAATCATGTTCATTTAAAGCAAAGAGTCATATTCAATAAATACATAAAATAAATAAAAGGATCATTGTCTGAGTCAGTGTTGTATCATCTGGGTAGGATGACACAACAATGACCCAGTCTCGGGCAAACGGCCAACTTCTCTCGTCCTCCACCGGTTCAGAGCTGGGCCAAAGTTGCCAGTTTTGGCCCAGCTCTAAACCAGCAAAAAGCGAGTGACAGGGTACCTTTGTCATAAAATATGCCGGTATATACACGTCACGGAACGGGTCGAATATGAACCTGCATCCCGGCAAACACAGAGCACCAGCCAACATCTGTACAATTTTGGACCAGCGTCGAAGACGTTGGGCCGACGCCGTACAAATGCCATACCAATGCCCTGCGCCTGCCGGGATTGGCCAAAAGTTGAGCGACTGTCGTTATATAATAAGATAAAAAAAACGGTAAGCCATCAAACGCGAGACATCGAGCCAATGCCGGTCAATGTCGGCCCACCTTCTGCGACGCCGGACCAGCATCAAAGCGGCACCGGGCCCAACGTCTGGCGTTTGCTGAGAAGAGATCGTCCAGCAAGTCCAATAACAATGCTGAAGCGATGCAGGCACGTCGTCTTCGACGTCGGGCCCGCATCAAGCCAACAATGGCTCAACGTCTGGCACTTGCTGGGTGTCGATGTTGTCCAACACCGACCTATTATGTTGGGCCATTATCATGCTGGCACGCTGGACAGACACCTTACATCAGCTGTCAAATACATATCTTCAGTCCACCACTCCAGCAAACGCAGACGCCGAACAAGTGTCCTTTCGATGCCGGGCTAGCGCCTTAGGCGCTGAACCAACATCGAAACAACGCCGGCTCAGCGTCACCTGTCTATTGGGGTGTTAAATGGTGTCATATATTTATATAACTTGATAACTAATATACATGTAATGGGATTGATACAATAATAGCAAAAATTGAGTATACACCTTTGCTTTTAAAGGCCAGGTCATGTTTTGCTAGAGATGACTCTGAAAAAAAACAGATGTTGAAACCTCACCAATACTATGGGTGAGGTTTCATCAAA
Source organism: Flabesymbios commensalis (assembly GCA_964017125.1). Taxonomy (NCBI): domain Eukaryota; kingdom Metazoa; phylum Annelida; class Polychaeta; order Terebellida; family Flabelligeridae; genus Flabesymbios; species Flabesymbios commensalis. The sequence goes on along the minus strand of OZ024906.1, from coordinate 64,678,318 downwards.
AAGGGCACCCCAACGCAATCTATTCCTGTGCCCGTGCATAACCGTTTTAAATGTAAAGAGCGGTATGCATGTGCATAGGAATAAAGTTGATGTACTACATTAATTTTGTATGACAGTTACCTCAAATATCACTCCTCCATACGAAAGTAGTATTTATAATTACATGTAGCAATTATCTAGAAAGAGGAGGATTGATGAGTGAAGCATCTGTAAAAAGGTGAAGGGATGTAAACATGAATTCGATGAAATCTAATTATTATACATAAATATTCATTTAAATTATACATGTATATATATTCACTAATTTAAAATCAGTTCACAAATTTGCGTTGATAGAGATGAAATAAGCAATTAAATGTATGATATTATCATTTTTTTTTTTTTTTTTTTTGGTTGACGTATTTTTTTTTTTTTTTTTTTCTGGTATAGGATTTAATCACAAAAATAAACAATTAAACAATGTTAAATATAGTATGTATAAATATACAATGACAACAGAAATATAACAACGCTTATAATTGTCAAAAATATATGTAATCTTTATACAGTAAGCACTTAAGGTGCCAGTCACGTCTGTACTGCCGTGCAAAGGCAAAAGGCAGTATCTGCTTATTTGGAAGGTAAGCAGATACTGCCCCTTTCCTTTGCAGAGCAGTATAGTCGACTATAACATTTTTATTTGTACGTTAAACAGGGAAAAATGAAGGTTAGATAAACATTAAATTGGAAAGATAATCTTTTGATGCAGATTTTAACAAGAAAAAATGAAGGATAAATATGAGTCTTAAATAGATTTGCTCATCTTTTAACTCAAATTGTACAAATGTAAGCAAATTTTACACACTTAAAGTTGTGGGTCGCGGTAGCGAGACACAACCTGAAGTGAAAACAAATTAAAAGTTATTATTCAGCACTTTAATGGTTAATAATCACAGGACAACGCGTGGTGAATACACCTTTTTTATCAATTAGGCACGGCGAAAATAAAATAGAGCCTTAGCAGTTAGTTGCCTAATCTAAAATTCCAAAGATTTTCATCAAATTACAAGAAATTTATTATTTTCATCAGTTCGAAAGTAGGTTTCAAGTAGCTTCTTAAAAAACAAAAACAAAAAAAAAACGGTAGAAATTTTTTTGCCATAAATTCCAAGGAGTTTGACAACTTGGAGAAAAGTCAAAATTTCTTTGATGAAAGACTGAATAAAATAATAATAAATAATAATATAAATATTTCAAGTGTCTTTAAGCCTTATGCTGCAGAATTGTTTGGTATTAAAACTATAATTCCTAACGTAATTTACAACTTCAAATTACAAAAAAACACGTTCATTTATGAAAATTGAATACTTATTATTTGATCATCTGCTCATGTACCGGAAAATAATTTATAAACTTTAAATGGTGTAGAAACCATTTGTACGGGCCTAGTAGCACAAGGGTTATATCATACCATTATAAGTATTAATATTTATTTAGACGCTATAGACTCGATCCGTGAAATACATCATGTCTGAATCTACAGTCATCTTCAAAATAATATGTTCTGTATTAAGTAATCTGTATAGTTATTTTTGATCGCTTGTTCCTTATAGAATAGATATAGGTACAGCCATGTGAGATAATACAAAATAAAGTAAATAAAAATATAAATAATACTGTCAACGAATATATTGAAGTAACTGGGAAATAAAGCCTGTATATAAACTTGTAGTCAATACCATACTAGGAATGTTTTGACATATGTTCTCAATCTCAAACAATATCAAACGTTTATTGTATATTTCCTTTAAACCAATGCAAATGTTTAAAAGTAGCATACCTGTATAACAATTCCCTTGAAATGAAGTGATACATATTTGTATGTACTCTGTCTGTATTATTCATTTCGCCTATTATATATTCTTTATAAATTATATAACTGATCAGAGTAATAATAAAATCTGGTATAGAATGATGTCCACATATGATATGGATAGGTCTGATATTTACATTTAATACATCATTTAGAGATTGCCATATATGCCTTATTTGTCTACATGTGTACAACATATGGATAATGTCTTGGTTTTCTTTACATATACTGCAACTACTAATTTCTTTCAATTTCCATTGTTTTAAATTGGCTACACATGGTAGTATATTATGTAGTAGTTTAAAATTAAATTCTTTTAATTTATTATCAGGAATTATAAGAATTTTCTGTTTGTAAGCATCTTCGAAATTTAAATTATTGTTTATATTTGAGAAGAACAATTTCCAGTAGGTTTCGGAAGTAGGTATATGGTCCTTTTCTGTGCCCATATTATAAAAATCTTTTGCAGTATGATTACATGGTATATCTGTTTCGTTATCAATTCTCTATAGATCCTCTATAGATCTGTCTCGACTGCATAATGCAGACAAGATGGCATGTTTTTTTTAGCTTATATTGGATGATTGTCAACAGCTGTATTATAATGCTCACACTATTCAAGTGAACCATTTGTAGAGCAATCAAATAAACATGACCATGAACAGAAAATTATCGCCTGGTATTTTGTCCACAATTGGACATATTTGTGGAGATAAGCCTATGCTTTACCAAAGAGCCCTTACCTCTTCTACTAAAAGACCCTGCAACTCTTCTTTACAATCTTGTAATCTCCGTCTATCTGCACTGTCCACAACCCAGATAAGACCATCTGTACTTTCAAAATAATTTCTCCAATAAGATCTTAATGACTTTTGACCTCCAACATCCCAGATATTCAACTTGAATCTAAAACAAAAACAAAAGTAGTTTATGTTAACAGATTAAGTTGGATGATTAAAGTCTTAAATCTATCAAAACAATTTTAACTATATTAAATATTATTTGCGAGTTTCTAGATTAAAGCATAATAAAATGACAGATTTAAATGTGTTCTCATCAAATCGACTGTTATGATGACGACGCTGAATTATTTTTATATAAGCCATGTAGACCAACAGGTTTTATCAACTTAAAATCATCATAAAAAATCTTAGTTAGGTCTTTCCGCTTCTTTTGAATACCTATGTTATGTAAATATTTAAATTCTTTCAGTGCGGGGATCATCTTTATACGTCAGAATCTGACGTCTACAGATGTCAGATTCTGCCGTATGAAGACGGTCCCCGCTGTAAAGGTCAACCATTAAATGTGTACAGCAATTTTTTTCAGTGACACTTCACATACTCATTGACATGGTATTGGCTCAGTCACAAAATTAATAATAATACAAAATATTTTTTAACATACTTTGATAATAATTTTGAAAAAAGTTTAAAATAGGCTTGAAAGAAGTTTGTGTGCTTCATACATGTAGCTAACAATGCTGCTGAAAAGACAATTTTGTCCTTTCAGCAGCCTTGTTACTAACATCCACCGTAATGAATTGTTCTAGGCCTAAGGTGTGAGATCACACTTGCCTACCATAGAGCATATAATAATTTACTCTGCCAGGGTCTGGGAGCTATATTTTATTACTGGGTAATATAGATCTATGGTACTGGTGAAATCCATTGTTTCTAAAACAGCATAAAGGGCAGCCAACATAAATTTACCTTATTTGTTTTATTTAGTTCTATTATCAGTAAAAATAAACAGAAAAGTATTCCCCTGTTTCCTCAAGACATTTTCATTAAGCCTTTATATGATGAGCTCCTGGCATAACCACATGCACCCCTGCACTATGATGTCATAAACCTGCAATCCCACCTCTTCCTGTGTGATGGGTTACTTATCATCATCATAGGATGTGGTAATCATGCCGTATGGGTTGGGGTTTATAAACTTACCCTCTGTGTTCTAAGGTTTTTATATTAAATCCTAAGGTTGGAGAAATGGTATCAATATCTTCGCCATTGAATTTCTTCAATATTGTTGTTTTCCCTGCATTATCCAAACCTCTGACGTCAAAGTTAAGAAAGACAAGTGACAGTGCAAAACAATATTTCTATCATAGTTCAATGTTTACATAATGTTCACAACCATTGACATCCTATAAATCTGAAGATAACTTAGAAGTAACTAAACATGTATTATCCTATTGTATACATTAACAAAATGAAAGATGTAGATATGGAGGAGTTATTTACTGATACAGAGAGAGTTGATCCACTTACGAAATGGGTAACTTAGTCAAACTGAAAGAGTTGCATTTGCTGATTCTCTCCCATTGTTCAGCTTTGTAAAGAAGCACTGATGGCAATGATGAACTTTTGTATGATCAATATCTCAACATCTTACATCTTTACTTTGTGATTGAATGATCACTTCTTAAAAAGGTACTTGATGTACAATATCAGATATTATTTGCCTTCTACACTAGTCATGTGGATATTAGCTATTCAAACCTTCTATGCTTGCGATCATATTCCACAGTTCTTTTTACACTTGTAATGTGTCGATAATACTTATGTTGAAACCATCTCAATTGTTTAATGTTAAAATATCATACAATTGACTGGTGATTATATCTGGCATAGATTTATAAATTTCAAAATACAGTGTAATAAAAAGTTTAAATAAATTCAGCATTGCTGAAAGCTGTGAGTGTTTGGGTGCAATGCATTATATCCTAAACCATACTGCCTGGCTAATAAGTGCTGGTAAAAAATCTACAGTTTTCTGATGTGACTGCAGGGGCAGTATGAACAACAGCGCCCGCCCTCCGACTTCCCCCACAAGGTGGCTGAAAAATCTGCCAAGCATTGCAGTTGTATCAAACAAATGGACTAGTATTACTACAGTAGTAGCGATATCAAACCAGAGATGTATAATTATGAGCTACAATATACCTAATATATATATATGGACCCATATATATGGACACCATATATATACAGGCAAGCCTCTCTGTAGCAAACAAGCTTTATTAGAACAAATTTATGGATACAACAAAGTATTTATCTTGAACAGATGATCCTCCATAGGATTATATGTATTTAAGTAGTTTACTGTGAAATGTGTTAATTATTACAAATCATTTTTTGATCCACAAATCACATTTTACCTCTTACGAAAGTATAAAAAATGGAACAGAAAAATAATTTTCACTTGGTGAATTTCAAAATGTATCAAGACATTTCACATGCCCACAATATGATTTAGCGGGTATATAGTCTGGTTCAGTATTGTTAACACAACAATATGTCACAGGTATCGCATCAATGGTTATCACAACTAGCTAATCTAAGTGGCCCATGGGAAAACATTGAGTCAATGCTGTCCAAGTCAGAGTGTCATTATTCTCTGTAGATCTTCATTTTTCCCGCCGTGAAAATGAGTCATTTATGGACATTTTTCAGTAAATCTTAATTTTGTATTTTACTAATCATTGAATGCAATATTTAAGCGATAGCTTATTTTCGCTGAAGAAAATAAATAGAATATTTGAGCCCTTCAATTGTCAAGGCGTAGTCTACATTTGATTGAAATGAAACATATTCAGTCGTAATTGTGTTTGTTTGGAAGTGTAAAAGAAAATTATGTTGATGGTGTAAAATGACGTTTTCTGTGCCGTTGGTCGCATCCGATATATAATTCCAATGAACAAATTAAATTAAGTTTAGGCTAATTGTATTATATTGATATTTGGTTTAATTAGTCTTATCAAAAGAAAAGTAGCTAAACAAGAGCCATTCTCAAAAAAAAAGTCGGCGATTAAAATGTCGACAAAAAAGTATAAGGAACATTTTATTATTCAAAGGGTTATTAAGTGATTGTTGTCAAAACCTTGTATGTACACATTTGCACCATTAGGTTTTGACTACTGCAGTAACGGTGATGACTGTTACGTCATAGCCTTATAAGCCCAAGATGTGAGTTGGGAAGAGGGTGGGGAGAATAACGCTTACAACAAATTTTGGATATAACAAAGTATTTTTATGGGTCCCTGATATTTCATCATACTGGGGTTCGACTGGATTATAGATACCGTATATGTATCAAAATAACAAACGTTTTTTAAAAGGATACAGCATGAGAATTCTGACTTCTTTTTCTTTTTGTTTCATTTTCTTGAGGATTGTTAACAGACCCATTTTGTGCGTAGCCACCTGGGTATCCGAGTCCTTTCAGAAAATATCTGAAATAATAAAACATAGACCTAATGATGTCACTAACAATAATTATGATGCTTCTGAACAATGACTGACACAAATACAACCTCTATCATAAATGTATATTTTTTAAATTATTATTTAAAGCAAATAGATACTAAAACCTCAACTGTACAGTATTAATTTGGTATATTTAAATCTAGAGTTGAGCATATTAGACAAGTTGCTATTAATTATGCTATTAATATTACTATTAATTAAAAAAACATACACTTTTAAAACAAAATTTGATAGTAATATGAGTCAATCACAAATGTTCAGTCAGATGACAAGGAATAAAATCAAATGGCTTTGATGTCAACTGATATATAAACATGTACAACACTGACAGGGAGAAGTACCAATACATGTATTCGACTCAATTGTATACAGTTGACTCCAGGGTTGAGGTCATTTACAACTGCAATTGTGTAGTTAATTAGTTACAATTAGTGTAATTGAAAATTTTTAGTGGTGTGCAATTGAAAACACGAAACTAAAGGCACCACAATCCCACATCCCGCCCTCATGATACATATTTTTCAGGGTGCACCCTTCCCTGAAGCCTTACTTTTGTTTAAAGGTAATGGTCAAGCTATCTAGCAGAGTTCGCCAGATATTACACATATTGAAATCAATTATTGCCGCAAATAGGCCATTTTGAATTGGATTGAGTTGAAATTTCCCAGGACATATCCTTCCCTGAAACTGCACCCTTTGTTTTTTTTTGTAGTAGTTAATGGTCTAGCTATCTGGCATGGTTTGCCAGATATCAGGCATATTAAGCCTTTCAAGCCTAAATTTACCATTGTCATCTTCATCCACTACAAGCCACGAATTGGTGTCGCAATTCTTGGCTTGTAGTGGATGAAAATGATTTAATGTGGATGAAAAACTAAAAAAATTGCCATGTATTGGTGAGCCAGTTTCATGGAATTTTTTTTTCTAAAACCGTCAGTTCTGGGAAAATTAAGTCTTTTTTCAGGGATGTAAAATGATGCTTTAATGCATCGTGAGGACTTAGAGGGTTAAAGTTAATTATAGCCAACGGTTGGCCATTTTGAATTTGATAAAGTTAAATTTTTCAAGGCATATCCCTACATAAAAAACACACATTTTGTGTCATACTTAACGTTCAAGCTATCTGGCACAGTTCGCTAGATATTAGCAATATTGAAAAAATTAGGCTATTTTGGCTGAGAGATGTAGGTCAAAAAGTAGTTCCCAGGTCTTAACCCTTAAAAGGCACATCTACACCCCCTAAGGGATGAGTGTGCAATATAAAAATCCCGGAAACTAAAATCAGACAGACGGATGAATGGACGGACATGCGAGGCAATGCCATAAACCCCGCCTCCTCTTCGTCGGTTGGGGGGAAAGTCACAAATTCCTGGCATATGCTGGCTGCTGCTGTTGGGCATGCCAATGCAAATGCTATATCTAGAAATAGAATGAGATTTATGTCTATGTCATAATTATATTTACATGTATATAATTAAATATCACAATTTTTCAGGCAATATAAAAATGTTATGACAAAATTCTGCAGGATTCATTTATGGATGCAATGTCATAAATAAACACGTTGAGGACATTAATGTGTTTATTTATGACCTTGCATTCATTATTCCACACTGTGCATTTCCTTATACTCCCAAGCAAAGGAAGACAAGGGTGTCAACTTGGTCACGGCAAAATGCTTACAGTAGACATCACCATCCATGGCCTCCCAGACATTCAATCAAACTTTTTTCATCCTAAAAAGTACACCTACCTGATCCATAATTACTAACTACTCTTTTCATACTGGATCTGCTGCCTCGAGTATATTCGTAAATCTAGTTGATTGTGCATTGCGTTATTGTCTCGTGGCCCACCAATACATCGTTGGTCAAATATAAAGTTTTACATTAGGGAAAAAATATCTGCAGTAAATAGTGTTGCATAGGCAAGTGAGTTCCTGTCAAGATATTTCATTTAAATTAGATATGCACCGATATCAAAGTCGTAATTTATGAGGTTGTACATATTATGGTGGAATATATTTTGGACATTTTTATAAAAGATTAGTAACATAATAAAATTGTGTGCATCAACTAAACGGGTTTTTTTCAACACAAAAACAGCCAATATAAAATTTAAAAATAAAAGTTGGCTGTTGGCCTGCCTAGGCCTATCTCTGGTCTAACTTCTGAAATATCCAATATTGGCTTTTACTATAAACTGATGAAAACATTAAAATAGCCCTTGGAAAATTTCAGGAAAATCAATTGATAATAAGAGTCGACTGAGAAATCAAACTTGAAACTTTAAGTCTTTAAGACTTCAAGTCTGCAAGGGGACTAAGACTATATAGTAAGATTCACATTAAATTCATCACTGGAGTGAATGAATGTCTATGTTAGAAGTTAGTGCCCTTAACATAATATAAATAAATTCTGAGACAAAGCTAATGCCATGGGTTTATAGACGGTGACATTCTTATTTTTTTTACTACATGTTAAATAGACTAACTTTTAAACAATACAATATTTTTCAATTAAATTTTCAGGGTAGTCGCGGCATGAATGGAAAATAGTGCTTGTAATGTAAAATTTCATGCCAATTGTCCATTAGTTGAGAATTGAATAATGATGAAAATCGTCGAAAATCATTCATCATGGTTAATGTTACACTCATTCTCATTAGTATACTGTCTCCGACCCCGGGCAGTGTAGGTTATTGTGAATCCGACTAGGTCTATCAGACACTTAAACTGTTAACCCTTTCAGTACTAGGGCCGTCGCCACGACGGCCTAATTATACGACGTCATATATTTGGGCCCAGTACTTTGAGGGACATTACGGCCAGTAGTGAAAGGTTTAAAGACCTAACTTTCTCAACAGTAGGCCTAACTCTATAGGCCTACTCGCAGTCAAATTAAAAATGATCAACCAGGATCCCAAGATTTTCAAAAACTTTTCGATTTCCTTGAAATTTTGATTTTTACCGTGAAAATTTCAAGAAAAAGTATTATAGTTTAAAGTTTAGACCATTTGACATGTAAGTAATTTGAGAATGTCAAACGAATATTGTCTAAATTTTGAAATACTCATACAAATTGAAAACATGGAAAATGTAATGAGATTTGTATGAGTATTTCAAAATTTAGACAATTTCAGGTAGCCGGGAGACTTGCAAGACGGGAGACTTTATTGAATTTGATTGAGAATTGACTGAGAAATCAGCGAGAAACACCCAACGCTGGTGGAAGTTGTCAAGTTCAAGTTGTTCAAGTGACTATAGTCTGTCAGACGGTGGAGGATGGTCCAAAATGAAAGTTAGCTTTCCGGTATCCAGTCAGTCAATTCTCAAAAGATTGTCACGAAATTTTGAAACCATTATTATCTATACCCGCCGTCAGATTAACTTGTATCGCATGTTTTTCGTCGATATCTCAGTCAATTCTCAACCGATTTTGATAAAATTTTGCAAGGAGTATTTTCTAGTCAGGCGGCGACCACCGTGAAATTTTCATAAAAAAATATCATGTAGTTAAAAAGTTAGACTATTTGTCCCTCTATAAACCCATTAAACTGGTTAAATTAAAGTTTGTTTTTAGCCCTGAATTGCATTACATGCCAGATGGTCTAACTTTTCAGCTATACAATATTTTCCGATGAAAATTTCACGCTAGTCGCCGAGTGATCCGCAAATAATCCATACAAAATTTCATGAAAATCGGTTGAGAACTGACTGAGAAATCGGTGAAAAACATGCGATACAAGTTAATCTGACGGCGGGTATAGTCATTTGGCAACAACCCTAAAAATTTCGTGAAATTCCATTAAGTATTTCAAAAGTTTGACCATTTGACATACATGTAACGCAATTCTGAGAATAAACCGGAACGGAAGTTAGGCCTAATGGGTTAATACATGTTATAGTGGAGCGTCATAAATAGAAATTTACTACATGCCAAATGCTCTAACTTTTGAACTAAACAATATTTTTTTACGAAATATCCAGGATCGATGCCAAATAACTAGAAAATAGGGTTTACAAAATTTACTGAAAATCGGTTGAGAATTGACTGACTGGTTGAAAGACCGGGCGTATAACGGTATATGTAGACGACTAAAACTACACCCCCTAACGTTACCTTGTTTTAATTAAACCTAGTAAAAAGTAAACTCTTTCCACACCAGTCTTATGCAGTTTTACCTGATCTATATACTATAGGTCTATATAATAGCTTGGCAAGAGATGAATGTGCTACTGAGCGTACTTATGTGGATATGATTCATGAATCACCCCTCAAAATATGCATCACGTTTATTTTTGTTATTGCCGAAAGTGAGTTCCTGCCAACAAAATCTGTCTTGTGGGGGAGCATAGGGAAAGTTCAATGCCCTGATATAATTTGTAGTGCTTACATCGAAAATAAAACATTGAAACATTAAACGGAACATGAATAGGTACTGCCAACAGAGACCTCAAAAAAATATCCCGAAAAAACCCCGAAAAAGACCTTATTTTCAACCGAATTCTGTTTATATTTTACCATAATCCTGTTTTATATATTAGTATGTGTTCCAAACATCTATTTGCAAGTATATTTTATGTAAATTATCGTAACACAGCCTACACTACAGTAGACTAGTCTGTAGTGTTCCTGATTTACTGTCATTTGGCACTAATGCGCCACCTGGTGAACTCAAAATTATATCTCTACTAGGCCTCTCAGCAAACACGATGGGCCCACATGAATGCACCCATTGGCATTGTTGGTTCAAGGTTGGTCCAACGCCGTAGACGGTGGACCAACATTGAACAATGGGTGAAAGTCTCGTGTTTGCTGGGCTACTTGTAGGCTAATTCGTGATTAATGTAGGCCCTATTTATCTCGTGATTGGTCATATCCCTGTAAACAATTTTACGTTGTACCAACGTCCCCACAACGTACAGCATTCGTACTTAAATAGGATGTAACTATGTGAACTCCCACTTATGTCCTTAGAACGTAAACCCTAAATGTAACCATTTTGGGACGTTCTGGGGACGTTAGGGTTATTATGACTACGACCTTAGCACGTCCTCGTTATGTTCATCCATGAATGACGAAAATGGGACCTTAACGGAATTTATATTACATGCCGGTAGGCCTACAGTGTTTACAGGGATATTGTATGTGTAGGCCTACATCTATAATAAATCAGGTACTAAAGCAAACACAAATATTATACCTTTATTCGTACATCCAGTTATTGGTAACAACATTATAGCATGTATAAACAATTGAATGAACGATACTTTTCAAAAGATAGGCTTATTCAAGTTTGAATCTTGGTGACAGAATATAGGCCTATAATATATGAAAATATTCTTCTCCTATACCCCTTCCTTAAGAAGGGGGATTTTTTGATAATATCAAACAACATAAGGTGGGAGAACACCTCACCTCCCAGTGAACAAGAGACGCCAAGCCAACGTTGATTTACTGTTGGGCCAACGTTGTCGACGGTGTGCCAACAGTAAAGCAGCGCTAGGCCAATAGGATGACAACTCACCTGAGGCGGGAACACACTCAGTAAGGCGATGACATGTAGCTTTTGTCAAGTGCCATCAGGCTAATTATTATAAAAAGAACCCAGTTGTAGAAACATGAAAGTATAATTTATTATGCGATAAAACTATACTGGTAGTGCATAATGAGAGCTCGTGTCTTTTTTTATTTATATAATATTAATATATAATATCAATATATAATAATTCATGTTAATGCCAGCTTATATATATATAGTTAACCCTTAAACCGCTGAACACGACTGTAGTTGTTTTCAATCCCTTTAAGTAGCCTATTAAATCAATAATATTGGAACAAAATGAGTGTTTAAAATTTGCAAATGTTTAACGCTTTAATGGTTAAAAATAGGCCTACAACGTATATACACTAGACTTACTCTTGATACCTTTATACTAGTGTTATCAGTTAAATGTCATATCACAAACAAAATCTCTAGCTAAATGAACAAATACTGTGGGGTTGACATTAATATGAACATTGATACGATGCTAAACTTAATGTACAAAAAAAATAGGAATAATTATAATAATGACTATAATTAAGTATTTAAATGATAGATATATAAACACTATAGGCCTATTCAGTTAATACAATATGCATTGTGAAGATGTTATCACACAATCTCTGTTGATAGCAAAAAAGCTCAATATCACTATATTCGAATTTGACATACAGTTTTATCAGTTCTATCAATTGTATGGATGCTAAAGCGATAAAAATTGTATGAACCAAGATGTATCAGTATCTGTGACCTTGACAAATAGATGAGCTTGACCTTGAGCTTATCATATGGATCACTGGTATTTATATGGAAATAATACAGATTGTAGGTGCGGAGATATCGTGATGACAAACTTTTTCCTTTATTAGCCAGTGACCTTGAAAAATAGATAAATGTCACCCATCTTTGAACTTGACCTTGAGTTTTATAATATGAATCACTGGTATTAATATGGAAGTAATACAAATAGTAGTGTGGAGATATCGTGATGATAAACTTTTCTTTTATTAGCCTCTGTGAACTTGAAAAATAGGTCAAGGTCACCCATCTTTAAACTTGGCCTTGAGTTTTATCATACAGATCACTGCATGGTATTAAAATAGAATCCTATCCTATCATATAGGCCTACTGCCTAAATCAGTTGGTTGGGTTGAATGGTTTTTGCACCTAAAGTAGATAATAAATCATTCTGCTGAAACAATAGACTGCTGCGCAGCGGTTTGTTGAATTGTGCCAGGAAATATCTGCAGGGATTTTGACCTTGGGAGAGGGGGGGGGGAGGTCGAATAAGATAGGTCTTTATGGTAACCCAGGTGATTTTTTCACTACGAATAAGGCATGATTTGAAAATTCCATGGGGGGAGGGAGGGGGGGTAGCTGCCCATGCATCAGCCCCATCCGCAGTCTACAGCCCCGATCTGATCTAAATTTAATTTAACCACAAACTTACCATAAGATTTCCAGAAACAAGAGTCCATGAGACAAGAAGATGGCCTACCTTTAAGTATTAAACGTTATAATTAAACCGTTTTAAGGGACAAAAATCACAATGGATATGTCTATGCCATAATAACACCACGCATGTATAATAAGGGATAACTCAACCTTATTACCTCCCTCATAATTATACGTCAATTAAACGGTTTAGTAAATTTTCCAATTAGTCACAATGGTAAATGTAAAATAAATGTCCAATATTACCACAGCAAAACACGAGACAATACAAATGTTCTCATAAATTGAAAGTATTTTTTAGTGTCAGAAACGGTATAGGGCAACATTGCTGAATTTTTTTATTCTTTGATGGGATGGCCAAAATGTGGACCTTCAGCCCCCCCCCCCCCCTGGCTACGGGCCTGAATTTTTGCAACTATTAGTAGTTAGTAGACCAGCTAGGCCTATTACGGTTTATTTCATGTATTCTTACATCAAAACAGGCCGGATACATATTTAAGCCTATAAAGTAATAGCAAATGGGATATAGTATCATATAACATGAAATTCGGTTAAAAATAAAGTTTTTTTCTGTCTTTTTCGGGCTTTTTTCGGGGTATCTTGTCTTGTTCGGTCTTTTTCGGGGTATGGACGCACCGATATTAGGCTATCATTGATGCGAGACACACCTCGCCACAAAAGGTAACCTCGCCACAGGTAATCTCTTCTTCTTCTTCGGGTGGACAGCGTTCGCTCCTCTCTTGAGGCATTACACGCTGTGGTGTGTGTGCACAAATTACGTGTCGGAAACTGGTGTTAGAGTGCTAGTTGTAACTCGAAGAGAAAACAGGAGGTTACAGCAAAACAAAAATTGTGCAGTAAAAACAAAGGTGAAATAAAAACCCCTGCGGTTTACATAGTGTTTAATCGTTGGCGGAAGGAGTCCAGTGTCGGAGAGGAGACAACATGGAGTGGGAGGCTGTTCCATACTGGTATAGTGCAAGGTAAAAAAGACAATTTGTAAGGGTCATTTGACGGGCTCAGTGGAATATACCTCCACCGATGGAATCCTCGTGTTTGTCTGGTGGATAGGGTCAGCCACCTTTGCCAGTGATCCCCCATTGTCGTATGCACTATTCTGTACATTGTATGCAGTCTCATATTACTGCGACGCACAGCACGGGATTCCCAGCTGAGGTGGCTAACCATCTCGCTAACACTGCTGGTGTTATGCCAGTGGTTGCAGACATACCTTGCAGCGCGTCTCTGCACCATCTCCACGTTTTTGGTATTATCAGATGTATGTGGGCTCCAAACTGTGGAGGCATATTTCAGGTGAGGTCGGACTAAAGATTGATATGCTTTGGTCTTGACAGCCTGCGATGAAATTTTTAAGTTTCTGCGCAGGAGGCCAAGGACGCTATTACCTTTTGCTATAACATTGTTGATGTGGGAGTTGAATTTAAGAGCGGGAGTAAGTGTTAAGCCAAGATATTTAACAGAATCTGTACTTTGGAGTGGCTGGTCATATAGATTGTAAGATGCATCGATTTTAGATTTGCTTCTGCCGGGCCGCATGGTAAAACACTTGTCTGCATTAAACTGCATGAGCCAAGTCTTTTCCCAGGAGCCGACAGAATTTAGGTCAGATTGGAGTAGTTCGATGTTCTGATGGGGCGGTAAATAATACAGTCATCAGCGAATAAGCGGACTGTACTATTCACGACCCCATCAGGGATGTCATTTATATATATATCAGAGAGAGCATTGGTCCCAGGACAGTCCCTTGGGGAACCCCCGACAATACAGGAGCACTGTCAGAGGTAGCACCGTCTAGGACTACCCTCTGGGATCTAGAAGAGAGAAAGTCTGTGATCCAGTCTCGCCACAGTTTTGATAACTTTGCCACAGCCTACCAGAGTAATCACGCCACAGCTTTGATAACCTTGCAACAGGTGGCTGAGTAACCTCGCCACAACTTCGCCACCTCTGTTATATCTGCATTTATCTGCCTCATCAGATAGTTTTAGCCAGTTAATGTCAAACCAAAAACTAGAGACCAGTTTCTTTGACATCTA
Organism: Flabesymbios commensalis; assembly: GCA_964017125.1. Lineage (NCBI taxonomy): Eukaryota > Metazoa > Annelida > Polychaeta > Terebellida > Flabelligeridae > Flabesymbios > Flabesymbios commensalis. Next base: position 64,663,136 of record OZ024906.1, on the reverse strand, counting down.
TCTCGTGTAAAATTTTAGAACATATTATTGGGAAACACATTTTGAACCATTTCGACCTGCACAAAATTCTTACCAAGTTCCAACATGACTTTAGATCTTTGATCATGTGAGACACTACTCCTATAAACAACAAATGATTTATTGTCATCACTTGACGCTGGGGAGCAGGTCGACGTTGCAATATTGGACGTTTCCAAAGCCTTCAACACCGTCCCCCATTATCAACTGCTGGCAAAACTAAACCACCTCGGCATAAGGGGGCGGGGTAATCACAGCTGGATGACCCAGTTTCTCCAGGACAGAACCCAGAAAGTAGTAGTAAATGAGGAGAGCTCGGAGCGGATGCATGTAGCCTCAGGTGTACCGCAAGGTAGGCCTACCGTTTTGGGCCCACTTCTCTTCCTCTGCCATATAAATTACCTTCCCCTTCATGCAGACAATCATATCCGCTTATTTGAAATACAACAACTGTCTACTGTACCGAACAATTAGGAACCACAGAGATCATTTTCTGCTCCATAAAGATCACGACGCCTTGACACTCTGGACAAAAAACATGGGGCATGAGTTTCAATGCAAACAAGTGCTACATATTACATATCAATAAATCTCCGACTACCCTACAACCATTTTTCTATCAACTAAACAATACCAGTTTGAAATACGTCCAGAGTCACCCATACTTGGAAGTAACCACCAGCATGACCCCAAGTATGGGGTAACAGCCATCACACTATACATACTCCTATCTTAATGGAGTTTCAAAAGTCTTTAATATATATTCAGCACAATCTTATTTGTTGTGTTTTTTTCTTCTATTTGTATCCATTGGCGATGTTTTATAAGCCTTATAAGCCTGAAGTGGTATATACGTTTGTAACATTCGTCTGTCCACGCACAACAGTGTATATATACATGGACTGAATAGAATATGTGTACATACATAGCCTAATCCTGCATGATGACACTGGGCCTATATATAAAACGTGATGCACAATCCCCCGACGTGGCTGGTCGCTCAAACGGCTGTTTCTATATGGTTTAGCAGTCCTAATTCCTTGTCTCCCGGACTTACTTGCCAATGCTTTGTACAATCACCTACCTCACCAGGTGAAAAGAGAGAGGCACTATACGGTTTATACCAGAACTAGTGTATAATCTCGCGTCAGCCCTCATGCTGCGCGCTCTTAGCAGCAGCCCGACGTACGTGGCTGTGTCATTGGTCAGCCTGCAAATTTAAATTAATTTAGGATAGTACGGTTTCTGTCCCCTGTTGTAACAGGTAAAGAAAGTCATCTTTAGTATGAAAATAACACTCGGTCCTCAAGTGAACTTTATGTATGCACTATACTTACTGATCAGGTGTATCTTGTATCAAAAATTATTCACGTGCGCTCACCTTCCCACTGAAAAAGTGAACTGTAGAAAATCTGTCTTGGAAATTACCATGCAGCTGCTTACGAACATAGATCATGTTACAAACGTGTTGTGTTTTTTTTCTACTTCAACTTTTGACATTATCAGTAAATTTTAGGTAGCTAGGTGTTACATTATCATGATTATATACAGCCAGAGTGCCAGATACTGACCAGTGGGACCGATAATTATCATTCACTTTCACGCAGGGACAGATCAACACAGTCTGTCCATGTGTAAACGTGCATGGACTGCTACAAACTGGGGCTATGCCTTTTGCCTACTATAACAAATGTTTATCTTGATCTACAGCTATTGATCCACATTTATACCAGTACCATTTAAAGATTTAAAGTGTAGGTATTTTGTCCTTATTACCATAAATAATGTTCAAGCAAGGACAGGCAAGTACAGTCAGTGTTTCAAAGTTATTACCAGGTATATATGGGTTGATTTATTATTAGGCCTGACGGAATCTCCATAATATATTGCCTACAAAATATTACTGCAAACCATTAAATAGCATTTCTTTACATATAATTAAAAAAACTACCATCCATAGGCATACATTATTTTATTGTCTGGATTTTGTCTAACATTGTGGACTTGTGTTGATGCTGTTAATATATAATAAATGAGTTGGTGACCATTTGAAGGGTTTATTATGTATATGTGTATATATGTTTTTTTTGTACGTGTTTGACATTAAAATAAAATAAAAATGTAATGTATAAGCCTCCAGAAAAGATTATGTCTGTCCATGTTACAAACGTAATTTTACAATGGGTAGCAGAGTTCTGTGTTGGAGTTATTAAACATGCAATTATCTTTTCATTTATATTTTTAAAACTAGCCATGATGTGCTAATCCATATCCAGTGAGAAAAAGGCACTATTAATATTTATTGTTGGTCCATTATGTTACCCAAGGGGGAGACCGGGCACTATGGACATCGGGAAGATAGAAGATTCTACCTGAAGCTAGTTAAATCTACGCTTATAACAATCGTCAGGCTGGGGCACCATGGACGGGTACAATGGACATGCTATGGGGCACCATGGACATGTTCATGGTGCCCCATTATTAGTATTAATGTCCATGGTGCCCGTCCTCACATTTTTTTTTTAATTTCACTATCCCTAAAATTTCTACAATTAAAAATTACTTTTTAAATTTTTTATTTCATTTCTAGAAATATATTGATTAACACATGAAATCCCTGCAACATGCCTGTAGACAAGTCCACTGTACACCAGTAACCCCACCCCCATGTCCATTGTGCCCCGAGCTCGGGGCACAATGGACACAATAACATACGTTAAAGTGCTACAAATAAATTTGAAGCTATTCCAGAATAAAATATAAGTTTTCATGGTGCCCTGGTCTCCCCTATGTAGGGAGGGGCCACATGGCACTGCTTTTTTACGCTCGCTCAGAGCCGTGAATTGAGTATCAAAGTGGCTTTGATACCAACTTTATATTGCTACTCTGGACTCAATCTGATGAGCTATGGTCAATATAACATCATTTTGTGTATAACCAATATATTTACTGACATTTATGTGATTTTTAAGTTGATATGTGACTTATTGGATCTGAATTTAGGTAAAATACAACTACAATTCACAGTGGTAGATTTTGCATCCATCTTTGCCGGTGCGACATGAGCGACATCTATGTGAGGAGAATTCGACAGCGACTGTGCATGCCCAGAGCGGCTTGAATTTGTTGATAAACAAGAAAACAAGTGCGCGCAGCATTGTAAAAACGACAGTACACATGTGCGCTGACGTCATCATCTGGCCAAATTACGTACTATGTTACCTATCTCACGAAGTCTTGCGTTTTTACCCCACTCCAACCGAGATCATGTGGAGCCTTCAAGTGCAGTTTCATATAAATAACTGGGATATAAACATACTTTTTTTTCTATCAATCAAAAGTCTTCACAGATATGAGGTAAATATGGTAGTGAAGAAGTATACATTGTAGGTAAGTCAGTCAAGTGTGGTTTAACATCGAACTGTGCATGGTTAATGTCCGCAGCGGGACAGATGCTGTAGTCAATTCAGCGCCGTAGGCCAGTCAGCGCTAGTCGATAGGATAAAGGCTGAGATCGAAACTTCCCTGCAAACAATTTTGCGTTGTAATAACGTCCCCACAACGTACAGTATTCGTACTTAGGACGTAATTCTGTGAACTCTCATTTACGTCCTTATAATGTACATGACGTAGGCCTACAACATAAATGTAACAAATGACGTTATTGGGACGTTCTGGGGACGTAACTTACGTCCTTAACACGTCATTGTCTCGTTCATACATGACTAGCCAAAACCTGGGACTTTAACGAACGTTAGGGTTATTATGACTACGTCCTTAGCACGTCCTCATTACGTTCATCCATGAATGACGAAACCGGGACCTCAACCCTTTCCATGCAGAATATTCCTGGGCTAATCGTTCATTATTTGCGGAATTAAATTGTAAAAATGACTAATTTCAGGCCATATTTACATCATTTGGATAGGCTTCCATCACATCCTATACGGATATCAAAATGGATATCAATGTTGTTATGGACTGGGGTTAGACTATTCCGCAATAGTACTTCAAGGTTAGACCAAGGTCATTTCAAGGTCATCCCAAGGTCAAATCACATGCAAATTAAAAAAATATCACATTCTGTACTGTTTATTCCATTATACTGAAGATCTGAACGTTGGACATTAGTAATACTGTTTAATTTCAGCTGAGCACTAACCCTATACATGTTAGGGTTGGTTATTAACATTCTTGGGTCAGAGGAGAGTGGTAGTAACCTTCTCTGAACTTTCCAAGGTCATCTCAGAAAAAAAACAAAATTATTTTTTTCTCAGGGTAAAAGTGTGCAATTTATATATTCTTGCCTATCCCTGCAAACACTGTACGTAATATAACGTTCGTTAAGGTCCCATTTTCGTCATTCATGGATGACCGTAATGAGGACGTGCTAAGGACGGAGTCATAATAACCCTAACGTCGCCAGAACGTCCCAATAACGTCACATTTATGATTTACGTTCTAAGGACGTAAATGGGAGTTCACAGAGTTACGTCCTAAGTACGAAAGGCTGTACGTTGTGAGGACGTTATGACGTAAGACAGTATTCGTACTTAGGACGTAATTCTGTGAACTCCCATTTACGTCCTTAGAACGTAAAACATAAATGTAACGTTATTGTGACGTTCTGGTGACGTTAGGGTTATTATGACTACGTCCCTAGCACGTCCTCGTTACATTCATCCATGAATGACGAAAATGGGACCTTAACGAACGTTATATTACGTACAGTGTTTGCAGGGATAACATGTATATTACCACTGGGTATGAAGGGTGACATGGTCTAGAGTTGCTTTTTACCTGTTTACAAATTTAGTACAATAACAAGACACGCCAAGGTCATCTCAAGGTCATTTTAAATGGGCTCACAAATGATAAAAATGCTGATTTTGTCCATTCTTTGCCAATTTGACCTTAAAATGACCTTGAGATTACCTTTGCATTACTTTGAGGAGATACCTAGTTGAAGAACAATCCCTGATCATGCTATTATTTGCGACTAGACATGGGTCATGTTTGTAAAATCAAAATAATTAATCACTACAAATCCCCCCTCCCCACGAATTAAAGGGCTGTGGAACGGGTTATGACGGGATTACAACGTTTAGGGGTTAATAAGGGGTTGATACCTCCCCAAAGTAAAACAGGGGTAGATACATGCATGGATTACAAAATGACATCTGAATGTTCCTCAACACAATTTGGTGGCAATTCACACATATGGCTTTGTCAGTAGTGGAATTACGAGTGATATTAACCTGTAACTAAACATAATCACGGCTGGGGTCCGAGAGCGGCAAATAGGGAGCATTTTCGGATCAAGTGAACAAGTGAACAAGTGAATTTATTCTGATGGTCTCATTTAAGAGACATGCAGATGCCAGGTAAATACAATACAATACAATAATTATAACGTAAATAACATAACATAATATTATATAATTGTAATAGAACAGCAATGTTACACACACATAATAAATTTAATAAATCTACACAGGTTAAGCATACTAGGCATGTCTTGCTTACACATAAGCTCTTCAAACTTTAATGTTGGAGGAAAATTATAATATTTACATTTAATATATTTCCTTCTCTCTTTTACAAAATAATTACATCTAAATAGGTAATGAAATTCGTCGCCAATTTCACTCAAGTCACATTTTTTACATAATCGCTGTTCTCGTGGAAGACCAAGATGACAATCTTTATCAATAGGCAGTTTGTGATTACGGCAGCGAAATTTAGCTAATAATTTCCTGCTTGGAAATGGTAAATTGATAAGATAATTCTCTAACTTAAATTCGGATTTGAACATTCTGTAATTAATACATTTCCCACTCCGATTAATAGTTTCATTCCATAACTGAATAAACTGGTCTTTTAACCGATTGGAAATAACAGATTTAAACCAATCTACACTACAGTTTAGATCTTGCTTAAGCCACAAATAAGGAAATCCACAATTATTTAAAATCCCACGTATGTACAATCTCCATGGTGATACATATGAGTTTTTAATCGCTAGATGATACAACAATTTATATATGTTAGATGATAACTTGTTATAATCAGTATTTAATAACCTTGCCCAGTATGTAACAGCTCTGATTTTGATTTTAATGTTTAAAGGAAATACTCCTAACTCTCCATACACTATATAATTAAATGTTCTTTTACCAACCGCTAAAATGTATTTACAAAAACGTAATTGCAACTGTTCGAGTTTTGGGCAACTTTCATGCCCCCAAACTTCGCAGCCATATAGTAGCACGGGGGCCACCAATACATCAAATAATTGCAATTGGATATCAATAGGTAAAAATAATTTCTTCACCTTACGTAAAAGGGCAAACATAGCACGGTTTGCACGATCATATAAATCCTGTTTTGCTACATTAAATTTACCATTATAATTAAAGAATAAACCAAGATATTTATAGTTGAAAGTGACGTCAAGCTTTTCTCCAGCCAGCGTAAAATCTGGTATTCTTCTAATTTTACCTTAAGAGAATACTAGAATTTTTGTTTTCTCTCGATTTATTCTTAAGTCCCATAAGTTGCTATATCTGTACAAGTTGTCTAAACCAATTTGTAATTTATCTGGTGTTTCAGATAATATAACGGTATCGTCTGCATATAACAGCACAAATAACTTCATAAATTTCTGTAGTGTATCATCATCAACAGTAGAAGCTAAATTTTCCAGAGTGGTAAGACCTTCGCACCGCTCTGCTAGGTAACTGCTCAGATCAGAGAGGTATATGGAAAATAACAGTGGAGAAAGATTTTCACCTTGACGCACTCCGACCGAGCAGGGAAAAAGGTTTGATAATGTACTATTTATACATACACATGATTTAGCTTGACTGTAAATATTATGTACAACATTAAACAATTTGCCATTTATGTTGAGAGACAGTATCTTTGACCACAGTTTAGACCTATTCACAGTATCAAAGGCTTTCCTGTAGTCAACAAAACAACAATATAAACGCCTGTTTCTACTTAAATATATATCAACTAATGATTTAAGCACAAACATATGGTCAACTGTGGAATGACCTGCTTTAAAGCCTGCTTGCTCTGTACCTATGGCATTGAATGTATTTAAAAAATCGGTAAGTCTACAGTTTATTACATTGGTGAATAACTTCCCAAAGCAACTAAGGAGGGTAATTCCTCTATAGTTGTCAGGGTCAGATACATTTCCTTTTGATTTAAAAAGTGGTTTAATGACACCTATACTCCATGATTGTGGTGTTTTTCCTGTCGTTAGAATTAAATTAAATAACTTTGTATACAGTAAAATCATATTTTCTGGTGAAAATTTCAAATATTCGTTTAGAATAAAATCACTTCCTCCTGCTTTATTTAATTTTAATCTCGAAATAGCGCTGGATATTTCTTCTTCGCTGAATGGTAAATTTATTTCATTATTGTATTCATCAAGAATTCCTGGAATTTCAAAATCATTTTCTTCGTTATCCTGTTTATTTAATGCGGCAAAATACTCAGCAAATACCTCCAAACTAATGTTATTGATTTTCACGTGACTTTTTGTATCTTTACTGATTATTTGCCAATAGCTCTTTGGATCACTGGATTTTAAATTGCGAATTTTTGTTATCATTTTCTTATGGTAATCTGTGAAAGCTTTATCAATATCTTTTTTGTAGGATTTACTAGCTATTTTAAGGAGTGATAAATTCCTAGAACTACGCAATTTACGATATTGGTTTCGGAAATTGAAGTAAATTTTACGTGATTTTTCACAATTTTCATTATACCATGGCTGATCTGTATGTGTTCGATTAGGCTTCTTTGACCTTGGTGGCAGAGAAGAATTTATTTGTTTACCACCTGCTGAGGTAGCCGCATTTTTTAATGTATCACAAATCTTCTCCACAACATCATAAATTTCCACTTGTGTAACATCTTTGTTATTTTGTTGCATAATCTCTATATCATTAAGTATATCAACTAGATCGCTATTAAGGAGATTTTCTGACATTTTATTTTTAAATTTATTTTTCCATTTCAGTCTTGAAAAATTACGTTTATTTGTATATTCCACACCCCTTATCTCTTCATTATCACTACTGTCTGTGTTTTGTCTACGTATATACAATGTAAATGCTACCGGCGAGTGTATATCAGAAAACATGGGATCAAATGGTTCTATTAAAAAATGTACAATTTTGTTGAGTAGGCTTTCTGTTACAACAACATAATCGACAGTACTTAATACCCTTTATACCCACATATTCAAACTTTTACACAGTTCAATCAATCTCGAACCAAACTTATTTAAAACTTATTTTATCACCATTCGCCCGGGTGTTTGTGGTGTTGCTATATACAACATCAGTGTCAGGTCCATCTAAAAATGAGTCAGCATAGTCTGGTACACATAATGTGTCATTTAATGTTCCTGTACGGGCATTAAAATCTCCTACGATACAAACATTGCCGTTCACATTATCTGTTAACAATTCATTAATGGTGTTTTCAAGTACATCAAACCTCGTGATATCTGCATGAGGAGAGTTATGTGGTGGGATATAAGTAACTATCATCAGAAGCGGATTGTCTGAAAAAGTCTTCCTGAATTCTGCTACCAAAGTGTCAGGAATTTCAGTGCTAACACTTTCTAGATGATCAGCTAAGTTTTGTTTGATAAATATAGCAGCGCCCCCTGCTCTACGATTATTGAAATAACCTACAAAATTTGGCACTGTACTATTTTCAAAATATTCAAGCTTTGTTTCAGTATTAGATCAAATTCGTTAATGTATTGAGTGAATTCTTTACATTTAAGTCTCTTGGGTCCGGGAGCCGCATGGAAAGGGTTAACAAACGTTATATTACGTACAAAGTTTGCAGAGTTGTCGCCGATACAAGCACTCGCCTTCAGCTCGGCCTATATCTGGCGACGGCGTACCGATCTCAGCCTTTATTATTATTATTATTTATCGACCAAAAAGCAGTGCCATAATTATGGCATGCATAGCGTAGGCTTATCTCTGACTCTGTGTTCAAGAAAAAGTAAAGTTTACCGGGCATTTATGCCCATACTTCCTCAATATTTTACGACTCTAAAGCTTTTATCAATAATTTGATTTGTCTACACAGTTTCTACAGAATTTTAAAACTTATTATTTTAAGAAAATTTTAACAATCTAATTCGGAGATTAAGTTGAAATAAGGATGAAGTGAAATTATTAATAAAGCGGTTCCTGGAACGTCATCTCATGGACAAGGTGAAGGCCATCCGGCATGGCGAGCAAAAAGAAAACAGACTCGCTTGTCAGGTGTTTTGAGGTGGTAGATCCTGCTTTGCATGAAAAGGGGTTCACTATTTATAGAGTACTACAGAAGGTATAATGCTATTTGATATTTTAACCGTATTTATAGAAAGTATTTCGTTTTGTACCCATCCGAACGGTGAAGTTCAAGATTCGTATCGGTGTGGGCGATAATATGTGAATTTCAAATTGAAGACCTGTCCATCCCTGAACCACGGTAGGTATGAAAAGCGAGGGAGACCTATAAAGCGAGAGAGGATCAATAAGAGGCTTCGTATGGCAGTGTAATGCATGTATATGATATATCTATCGATGTCACAATAAAATATATGCTTGTATTGTTCGTATACAATTATTATTTTATATATTTTTTATTTGGGAGACAATACAGGTCCAGTTTTGTGATCGAAAAAGACTTCGCTTCGTTTGAAAGTCTCTTTCGCTTTGACAGGTGGCTGTGAGCGACACCTGGTGTGTACCTGGTAATCACTTAGCCGCTCGCGTTCCTGCTAAAACACGAACATAAAAGATGTATGGATACATGTATCTAACGTTAAGTAGGCCTACCACTGGCACATCTACACGAATCGTTAGTAAGCCTAATCAGCCAAAATATAAAAATAAGAAAGAACACTGTATTTAACCTATAGGCTATTATACTATAACAATACCTTGTTGCGATCAAGATTACAATATAAACTGGGTGCATCTGGATTTGTATGTCATTCAGACATATATACACCAAAGCTCTCTGTGTAGATCTATATAAGAGAGTCGGTCTAGGTGAAATGCAAATGAAAAGAAAACCGCTTAAAACACAATTAACTTAACAGGAGATGAAACACCAACTGAAACGCAATTAACAACAACAGTAGATAAAAAACCGTCCAAAATGCAATTGATGACAACAGTGGATAAAACACGTCCAAAATGCAATTGACGACAACAGTGGGTAGAACACCAGCTGCATTTCACACCTCCGTTCGTGATCAACTGATAAGCCTAATCCCCCCAGGCGAGACCAATTAACCGTCTTCATCCTAAAGACCACTTTCACATACGTATTTAATAAATGTCACACTAATATAATTTACCAAATGCATATAAGATAGATATTTTTGGTTAATTTATTATCTGATAGATAGGTAGCTATAGGTATACCGCGTTGCCTACGTAGGCTACACGAGTATGCCTACCGCGATTGAAAGAAACATTCATAGTAGAACGATAACATAAACTTTTACGTTTATTCAATATTCTGATACAATAAAGGATATATTTTATTCTTCAAATTCCTAAACCGATCATATTTAAAGAGAACTATCAATTACTGAAAACCATTTTAATAATCTTGATACGTCATCGCTGAGATCACGACAGCTTCTTGCATTCGCTGCATTAGCGATTCTACGCTCCACCGCCAATGGTACCAAGCCTGCCAAAAGAAACGCAAGAGAACGGCTAAGACCACAACTGTGAAGAAACAGTAATTGAGAATATGAATCATGAATGTATGATCTTATGATGATATTATGTCATATATACACAAGACTATAGCTACAGCTTCAAATTTTGTATTATATTGTATATTATGCATTTGTGTACATTACCTATGTTGAATGATTGTTGTATGAATGTTGTATGTCAATAAAATATATATTATATTTACGCATAATAATTGTGCGTTATTGTGTTTTTTTTTAATTAAAATAATATACCAATAATATACCATGCTGCTATAAAAAGCTATCCTGATTGCTTCTGGTTCCTGGTACCTGTCACTTGTGACAACCCGTTCTATTCACTGTTGGCCGACTGGGCAATCTGACAAAATGGCGGCCGGCCGCTAGCGATCTTATAATCATCTCCCTCGTTGTTGTTATCGTTAATTTGTCAACTGTTTTAATAATTTTAGTCGTTTTCGATACAGTTATATATATAATATGATGTTTATAACATATATTTGTATATTTAGTGATAAATTGCCATCTCATATACAGACATTCGGCCTCTTATTGATCCTCTCTCGCTTTATAGGTCTCCCTCGCTATTCATACCAACCCCTGAACCAGGGGTGCCCGGGCCTTGGGCCTAGCTGTAGCCGAGTGTAGACGTAGATGTCTAGCCCCAGTAAACACAAAACATTTGTATAACATTTATACTATGTTGGACCAAAGCCGACGCTGTATCACTGTATCATTGTATGACAGCTGACAAGTTGTAACAAATGTTTTGTGTAAGCTGGGGCCGGCGACAGTGTCAATAGCGTTGTATTCGAATTTTTCTTTGATTTTGTGAATAATTGTGAGCACGACGATGTATAGTATGATCTTTGTATTTATAATATGCCATAATATTTCGGGTGAATTTCTAGCGCATGTTTTTGGTCGATTTGTCCGTCAATTGTGAACCGATTTCCTTGAAATTTTGCACAGGCCATTTTCAAGTCAAATCCTAATATCCATTTGATATGTAATAAAATTCCAGAATTAATGTAATCGGTTTAATTATAGAAGGACGTCATACTCATAATTTCAATTTACTACATGTCAAATCGTCTAATTTTTGAAAGAATGCATATAATTTTACAAAATTTGCACGGATATTGAAATTCTTTTAAAATATGATGTTTACACAATTTCATGAAAATCGTTTGATAATTGACATGATTTATGGAGAAATCAACGTAAAACATGCACTAATGGTTAGTTCTGTCCTAAGGTATAGATATATTGGAATGATATAATTGAGTCGGCAAAATATGAATATAGTAGGCCTATGTGTTTAACCCTAGAAATGTCCAAGCCGATTTTATTGTCTTTATTTAAAATTTACAATTGTCAAAGCCGTTATTCTAATTGGCTGGGAGATGCCCTCACAGCCCAATCAGAGATCATCTTACAATCTGACCTAGTTCGTCATCGCTTCCACTCCGGATGTCAACAAATTGACAATTTGTGTTTTGCTTCAATGATTAACATCGACTTTGATCAAGTTCTAATTATTGAATGTTTTTATAAATGTGTCACTTTAGAAATACAAATATGTTCATTTTTTCATATTCATTTACTATAGCTATTACTATTTGTTCAACAATCGCGCAATAAATTGCCAAGAAATATTGAAAATGCTCAAATCGAGGCGCCGCCATTTTGGAATTACGCAAAAACCTGAGTGGAAATCGGCAGACATCGGCTCGCATTCGGCGGCTTGGCCTAACCTGCTAACGTCTCTATATGAATGGGCATATCGTTAGTTGTTCTCTGGTCTAAACTGTAACTGAAGCCACACCCATGTTTTAAAGTAATGTTGTGTAGCTGTTCACGTCTTAGACTATGCAGGCCTATAATATCCCAATAACATGTAAACATAGCACAGTTGGTCAATTAGACATGGCATTGCTGCACTATCATGACTATGCTCTAAATCGTTCTTTTCCTGACACATCAAAGGTTGAAAACACATAGTCTAGGGTCTTCTTTCTCAGAGATGCTTATTTTATGACATTTTTCAACACCTCATGTCAACAAATGTGATCGACTTCCCCTTAGAGCTACATGTAATTGTATGGCAACAAGCCTGTTTTTTGCCACTTTTTAGCAAATGTCCGCCATTTTGGCGGCCATCTTGGATTTTTTGCTCAAAATGTGGCATTGCCATAGCAACCATTGCATAGCCAAGGACAAACTAAAATAACACTTACATTTTGATATAGTTTTAAAAATTTTTTGGCTAGTTACAATAAAAGGTACCGTATATCCCGTGTATAATGCGATGTTTTTTCTTAGCTATTCATGTCACAAAAAGGCACCTCGTATTATACATAGATGTAGAATTTAATACAATTTTTTAGCTCTGTAGCGGTAGTTCAGCGGTAAGTTTTCTAGCGGTAGAAACGTAGGTTAGTCGGCGTGTATGGTAAGCAGGCCTATACACACGATACAACAAGACTGTGCCTTTCCAACTAGTAGCAAACAAGAGACTTTCACCCAGTGCTGGTACAATGCTGGGCCACTGTCAGCGACGCTGGCACAATACTGTACCAGCATTGGATGAATGTGTCGTGTTTGCTGGGAGCCCCCGTCTCACATTCCCGCAGACGCGCGTGGCACGTTTGACAACCACGGGCAGATATATGACGCCGTTAGTCTGCAACCAATTCACACTCCTGACCTGTTCATTTATATTAATAAAGATTTAATCTAAGATCGCCTTTCATATGGGCGTGTTCTATTGTGTACGACAAATCTGAACATGATATTTTCCTATTGGAATGAGAGAATGCTTTGATGAAAGATATCACTGTTTATATCTCCTATCGCAAATTCTATACATGTAGGCCTCAGAATGTCCATATTGCTGGGATAACATTAACACCTACCGCTGTTGCCGCGGCTGATACGGTATTGAGCAAATGGTGGTATCTGTTAGCTGTAGTTCATGAAGCGCTGCTGTGTTATTGCACCCGGACACCTTATACAACCAAACACCTCTTGTGTCTAGACAATGCGGCTAGTCTGCAAATGTTTTACAATCACATTGCATCTTGGAATGTTCTTATTTGAGCACGACGATGTTAAAATATGGTCTTTGTAATAGATAAATTAAAATAATATAAATTTGTCGGCGAAATATAAATACGGGTATTTTAAAATTTGTGTGTATATATATGTAGCCTATGCAGGCCTCAGAATGTCTGCCCATCGAGACAGTCCCGATGACATCCACTCTGCCGTGGAAAATGGAAATACAGTATCTGCTCACTTTACAAGTAAGCAGATACTGTCCTTTGGTTTTGTAGAGCTGTACTGTTGCCGCTGTTCCCGTCATTGAGCAGCGTCTATGCAGGTGTCACAGCGCTATTTAGTAGAATAAGATAATATATCCATGCCTCACATTTAGATGGCCCGGAACGCTGCCGACCGGGACACTGTCGACATCCAAAATTTGAGGTCGTATTATACAGAGGGGTAGACGTTTTTCAGGTCATCCTAGGCCACAAATCTTAACTCGTATTATACATGGCGTCGCACTATACGCGGGGATATACGGTATATATATGTTAGATCGTTGATTTTTCATGAGAAATAACGTATGAGCTCGCTACTTTCGGCACTCCCATTCTGAACACTAATCGCTCTAAAATCCTTAAAATTGATTTTTTTCACCCCAATTTTTTTTTAAGCGACTCAGTTTATAACAGTGATCATTCCTAGATGTCAAGTACAACACAACGCTTTTGTGTACAACCATTCATGTGGACTCAAACCTGTTTTAAGTGACATGACTGATGATTGGTAGCCATTTTGGGCGGGCATCTTGGATTTTTCGCTCACCAGGGGGAGTTGTCATATCAACCACTTTGTAGCCCAGGACTCACTGAAACTAAATATATATGGTTTTACATGTTTTTTGACAAGAAAAACATAGCCATATCACTCTGAATCTAAAAAGTCATTTTTCATCAAAAATGCCTGACATTGTACAAACACAGCTGCCCAAATCTTGGACATTGCTAGGGTAAAGAAGGACATTAGAATACATATCAAATAGTCTAACTTTTGAAATACTGCATATAGTTTTATGAAATCATGGATATTGGGATTCTGCTGAGATATCATGCAGTCCTCTCCACATAAGGAAATAAGATTCACGAAAGCTATAAAATACTGAAAATACTGAAAATTTCTAGGAGGGCATTCAATTCTCTTCTTGAAGATTGATTTTTTTGGCCTAATTCGCTTTAAAATGTAATTTCTGGTGAAAGCCAAGGGCGCTCTCCATTGCTCTCCTTGCACAAGGCCTGTTGCATGAAAAGTGGTCATTTTGGATGAGAGATGTGTAATATCATGTTTGAGTGTATAATTTATGATGTTGTACATGATTCTGATGATCTGAAATCATAATCCACCGTCACTTAATATGACGAGTACTTTTTACCATATTAACGAAGCTCATTTTTTGTCATTTTTTTAAAATACACCCCCTAAATTACTAGAAATGGCATGTAATGAGTTAGCATTAGATTTTTTGCCACATTCACACAGCTTCATATTTTATTATGAATAACATTGAAATTATATTATCTATGTTTATTTCAAGAATAAAACATGCAGTTTATTTTGGTATGCAACATGAGTGCTTTTTTTGTAATTATGTTCACATAAGGCGAGAATGTTCTAAGTGTGCTGTGTAATGTTTTCCAATAATTTAAGGCATAACATAGATTTTGGATTTTGGTCCTCAATAAATGTTTGATTTGAAACAAATGTAAAGTTGCGATAGACAGTAATTATACCTATAATTATGAAGCAGGGTGATTTTTTTCCCAGAAACCACATCGACTTGAATTGAGTGCATATATTTATAATAAAAATATTCCTGGTCCTCTTGTAGTGCATGTTTTTATCAAGATTACACATTTTTGAATCATGCTCAAAAATATTTGGCAAGTTTGGCGAAAGTAATAAAATCTCCCAATTTGCCAGGCTTAGATAAATTTGTTGTCAAAATGTACTTAGCAGTAACAGCAACAAACATGTATACACAAACATCACCAGATTACACTTATGCAGTCAAATTAGTGCTTATAAATACATGTTATGGGGGGGGGGGGGGGGAGGATGTGACATTCTATCAGTTTCAGATTTTAGTGTGCCTAAAACCACTACACATTCATATATTCTATGATCATGATGATAACAACATTCCTCCAACATATCCAATGAGGTTGCTAATTAAAGACATCTTATTTATAAATATTCAACCTTAGACAGAAAATCAAGCACTACTCCCAGTATCTTGTAAACTATATAATTTCAAGCTGGTATACAACAAGCTTGCTATACTACAATTTTTGTCTTTTAGGTCAATGAAACGAACTTCGTATTTAAAGGCATTGATTATCAGATGATGATACATTTAGTTTGTACAACTTTGTCATTGCCTGTGTGATTTGTGCCATTATAAACTTCAAAACATTCTTCTCGTCATACAATATACCATGTATATGTTTCCTCAGATCTTCATATCAACCTCTAGTACTAAAATGTAGCTTGATAGATTAAAACATAACATGTACAATACATGTATAGGGTAATTGTTGTCTCCTGACCGATAATTAGAGATGTCATGATTTGTGTTTCTCTTTTGTCTTATTTTATTTCCTATTCATATGCATCTTCATCTATCCAGTTGTCTGCTACCGGCAGACTCCTTGATATCATGTATATGTGCTATGAGTTCAGAACCCCCCTCTTCCCTGCTCAACTCCTGCAGGCCAGACAATCTGACCTGAGTGTGACCGCCATACCAAAGTCAGAAAACCGGTGATGTCATAATGGATATTCATGATGCTCGCACCCCCTCCATTTCGTACAGGCCTCACACACACCTGTTGTCAAGGTCAGACTGGTAGTCTGACCTGACTGGGCAGGGTGATTCATATGATATCATATTTTATATCAATAAATGAATATAAAAATACATTGAATAATTGGATCATACTAAAATGAAGTTTATTTGAGGTACAAGTATATTTATAATAGCATGCATAATACCTGCTTTGTTGTTATTATATGTCAATAATTAGTATAATAATAATTTAGATATCACCTAAAATTGCCCAATACGAGGAAAATAACAAATGAAATATGTACCAATAGTCTACTTTATCTCTGGTAATCTGAATACAAAAAAACACTGTGCAATGGAAAAATGATGACAGTAGAAGTAGGAAGTCACAGTTATATTTTATGTTGTATTGTTTTCTACTCCGCACTGAAAATATTTCTCCAGGGGACGGATGTGACAAAATGCATCTGAGCACTACAATTTAACCGAAAATGTTTGACAAAATATTTACAAAGTGTCTTTCCACTGCGATATGCTTCGGATACTTTAAAAGAGCACCATAGCAGAATTGTTGACATAAGATATTTTTGCGCTTTCCAGAAGCTACATTTATGTTGGTATCAAGGGAATTTACTGTGTAACTTGATCCTAATATTAATCATTTAGGACAAGAGTTTAGCTCAGGTAAAAATAATATTATGTTCCCAACAAACTATGAGATGATCCTATACAGCTGGAACGAAAACATATGTATTTATTTACATAACTATACACAAAAAGCTGCATCCAAGGTATATTATAAATATCTTATCCATCAAGCAATATTTAGAGGTAGCTGACATTTATATTTCACTATAATTCCACGTACACTCCATGTCAGCTATGTCAGGTGAGGCAATAACCTGATTATTATGAAAGGGCCGGTCGTTCATTTGATTTTATGTAATTTTGTGTCATTTAATTATCTTGTGAAAAGAGACAAAGTAGCTGGACCTTGTAGCAAAAATGTAAGGCTCACACAAGAATGATCCATGACAACTTTCGTGAAAAAATCCAACATGGCTGACTAAGCTATTGCAGACCCATGACCAGCTTATTGAAAATTGGGTTCATTTTACTACATGTTTGAATTGTTTGGAAAAAGGGGGCAATTGTCAAATGTTCCTAATTCTTAGGTGGTTTTGATGCATGCCTGCTACAAAGATTATTGAAAATGGGTCAATTTCATGCAAATCGGTGCCTTGTATTGCACCTTTTTGAAAGGTGGACATCAGAAAAGGAGGGGTCTCCTACCCACCTTGATTTCTGGTCTGCATTTTTTTTGACCTGGTTTATCTTATTATCTTGGAAATATGGCATTATAGCTAAACATTTGTAAATTATGCACAAGCATCAAAAACCTTGCATGATACTTAGGAGTGTGTCAGTATTGAATGAGCGGTTTTGTGAAACTAATATAAACTGTTTTTATACACAACATTTTTCAGCATGTTGTTACTCATGACAAAATGTGGAAATATTACATAAAAAGTTGCCAACTGGTGGTGAGAGACGGTGCTTTAGTGTTTGTTTTCTAGTTTTAACATAAAATGTCACGTCCGTCCCCCCTCGATTTCAGAAATCAAACTTGTTTATTGAACTATTGATCAAGAGTTCTCAGTTCAATGAATATTAATACGTGAAAGAATCACATTGTAAGTCCCCTGATTAAGAGCATGTGTTCATAATATTGTTTCTTTTGAATATAATGATTATTAAGAAGATACATAATTTGCTGCCAAATTGATGTCATTCACACCATTACTGTGGCAGCATAATTATGTTCACAGGACTTTCAGTAATAGTAATTTTTTGTGTGTTGTAATTGGAATTGTGTCACATCCGTCCCCCTCCTACCATCAGTCGACAAATCATTTTTTCCAAAGATTCTGCTGTGACAAATGAGGTGTAGTCCCATAAAATATACACATCGGCCCTTCATCTTTGAAATTATAATGGTATTTTGAATAAAAAAAATTTTGAGTTGTGATGCTAACCAATTTGACCACTTTTCGTGCAACAGGCCACAAGTTTAGTTAAGGAGCGCCGGCGTGATCGCGCTCTATGTAAATGGAGGACTGATCGTGTTTACACAATTTCATGAAAATCGATTGATAATCTGACAACTGAATGAGAAATTTGAAATTTCTCAGTTCTAAGCAAAGCTAAAGCAAAGGTGCTATATCGTCTTGTGTGGGGTATGTGTATAGGCAGGCGCAGATTCAGGGAGGGGGGCACACGCCTCCCCTTTTTGCTTCAAGATTGATTTTTTTTGGCCTAATTCGCTTCAAAATGTAACTTCTGGTGAAAGCCAAGGGCGCTCTCCACTGCTCTCCTTGCACAAGTTTAGTTAAGGAGCGCTGGCGTGATCGCGCTCTATATAAATGGAGGACTGATCGTGTTTACACAATTTCATGAAAATCGATTGGTAATCTGATAACTGACTGAGAAATTTGAAATTTCTCAGTTCTAAGCAAAGCTAAAGCAAAGGTGCTATATCGTCTTGTGTGGGGTATGTGTATAGGCAGGCGCAGATTCAGGGAGGGGAGCACACGCCTCCCCTTTTTGCTTCAAATTATTTAGTCCCCTAAAATGGCCTAAATATATCCCAAGATTTTTTGGTATATCTCTTTTTTAATCCTGGATTCGCCCCTGATAGGCGATAGTATTGTACACTACGGTGGTAGAACTATACTACAAATTGTTGTGCCACCGTGTGTATCAACAATTGTAGTCTACAATACACACGGTGGCACCACAAGGGTTGATTATGATGACAGATTTGCGTACAGTACTGTGCAGGGTAGGAAGGTGAAATAAAAGGGAATGCGAATCCCCATTCCCTGGCAATAATAATTGTGCGAAGAAATGCACAGTGCATCTCTGTATGGATTTCCTCATGATTTTTGAAGATATATGTGAATAAAAATTGACTAAGGCTGAGAAAAACTGCACACGAAGACACATACTGTAATTTACAAAGGCAACTCAACTGAATCCATATCACATGCAGCATTGGGAATTTTGGGGAAAGTACATATTTCGTCCACTTTTCCTCTTGTGAATTGTGTTTCCCCACTTGCAAAATATATTTCCCTAGTGAGGAAACCAATTTCCCAAGCCTCGGGGGAAAATGGGGTAAAATTAGTAAAAACTGGAGTAACTGAATTCCCCTTTGGGATTTAAGAAACCAGAAAATGGTTGAAAATCGGTTTTGCGACAAAATTCATACCCGAGAAAAATTAAAGTATATATACTTTAATTTCTCTCGGGTATGAATTTTGTATATATACGATATATGCTTGTAACAGATTGCCGCGTTTATCGCAAGATTATCTAACAATCATTGGCAATCATGGAAATTTTTAAAACTGACTGTTTTCTACAAATAGTCATACATGCGGGTATGTCATTTTAAAATTAAATAACTCAAATGAATGATGGGTCATTTAAAAAAAGAACACAGAGGTAGGCTACAGATGATCTTGGCAATTATGAATGTATTATATTTGTGCTGCTGCTGAAGTCACAAAATTTATAGAAACCACTTAATCATGGTAATAAAGATGAATTTGGGTTGATCATTTCACATTTCAATACCTGGAATACTGCTGCAACCTACTGCCGAACACTGCAAGCTTGTGTATACAGGTAACATATATTGTGTTATCAGCTCATAGACATGATTGTCACATCTTAATCATGTTGAGATTTATTTCATTTTTATCCCCCGTCCACGAAGTAGGGGCGGGGATATTGACATTTTGTCATCACCATGTCTGGCCGTGTGGCTGTGTGTCCGTGTTTCGTTCCAGCACGATATCTCGGAAACTTTTAGCCGGATTGTTTTCGTATTGCATACACACATACCTTAGGGGATGTAGATGTGGCTTTTGGGGGTTATGACCTTTGGCATATTTTTTTACTTTTATTTTTGAGGCGATAATTGACTTTAATTGATGGCGGATGATAAGTTCAGTTTCCGGACGATATCTCGGAAAGCGTTTGCTGGATTGTTTTCATATTGCACACACACATGCCTTACGGGGTGCAGATGTGCCTTTTTGGGGGCTATGACCTTTGGTTAAGAAATGAGAACCTTTATATTTTTCACTTACACTAGTTACTGTATATTGTCTGTTAAAAACCGCTATTTATAACTGGAAATATGTTTTGTACAATATAGGCCTACAAAATTTGTAGGCCTACAATATCTGAAAAAAATCGAAAATTAGGGTGCGGCTTATATAAACCAGGCATTCTCAGTGAGCCATACGGTTTTGAAGTCAAATAGAAATGTTTGTCGGGACTGGCAGCCAACTGACAGACCGGTATCGTCAACTGTGTTGGTGGGAGCTTTGACTGAAGTCTAATAACCATCTGCATCCTGATATGAATGATAAAATAGGCTATTTTGAAATTCAACTCAGTTTATGTAAATTGCAACATACCCATGTAAATTGCAACATACTTGTGTGTTAAAAGCAGAAAGAATTTTTTATGTTGATGAAATATGGGTCAATATTAGCTAAGGTGTAATAAAGTGTAGCATACACAGTTAAATTATAACATATTTTTTTGATAAAAAACACTATTTCCCATCAAAGTGATTGATGAGAGCTAACATTATCTACCATTAAAAAGATAGTTGTTTTACACAGATTTCGCCACGATCACATCAAAGTTGTAGTTTTGTCGCTTACGCATGTTACTTTTGACGGACAAAAAGTTGATTTTTGTTTTTGCAATAAATTATTTTTCAACAGTGCAGACAATAAAAGTATGTGTTTTATAGGGACTCTTACCTCGGCTGCACTATATGTACAGCAAATCACCTAAATCTTACAGAACAATGCCTAATAAACAATATGGCCGGGGGAGCAGCCTGTCTGTCAAATAGTAACACACGAATCATTGTCTGTCAAATAGTAACGTACGTAATCAATGTCCGTCAAATAGTAACATACGAATTTACCGTGTCCTCAGTAGTTTTTTGTGAACTCCTTGCTGAACACGTAGCCATTTGTGGGTGCTCTTGGTCGGCCGAAATTACGCATGTTACTTTTTGACGGACTATTCACAGATTATTTTTAATTCGGTTTTATTCTGGCAAATCTGGTTCGGGGTTTCATTCCTTTATATACTGCTACAGTTTATCAATTTCGGGAGCCATATCACATCACATGGCATCATGGAACTGTATTTTAAGCAGTAAGGAAGCAGAGCTAGTTCTGTTTAGGTTTTGACGGACACATGTAACATGCGTAAGCACTATTTCATATATCGAGTTGTATGCTCTATAAACAATATTACTATACACTTAGCAACTTTTCAAGAACAATTGGGCATGATCCTTATTGCAACACTTTGATTTTTTTCGTTTGGAAACAAATATTATACATACCAGCAGTCCAAATACACACTTGCCAAAATGTTACGCTGGATTGTTATAAAATATTATAATACTGACCACATATTTTACTCGTAATTTTTTCAAAGTAAACCATCCTCCATGAAGTTATGTTTTTTATGTAATGATGTGTTTACCTTGAGAAAGATATTAAAAAAATATATATTTAGATATATTAATGGTCCCCATTGGAACTTTGTAATTAACTTCATCAATATAACACCTTAGCTAATTTTGACCCATATCAAGAAAGAAGATGATTTTAAACGTCACATGTAAAAAAATATCACAGTATTGTGATTGTCTGTAGGGCTGAGATAGTTGTCATCACAGTCTAATTAGAGCTGTAGAAGTACACATGCAAAGCGTAGGGCGGTGATAGTGCAGTGAAAGTGCCTTGGAAAGCTATAATTGGCATCAAGTGTTGAATTTATATAACGATTGAAACAGATGTTCGACGCCACAGGTGTAATATATATGTCAATATTGTGATCCCCTGTAGGCCTGAGAGTGCCAGTTTCAACAGACTAATCAGTCTCATGAAGGACAAAGCGACTGGCGGCGATATAATACACCGGAGCAACAGACACGTGTCATTCATCCACCATCTGCGACGCTGGACCAACATTAAAATGTTGGTCAACTTATTGTTTTTGCTGGGTGGTCATGTTTGGCAGCAATATGTCGTCTGCTCACAGCAAACATGATAAAATGACCAAGTTCAATTTAATGTTGTACATAAGTCTGTGTGTCTTTCAAGAGGGCACTGGGCCTCCCACATGCTTGATCTTGCCCTGGGCTCAACATTAAACCAGCACTTTTTGTTTTCTGGAAATCCTGTAATCCTGTAAGCTTAAGTTGGGATGCGGCTTGTAACCGAGTTTTACTGAAAATCAAAACCATCAAAATTAGCCACAAACTGCGAAAAAGCAGCCAACAAACTGCTCTTATTCTAATACATGTGTGTCATTTACTTTTTTCAGATTATAAATGTGGATGCCCCTGAAGAGGATGTGAAGCAGGTTAGCACAGTAATTTACTACATGTATTTAAATATTTTAAGTCACATCCTAGCCAAAATTGAGCTGAGAGCCTTATTGTCGTCACGCGGCGTGTTCATCCAGATGTGTCAGTCTGTCTGTTCTCCACTATTAGGGCTATAACATTTTTTTGATCTGGCAAGCTCTGGTCCCCTTGGTTGATCCTGTCAGAGATAATCACAATAAATTAGTGGATCCAGCCACTGCTAGTCCCCTTAGTGGATCCAATCAGAAATGGTCTCCCTTTAGTAGATCCTGCCTTACTGAATCTCCCCTTAATAGATCCAGTCACTGCTATTTTTGCTAGTGAATACAGCTAATAGTAGTAACCTCAGTGGATCAAATCAGTGGACCATCATTGATCCCTTTAGGGGATCCACCCTCTTTGTTGATTCAGCAACCGCTGGTCCTGTTAGTGTATCTAGCTAGAACACTTTGCTTATTTTAGGTTTATTCTTTGTTTATTTATTTCACTGATTATTTTATTTACACTTACCTGGTACCATTATTACATAATAAGCATTCTATATATAATTCCTACTGGGTATTTATAAAACATCTTAGCTGCATTCACTTAAGTGATTATGATAAATGCTCTAAAAACTACCCCTACGTACATGATGTATAAATAATGCAAAATGCATTTTTAATGATAGCAATATGTGGAAATTAAGCTAACCTAACATTTTTGTTAGAGTAGAAAAACATCTCTTGACAGCAGAGAGCTTTAAAGTTTTATATTCGGAAAATTCTATCGATATGGTATCTCATGCTCAACAAATGTTTGTCTTAATGGAAAATGTCTTAGTGTTTTGGAATAACTGTAGATAGATAATATTATAAATATTTCCTTTCAGCTGGAGGTATGGAGACGTTTCAATGACTTCAAGAAATTGTACAAAGCCATGTTTCATCTTCACAGAGCCTTACACAGAAGGGAAGAATTTCCTCCATTTGTGCAAGGAAAATTGTTTGGTATGATGATTCTGTTATTTTTACTATTAACCACTGATGTGGCTGTGGCTTTTGTGCCAGTAGCACTTGTGTTGTAACATAGGTGCTGCACCAGAGTCAGTGGGGTGGTGGTGCCACACTTCTCTGAGAGATATCTGGAATAAAGCTCAGAATTAATTATAATTACATGGAAAATGGAAAATTTAAATTGCACAAATAATTTTCGGTCACTTGAAGTTGTAGGTCGCGGTAGCGAGGCACAACTTCCAATGTACTGGAAATATATAGTTCAGAGCTGTAACAGAGTTTAACCCTTACAGTGCGGGGATAGACTCTAGTCGTCAGAATCTGACGACTATAGACGTCAGATTCTGACAGCTGAAGTCTATCTCCGCACTGTAAGAGTGAAACTTTTTCTAGTGCCCGTAGACCCTTAACATAGGTATTTAGATGAATCTGAAAAAGCTAACTAAGACATTTATGATGATTTTAAATTGAAAAGACCCTTTGATCTGCATGGTTTATGCAAAAATTGTCAGCGCTTTAAGGGTTAAGTCTCCACTCACTATGTGGTGGAGATTGAATTGTTTTAGTGTTGGCTATTTTTTATTGTTGTTAAATAATTTGATGTACAGTAGAACCAGCTATAAGCAGTCACTCGTATGAGTTGCCAACCTTGGTCATTTCCCAAAATGGCATTTTGTATACAGGGGCCAATATTTATCTATCATATACATGCATATCTAGATCGACATTTTTTCAACAACTACAGTTAATTCTAATGGGGGCATTTTTATTGTATGAAACAGTAACTTTCTGGTACTGTGGGGTAAAATGTAATTTTCTACTATTTTGTCAGAGACAAGACAATATCTTAGTTGTAGACTTTTATTCAGCAAAATAGTACATGTACCGGTACCAAAAAATGGTCAAAAAAGGTGTGAAAACCATCTGACACATTTACATGTATATTGGAAGCAATACTGCATGATCAAAATATGCCCCCTCCCCCATGTTGTAATACCACTCAGTTTTATGTACAGCGGGGGTGCTACAATTTTTTTGTTATCTCGGGGCATCATGGCACCCTGGGCAGCGTTTATACTCAGGAATTTTTAAGTGGGAGATGCAGAAGGTACTAGGTCCCAAAACCACGAGACAGTTACAGCCCCCGTGGCCTATAGCCACTCTGGGGGTGAGTGCGAGGGGGGACATAGGGATTCTCCCCCAGAATGTCTTGGGGCTAAATTAGCTGATAAAGCCACATCACCAATGACCAATTTAATTTGATTTTTTTGGAGACGGGGTTGAACCCCTTTGCATTCTAGGTGGGTGGGAGGTTCAACCTCTAACCCCCCCGCTGGAATATAGGCAATACATCCTGCTGGGGTACTTCGTAATGCAACTTATTTTAATTTAGCAAACTAAGCGAGATAAAGTTCAACTTTCAACTTTGATATTGTAACAACTAACATTTGTCATCATCAATTTCAAATCTCTAGCTTGAAACTTAAGTTTTTATTTTTCGTGATCTCAATATTAGATTGACAGACTGGTAACAAGTCGGCCTATAAATTAACTTTGATTTAAGGGCGTTTTGATGACATGGTCCTTGAGGGAAGAATGCGCAGTGCTCAGGATCTGCTAAATTTTGTGGGACAGAGACACTATCTGGTGAACAGCAAGGCATTCAACGAGTTCTTTAAGGTTTGTTTTATACACAACAAAAGAATAGACAGAGAATGAGATTATTACTTCGTTTATAATTAATTTAATGACTGATTCTTTATCTAATAAACAAAGCCTGTATTTAATTAGCTCCTGCCGTCACCGTAGGTGACATGGAGGGAGCTATGGATTCCGCCTCCGTTTTTTTTTTGCCTCTTTTTTTGCCTATAACTTTGCAAGAAAATAAGCTAGGATAACAATTTTTGGTATGTGGGTTACTTCTACTAAATATTTTTAATCTGAATTCAATACGCAAAGTCGCAGAGGAGAAAATGATGATCTTACGGCGTTGGGCCGTTGGGTCATTGGACCGTCCGTAAACAATTCGTTTCCGGAGCATATCTCTGAAAGTACCTGTCCGATTGTCCTCAAATTTTACACACAACACCCCTAGGGTGTCTAGTTGTGCCTTTTTGGGGTATTTGAACTTTGACCTACTTTTGGTTCAGAACTATGACCTATTTAGACGTTTTGACGCGCACTTTGTTTTCGGAGCAGATCTCGAAAAGTACTGGGCCGATGACAGTCATATTGCACATGCATGTTCTCTAAGGTCCCTAGTTGTGCCTTTTCAGGTTTTTGGACCTTGACCTTGAAGTTGACCCAGCACTTTGACCTAATTTATAACATCGGTAAATCCGACTGTAAGATTTTGCGGAATATCATGAAAACGCTCAAGATAGCTACACCATTACTATAAAACAAATTGAGAGGTTTCAGGAGAGGATGCATCTTGAAAAATTTCAAGTCGATAAAATTAAAAATGGCCGCCTATCGGCCATTATTCACCTCGATAGGCCTGACATTGCGGAATATCATGAAAACCGCTCAAGATAGCTACACCATTAATATCAAATAAATTGTAAGGTTTCAGGAGAGGATACATCTTGAAAAAATTCAAGTTGATAAAATTCAAAATGGCCGCCTATCGGCCATTATTCACCTCGACAGGCCTGATATTGTGGAATATCATGAAAACCGCTCAAGATATCTACACCATTACTATAAAACAAATTGTAAGGTTTCAGGAGAGGATGTATTTTGAAAAAATTCAACTTGTCCAAGTTCAAAATGGCCGCCAATCGGCCATTATTCACTTTCACATGGCCGTTATTTGGTAAACCGTGCTAGATGACTAGACCATTACTATAAAACAAAGTGTGTGATTTCAGGAGAGGATGTATCTTGAAAAAATTCGACTCAATAAAATTCAAAATGGCCGCTTATCAGCCATTATTCACTTTCACATTGCCGATATTTGATCAACCGTACTAGATGGCTAGACCATTACTATAAAACGAAATGTGAGATTTCGGATGAGGATGCATCTTGAAAAAATTTGACTTGATCAAATTCAAAATGGCCGCCTTTTTGGCCATTATTCATTTTCACATGGCTGATATTTGCTAGATGGCTAGACCATTACCTGATTACTATAAAACAAAGTGTGAGTTTTCGGGGGAGGATGCACCCTGAAAATTTTTAACTTACGAATTCAAAATGGCCGACAATCGGCATTATTTACCTCGATAGGCCTGATATCAGGTAAACCGTGCTAGATAGCTAGACCATTACTATAAAACAAAATGTGACGTTTCGGGAGAGGATGCCTTTTAAAAACTTTCGAATCAATCAAATTCAAAATGGCCGCCTATCGGCCACTATTTACTTTCACATTGCTGATATTTGGTAAACCGTGTTAGATAGCTAGACCATTACTATAAAACAAAATGTGAGAATACAGGAGAGGATGCATCTTGAAAAAAATTGACTCGATCAAATTCAAAATGGCCATTATTCACTTTCACATAGCCGTTATTTGGTAACCGTACTAGATGGCTAGACCATTAAGTACTATAAAACAAAATGTGAGATTTCAGGAGAGGATGCATCTTGAAAAATTTCGACTTGATCAAATTCAAAATGGCCTCCTATCCACCATTATTCACTTTCACATGGGCAATATTTGGTAAACCGTGCTAGATGGCTAGACCATTACTATAGAATGAAATGTGAGATTACAGCTGAGGATGCATCTTGGAAAATTTCGACTAGATCAAATTCAAAATGGCCGCCTTTAGGCCATTATTCACTTTCACATAGCCGATATTTGGTAAGCCGTGCTAGATAGCTAGACGATTACTATAGAATGAAATGTGAGATTTCAGCTGAGGATGCATCTTGAAAAATTCTGACTCGATCAAATTCAAAATGGCCCCCTATCGGCCATTATTTACTTTCACATGCCCAATATTTTTCAAACTGTGTTAGATGTTAGTTCATTACTATAAAACAAAATTTGAGGTTTCAGGGGAGGATGCATTCTAATTTTTTAACTAGTTTATATCGAATTCAAAAGGACCGTAAATCAGCTATAAGTAACCTCGATTGGCCTGATATCAGGTAAACCGTGCCAGATAGGTAGACCATTACTGGGATACTGATTAGGATCATTAATTTGAATGGAGGTTTGCAATCTCTTACAGACTGTCTAGTTCTTATTTTACTCTTAGACTGAGCTTCTTAGACCTAGTTGTCGTGCGTCTTGTTTTTTGACCTAGCCTAGGACTACATTAATAACCCTACACTAAAATGCTTAAATCTAATCCTAATTCGGAGCGGGAGCTCCTGGACTTATGTAGTCTTGTGTTTTCTAGGGATCTGTGTTTAATGTATTTTATCAATTAATGTCATGAGATAATTGGATGAGCCTAATAATGATGAATATATTGTTTATTCAATATACTGATATAGTTTATATAGTTTTTTATCAATTAATGTAATGACATAATTGGATGACCGCGATAATGATGAATTATTGTTTATTCAATATACTGATATAGTATAGGGCTCGAAATTGGACTAAATTTTTACTTGTCCAGTCAGACAACTTGTTCACAATTCTAGTAGTCCTTCCCAAAATATCACTTGTCCTTCCTAATTGTTAATCTGATCTGCATAAAATATTGTTTGAAAAATAAAATAATGCTATCTTCAATCAGCAAACTGCAGTGGTAGATCGTGCCGGGTAATCATACTTAGACATAGGATTTGTCGTCAAGACCTGTGGCTGTGCAGCTGTGACACTTGTCTGGTAGGACGAGCCCAGTGAAACTGAACTCGTCCTTCCCAGATTCTTGGTCGTCTCGGATGATCAGGCGGGGCCAATTTTGAGCGCTATACTGCCATACATATATTTTGAAACATCAGGATACATCTGCATTGTTGTGTGATTAAAGCCAGTCATACAACACATTTTAGGCAGAAACAACCCAGCAAAAACAAGATGTTGACCCAATGTTGTGTTAATGTTGGGCCAGCGTCAAAGATGGTGGGCCAACATTAAGTCAACACTGGTTTTATCTCTCTTGTTTGCTTGGTGGGTATTGTTTTAGAAAAATAAGTTTTATCAACATCAGTCACACTATGCTTTAATTTCATGGTATGTTCTGTATATAAAATTTGAATGTGTCTGGTTCCTCTACTATTTTTTTAACTAACATATCTGTAGTACGGTATTATAATCAATGATATTGTTTTTAGATCATGGTAATGGAAGGCTTTAGATTACCCCGGCAAACACGAGACATTGACCCAATGTTGTTCTAATGTTGGCCAGCCATCTTTGACGTCAGCACAACAATAAAACAGCTTTGGGTCAATGCCTTGTGTTAGCTGGGACATGACAATGTTTCCTGCCCATATCTTCTATCTATAGCACGTACATGTATAGCCTCCACAATTATTCATTGATAAGAATAATGTTCAAGCAACTGATGCTGTTTACCGCTTGGTTTGACAGAGGATGGCACATCTATGAAATATGTTATGCTCATCTGAAACATTTCCTGCTACAGTATTATATTTTTCAAATATCTTGTTTATTATTCTAGCTGACTATAAAACCAGAATGCACCTTTTATGTTGTACAACCATGCGAGTAGGGAAGTATATTTTAGTGATTCCTTGTGATAGACATAAATAATAATGGTGTTTATTTTTATAATCACTAAATTTACGTGATTTTGAAAGTCAAAGTGTGATTAATTTCCCTTAATGCTGCATCTAAACTAATTAAAATTTCTGTTGAAGTAATCAGGCACTGTGACATTTTGTAGGGTGCTCAAATTTCGGACGAAACCGGTAGAGATGTGCTTCAGCCTGAGCGTTCAGGTGATGAAACAGAAGAGACAGCAGATGCCATGTCTGAAGACACTCCTTCAAGACAACCAACGTCGAAAGAAAATAACAAAGATAGAACTCCTGTTGGTTCTTTAGATGGAAGGTTTGTGAGAAGGAAAAAAACAATAATAATCTCATTATAAAAATATTTTCTCCTTATATATAGGGGGAGTTGATCACACATAATCTTTTCTTTATAATCATTTTAATCACACTTCAAACAGCAAATAAAACATCAAAACATTGTAAATATATTCTGTCTAGCAAAACTTTGTAACAGTAGCATCTTCAGTTCTTTTGTAGATTACATGTGCAAATAATATTTAATTTCTTTACCAATTGTTTAGTCGAAACACGGCAAAGCTGAAATAAATTATGTGCACAATGTTGAGTCCTAAATTCCTAATGAATGTCCCTCTAAACAGCTACATGTATCTAAATAGCCTCTAGAGCTTGCTTTAGATGCCTCTCTAACTCTAGTATACTATATAATTATGTTTTTACACATATTTTCATATTACAAAAGATCAATTTTACTGCTACAGGGATCAAAGGTAGTTGTAACTGGCTGGATCTAAATTCTACTTTATATTCCACCACCTGTATGCATGTTTGCCAAGGTATATTCAAATGTTCTTCTTTCAATACAGTAGAGACATGGAAGATGGTTCACTGGGTGGTGTGTGGCAATATAGACAGACTGCGGAAGAAATCAGTCTTAACGAAGATGATGAAGATGATGACAACACAGATTTTACAGATGGTTCTTCATTGTCTACTTCGTTGTCTACCTCTCTGAACACTCCTCTAGCATCTGCAGATCTTGCCTTCTTTGATCCACTAAATGCCCCACCGAGCCTTACCTCCAATACGAATGAGAATTGTGATGATAAGTGGATGCTCACATCATCTGATTTACCAGAACGGACTAATGCCACTGTGATAGAGACCTCTAAAATCGACGGTGATAATGATGAAGATGATGAAGAATTGAAACAACTACAAACAGAATTTCTCTCATGTTCCATGGGAGAGGAAGAAGCACAAAATGCATTCGGTGGAAAAGCTGTTTCAGATCCAACAAGTATGGCCGTGAAAGAATCAGATTCATCAGTGGATTTGTCTCATAGGTCATCGCCATGGCAGCAGCAGAGTGTGATAGATCAATTTGATCCGCTTGCGGAGCAAAAGTCTGGAGTAGAATGTGGCTGTGGTGATCTAACTGTCAGCCCAATGGGGAGTGGTAATCATGATAAAATACAAGATTTACCGACAGTGCCTGTTTCAAATATGCCTAGCAGACATATAGGTGTGTCTCCAGACAAGAAGACATTATCTTCCTCAGGAGGCAGCTCTCCAGTAACATCGACATCCGCTAGCACCCCAACTCGCTCCCCACAGCGACGCTTAACCGCAGCTGACCTACAAGATAAGGCTGATTATATATTTCAAGCAGCAAACCAAATCAGCCTAGCTCAACAATGTGAGGCAAACAATAATTATCATATGGCTTTTGGCTACTACAAGAAAAGTGTTGGCATATTATTGACAGGAGTGCAGTGTGAGTGAATTTATATTTCAGGTTATATATAAATATTCAGTGTTTTTACAGTCACTGTGCAAGGCACATCAAATATACATTAAACTTCGGCTGCATTTTAAGTCATTTACTTAGCCATAAAATAATAAGTACAAAAATACCAAAGCAACATGAATCCTTAGTGGGCAATCAGGTATCATGGTTACCAATTATTCAGTTATCATTTTCATCTTTTTTGAAACTTTTAATGATTATTTTAGCCCTCAACCAGTTTGCCTATAGGCAATTTTTGTCTCCGTGACGTCTGTCCCTCAGTCTGTTTGTCTGTCTGTTCATGTTCTCTCAATATCTCGAGCATTTGTTATTCTATTCTACATAAATGTCCATTTTAAAATTGGCAAATTTTATTTAACGATAAAATAAGAAATACTCCAGACGGAAACAAATGAAAATCACCACCATAGTTTTCCACCAGAAAATTATGATGTTGTGTGCAACAATTGTCACTTTGTCAGAGAAATAATCAATCATGCCTAAAATTTGTGTCTCCCATCTACTAAAATTATGATTTTATGAATAAGATCATAAAGCTACACATACCAATAAAATCATGTGCAACTATTGTCACTTAAATGTCATCACAATGTATCACACATTTAAGAATAATCAATTTTATTTAAATCGCTCTTCTAATACCATTTCTCATTTATATATTTTTAGAAAAATAGCATAAGAAATGGGTGAACCAATCTAGAATTCAGATTAAAATCCAATTTACAACTGTTTACCAGTCTTTCTCAGCTAATCAATTGTATTGGCTGTCAAATTCTGTTGTTGAAGCCCTGGAGCATGAATGGTAGTCCTATATATGTAGGTTACAACTGAGGACTGGAGCGAGTAGAATGCAGATAGTTTTAGCTAGTCAAAATTGTTTGTGGTTCATTTTAGCTCACAAAAAGTGTATCTCACTAGATAGACACCAGTCAACATAGGTTTGAACTAGCCCTTCTGTCTAGTATCACAAATACATACTGTATTTCTGCTAGTATGTACTGTATATCAACTGAGGGACTAACTTTCTTTTTTACCTTCACTAGCTCTGCTGGTTAGTATAAATATTTTACCCAAATTCCACCCCTGTTAGTCTCCCTCACTCCTCAAACTATTACCCGGTATTCTTTGTCCAAGTGGCACATAATAATCTACCCCACTTCAATATTGGCAGGCCTACTGCAACACAAGCGAATTGCATGGAAAATGTCTATTCTCTCATGCTTCGGCTGTTGATGTTTGTTGCCATCAGAAACAGACACACCCTCTGTGTGAGCACATGACAAATCCTTAATGACGTCACTGTTTCCTGTGTTGCGCTAGAAAAAACCCACCGTGATGATCCACAGTCTAAAAATATTGGCAATTATTGAGGAACAATAATCTCTGATATCTATGATATCTACTTGTATCAAAATAAATATCCATAATAAAGTAATAGTTAGGCCTTATAGGCTACCTAATTTTATAGTCTGGTTACTTCTTCTTCTTCTTGATACCGCTCACTATTGAGCCAGGTACTGGTGGTGTGTGATTTATGGGAGACCAAAAATAGGTTTCTGAAGAAAATGTACAGAAAGTGTGCTTGAATAAAAGTCATTGTGCTGTTATGATAGCAATGCAAATGTGATAGCAATATAACTAAAGAATATTTTATTGTGTTTGTACTTGTCCACAATATTAGAAGTTTCAAGATGCCTAAAGTAAATTTTATTTTTCAAATAAATAAAAAATTCAATGTGTTAGGAGTAGAAAAGTTTATTTTCTTGCAGAATAACTGTCGCATGCATGGCATAAAAGGACCATGATTTTATATTCATAGTTTAACTTGAACTTGTATGATAATGTTTTTGAATGTCAGTACAATAAATCAACATCTTACCATATGCTCATTGATAAATATTACATTCAACAGTTCATTATTTATAATTATTTATTGTAGTGGACGAGAATGCCACCCGCCGTGAGGTGGTACGTAAAAAGACATCTCGCTACTTACTGAAGGCTGAGGAGCTGTACCACCTGTACCTGGCTGAAAAAGACAGGGCTCAGCAAAACAGATGGGATGTAGGTATCAGCTAATTAAAATAATAACATTCCAAAATCATTATTTTTTCTATTTTTCAAGATATGCTTTATTCAGATCTTTTGAACTCACAAAATTATTTACCGGTAGGTACATCACTATTTTGTTTTTTTTCCTTTTGTATACTGATTTTCAAAACTAATTCATTTTATTGGCGACATACTTTTAGTGGTCAATGTTGTACATGTATAATGCTTGTCATCAAATCAGAAACATAACAACTTTCGTGGCTATGTAATTGTTACGGTTGTCAAGAGTTTGTAATGTTGAATCGAAATTTAAAAAGCCATTATTATATTGACAGATAAATTCTCTAGTCCACTTACATGGTGATACAATTACATTTTGTAAATCTGTCATACATGTATTAGTTATAATGAACTATTACATTTATTATAATATGGGGGATTGCTATATTTACATTAACAGAAGTGGAGCTAAACATCTACAGAGTTCTATTTTTTGCACACCTTTTTTGAGGAAAGTGGCTTATTGCAATACAATTTTTGTGGCTTTGAAGATAACTTTTTTCTTCTGCAATTTTTTCCCTATATTCCATAGGCTGTTCTGCTGGCTTCTATCAACCAGTTCTTTTGATATGTTTATAAATTAAATTACTAAGTAGTGTATTTACAACTAGTTTTAGTTCAAGATAGTTCTCTTTTTGCAAAGTATGCATAGATGCATTTGTTAGTGTCTATTTTCAACTTTTTTCCTCTCGATTATTTGACTTTACAGGGAAATGTGCAAGAGATTCTCAGCTATCAGGTAAAGTTTGGGTAAAGAAATGAGAGAGGTTACCTTCCGTTTGTGTCTGGTTGTTGCAGCCAATCGTGTGGTTATATTTGCCGAAATATTTACCTGGCATATGTACATACTACAATAGTCTAACATTTAATAATGTTCATAACCACTCAACCATTTGGTCGCTGATACAAAAAGGTTATACAGTATGCTCTTTTATTAACAATTATCAGATTTGTATTTTTTTTCTCCAGAATATAATGCTTTCATTGATATAGAAATATGGTATATAAGTAAACAGGTGTGGTGAAAGGAAAACAACAGAGCTATGAAGAAAGGTCATATAAATGTTGTAATTGAATGGGCTTCTGTCTAGTAGAAAACTTAAACTGCTTTTTCAATTTAATTGCATATATGCTAAATTAACCATAATCTTTAACATTAAATTGCTACTTGACATATTCAACCTAATTATGTATATCTCATCATGAAAAGACTTCATATGGATCTAAGTGTGTTCACGGATATTATTTATCAGATATGGCATCTCTTCTTTTAGCATCTCTTTTTATCCCCCGCCCGTAGGGGAAGGGGAATTTTATTCGCGCCAGGATTCTGTCCGGCGTCACGTTTCTTGTGGGCGCAAAAACTCAAAAACTACTGGTCAATTTTTTTTGAAATTTTAACATCACATTCCTAGCAACATGGGGATGTGCAAGTGATTTTTTAGAGATGCTACCAAAATTCAAAATGGCCGCCAGAGGTCCACTCTAAAAAAATTTGTGGGCGCAAAAACTTAAAGTCAGAAATTATTCAAATTTTACTATCACATTCCCCACGATATGGAGATGTACAAGTGATTTTTTTAATGTTCCACTGAAATTCAAAATGGCCGCCAGGGATAAACTTCATATTTTTTTGTGGGCGCAAAAACCGGAAAATTAAAATCAGTAATAATTCACATTGTACAATCACATTACCCACCATCTGGAAATGTGCATGTGATTTTACTAAAATTTAAAATGGCCACCACAAATCCACTTTTTAAATATTTGTGACCGCAAAAAGTCTAACCTAATTTATGGCGGGGGATGCTTGTTTTAATTAGCAGCTCAACTATCTTTGGTGTAGTTACAAGAACTACCAAACTTTCCTAATTTTTCCATAACGGTTTTTCATTAGAATTAGAATCCAATGCATCTGTCAACCACCTGGTACAAATAGGAAATATAAGTGTCAAAGTTACAGGTACTGTTACCTCAATAAACAGTGCATTTTTTTTAGATTAATCCACCTATCTTTAGTCGCATTTTCACAGATGTAAAATAGAGAATGTGTCTAAAACCATCTCGCCCATTATTGTAAATAGCTCCTTATTGCTCGCTGTGCTTGATAATTTAATGACATTTGTCAGTACATGGACAGCTAGAGCATAACTAAATGGGACGGGATATTGTCAATTGGTCCGTGTTACGTTTTCTGAGCAGATCTCTGAAATATATTGGGACTCGTATTACACACCTAAATCCCTTAGGGGGTGTAGATATGCCTTTTGGCTAAAATTAGTATGTATATCATCATTTTTTCTTAACTTTAATTAGAAGTACATTTAAATTCACTTCAAATTAATCACTTTTGAAATGTGGGCATCTTGCAAATCGTATCCTTAGATTCTTAGGAGACATCAAATATCTAAATTCTGTCTACAATTTGTCCTAGAACAACTTTATGTGTCATAATAATATTCCTTATATAATGTGAATCATACACATAGGCTATGTGTAATATTAGACATATTTAGAAAAATGTTACTTTTAATAATGTTTTTCCCCATCATGCAATTCATTATTGGAGAATGCTCGGTAAGGAAAATGGTGGATGTAATATCTGATTATCGTAGCTTCACATACTGTATGCATGTCTTCATCACACACCATGCACAAACCTGTCTGGTGGGAGGATTTTAGTGTACAGATTTGCATACAGTACGGTATACTACTTCTAGTATACAGGGAACACCAGACATATTGGCCATTTTAAATAATTTCATTATTTAGCAGACCTCACTTTTTTATTTGATCTTTTACAGATCAATTTACAACCTATGCATTTTTTGTTCCGATATTCAATTGTCCGGAATCAAATTTTAGCGGTGTACAGTTATCAATATGAACCCCCATTGTTGAAGGTCACATTCCGTGCATACAATTTTATAAAAACAAATACTAGTATGTAAATAATAAATGTAATATAAACACCTTATCTGACCAAACATGGAACATTGTACCAACAAGACATTGACATTTTGGAACATTGTGCACAATATCAGCCTAAAGTAAGCCAACATTGAGTCAACGTCTCCTGCTTGTTCATAAGTTTCACATGTATAGAATATAAAATTGTTTCTGTCATCGCTCCGTTACCAGGTTACGTGGAGAAAGAGAAAAGGAGTAAGTGATTTTATCCCTTTACACAATGAATACCACAGTGTATTTAAATGCTTGAATATAGAGCATATTAGGATGATTCTGTCAAACTATTATATCCAAAAACTATCATAACATGTGTTAAAATACCAGATGAAAGTTTAAATTTCATGATATGATAAGATAGGATTGTAAAAATTTGGAGAATAAGCCCGTAATTCATGTTCTCTTCACTTCACCCTATTTTTTAAAGTATTTACACAAACCTTCTCTAGGCTATTGCTCATAATACTGACGAGTTGATTGTGAAAATGTTTTTCTCCAAAAAAAAACATTTCTATTTGTAACATTTGTACACCTACACTCAAAACAAACAACTAAATTTTGAAAATCAGTATGCACTTTTGCATACAATTATATTATCATAAAATGTATCACTGTGTTACCTGGTGTTTACTGTGCTAGAAATTTAAAGATATTTAAATCTGTCTGGCAGCAGTATGTCACATTTGTAGATTCATCAGATGCATTTGGGTATCAAATATGGAGACTCTAGCTCAAAACATTCTAATACAACTGAACTTAAATTACATCCTGAAGGTGAAGAACATACTTACATTGCCTGAGCACAAACCTCCTTATGAATCTCAAAAATATATAACAATAACATGAATTAGAAAGTTGTTGTATTGTTTTAACCCTTTTTAACAGCGCTGAATTATTATTGTTTAGACCATGATTTTTTCAATTGAAATCATTATAATTGTCTTAGTTAGGTCTTTCCAGCTCATTTGAATACCTATGTTATGTGTCTATGGCCATTATAAATATTTTAATTCTTTTGGCATGGGGACAGTCTTTATACGTTAGAATCTGACGTCTGGAGATGTCAGATTCTGACGTATAAAGACGGTCCCCGCGCTGAAAGGGTTAAATGCCTGTCTAAAAGCCAACCATAGTCAACAGCAGCCTGAGATGTAAGCTGAGGGTAAATTCTATTGATTGTTAGACATTGATGAAAGGCCTCTGCATTATCGGGGATGCTTAACTACTATGTATACCTTTGTTACTCTGTAGAGTACTGTACTTGTACACTTGGTCCAGTATGTACTGTGCTATTCTACATTGACTAGATGTTTTGCCATCATAAAGAGCTCTGATAGTGATCCAAACCACTCCAAGTGGGTATATAGACCTACTGTATCCAATTTCTTGTTATGTGAAGCATCAATTCATTGACTGACAGATAACTTCATGAAATAATTTTGTAACATCCAATGCAATTGAATGATTCCATAAAAAAAGCTTCTTCTACCATCACATCAGGTTAAGCCCTCCTAATGTCAATGAATTTGTTATAATTTCATACAGTTTAGCAGGAAATATGCTAATTCTATATTATATAAGCATCAAAATTTGTATTATTTAATCTTTGTGGACATTGACCACATTAGTATTTTACCACACAGTCAAACCTGTACTTATACCACATGTACTGGTAGGCCTATTTGTGTACTACTTAAGCAATGTTGCGAAAAAGTGATCACAAATGTAATCAAGAGACATTTACCTGAAATGAAAATTGTATCATTTGGACACTTTTAAAACTACCTGTAGTTGAATGTAAAGGGGGGGGGGGAGTGTACAAGAAACTCCAGATGAGGCTTTTTTCTCAGAATCAGCATAATTATTAATAAACTGTTATTGTTATATGTTGAAAATATGTTATTCATTGTTTAAAGAATCACAATGATAAGTTCCAAAGCTAGTATATTTTACTGCTATCATGTTATTGTTGAATATCTTGGATATTTGTTGATGTCTGTTTCTGCGGCACAATTCTATGCTATCACTTTTACAATTTATTGAATACGTGTATATGTTAACCCTTTGCCTGCTGCTCACGACTATAGTCGTTTTGATTCCATTTTATTAGCTGAATAAATCACTGTTATTGGGATAAAATGAGTGTTTAAACATCAAGATTTGCAAAAGTTTGGTGTCAAATTAAACAAATATCAGTAATTTTAACCACTTGAAGTTGTGGGTCGCTGTAGCGAGAAACAACTTTGAGTGGATTAAAAATGTAATTATTTAATTTAGCAGGATAAGGGTTAAAGTGATATCGACATGCACACATATACTGTGTATAGTTTATTATTGTAGGCATTCAATTTATGATTTAATCATCAATACAACTGAACATTTTATTTTATTTCAAGACTGATCAAACAAGTCCTGTGAAAGGTTTAGACCCCCGCACTGCTTTTCTACAAGGCCATGTTTCTGAGTTACGGAACTTCAAAGTTATAGGAATTGTAGACAGAGTGATTCTAGTGATTGATGTCATTTCCGAGACAACTTACGTTATCAAAGTAAGTACATTATATTCCAATGCTGGCTCAACGTTGGATCACTGTCTCTGACGCTGGCCCAACAATCTTGCGCCAATTTTAACCCTTAAACCGCCGGTACCGAGTAAATTCGTTTTTTTACATTATTTATTAGCATATTGCATATCAGCTTTTAAACATGTTGAAGATAAAACGTGACATGAATCAGCAAAAATTTAAAAATAGTTGACGTCCATTTTGTCAAATCTGAATAATTTTTACTCACTTGAAGTTGTGGATCGCGTCAGCGAGACACAACTCCAAGTGGGTGAAAATTCCAATTGAATAGTTCGGCGGTTAGAGGGTTAATGTGTCATTTTTGTTCCAGGTTCTTCACAAGAGCTGCATGTCCACCAAAGATAGAAAAAAGACGAACATTATAGTCTCCTTATGTCCTTTTATGGTGCGCTTACATAAATTTTATGAGACAGATTCTGCTCTTTATCTCCTGTTGGAATATGCTTCTGGCGGGAAATTGTGGACATACATCAGTGGCTATTTACAGCAACAACAAGAACCAGATGTGGAAAATATGACGCAGAGGGATAATCCTTACCGAACAACTGCGGAATCAGATGATTCACCTGGGGCAGATCAGGCCGATTCTGATGTGTCTAACAGGACAAATGGTGTGGTTAGTATGGGTGTAGATGCTCAATCTGATAAAGGGAAATCATCAACTGCTGGTAATGTAACTCCACCATCGGTAGACAGTGCTGAACGGAGACAGAAACCGCAATCATCCCTGTCTAAGCTGAACTGTCACAGGGAAGCACGCTTTAGTCTCTCTTCTGACGATGCTCTGAGTCCATCGCCCACTGTGATACCACATTCTGGTGAAGGTACTCCAGCTCTCCCTCAGCATCATGCACATCCAGGCTTTGCTGACGTTTTTGTTCACCAGAAACCTTCATTGGAACAGTTTAGCATCAACAGCTTTGACAGTGATTCGGGTCCTGGATCGCGTTTTGAAAGCACAGCTTCAGACTATAATATAGAGAGCATTCCAGAAGTACCTTTTGAGGTATCTCCTTCACACCTCACTCCTACACAATGCTTTCCTGGGGCAGAGCAGTCACTGACATCGGGGGATGTGTTCAATATAAATGCTGAAGTGATATCTAGCGCTGCTGATGTGATAAAAGAAACAGTAGATAAACTGAATGATCACGCGTTCTCTCAGTCAGAGCTAGCTTCTCATTCCACACCAGTCAAGTTATCTAATGTTGGTGATGAATCTGTGGCTAGTAGTGCTGATGATGGTGATCAGGGTAGTGTGTCCTTACAGGATGAGGAGAGCATATA
The DNA here is from genome assembly GCA_964017125.1 of Flabesymbios commensalis. Taxonomy (NCBI): domain Eukaryota; kingdom Metazoa; phylum Annelida; class Polychaeta; order Terebellida; family Flabelligeridae; genus Flabesymbios; species Flabesymbios commensalis. The sequence goes on along the minus strand of OZ024906.1, from coordinate 64,622,562 downwards.
TGACAGATTTAAGGGTGGAGATTCAGAACCTAGCATAGGAAGCAGCCCGTTAGCACCGAGTCCGATAGCTGACATACCGTCAGAGTCTGATTCTGCATCTACAAACGTCACCTCTGTGATTGAACAACCTTTGTCTCCCGTCTTCAGACAACCATCAGTGGAGCGCAGCCTGGAGAGTCCCACCAAGCCGCGGCGCAGGACACTCTCATCTGTTTTCTGTGAATTAGATCTTGCTGATGAGAATGTGAATGGTGCTGGTGAGAGCAGTCAAACCGTGAGGCTTCCCGAGGTTTGTGTGCGGCAATGGGTGGCAGAGATTATCACAGCTTTGGCACGTCTTCATAATCTAGGAGTGATTTGTGTGGATCTTCATCCTGATAACATTCTACTGGGTGAGAGAGGTCATATTATGTTGACACATTTCAGCCAGTGGAGTGCTGTTGATGCTCCAATCAACCAGCGAGCCATTGACAAGATGTATGCTGCTCCAGGTAGTTGTTTTTCTTCACCTATAGTAAACAATAAAAAACAATTGTTTTTTAAGCATTCTGATCCATTAACCCCTACAACGCTGTAATATTTTAGTATAAACCATGAGGACCAAAGGTTTTTTTTCAATTTGAAGTCATCATAAATCACTTATTCAGCTTTCTCTGCTTTATTTGAATACAGGTCTGTTATGTGTTTACGGCCATTATAAATGTTTTGTGCGGGGATCTACTTTATACCGGTACATCAGAATCTGAGCAATGGCTTGTAATAACGTGACTAACTTTTAGAGCTAACAGTTTTAAATACACAATTAGCAGCCATTTTGATTTAATGGGATACAATTACATATGTCTGTATTTTGAAAACTATGTAAAATTGCTACACCATGATTTTAAAACAAAATCTAAGCCCATGGTTTCACTCTAGAATTAGGTAGGGGTATGGTGCTACATGTACTTATCATTTGGGGCACATATTGGGACATTTGATGTACCCCCACCCTGTTTCATTATGGCCAGAGTAGGGGTTGGAGGCAACAAGGCTGTAGCTCAAAAGCTAGACGGATAAAATGTAGAATAAACTGTCCTGTGTTATACAAGGATATACATGTACCATAAGAAATGTATATCTAAAATTGTGTTTGTTTGAAAAACTCTTCCTTGTTAGTTATTCAGATGCACTATATTATACTGGTGATGAACTTTGTCACGGTTTCTCAACCATCAAGTAAAGACGTGACATTAAACCAGTGTAGTGTCAATGTTGGTATCAATGTAGTATCAGTATGTGCACAAAGTGAAGTAAAGCCCTATTCATTCATTGAATTGTCTTTTTAAATCCGCGACCAAGGTACGCAGCATAGGATTTCAGATCTTACCTTAAACATGTTTTTAAAAGGATCATAATTGCTGAACTCTTTATGTATTTTATGAGTGGTTTATTCTTTACTGGTATAATAATACAATGTATGTACTTTCTTTTTTATAATAGAGGTTTGTGGAGTTGGTTTAATGACACCTTCTTGTGACTGGTGGAGTCTTGGAGTATTGTTGTATGAGCTTCTAACTGGAAAGGTAACTACAGCACAACATCAATAGTACATACATAATATTACTTTTATCTGATCATTCACTTAAACTAAACGCATTATACTGGGTAATATATATAAAGTTTACATGGATACAACACTTGTACTGACAAGTGGTACATAGTATATATGTATGTAGGTTGGGATAACCCTGACATTTTTCACAATTATCAAATCAAAATGTCATACTAGCTACCAGTATTGAGATACTTTCCCGCTATTTGTTTACTTTTTTTATCGCATGATACTTAAAATTAATGCTGCGTGTATTTTTCTTGTAGACATTTGTAAGCTGCCACCCAAGCGGTGTCACATCTCATACACAACTTGTTATTCCAAACACACTCTCTTCTGAAGCACAAGCCATTCTAACTGATGTAAGTGAACGTTATATTATAAACTAAACATAATAAATGCAGTATATAATACAATTCTTTTACATGTGTTATGATATTATATAGCGACACATTATATAAAATAATCATTACCAGTGTAAATCGGGGTATACATAATATTAGTGTAGCGATTGAAAAAATGAACCTGTTCGAGAAAGGAGAAACTGAAAAACTTGATGACAAAAAATTTCATTGGCCCACTTGCGTTAAGCCTGTTGGTCTTCTGTCTGCGCCATCAGCTGAGCATAAAACTAACATGTAAATCTTTATTCAGGTTTTCCCTCTCTACTGACTGGAAAATTTGAGATATTTGTATTATCACAATGAACAAAAATAGTTCTTAACCTATCTAACAATGTCCAAAGGCACTCGTGATAAAGTGCTCAAAATTGTTAAATGTGCGAAAAATGATGCAAATCATACAATTGTAAAAGTTTTTTGTGATTGTGAATAATTTTACAATATACGAATTTACAATATATATGACTTAAAAATGTTAAATTTCCCTCCCTCTCCACCGATAATTTAAACTGCTCTGAATTCTGAAACAAACATTTTTAATGGTGACCGAGTTACCGTTAGTATAGTACCAGACGTTTTTTAATGATTGAACTTAACAATCACACGGCAATATACATCCAATCTGGAGCATCACAAATGATTATCATTTCACTGACCCACACATACTTTTCAAAAAGTATAACCTTTATTCCTTATACTAAGGTTTACTTTGTAAAAAAATAAAGAGACAAAAACTGTCAAAAATCAGTACAGCCATTTTTCAAACCGCCTTTTAATTTAAAAAGGTTGCGCTGTCAGGCTATTGTCGAACCTGCTCTTTTTCAGAAAATATTTTTGCCGCCAGACACACCATTTTATTCTCTTTTCAAAAAAACAAAACATGTAGCTATATATACATCTGATTTCACATGTATAATTTTTTACAGTTCTTGCGATATGAACCTGGTGAACGGCTTGGTGCCGGAATTGGTGGTGCAGATGATATAAAGCTTCATCCATTTTTTACTGGTGTCGACTGGGACTGTCTTCAATGATCGAAAAACAAGTGGACAATGACCAAGAGACTACATTGTGATTTTAGACCTGTCCCAGAAAAATATCTGAGCCAAATCGTCATTATTGTGTAAATGAATTGTCAAGTTGTTTTAGTTTACGATGCCTGCTATTTCCCTCATTTCAAGCTAACGTGTAACGTTGACCCGAACGATTTCTCAATGCCGGGCAACATCTGCAAGGCTTGTACTAACAATCAGACTGTTTCGTCCAACAACGCATGCTTGATGTGTGGGTTGATTGCGATAGGGAACGCATACATTATAATTTATTTCCTGTTGATTTAGCCCTTTTCTAGGTTATCTGATTTAAATTTTGACCCACTTGAAGTTGTGTCTCGCTACCGCGACACACAACTTCAAGTAGTTGAAAATAACTCATATTTGTTTAATTTGTGACATTTGCAGATGTTGATGTTTATATACCCATTTCGTTATCAATAACTGATTTAACCTGTTAATAAAGCACACTTAAAATGATTATAGTTGTGCTTAGCTCCTATAGGGTTGAAGTGAAATTCATTCTATCTAATATTTGGAGGTACATGTAAAAGAGAAAGATTGGAAATCAAGCGTATCAGTTATTGTCCTTTGAAGAAGGTGAATTTCACTTGATATTGTCAAAATGACCACACTATTTTTTTTTCTCTGATACATCTTACTATATCATGTATTATTCCTAGCGGTATTAAAGCTGAGCGCCAATCAATTATTTTGCGAGATTACCAGATGAATAAATAGCAAAACTAATCTGACAACAGTCATAAAGTATCAGTGTCTATAATTAACAATTTTTTCAAATTATCTATTTTATAGTTCGTTGTGAAATGCCTTTTTGTTTAAAATCATAATAAACCAAGATATAATTAAGCAGTTGTTATTTCGAATCATGTTGAGAGTACTTTCATACCAACTTCATTGCTTCACCAATGTCAGGATGTTCGTCTTGTACACTTCAGGTGATGCACAAACGGGGCATAGTAACTAATGATATGATTCCCGCCCTACCCCCATGTTTGCATGTATTGAATTACTCAATATTCAGTAAAACTATAAAGCATATTTTATGGCTCAAACTATTTTAATTCTATTTTGTACAGTATTCTATGGCCGGCATTGCACGTTGTACATGATATCACATTATATTTATTATTATTTTAGTCTCTATCCATATCTAATGATTTCATGAGTGTTTTTAAGAATAGATTTCCCTTTGAAAAGGTTAAATCAGCTGGTAATTTATAATTATGTTGATTTTATTTTGATATTATTATTATACTCTCACAAGAGTTATCACCATACAATACTGCAAAGCCAAAAGGTAGTAACTGCTTACTTGGAGAGTAAGCGGTTACTGCATTTTGGCTTTGCATGGCAGAGTATGTATATTCAATAGATGTGCTAATGCAAAACAATAATTGCTGTATTTTTTATTGACATTTGCCGAGTGCCCTTTCATTAACATAATGAAATGATGTGTATATATAAAAAATATCTATAAAAGGTGAAAATTGCATCACAAAGATTGCTTGGTGTCACTCGGCAGTCTCACTTCTCATCTGTTTCACACAAGCCTGAACGCTACTCATGTTTACGTCACAAACGGTGCTTTTCCGTCACAAATGTTGTTGATGTCATTACTGTATCTACAATGATCATATTTATAAAGTGCAATAGACAACATTATTATGTTAATAAATGTTCTATTACATTATGTGTTTGCCTCGTTAAATCTCCACCCACTATGTGGTGAAGATTATTGTTTTAGTGCTGTCTATTGTTGTATTATCATTATCAATCAATAAATGAACCAATAAACGTCCATATCGCCTGAATCTTCAGAGGACCGAGGTCAGAGGCATGCAAATTCTTAGCATAAGGTGTCGTAAGTCAGACCGAAGGAAGTTCGTCAACAAGATGGCCGATTTCAGCATATGTACCATAGAGGTGGGATGCCCGGAATATTTTTTGGGAAGGTGCATAATAGTTGACCTTATTTAATCACAATGCAGGAGCTCTCCCATCAATTATTAATCTTTAGTTCTAGACGATCTAAAAAGTTAGGATGATAGTTAAGTCTCTTTTCATCAGTAAATTTGTGTAGTGAAGTAGCAATAACTTTTCTCAAAATACGGCCCCAGCTGACCTATGTAATTTCATTAAAATAAATTTATAATTTATTAATATAAAAAATAACTTTAAGCCTTCTAACTCTGTTTGTTGTTGAAATATAAGAGGAACAGCTAATTATGTTAATATAGAAATTTGGTAAACTCTGGAACCTCGGATTTTTTTTTTATATATTGCCGTCATGGAAGTTTCATGGTGAATTTCTTGCAAGTGGCACTATAGATTGTTATTAGTTTATTTTGCCTGAGTTTGCGTCATATTTATAGGGAAGAGGGCTGCTCTGTGTTGGAAACGGTTGACATTTCTGTACACCAGTCCTTATACATGTGCAATATAAAGTTTGAGGTTAAGTACTTTCGTGTATAAAAAGTCTTCATAAAAAAAAGATATTCACGATTACATTCGTGGTTAAGAGCCTAAAGGGTTTTGGTTGAATAATATTGGCCCAGCGTTCTAGACAGTGGCCCAACATTATTTCACAATTGGGCCAATGTATCGTGTTATCCGGTTAGTGGCCTTTCGGGAGATAAAGCGTCACGTATACCGTGTGGCAGTCAAGAGCAAACACAGGACAATCACCCAATTCTCTTTCAATGTTGGGCCAGCGTCGAATACGATTGACCGGCATTGAACCAGCAATGGGCTGCGACGCCGGCCCAACATTGAACCGGTATTGGGTGAAAAGGCCTACATTGTGTGTAGCAGGTACATAGGCCTGGTATAGACGCCTACACATGACACATGAAAATATACTTGTCTCCTTGGTTCTTTCAATAATTATATTCTGGACATTAAGGATTGTGGCCCACGAGGTAAACCAATACAGCTATGTTTACAAAATATTAGGCCAATTTTTTGTTTAAAGCAATCAAACGGACTAAAGCCGGGCCTCGGACTTCGGGAACTACTTTTCTAGTTAATAATTGTCATCAAATTTCGTTAGGAATAACATTATTTTGAAGTGCCTGAATTACAAAAAATCCCGGCGCCCCCTTCAGATCGCGTATCCACCACTTGTTATAATTCCCAAAAGGCACATGTATACTACACCTGTGAGTGATGTGTGTGTGCAATATGAAATTAAGGAATACCCACAAGGGGTTCGGAGATCTGCTCTGGAAACGAGATTGTTAGTGCGTGAACTATTTTGGCTCAAGAGATGTTGGTCAAAAGTCATTCCCAAAAAGGGTCAGATATAGGCCATATAAGTCAACAGATTCTCCAGCCATTTTGGCTCAGAGAGTAAATCAAAGATTATAATCCTCAAAAGGCACATTAATATGCTTCTGAAAAGAGAAGTTTGGGTCAGAATTGGTCAACAGATTCTCTCAACCATTTTGGCTCAGAGGGTGAGAAAGTAGGTCAGAGTTGATGATACCCAAAAGGCACATCTACAACCCCTAAGTGATGTGTGTGCAATATGAAAGAAATCTCGAGATATATGCTGTGGAATCTAGATTGTTACACAGCAAATACAAAACATTCCTCAAGAAAAGAGAAAAAACAGTTTAAAAAATGTCTATTCATTTATTCCACAATCATTCTGTCCTTACGTAGAATTACAATTACCTAGACATTGTATTGCACCATTGCAGGTACAAGTAGCTGACAACCAGCTAGGTCCAGGTGCAACAATAAACTGATCGAAAAGACAAGCTCAAGAAAAAAGTTTCTATGATGGACACGCTGATCATCACGGCCCAGTGTTGATCCACTAGCATTGGTTCAGCGTCTTGTGTTTAGCGGGGTAGACCGTAGGGAGGGGGGATTTAGGGGCTACTTGGAAACCCACCTGTTGCATAACATATACATACATGTTCCGTTCTTGTAGTGATCTATAACAGATGGGCAGTAAATCAAATTCAAGGAATGTATATCCTGCTCCCACTGCATGATTTTTGTACATAGGATAACCTTGCTTAAAAATAGTGGAACATAATTTGTATGGTTAAATAATGATATGTAAAATGTTGCCTTAATGTCAGTTCAATGCCGTCGTGGGACGACAATAAGCTGACATATGGCTATCTATTATTGACTACCAGCTGAAAAGGTTCAAGCTATCACGATGTGAATAAATAGCATAGAGATGTAACAAAATCAAACGTAAATTGTGATACACATGTATAGTAAATAAAAATAATAATTGAATTTAAATGTCCAAGTAATACATGAGGATACATATTGCGATCCCTGAGGGACTGAGATGACTGGCTTAACCTCCTATGTGCAGCCACCTGTCTTGAAAAGCCACTTTTCCTGTGTCCCAACGGAAGGTCTGTTCATTTCAGTTGCAGGTTCTACTGTACTACCATGCAATAACAAGTAAGCAGCTACTGGGGCTTGTTTTAACCCTTATCCTGCTAATTTTTCTAATTTAAATTTTCACCCACTTGAAGTTGTGTCTTGCTACCGCGACCCACAACTTCAAGTGGGTGAAAATTACTCATATTTGTTTAATGTGAGACCAAACATTTGGAAATCTTTATTTTTAAACACTAAATTTTATTCCCAATACCTGTAATATGACAACAGTAATCAGCTAATAAAACAGAATAAAAACGACTATTGTCGTAATTAGCAGGCAAAGGGTTAATAGGACAGTACATAATGGAGATCTGCAACACTGCGTCACTCCAAAATATTTAGTCAGCACAGGCTGTTGCATGTTGACATCAGTGAGTAGTGATCTGCAATCCTTGTATGCTCTTGTCATGGCAGCCAATGATAATATCCATATTACTCTCTTTGTCTGAACTAGTCGTCACAATGGAGTTAATCCAGCCATATGTCTTATGTCTTGCCACTTCCTGAAAATCATTTTAAAACACAAGGGAAATAATTATATACATGACCAGAGTGTTAATGACACAGAAGCTCATCCTTAATTAGGGCAAGTTGATTTAAATTGCTTAAATCCGTGAGGCAGTTCTATGCACAGGTACGAGCTCTTTCAAACAAACCAAACAAAATTGAAATCGGATTAGAATTGAGGGAGGAGAAGCATCTCTTGTAAATTGTAGACAGAGTGTCCTAATTAGGTCCTAAATAGGTCCTAAGTTAATTAATCATTAAAATTTCTGAAACCCGTGAGGAAGTTCTATGCACAGGCCCGAGCTCTTTCAAACAAACCAAACAAAATTGAAATCGGAGAAGAATTGAGGATAAGCATTTCTTGTGAATTGTGGACAAACGACAAAACAGACGACAGACGCCACACGATGGCATAAGCTCATCTTAGGCCTAAAGGCCGGATGAGCTAAAAATTGAAATACAGTAGAACCTGCTATGAGCAGCCACTCTTATGAGCAGCCAACCTCCTTTGGGAGGCCACTTGGCCATTCCCCACAATGGCATTTTGTAATACAAATGTACCTCCTATGATCAGCCACCTGCGTTTAATGGCCACTTTTCCTGTGTCGCAATGGTGGCAGCTCATAGCAGGTTCCACTGTACAGTAGATCTGGTAATATTTCGAGAGGAAGACAAATACGCGAATTCAAGAATCTCGCGAAAATTATTTTCATAGTAGCGCTACTAGAGAAAAATAAAAATCCTAGTAGGATATGATATGGGGGTACATTCATCAGGCAATAACTGGGAGGGTTGTGATTATAGCCATGACTCTCAGGTATTTTTTTTTTATTCTGATGCATTTTATTTGCATTCTTTATTACGTGAATTTTATTTTCATTCCAGGGCTATATCTGAGCCACAGCAACCCGATTTTAATAAATATGGAGGAAAAATGACTATAGAATGCAGGTAAATTGTCTGTCTGGAGAAACAAGGAGCTAAGTAGGATTTTAGCCTCTGAGAACTAATTACCTGGTTGTGGCATGAACAAATTAGCTGTATTTATGGGAAGATGTACTAGTCAACAACAAGTCAAATCTTAATATGGACATTAAACATCATGTGTGTTGCAACCATCAATGATCTAACTCGTCTCTTGGCTAATTAGTCGATCTACAATTCACTCTATAACTCTTATAAACAACAACAGGTTAATTAGCTAGTATACTGAAGGGATCGTTTCACACAACGTGCTAAATGCTTTTTAGAGAATATATGCATACGGCATCGTTGGGAAGGCGAGATGGGCTCATCTCAGCACAAGATGTGGTGACCTGTTGTAATTTAAAATTCCATGGACAACAATGTGCTAACTCCAATACTGTTCATTTAAACGCGGTATTGTGAGTTTGTGACATTGTTGTTTGCAGCATTATATCAACTGATGTTTGACAGATCTTCGAGTTAGTCTCTAGTTGTTCCAGATACATGTAGATGAATTATAAAATTAATAATGGTGATTGGGATTGTATAAAAAGGCATCAAAATTGTGTCTTCACCGAAAAATCAAAACGATTAGCACCTATGTTCATATTATGTATAAAAACAATGAATATGCCATTTAACAAGTGGTCTGAGCCTGATGTGATTGTAAGATAGTAAAAGATAGAACTGTATAAGCTCGACCGTAGTGATGAGAAAATGTTTCTTTTGGAACCCTCAATAAAACATATTGTATTGTATCGTATTGAAAAAACTTCAAATGGCAACACAAATATTTCACTTTATTCCTTTCTAAGGTATTAACATTGGTAGGACTTGGGCTGGCCTGAACTTTCTAGATTTACAGTATCTAGATTTACAGTACTTATCATCCAGATTTACACATTTATTCGCCATAGAAGAGTGAATGTAAGAACTACTGTACCTTCCCATCTTTGAGGAGACATAAAGCATTGAAATTTCCAGCACACAGGATGTAGTCTGTTGTGGATTTGTCAGTACTAGGCAGGCGACAGAGCTGAGTGACTGGAAGTTTCACATTGACAAACTCGTCACTATAAACCTGGAAATGAAATTATACAGTTTCTGAGATTATAAGCGACATGTTGATTCTCGTAGCTACTCATACTTCTGCTATGCATTAGTTAACCAGGTGATATGTCTGACTTTTTAAAATTTTAAAACATAATTAAAAAAAAATTCTGGAAACAACTTATAATGTTTTTTATCATTAGAATTGTATTATGAAATAATACACGTATGGAGCTGTATAAACACACACGTAAACCCATACTTCTGCCACCTGATTTTACAAATATCCCGTTCTGCCAAATTAAATATTATAAAGATAAGTTCCGAGGGTAACGGGTTTCATGAAGTGAAATAAACCTACCTCAAAATTTGCCATGATGTAAATGGCACCAGTTTCAGTTGCCATGGCAACTTGAGTCTGTAGAGCTAAATCAGCAGACGCTCCCAAATCACCAAGATTATTAAGCTCTATGTTCGAGGAATCAACAAATTTTCCTGCACACATCTGTAATTTGAAAATCAATCAATTCATTGATGACAGTTTTGAGAATCCCATCTATGTTACAGTTAGGGCACCAGAAAGTTCAGGGAACCATCCCACTATGAATCTTAAAATTAAGAATATTTTAACTTTCTCTCATTTTCATTGGGAAAGTTAAGATAAATCTTAACTTTTCTAATGAAAATGAGAGAAAGTTAAGATAATCTTGATTTTAAGATTTTTAGTGGGATGGGCCCCTGGCCTCTTACTCAAACAAGAAGCCAGCTGGCCACCATAAACTTCAGCTGCCTGTGTGAGACATATTTTAGGGTGCATCCTTCCAGGTCCCTGAACTCTCACATTCTGTTTTACAGTAGTAGTCTACCTATCTAGCACAGTTTGTCATGTAAATTACAGATTATAAAGTCAATATGGTCTCAAGTCGGCTATTTTGAATTTGAAGGGAGTTGACATTTTCCCGGACATATCCCTCCCTGAAACAGTAAATTTGGTCTTTTCTTGATGGTCCAGCTATCTGGCACCGGTTTCCAGATATTACACATATTAAAGTAAATTATGGCCGGTAGTCAGTCATTTTGAATTTGATTGAGTTAAAAAAAATTCAGCGCATAATCCTACCTGAAACCGCACATTTTGTTTTATAGTTATGGTCTAGCTTAACCAAATTAAAAATGACTATAGACATTCATGGTTCTTAAAGGGTTAACATGAATGATGAATGTCAAGGTCCAAAGCAGCACTTATTGGTCACTCTTTATTTGATTCCCTATATATTTCATGATACAAATTATACTAACTGCTGTAATGTTTGCTGGGGTATTAAGCACAAGAACGATTCGACCTTGCTGAAGGAAATATAAATGCTTAGCATCATCTGCAGCCAAAACATAATCTGTAGGCTGGCCATGGATACTGTTCAGTCTGACAGGCAACAGACTCATTACAGGTAAACCTCGCCCAACTCCCTGAAAAAATCACAAACATGGTAAATTATTGCTGAAGTGCAGGTAAAGTGCATAATCTGTGTTGGTAGCAAATTATTGAAGAATATTGTCTGTGGATGCATAAACAAGTGCAATCAAATCAAGGAAAATTTTACAAACATTCAAAACTAGAAAAGTGCTTCGATTCAGGTATCAATGGCAGGTAAAAAATTAGTTTGGTTATGCATCCCAAAATGCATAGATGCAATTGTGGCCTATTGCTAAGCAAATCAAACTTGATAAGTAATAGTGAAATATGTATACATTATTGAATTTTTTAACATATATAAATGTACAATATATATTGATAGTCCAAGCTTGCAGGAGAATCGATAATAAATAATTTCAAATTTCTTCTTGAATGGTTATGCCTCTGATCCAAACAGTAGGTAGATGCTCTACAGATTACTGTAGAAGTTTAAAAACTCAAAATAATCCTGTTATCAAGTTAATGAGGAGGACAAAACATGTGGACAAAACTTTTTTTAACCAGCCACCGCAAAACAATATTCATTAAAATAAATATACATCAATGAATTTCAACCCTGTTTAAAAATGGAAACTAAACATCCATTTTGAAATTGTCTGCTCCCAAAAGTTAATCAGGTCATTGGCTGACATAGCTGAGCATATTGAGGCGGCCATCTTGGAAAATGGCTACCTATGGCTTGGCGCCAAAGAAAAAATATGGGAAGAATTGACCAGGCACATAGGCCTAGTTCATATCTGTAAAAAATAAACAAAATTCATCAGTTAATTTTTTAGCGAGCGCTAAATTTCTGATACGTCCACAGCGGCGGGGACGGAATAATGCTAAACACTATAAGCATCCCAATATTATCGGGGATGGTAATTACTGTATCTCACATTTCTATGGTACATGTATGTCCCACAAAAGAATAGGTAAAACAGTGAATTGAGACAAAGCTACAATACTCCAAGTAGACCAAAGTAGGTCTACTGTGACCCTAAAAGGCACATCCAGAGCCCCTGCAGATCATGTGACACATGTCCCCTGAGGATTATTTGTGCCTAATTTGATAACAATCGTTCAAATATTATCCAAGATATGATTTGAAAAAAGAGCGCAAACTAAAGTCAAAAACCATAAACTGGGTCAAAGTACAGCACTGAAAGAGTACCAAAGTACATAAAGAAGTCCTCGAGCATCACTTCATTTGGTAACAATCTCATCTATCAAGTATTTACCAAGAAGAAGAGCGCAAAGTCAGAAAAACTAAATTGGGTCAACATACACATGATACAGTACTGAGAGTAGACCAAATACAGTAGCCACAAAAGGAACAACAAGAGTACTACTAAGAATGCATGTGGAAAGGAATCTACTAAGTTGAGATATCATTCAGAAATGTATTGTCCGTAACTGCGTAGACATTCTGTCTTTTTATTAGCACCTGTATAACCAGTTGCTAAAAGTAAAATATGCCTTCCCTTTTGAAACACTGATATATGTTAGGATTTAAATTTCGCAAATCACTCAAATTTTTAATCACTTGAAGTTGTGGATCACGGCAGCGAGACACAACTTCAAGTGGATGAAAATTTAAATAGCTCAGTGCTCTAGGGGTTAGAATAAGAACTAAGGTTCATGGAGAATTTGTTTTTAAATCCATGTGCAAATCGAAAATTTCTAAAAATCAGGACTAGTCATAGATGTCAACTTGACAGTTATGGTTGTATCTGCTACTATCGTAGATATGAACCTTCGATACCAAGGTGGTGAACTGTACCTTTAGACTAGTAGTATCTGTTAATCTTTTCTTCCATAAATCTCTGTAAGCAGAAAAGGCATTAATGTGTCCCTCTCTGTCTCCTGTGATGATTGCAATGTTCCCAACTAATAAAATATAAAATAAAATACAATTCTCGAAATAATAGCACAAAAATACAGTAGATGTACTGGTACAAGTAATTCCTTTGAAAAATGCTTAATTCATAGAAATGTTCAAGAACAAAATGTCAAAGTTTATGTCAATTTTTTTTCAACCTGTTCACTAGATACAATAAATATGAGTAAATATTATAGTGACTACATCCTCTTAGAAATATGCAATATCTTGTCCCTGTTTGGAAAATAGTAAGATTCAAAATAACTTAAAGGGACTGGCCCACGCTAAAATCATCAAAAAATCGGTGATTTTATTTCGGGTTCTTAATATGACCATATGATGTAAACATGTACATAGACTAGAACTGCAAATTTTTATAATTTTTGTGCTGCGCATTCACCAGTTAGGCTAGATATAGAGACGAAATTCCTGATTTCTAATTATTGACAACCATGTCAAAAATAGGTAATGCGGGAATTTCGTCTCTATATCTAGTCTAACTGATGAATGCGCAGCACAAAAATTATAAAAATTTGCAGCTCTAGTCTATGTACATGTTTACATCATATGGTCATATTAAGAACCCGAAATAAAATCACCGATTTTTTGATAATTTTAGCCTGGGCCAGTCCCTTTAATAGAAGAGGTATGCCATTCAGTCTTTATAAATGGAGCCCATACCATGATATCATCTAATATAGAATATCACCTTATTTAGAGATCTATATATGATTATTTAATTTTTTTCACGTTCTGAACTCGCATGCGTGTAAGCCTGCAGCATACAGTACAGTGTGGTTGATTCAGTAACCTGATTACAAGACTCCAACGAGACACTCACCCAACGCTGTTTTAATGTTAGGCCAACGTCTGCGACGCTGGCCCAACAATGAACCAACATTGGAGAAATGTACAAGGTTTGAGAGAAAGTCCTCCTGCCATGCAAACACAAAACATTTGTATAACATTTATACAACGTCAGCCCAACGTCTTCGATGTTGGTCCAGCATTGTATAAAGTCATACACATGTTTTGTGTACGCTGGGTGCCGGTACAAACGTGGGGTCAACCTGTTTCTATATACCCACAGTAATACAGTCAGTTTGTTTGCAAAGCAAGTCCCAGCTAAGATCCAAGACTAAGGGCTTTGAGATTCGATGGAATTGTTACTCATAGATGTCGCTCAAGTATATATGAACTTGCTGTGATTTGAGAACTTGCTCTTAATGAGGCTTTGGGTATGAAACACATATTTAGTATTATTATGGAATAGGGCCTTGGCCTACCCACGGGCACTATTGCATTCTGGGGGCCCTTGTCCCGTGAATTTTGACAGTTGTCCATACCTTTAATATGAGAATGATCCACAGTACAGTATCTTTATATTTTCTTAGACATTATAAATATGCTTAGAACTATAACAAATGTGACATTGGGCAGATACTGTTTCACTGTTGCTGACCCAAAATTGAGACAGCATTGGTTCTGTTAGATAATGTGAAAACATATAAAAAGTACATGTCATACCACCATCTTGCTGAACTTGTAAGCATTGTAGACAATGTTGTGATACAGATTTTCTGTGCAAAATCTGTCCATTACAGAAGACCGTCACCATGCCACAAGAATCTCCAACAACCACATCATTCCCATGTAAACGAGTTACATCGTGGATACAGCAAAGCTGGATTGGACCACCTTTGCTCTCCAGCATTGAGATACTCTGTTGAAAGCAAAGAAATAGGTCAAGCAAACCAAGGTAAATTGTGGCCCAATCGAACACAAGACTAGCCTAGACTAGCCTAGACTGTGTGGTCAATATTTTTTTCTGAGTTGCTATCTGTATTGCAGAGTTATAATGTTATAATGGGAGCCTGTCATTACGTCCAATGAGTTAAATAAGGGATCACTTACAGCTGGCAAAGTCTGCCATATTTTTACTCCGGGAGAACCAAAGTCTCACACGGATAGCCATATTCATCTTGTAAGATTCACCAATTGATGGAAAACCTCTAGGGCAATTCCATATGTGTCGTTATGGACATTCAGAGACTATTTTATATCCTGGTCAGTCACTGGTGCAAAATTTGTAAGACACCAAGGCTTAGCCACAGCGAACATTTTTGAGTTGCGCATTTACCAGTTAAGCGAGATATAAAGACGAAATTACTGATTTCTTATTTCGGACATGCATGTCCAACATAAGAAATACCGGAAGTTCATCTTTATATTCGCTTAACTGATGAATATGTAACACGAAAATTTTAAAATTTGCGCAATTCTAGTCTATGGACATGTTTACATCATATGGTCATATTAAGAAGCCAAAATAAAAATACTGACTTTTTGATGATTTTAGCCTGATTGAATCGCTTTAACTGAAAAAAATTGTTTATCAGGAAATTTTTATTTGCTCATAACAAATTGAGAATTTCACTTTTTTTAAATGCTCGCAGCTATATCACCTCTGCACAAAATTCACCAAATTAGATTAAGCTCAAGCCATTTGAAAAATGGCTAATTTCCACTTTCTCATGTGGAATCTCGCTTTAAATTTACATGTAGTTAAAGCATACAATAAAAGAACAAAATGTCATCAATGACAATGGAGCCCTACTGTAACAGATTGTAGTGTTTCATTTTGTTTAATACTAATATACATGTAGTGGGTGGTTGTGTTGCCACAATCTTATTTTATATAGGACCTATTGGGTATAGATTTTTTAAGACTTTTTAGATTATCATATACAGATCAAGTATACGGCAACGCCTATATATGTTGTCATTATGGACAACCTTCATTCATGGCGGACAACCAAATAGTGACCAGCGGTTGTCCACAGGACAAACTGTCTTTCAGATATTAGCATGAATGCTGTCAATTGTATTTTGAAATTTAGCAATGTCAATCCATTTTATTGGAACTGAAAATAATGGTATCAAGATAAGGCAGTAAAAGTGTGTCATCAATCAAAATATTTTTTTCAGTGATTTCACCCAAAGAGTTTGTAGAAAAAAATAAAAATTATAGAAATACATTATAAAATTAAAAAATAAATTTCACAGACCTGAAGAGTTGATTGAGGTGGCTTGTCTATTAGCGGTAATTGATATGTTCTGACAATGCTGTCTTCATGGCCAATCACTAGCACTGGCTTTGATTGCCTGCAAAATTAAAATTGAATAAAATTAGCTGCTAATAAAAAACTTGATGGCATTAAAGCAGAGCTGGGGTTTCTAAAAATCATCATCATCATTGCTGGGACAATGCTCCAACTATGCTAAGAAAAGCCTACATGGATTGACTAATTAATGAATGAATGAAATCTTATACAGCGCATGTATCCAGCCGGAGGCTGTTCAGAGCGCTGAACATCGAGAGTAACTTAGCAAGGCCTGTTATCATTCAGATACCAGCTCAGTCTCTTGTGAGATATACAGCTGAGCTGCCATTGAGGCGCATCAAGCTATTTTCATTCCAAGCAAATTCGCCTTATGTGCCAAGTACTCACACATTGTGGATTTTCTGGGGTCTCGCCGGATGGAAACTGCGCCTACGTCCATTGAGGTTCTTTTACGTCCAACTCTAGGTCAGTCAGATAATAATAATAAGGCAATAGCAGCAATTAAAACTGCCTAGTATTTTGAATCTCATTATTTTCCAAACGGTGCATATCCACTTCAAAACCACTGTGAAAGGCTAGGTTGGAAATAAACAAAATTAAGTTCAGAAATGAAGCCATTATTGTAGGATTAAAAAAATTATTTGTTTTGAAGGCAACTTTTATCACCTTTTCCGGGGGTTTCCGTCATTAGATTTCTCGCAATTACGAAAAATGGTGCCAGCTCTCGCCTTTAATTTCGTAATTGTTGCATCACGTGCTTGAAGAGGTAAGTGGAACAGGCATGCCGTGGCCCCTTTTGATAATTTTTTTACGCAGGTGCCTTTTTTTAATTTCTGTAAAAAAATGAAAATAGACTATGTCCACTGCCCTATGAGGAAGTTCTGGAGGAAGAAAAATTTTGATGGATTCTCATCCTTATGGCTATGAAACTTCCATTTTTACCCTCAGTGCGCCCCATGAGGAAGTGCAGGGCAGGCAAACAAAACTTCACCCAGGTTTTATCATGGGCAAACTAGTGCAGCCTTCCCCAGGTGTCTCAATTCTTGGAGATTCCCACATTGTTCTGTTCAAACGGTCTTAATGATGTCTTCCATGACCCCCTGCCTGGACTTAAAAAAAAAGAACGGAGGCCAGAGGCTATGCCCCAATTTCTGATTGTAATGTGCATATATGGTAGGCCTATATTTGCTACTGTTAAGTGTATTGCGGGGCACTCGCTGGGTGCCCTGATGCATCTAAAAACTAAAAACCCTCAGGAACGTTCATCTCAGTAGTTTTCTTCAGCTGCTTCAAAAAGTTCAAGTGTCTGGGTGATGTTTTAGATTCTGTATACCTTCTGCCATTTGCAACATTTGAGGTCACAACTTTTGGACGTTTTTATAATTTAGCTGAGATTTTGATCTAGCACAGCAATTTTTTTGCTCAGTGAAAAATATGTATTTTATTGCAGTGTCCCACAAATTCAGATAAATCCTGAAAAAAACTGAAAAAAACTTCAAAATCACTTTTTGTGATGTACCTATCTATTAGGACCACCCTCCTCCAATCTTTCTTGCACTTCTCATGAAGCAGATTTTCCTCCCCCCTTAGCCTTTTTCCCAGTGTCCAGTTCTCATGAATTCAAGTTTAATGAAGCATCTCCAGGGGAGTGCCCGGTCCCGTCTTTAAAAAGACGCTCGAAATGCCGGGGTTCACCAAAATAAACCCTCCTCGACTCCCTGCAGGCGTGAGGAGCCTCTACACGTCCACTTCACCGCCACTTCATGAAGCATTCTTCCTGAAGTGTGCAGTAGGCCCACTCATAAAGCTGATTCCCCTACCCCTGAATGGCCTTTTTTTTCCTTTTGTTAATTCATAGACACGCTAAGAGCCATCTATATAGGCTCGAATGTTATAGTCAGTATATTATAGGCTTGTAACGTCAGTCAGTAGTTAGGCCTATGAGGCTATGGATAATAGAGTCATGATAGACCCGTGTATTTTACTTCTAAAAGTCGGTTTAAACTCATTAAATTGATTTAAAAAGTGGCACAAATGTTCATAACAAACCAATGCTCATGAAACAACCGGTATTTAGTGAATTAGTAAAGTATTTGTGGTCTATTTCGGGGTTTATAGGTATATTTGGTCTCATCACCCT
Organism: Flabesymbios commensalis; assembly: GCA_964017125.1. Lineage (NCBI taxonomy): Eukaryota > Metazoa > Annelida > Polychaeta > Terebellida > Flabelligeridae > Flabesymbios > Flabesymbios commensalis. The sequence goes on along the minus strand of OZ024906.1, from coordinate 64,603,955 downwards.
AAATGAGCCGAAATCCAAGGGGGGTGGCTACTGACTAGAGAATCCCTACCCAAATTACTGCTTTATATGGTTGTTTCCGCTTCTGGTGAATTAAGAAAAGTACAGGAATGTTGTAATTATGTGGATAAATTGTAAGCACACACTGTTTTCTCTATCTGTGATATGATGAACTGTTATGTGAGATTTTCGGATGGACACATGGGGTGAGAAGGATTTGTGTCTTTTCTGGGAATGGGCGCAAGAATATTTAGGGAGATCTGAGCAAGTTGGACCTTTTTCCACATATGATATGGGGACCTAGGTCAAATTCTAATTGGTGAGCATACTAAAAAGGACAGCATGTGTGTTATTATGGTGTGTCACATTGGAGTGTGGCTAGGGACGAAAGTTGTGAAATCGGCCCTTAGAATGTTGGCTTTATACATGTATTTCAATGGTACTGGCATTTCGGGTGGTGAGACCATTTCGGCATATTTCGGGGTATAGACGCACCCCTGATTCAGCCGGGCTCGTATGAACAGCGAAAACAAACGAGAACAACAGAACAAGCGGAAACAAACCTATATATGAAGATACACGGCATTATATATCTATAAGTGTTGCACCGTCATCGTCTAGGTTTAATATCCTCTTTCTATAATATCCGAATTATATTTCACCGATTAATGTGTGAACGGCGAGAACAAACAGTGTCATATGTTGATCTATATACTAACGCTACCGCCACAATCAGCTAATATAATTACCCACTATACTGTTAGAACTAGTAATATTATAACAGCTAATATAATCACAATTATAGAACTACAGTAATTTCATATAAATCATTTTATTAGAAAATTATTATTAGAAAACAAAGACATATTTCACAGATGTATGAACAGCGAAAACAAACGTGACTGTATGGCGTCAATGATGTATCAAACACGCAAACAAATCAATTACAAAGTTATTAATATAATCAACTACTATAAAATCATATTATAAAAAGAGACTGGCAGAAAGATTACGAAGCAAACAGATATATTTCACAAGTGTATGAACAGCGAAAACAAACGTGACTGTATGGCGTCAATGATGTATCAAACACGCAAACAAATCAATTACACAGTTATTAATATAACTAACTAATATAGAGCTAGTAATAAATCATATTATAAGATGATAAATATCACAAAAAAAAACTATTTTTTTAGACTATGATATTCGGACTGTAGGCCTATAATCCCCACAATTTTATAAGATTGAAATATGGCAGAAATATAACAAGCGCAGCGTGTTAGTCCTATATGCCGTCTCTGGACTAGACCGTATGAACAGCGAAAACAAACTTCTGGCAGGTATGTATGCACGTATGTATGCATGTATATATATGTATGTATGAAGAGCGAAAAAACATATTTGGTTGGCATGGGACGGCGCAGCGTGTTAGGCCTATATGCTGGCTCTGGACAAGACCTTATGAACAGCGAAAACAAACCTCTGGCAGGTATGTATGCACGTATATATGCATGTATATATATGTATGTATGAATAGCGAAAAAACATCTTATTTTGTTGGCATGGGACGGCGCAGCGTGTTAGGCCTATATGCTGGCTCTGTACAAGACCGTATGAACAGCGAAAACAAACCTCTGGCAGGTATGTATGCACGTATGTATGCATTTATATATGTATGTATGTATAGAGAGCGAAAAAAAAGCTTATTTGGTTGGCATGGGACGGCGGGTGGCTATCGTATACCATGATCTGATAGGAAGCAGTGACTTTAGGTCAGTTGTAAAGACAAAAGGATGCATGGTTAAGCCCTATAGATTTGCGTAATTTAATTAAATTATGCCTGCAACGTATATTTGACTGCGAACTGCAATTGCTAAAAACAGTTTATATACAGCTTTTCTTGATATTATTTGTTATTATGAACTGCAATTAAAAAAAGAAGTTTACACAGCCTCTCTTTGATTGTCATTACAAACTGCAATATTTTTGACAAAACCAGTTTATGCAGCTTCCCACTGATTGTCATTATGAACTGCAATTTACAAAACCACTAAATACAGCTTCTCTTTGATTGTCATTATGAACTGCAATTGAAAAAACACAGCTTACACAGCTTCTCGTTCACAGTTGACAACGAATAGTAATTGAAGATCACAAATCGTAGTCACACCTCTCACACCTCTGGTTGATCACACTCTCCTACGGCTGCCATCACGTTAACTCAGCGTTAACACTGTCACGCTCAGTCCCTACAAACAATTAAGTATTACATTATATCTGTAACATCTAATAAATATTCGATTATAAAAATGTAGCGCCGCCTAAAATTGAACAAAATGATAGTATCAAAGCAAAAATGAAATAATTAAATACAAACAGAATTGCATGGCATAAAGTCACGAATCTATTATTTCACTAGGTTGGGGTTAGCCTATACTAGGCTATGTGATGTGATGGCCTAATGTTTTTTTTGTTGTTTGTTGGTGATATAGTAATCATTATGATATAGGCCTATTCACTATTTTCATACCCCTCCCCCCCCCCCCTCCCCTGCCAAATTGTCATAGACCTACAGTTCATAGTCCTAATTATTTTATGTCACCATCAGACCAGTAGTCTTACCGTCTTGAGGAGCAAGCCTACAGACTCACTAGTTGTTGATGCTAAATTAAGCATAATGCCTATTGTGCAAGAGATAGAGACTCGTTGAATGCAGATAGGGGCCTTAGGCTACTGTGATAATCATATTGTGCAGATATATTGAGATAGAGACTCGTTGCATTTTGATACTGTGATATTGTTTACATGTATATACTTATTTATCAAATATTTTGTATATAATATATTAACCTTACTGTTCCTGCATTATTTGAACATAATAAAATAAAATGCAGTTATGACAATGTGTTTTTCTAGTTATTTATTATACGGTAGGCCTACCGTATTATTACACTGGAAGTAAGTAAGTTACATCAGAAGTATATTGAATGGCTAATTATTAAATTATATTTGTTTTCGCTTGACCATCTAACAAGTTATCCCTTATCTCGGCGTATTCTGTCATTGGACAGGCAGACCTGTTTGTTTTCGCTGTTCATACATCGCGGCCAGTATCGCCGTCATCGGCTATGCGTCTTGAGTGTGTGGGCAGGCAGACTGACTGTTTGTTCTCGCTGTTCATACATTGCCGAGTTTTCCTCGCTGTACTGACTGGTCTATGACTATAAAAAAAAATAGTTTGTTCTCGCTGTATTGTAGGTCTATACAGGATGAGGTCGGTCCATCGATAGGTCTACTGTTATTCAACCTTATAGTAGACAACAAGTACTGTTTCCCAACAAAATTACTATTATTTATTTAGTAAATTCCAAAGCTGCTCATACATGTAGGTCGAGGCGTGTGACAGGCAGACGTGTTTGTTTTCGCTCTTCATTCATCGCCGTGTGTGACAGGCAGACGTGCTGGCCTAGTTTGTTTTTGCTGTTCATACATCGCTGTCATCTGCAAACGTGTGGGCAAGGGCCGCCAGTTTGTTCTCGCTGTAATGACAATTGAAAAGATAATGAAATTCAAACATATCATACAGTTAGATGACTATTATCTATTTGGAAAATATAATTTTTCATAGACCTATTTCAAGACGATTATAATTTTGTTCTCCTGCTCATGTAAGCCTATCGCGGGTATGACTCGGCTGGGTGTGTGACAGTGGCAATTAGCTTAATTCGTTCTCGCTACAATTAAACATATATTTCTACTAAAAAAAAAACTAAAAACACAAAATAACATTAGGTCTACCACAATAAGCTACAATAACAATATACCGCATAAACGTTGGCCAATTACAAATAACGTGTTGTTTATGCTGTGTTGAGGTTTGTTTTCGCTTGTTCTGTTGTTCTCGTTTGTTTTCGCTGTTCATAGTGACCGGATTCAGCCTTTCACTGTTTCAGGGCCTGAGGGCAGCCTGAGCCTGAGCAGTGAAGGCAGTGAAGACTGAAGCATTCTTCCAAAGTTCCCTTATTCTTGGCAGATACCTTCCCATTGACATCATTTTGTTGACAATTCCGACTTCCCTTTCCACTCTTTTTCTCACTTCTACTCTCTGTATTTAAAGTCAAAAAAGCATCGTAATCATCGTTTGTTTACTACCAGCGTATGGGCGATAATATGCGAAAGTGAGTGACGGAAGGATACAGAATTACGCATCGACATAATATCGCCCACCAACGAGTTCAGATCACGCCTTTAAATTCAGTCCTTCACAGGTTTAAAAAGTATCAGATGAATAACTGACCCAAAAACATTTCCAACAACAAGGCTGCTAAATGGTTGTTCTACTTTTGTGGACCAAATAAGGTTGATTTTACGTTCTTTTGAACACATTGATTGCACCGAGGCTTTCACGTTTACCATGTTTACATTTTTGGAAGATAACTCGTAGGGGAGACCGGGGTATCGTAAAAACACTACTTCAATCGTAGTTGTTGTTATGTTATTCCACTCTCAACTAGGGCCCAGCGCCATCTTATAAACTGAGAACTATTCTCGAATTGATATTTTAATACGCCATCAATTCCAAAGAGTGTGGCCTGGGGCCATCCAAATTAAATGATGCTCTAGATGGCCCCAGGCGACATACCTGATAAGTAGATGGCCCCAGGCCACACACTTCAAATAGATGACCCCAGGCCTCACACTTTAGTTGATGGCCCCAGGCCACACACTTTAAGTTAATGGCCCCAGGCCACAAATTATCAGTTGATGGCCCTAGCTAGGCCACATACTTCACATACTTCAAATAGATGGCCCCAGGCGACACACCTGATACCTAGATGGCCCCAGGCCACACACTTCAAATAGATGACCCCAGGCCTCACACTTAGGTTGATGACCCCAGGCCACACACTTTAATTTGATGGCCCCAGACCACACATAATCAGTTGATGGCCCCAGGCCACACGTACACTTGGTGTTATCTGGGCCTACTCAAAGTATAGCCTATGGCCTTGGGCCTTCCATTTGAAGTGTGTGGCCTGGAGCCATCAACTAAAAGGTGTGTGGCCTGGGGCCATCTATTTAAAGTGTGTAGCCCGGGGCCATCAACTGAAACTGTGTGCTCTGGGAGCATATCTAATAAAGTGTGTGGCCTAGGGCCATCAACTAAAAGTGTATGGCCTGGGGCCATGAACCTAAAGTGTGTGGCCTGGGGCCATAAACCTAAAGTGTGTGGCCTGGGGCCATTAACTGAAATTGTGTGGCCTGGGACCATTGACCTAACTGCGTGGCCTAGCTGGGGCCATCAACCGAAACTGTGTGGCCTGGGGCCATCAACTTGAGGTGTGTGGCCTGGGGCCATCAATTGAAAGTGTGTGGCCTGGGGCCATCAACCTAAAGTGTGTGGCCTCTGCGTGTGTGACCTGGGGCCATCAACCTAAAGTGTGTGGCCTGGGGCCATCAATCTAAAGTGTGTGGCCTGGGGCCATCAACTTAAAGTGTGTGGCCTGGTGGGGCCATCAATTGAAAGTGTGTGGCCTGGGGCCATCAACCTAAAGTGTGTGGCCTGGGGCCATCAACTTAAAAAATGTGTGGCTGCAGGCCATATATATACTAAGTTAAAGTATATATGGCATGGGGCCATCTATTTAAAGTGTGTGACCTGGGGCCATACGTGTATCAAGTGTGTGGCCTGGGGCCATCCACGTATCAGGTGTGTGGCATGGGATCAGCTATTTAAATAATGTGATCTGATTTGAGCGACATCCCAGTAAACACAAAACATTTGTAATTACATTTATACAACGCCGTCTCAACGTTGGTCAAACATTGTATAAATGTTATACAAATATTTCGTGTTTACTGGGATCTATGTGGCAAGAATGTCACGAGAGGGGGGGGTAACGTGATCTGTTGCAATCCGAGTGAAGACGTAGTCCCAAGCACAGAAACTAATGGCTACTATTTTGATGATTAAAGGGTATTTTCAAGGTCAATGTGTCAATTCAAAGGTCACGTACTCGAAAGTGTGACTTTTAACAAATAAAGCTAGGTACAAGTGTAATACCTCTTTTTCATGTGATTTTGCCTGGGAAATTTATTTCTGGTATTATTTTGGTGATTTGAGGTGATTCTCCTGGCGGACGTGTTGCTCTGCTCGCGTAGAACAAGCCACGTGGCTTGGGCAACCGCATCATATCCGAGAACATGTGGACAGCGACTTATATGTTTGATTGATATAATAAACGAAAGAAAGAAGAATTATGGATTCAACGATGTTTTATTACTAACTGTCGCCCAGACGGGAATCTAGAATTAGACTTGAGGATCGGAGGTAGGGGTGGACAGTCAGCCAACATGGTGGCTGGACAATCGTACCTACCGACAGAGGGACGATGAAGTTTTATTAACAATGGAGTTATGTCAGTGTGAGACAGGGAGGCGATAAAGACAGTGTGATGTGTAGGCGTTTAAAAGCAAAGAGAAGGCGTTAAAAGTGAAGGAATGTCGCTAAAGGACAATGGAAAAAAGGGCGACGGGAAGGCGTTCAACGGCTAAGAAAAAGTGTAAAGATCGATGGAAATGCATTAAAGTGTGTGAAGTAGTGCCGCAGATGTGCTAACTGGCGATGTGAAGTCGTTAAAGGGCGACCATGAAGCATAAATGATGATTGAAAAGCATTAATGGGTGATGAGGAGGAGCTAAAGGTTGATGGGCAGGCGCTGATGGTGATGAGAAGGCGGTGAGGATGGCGGGAAAGTGTAAAAAAGCAACGGAGAGGCATTAAAGTGTGACAGAAAGGATTTAACTGGTGACGGAAAGGCACTGAAGAGCGACAGGAAGGTGTTGAAAGGCAAAGAAAAAATGATAAAGGTCGACACAGAAGCATAGAAGGACAATGTGGGGTGCCGCAGAGGTGATGAATGGTAATGGAAAGGCGTTAATGGTTGATAGGGAGGCGTTAAAATTGTTGAAGAGGCGATAAAAGGCGACGGAGATGCGTTAGAGGACAATGGGGAGGCGTTTGGGGAAAGAAGAGGCGTTAATGAGCGACGGAAAGCTTAAATTGCAACAAAGAGGTGTTAAACTAAAACGTTCAGGGCAAAGAAGAGGCAATAAATGGTGATGGAAAATGGAAAGGACTTCAATTGCACAATAAGTCGTTAGGCTAAAAGTGCTATAAAGATGCATAAAAGGCGACGAAAAATAATTAAATTGCAACAGGAATGTGTTTACATAGTCCTTTAAGCCTTTTCGTCGCCTTTAACACATTTCCATTGTTATTAATTCAAACAGTTTTTCATAACCCTTTAAAGCTTTTCCACCACCTTATAAAGCACCCCGTCAATCAATCAATAAAACTTCTATATCACCTAAATCCTCAGCGAAGAGAGCGAAGAGGCGCACATATCCTTAGAATGATTGTAAAATATGCGAGATGTACGTAATTTTCAAAATGTTAAAATTGTTTGGGCATTACGTATCGGCATAGGCAAAGCATTCCACAAGATTGGGCTGGCTATAGAGAAGGTTCTAGACACGGTACTAGTTTTTAGGGGAACAAAAATGTATTTGAATTTGTGATAGATAGATAGATATTTTTAGCATTTTGGCCGAACAAGTAAGTCAGGGAGTTGATTTTCCAATATGGTTTGGAAAGTTATTGTGCATATTTTGAAATGAATGCAAAATTTGACAGGAGACCGGTGTAATTGATTTAATATACGAACAAAATGACTAAAACGTGATGTTTTGGTTTCCACCTAGCAAAGACAGTGCCACTGCAATTTGTTTGGCAAGAGCTCATCAGGACAGATTTTTTCAAATTCGACACACGTCGCGCATTTGATAGAAGCATGACGTACATACTAGTATTTGTGATATGTATTTTTCGGAAATATAGGCTACTGTCTGGCTGATGCAGATGGATTTGCGCCTTGACATAGAACTAAGCATGATAAATTATTTGAGAATTTACCAACAGGGTCAATGCATGGTTTACATTATTCAAAAATAAGACACACACTGTATGGTTTGTATTAATACATGTGTTCTTTTCTGCATGACGTGTCAGTTTCATATTGTGCACTGCACTGCACAACATGCATATCGTCGTCTATGATATTAATTTTTTATACGTGGTATAAGGGAGACTACTTGAGGGGTGTGTTGACAACAAAAATATATCAACACACCCCATGTAGAGACGGAAATTTAGCTCAAATAAATAATCAGTTCTGGAATGAGAAAAAAATGTCTAGCCCAATATAGAAGATTGTGATTTTACCCCGTTGAGGACCAGATTGAGTGACTTCTGCGCTCTTGCTGAGACCAGGATAATTTATGATATCTTATTATTTTATCTCCTGTAATCAATACTGAGCATATCCGGGACTGGTTCTGAGAGAACAGTCGAGAACTCACAGAACAAAATAGCCGCCACATTAATTTAGCTTATCTCTACAGCCGAGATATCAAATGGACACTTCCGCAAACTAATGCGTGTAATTTTCCTAAGCAGGTTCTGGATCTGATAATACACCTGTACTCAAGATACACATCTGACAACATGGCATCTCACGCGACATCTATTTGATACCCCTTTCACCAAGAGGTACAAAATATAATTTGAAACCTTTGATTTTCATTTGATAGCCTACCTGTGTTATTGCATTCACACATGGCCAAATTGTTTATTTCTAAATTAAAGGGACTGGCCCAGGCTAAAATCATCAAAAAAATCGGTGATTTTATTTCGGGTTCCTAATATGACCATATGATGTAAACATGTACATAGACTAGAACTGCAAATTTTTATAATTTTTGTGCTGCGCATTCATCATTCAGACTAGATATAGAGACGAAATTCCCGCATTTCCTATTTTTGACATGGTTGTCAATAATTACAAATCAGGAATTTCGTCTCTATATCTAGCCTAACTGGCGAATGCGCAGCACAAAAATTATAAAAATTTGCAGTTCTAGTCTATGTACATGTTTACATCATATGGTCATATTAAGAACCCGAAATAAAATCACCGATTTTTTGATGATTTTAGCGTTGGCCAGTCCCTTTTAATTTATTACACTGTCCCCACCTCTCCTCTACAGATAGATATGCCGAAATCGTGTGAGCAGGATGAATTGATTATGCGAGGGTCATGGGGTACGAATGTGACCTGTCTAAGGTTAGCAGCGCCGCGTGGTGAAGACTATGGAACCAATCCAGTGTATACATGGTTGTCAGGGATGACAAAAAAAACATGAAAAATGTGAAAATGAAATGGACTCATATCAGTGCTTATAGAAAATATGATGGGCCATTGTCGTTAGCAAATGGTGTTAAATAGACTAGAGAGATTTATAGACTCTATTTATGTAAATAAATTGTTCCATTTGAAGGTATACTAGACTATTTAAACTGTTTTGTAGCGCTTGATAGTTGACTCGTCTTTCCGGAAAGTTACGATTTGAGTTTTGATTTTGAGTTTGATTGAATCATGAATGGACCTGAAAAAAAGCTAAAGAGGGGCCAGAGGCTATGCCCAAATTTCTGATTGTTATGTGCATATGACATGCGGTAGGCCTATATTTGCTAGACTACTAGCCTAATACTTTATCGCGGGGCACTCGTAATTGGGTGCCCTGCTGCTAAAAACTAAAACTCTCAGTCTCAGTCATTGTACACGAGGTCTGCCCCCACTTGATTCTTTCTTGTTTTCCGCGGGTGGGAATTGCTTTTGTATGCTATTTTACAGCCTAAGCCTTTGCCTTGGCATTGGTAGTGAAGTGCCGGTGAAGTGGATGTGCAGAGGCTCCTCACGCCTGCAGGGAGACGAGGAGGGGTCATTTTGGTGAACCCCAGCATTTCGGGCGTCTTTTTAAAGACGGGACCGGGCACTCCCCTGGGAGTTGCTTCATTGAACTTGAACTTGTCTCAATTTATTATTAATAATTAACGTTAGGCCATTTAGGGTCTACTAGTATAACCGCCGTCAGATTACCTTGTAGACCCTATCGCATGTTTTTCAACGATTTGTCAGTCAATTCTCAACCGATTTTCATGAAATTTTGTTTGGTCTATATGCAAGTCACTCAGCGACTACAGTGAAATTTTCATCGGAAAATATTGTAGACTATAGTATAGCTGAAAAATTAGACCATCTGGCATGTAATGCAATTCAGGGCTAAAAACAAAGTTTAATTTAACCAGTTTAATGGGTTTAAAATGGACGTCGTAATTTCAAATTTACTACATGTCAAATGATCTAACTTTTGAACTACATAATATTTTTTGATGAAAATTTCACGGTTGTCGCCGCGTGACTCGAATATAGTCCTTGCAAAATTTCATCAAAATCGGTTAAGAATTGACGGAGAAATCGGCGAAAAACATGCGAAACAAGTTAATCTGACGGGTATAACTCAACTGTTATTAGGCTAATTATTATTCATCATAGTGACATAGTCTAGACACACGGATGACTGACTGATAGTGATAGCAGTGATACTACACTCTACACTGTAGATCTAGGCCTACAGTCTGTCCGACGGTGGAGGATGTTCCAAAATGAAAGTTAGCTTTTCGGTATCCAGTCAGTCAATTCTCGAGCGATTTTTATGAAATTTTGTAAACCCTATTTTCTAGTCATTTCACATTTGGCATCGATCCTTAAAATTTCGTAAAAAAAATATTGGATGGTTCAAAAGTTAGACCATTTGACATGTAGGCCTAGTAAATGTCTATTTATGACGCTCCTCTATAACATGTATCAAGCCATTAACTTCATTCTGGTTTATTCTCAGAATTGCGTTACATGTCAAATGGTCTAACTTTTATAATACTAATTGGAATTTTGAGAAATTTTCAGGGTTGTTGCTAAATGACTAGCTAATAATGGTTGCAAAATTTTGTGACAATCGCTTCCTCCACCGTTGGACAGACTAACAGTGATACTGACAGTAATATAGATAGTCATAGTAATGACATAGACAGCAAGTGAGCAACTTGAGCAATACATATCGCACCCAGTCCCAGGGCTGTTAACTTAAACTTTAAAGTTAAAATGTTAAATACATTTAAAATATACAATATGTCCTCGCGCATGCATTCTATGCGAAGCTAAGTATAATACGAATTAAAGGGACATGCCCAGGTCTAAAATCATAAAAAAATCAGTGATTTTATTTAGCTTAATAATATGACCATATGAAGTAAACATGTCCATAGACTAGAACTGCAAAAGTTTTTTAATTCAATCTACAGTGTACTGTGTTTTTCAACCCAACACTGAACAGTTGAACGCCGCCATATAAATGATGATAGCTGACTGTTTGCTTGAATTGATGAAATTATTTACTCATAGATCTGTCGCTGAAGTATATGGACTTGCTATGATTTAAGAACCTAGCTGCTCTCACGGAGGCATTGGGTTTATTTATCTTGTTTATTAGCTCCCGCCGTCACCGTAGGTGAGCGAAGGGAGCTATGGATTCTACCTCCGTTTTTTTTTGGCCTCTTCTTTTGCCTATAACTTTGTGAGAAAATAAGCTAGGATAACAATTTTTGGTATGTGGGTTACTTCCAGGTGGCTAATGGACGGGTTAAAATATTTTTAATCTGAATTCAATACGCAAGGTTGCAGAGGAGAAAATGATGATGTGACGGCGTTGGGCCGTTGGGCCGTTGGGCCGTTGGGCCGTCCGTAAACAATTCGTTTCCGGAGCATATCTCTGAAAGTACTTGTCCGATTGTCTTCAAATTTTACACACAACACCCCTAGGGGGTCCAGTTGTGCCTTTTGGGGTATTTGAACTTTGACCTACTTCTGGTTCAGAACTATGACCTATTTAGACGTTTTGACGCGCACTTCGTTTCCGGAGCAGATCTCGAAAAGTACTGGGCCGATGACAGTCATATTGCACATACATGTTCTCTAAGGTCCCTAGTTGTGCCTTTTCAGGTTTTTGGACCTTGACCTTGAAGTTGACCCAGCACTTTGACCTAATTTATAACATCGGTAAATCCGACTGAAAGATTTTGCGGAATATCATGAAAACCGCTCAAGATAGCTACACCATTACTATAAAACAAATTGTGAGGTTTCAGGAGAGGATGCATCTTGAAAAATTTCAAGTCGATAAAATTAAAAATGGCCGCCTATCGGCCATTATTCACCTTGACAGGCCTGATATTGCGGAATATCATGAAAACTGCTCAAGATAGCTACACCATTAATATCAAATAAATTGTAAGGTTTCAGGAGAGGATGCATCCTGAAAAATTTGAAGTTGATAAAATTCAAAATGGCCGCCTATCAGCCATTATTCACCTCGACAGGCCTGATATTGTGGAATATCATGAAAACCGCTCAAGATATCTAAACCATTACTATAAAACAAATTGTAAGGCTTCAGGAGAGGATGTATTTTGAAAAAATTCATTTTGTCAAAGTTCAAAATGGCCGCCAATCGGCCATTATTCACTTTCACATGGCCGTTATTTGGTAAACCGTGCTAGATGGCTAGACCATTACTATAAAACAAAATGTGTGATTTCAGGAGAGGATGCATCTTGAAAAAATTTGACTCGATAAAATTCAAAATGGCCGCTTATCGGCCATTATTCACTTTCACATGGCCGTTATTTGGTAAACCGTGCTAGATGGCTAGACCATTACTATAAAACAAAATGTGTGATTTCAGGAGAGGATGCATCTTGAAAAAATTCGACTCTATAAAATTCAAAATGGCCGCTTATCGGCCATTATTCACTTTCACATGGCCGTTATTTGGTAAACCGTGCTAGATGGCTAGACCATTACTATAAAACAAATTGTGAGGTTTCAGGAGAGGATGGATCTTGAAAAATTTCAAGTCGATAAAATTAAAAATGGCCGCCTATCGGCCATTATTCACCTTGACCGGCCTGATATTGCGAAATATCATGAAAACCGCTCAAGATAGCTACACCATTAATATCAAATAAATTGTAAGGTTTCAGGAGAGGATGCATCCTGAAAAATTTGAAGTTGATAAAATTCAAAATGGCCGCCCATCAGCCATTATTCACCTCGACAGGCCTGATATTGTGGAATATCATGAAAACCGCTCAAGATATCTAAACCATTACTATAAAACAAATTGTAAGGCTTCAGGAGAGAATGTATTTTGAAAAAATTCATTTTGTCAAAGTTCAAAATGGCCGCCAATCGGCCATTATTCACTTTCACATGGCCGTTATTTGGTAAACCGTGCTAGATGGCTAGACCATTACTATAAAACAAAATGTGTGATTTCAGGAGAGGATGCATCTTGAAAAAATTTGACTCGATAAAATTCAAAATGGCCGCTTATCGGCCATTATTCACTTTCACATGGCCGTTATTTGGTAAACCGTGCTAGATGGCTAGACCATTACTATAAAACAAAATGTGTGATTTCAGGAAAGGATGCATCTTGAAAAAATTCGACTCTATAAAATTCAAAATGGCCGCTTATCGGCCATTATTCACTTTCACATGGCCGTTATTTGGTAAACCGTGCTAGATGGCTAGACCATTACTATAAAACAAAATGTGTGATTTCAGGAGAGGATGCATCTTGAAAAAATTAGACTCGATAAAATTCAAAATGGCCGCTTATCGGCCATTATTCACTTTCACATGGCCGTTATTTGGTCAACCGTGCTAGATGGCTAGACCATTACCTGATTACTATAAAACAAAGTGTGAGTTTTCGGGGGAGGATGCACCCTGAAAAGTTTTAATTTACGAATTCAAAATGGCCGACAATCAGCATTATTTACCTCGATAGGCCTGATATCAGGTAAACCGTGCTAGATAGCTAGACCATTACTATAAAACAAAATGTGACGTTTAGAGAGAGGATGCCTTTAAAAAACTTTCGACTCAATCGAATTCAAAATGGCCGCCTATCGGCCACTATTTACTTTCACATTGCTGATATTTGTTAAACCGTGTTAGATAGCTGGGCCATTACTATAAAACAAAATGTGAGATTACAAGAGAGGTTGCATCTTGAAAAAAATTGACTCGATCAAATTCAAAATGGCCGCCTATCGGCCATTATTTACTTTCACATAGCCGGTTTTTAGTAACCGTACTAGATGGCTAGACCATTACTATAAAACAAAATGTGAGATTTCAGGAGAGGATGCATCTTGAAAAATTTTGACTTGATCAAATTCAAAATGCCCCTAGGGGGTCTAGTTGTGCCTTTTGGGGTATTTGAACTTTGACCTACTTCTGGTTCAGAACTATGACCTATTTAGACGTTTTGACGCGCACTTCGTTTCCGGAGCAGATCTCGAAAAGTACTGGGCCGATGACAGTCATATTGCACATACATGTTCTCTAAGGTCCCTAGTTGTGCCTTTTCAGGTTTTTGGACCTTGACCTTGAAGTTGACCCAGCACTTTGACCTAATTTATAACATCGGTAAATCCGACTGAAAGATTTTGCGGAATATCATGAAAACCGCTCAAGATAGCTACACCATTACTATAAAACAAATTGTGAGGTTTCAGGAGAGGATGCATCTTGAAAAATTTCAAGTCGATAAAATTAAAAATGGCCGCCTATCGGCCATTATTCACCTTGACAGGCCTGATATTGCGGAATATCATGAAAACTGCTCAAGATAGCTACACCATTAATATCAAATAAATTGTAAGGTTTCAGGAGAGGATGCATCCTGAAAAATTTGAAGTTGATAAAATTCAAAATGGCCGCCTATCAGCCATTATTCACCTCGACAGGCCTGATATTGTGGAATATCATGAAAACCGCTCAAGATATCTAAACCATTACTATAAAACAAATTGTAAGGCTTCAGGAGAGGATGTATTTTGAAAAAATTCATTTTGTCAAAGTTCAAAATGGCCGCCAATCGGCCATTATTCACTTTCACATGGCCGTTATTTGGTAAACCGTGCTAGATGGCTAGACCATTACTATAAAACAAAATGTGTGATTTCAGGAGAGGATGCATCTTGAAAAAATTTGACTCGATAAAATTCAAAATGGCCGCTTATCGGCCATTATTCACTTTCACATGGCCGTTATTTGGTAAACCGTGCTAGATGGCTAGACCATTACTATAAAACAAAATGTGTGATTTCAGGAGAGGATGCATCTTGAAAAAATTCGACTCTATAAAATTCAAAATGGCCGCTTATCGGCCATTATTCACTTTCACATGGCCGTTATTTGGTAAACCGTGCTAGATGGCTAGACCATTACTATAAAACAAATTGTGAGGTTTCAGGAGAGGATGGATCTTGAAAAATTTCAAGTCGATAAAATTAAAAATGGCCGCCTATCGGCCATTATTCACCTTGACCGGCCTGATATTGCGGAATATCATGAAAACCGCTCAAGATAGCTACACCATTAATATCAAATAAATTGTAAGGTTTCAGGAGAGGATGCATCCTGAAAAATTTGAAGTTGATAAAATTCAAAATGGCCGCCCATCAGCCATTATTCACCTCGACAGGCCTGATATTGTGGAATATCATGAAAACCGCTCAAGATATCTAAACCATTACTATAAAACAAATTGTAAGGCTTCAGGAGAGAATGTATTTTGAAAAAATTCATTTTGTCAAAGTTCAAAATGGCCGCCAATCGGCCATTATTCACTTTCACATGGCCGTTATTTGGTAAACCGTGCTAGATGGCTAGACCATTACTATAAAACAAAATGTGTGATTTCAGGAGAGGATGCATCTTGAAAAAATTTGACTCGATAAAATTCAAAATGGCCGCTTATCGGCCATTATTCACTTTCACATGGCCGTTATTTGGTAAACCGTGCTAGATGGCTAGACCATTACTATAAAACAAAATGTGTGATTTCAGGAAAGGATGCATCTTGAAAAAATTCGACTCTATAAAATTCAAAATGGCCGCTTATCGGCCATTATTCACTTTCACATGGCCGTTATTTGGTAAACCGTGCTAGATGGCTAGACCATTACTATAAAACAAAATGTGTGATTTCAGGAGAGGATGCATCTTGAAAAAATTTGACTCGATAAAATTCAAAATGGCCGCTTATCGGCCATTATTCACTTTCACATGGCCGTTATTTGGTCAACCGTGCTAGATGGCTAGACCATTACCTGATTACTATAAAACAAAGTGTGAGTTTTCGGGGGAGGATGCACCCTGAAAAGTTTTAATTTACGAATTCGAAATGGCCGACAATCAGCATTATTTACCTCGATAGGCCTGATATCAGGTAAACCGTGCTAGATAGCTAGACCATTACTATAAAACAAAATGTGACGTTTAGAGAGAGGATGCCTTTAAAAAACTTTCGACTCAATCGAATTCAAAATGGCCGCCTATCGGCCACTATTTACTTTCACATTGCTGATATTTGGTAAACCGTGTTAGATAGCTGGGCCATTACTATAAAACAAAATGTGAGATTACAAGAGAGGTTGCATCTTGAAAAAAATTGACTCGATCAAATTCAAAATGGCCGCCTATCGGCCATTATTTACTTTCACATAGCCGGTTTTTAGTAACCGTACTAGATGGCTAGACCATTACTATAAAACAAAATGTGAGATTTCAGGAGAGGATGCATCTTGAAAAATTTTGACTTGATCAAATTCAAAATGGCCTCCTATCGGCCATTATTCACTTTCACATGGGCGATATTTGGTAAACCGTGCTAGATGGCTAGACCATTACTATAGAATGAAATGTGACATTTCAGCTGAGGATGCATCTTGAAAAATTCCGACTCGATCAAATTCAAAATGGCCCCCTATCGGCCATTATTTACTTTCACATGCCCAATATTTTGCAAACTGTGTTAGATGTTAGTCTATTACTATAAAACAAAATATGAGGTTTCGGGGGAGGGATGCACCCTAAGTTTTTAACTAGTTTATATCGAATTCAAAATGACCGTAAATCAGCTATTAGTTACCTCGATTGGCCTGATATCGGGTAAACCATGCCAGATAGGTAGACCATTACTGGGATACTGATTAGGATCATTAATTTTAATGGAGGTTTGCAATCTCTGACAAAAACTGTCTAGTTCTTATCTTACTCTTAGACTGAGCTTCTTAGACCTAGTTGTCTTGCGTCTTGATTTTTGACCTAGCCTAGTACTACATTAAAAACCCTACACAAAATTGCTTAAATCAAATTCTAATTCGTCGCGGGAGCTCCTGGACTTATGTAGTCTTGTTTATCTTGTTTGATGACGTGGGTCTGGCGTGATGTAATTGTGGAATACCCGGTACTGACGGGCCACTATTAATTGCATTTTGGGGCCCTTGTGTCCCGCATATAATGAACAGTGGACTATACATGTACCTTTAATTCTAGATAAATATTTTTATTTCAGACTTTATCCAGATGATTGCAATTATGCATCCCGCTCCTTATCGGTCTAGAATTCCTGTGCCGCTTCCAAGGCCACCTGCAGATAGAATATTTTCAGCACCAAGTAAATTAGAGGAACTGAAAATCAGATACAGACAGCAACTGAGAATAGAGAAAGAAGCTAAATTAAGTGAGCTCTCACAGCAGAACAGGCTTCCCTCATCTGGTAAGAGAAAGGAATCTGGAAGGTCTAATTTAGTGAGAGATTTTTTCAAGGAGAGAAGACATTTGAGTGATACAGGTTGTGTACCAGATATCAAGCAACATTATGCTCAGAAAAAAAGAGAAGTCACCGATAATACTTATCATTCCAAAAATGTGAGACCACCAGTTTATAAGAAGAACAGTGCTGGTAGAGATAAAGGGAATCCCCTGTTGCCAATAAACAATAATACACAGCGTAAGGGTGTTAATATCTACAGCACATATACAATTAACAGTAGTCCAGCACGTAGAGCAAATAGTGCAACATCACCTGAAAGTCCAGTTGTCAATGATAGCCCAACTCCAAAGCCACCACCGTTTGACAAAAAAGCCAAGATTGCTCATCCTTACAGAAAAACTCCCCAAAAAACACCTCTGGATGATAATGACCAAGTCTCCTCAGATTTAGAATGCCAAACAAATTCTGTACAACATGCAAAGGTGATAAAATCTGGACTACAAAAACAAAGGCATTTATCTGACAGTGATGATGAGTGCACACAACCAATTCCTCCTAAAAAAAACAAGCAGATTAGCTACTCGAAATGGAAAGAAGAATCAAAACAAAATAATCCAGAAACACCAAAGAAATTGACAGATTTTCAAAAGTGGCAGCTTGACCAGAATAAAACAAAAGATGAAAGACTCAAAAAATTTCGTGAAAGACAGAGATTGGCATCAGAAACTGAATATGGGTATTTAGTAGATGATGGTGATGATGATGAAAGCCCAGATAGTCGTGAAAGTCCATCTAAGACATCAGCAAGATTAACTCGTCGGACCCCAGTAACTCAACGTGAAAACTCATCAAGGATGTGTCGTACAGACAGCCAGCAATCTTCAAAGAGTAACCATCGCCCTGAGAGTGGACGTGTGAGTGAGGGTCGTATCGATGAAATCGAAGCTGAATTAAAAAGAAAAGAACAGGCTCTGATGGAGATGATAAAAAAGCAACAAGCAGAGCTTGTTCAGCTGAAAACTGAGCAAGATGAGTCAGATGAACAGGTAAGTTTACTGCAGGTTTGCCGAAAACATAATTAAATCACTCATGAAAGCTTAAAATGCAATTACATCTTTAAGTTAAAGAAAAAACTTCCATTGTATTTTCTGAATCTACATGTTAATTTTTTTAAAGAATAATAAACAATATATATCTAAATATCACCTGTAATAGGAGCCCATGTCACTTTCTAAGTAGAACAGTCTTGAAATCCGTCTGCCACTGAAGGGTGCTTAAAGTGACTCTACTACAGAAGAAAACCCTAATTTGTCTCCAAAATAGAGGACATATATTAACCCTTACAACGCTGAAATATTTTATATAAACCATGGAGACCAGAGGGGTTTTTTCAATTTGAAATCATCATAAATATCTTAGTTATCTTTTTCTGCTTCATTTGAATATACCTATGTTATGGGTCTACGGTCATTAGAAATAGTTTTACTCTTACAGTGCGGGGATCAACTTTGGACGTCAGAACCTGACGTCTAAAGTCTATCCCCGCGCTGTAGTGGTTAATGTCATTTGGACGCAGTTTGCACATGAACTCCTTGCAATTTCACTTCGCCATTAGATATATATCGTGTATATCATGTTTGGGATAATGGCAGGTATATGTGGTATCATGTTAGAAATGAACAAAACAATATGCTATATTTCCAATGTTACTGTAGTTTTATTATTGTTATAACCTTTACTCCTTATTTTAAAATAATGATGACTGTTTTAGGAGAGGCTGGAGGAAGAAAAGAGAAGGAAGAGAGTGGCTGAGCAAAAAGAAAGGCAAAAACGCTTACAAGACACAAGAGAACGAGCTCGAAGGCAATCAGAGTCGGAAAGTCCACAAAGAGAAAACAGTTATGTAGATGACAGTAAGAAAAACAGAAGACCAGTGTCAAGAAAAAACTACACACCTAAGAAACCACACAGTGCAAAAAAGAAGGTCTCGTACAAGCCATCAACAGTCATATCAGAGCCTAATGAAAATACAGAGTTTTACATCAACGTGATAGCAGCTGACCCTGATGCTCAACAGTCTGATATTCATCTAGTCCGATGTGAAAATTGTGGCAGGAAGTTTGCAGAAGAAAGAATTTCCAAGCACAGTAAAATATGCAGCAAACCCCAGAAAACACGGAAGGTTTTGGATCCATCTAAGATGAGAGTGGCTGGAACGGATATGGCTAAATATGTTGATTCATCAAAGGCTTCTGGTGGTCAACGTAAACCAGTAAGAACATTTTAACATCAATTATATGCAGATTCCTCAAGTTTTCAAACAAAGATTTTGGATGAAATTTGACTTGCTTTGTTTACAAAATTATATTTTATGTTGAAATTATTAATTAGCTACCAATCTAATGTATGTTATAACCTATTCACTTCTTGCTATCATTTCATGGTTTGTAATAGATAATAATCATATAATAGTCATAGTAATTGACACATATACAGAAGTACAGTTAATATTTTATACCACTTTTTACTAGTTATAAGATTTATGTCCGATTTGTGATTTTTTCATCATAGGCTTTAGGCATCTATTAATATTATACCCTGTTAAAACTTTTATATATTTGTACATGTATTTATTTAATACCAAATTTTGTTTTAGAAAAAAAACAATTGGAGGAAGAAACATGAAGATTTTTTAAAGACAATTGAATATGCCAGGAAGGTGACACAGGCTGAAGCTGAGGGTACCTCTTTGGCTAATTTACCCCCACCTCCAGCCTCTGAAAATCCT
This sequence comes from Flabesymbios commensalis, assembly GCA_964017125.1. Lineage (NCBI taxonomy): Eukaryota > Metazoa > Annelida > Polychaeta > Terebellida > Flabelligeridae > Flabesymbios > Flabesymbios commensalis. Next base: position 64,583,575 of record OZ024906.1, on the reverse strand, counting down.
GACTATGTACCGTGCCCTCACTGCCAGAGACGATTCAACCCTACCACTGCTGAAAGACACATACCAAAGTGTAAAGATATAAAATCTAGACCCTGTCCGCCTAAAAATAAAAAAGGAAACCACAGATATTGAATATATATATAATGATGTATATGTAAGGGGTATATGATTATGATCCAACACACCACGAGCCGGGTTATCATGATAACCCGGGTTACCATGATAACCCAGGTAACCCCATGATGCCACCATTTTAAATAACCCGTGTAAATTATGCTATGATAGCATTTTGTTGTGGTTTACAGACCGGAAAGTTGTAGTAACTCTTTTAGCCCCCATGATTCATTAAAGCATCGTTTTACATTTTTCACAGCCATTGGTTTTAGAAGACAATTTTCGATAAAATTGTTCTACGAATACATGGTTATTTTCTTTAATATATCACCCACATCAAATCATCTTCATCCACTATCAGTCCAGAATTGCGACAGCAATTCGTGGCTTGTAGTGGATGAAGATGACAATGTAAATTCAGGCTTGAAAGGGTTAATTGACAATTTTAGAAGAAGGTTCGCCGAATATAACTTGGATTCTGTTGCATTGTGTGAAATTCTCTATTTTGGTGGACAATTTTTGGGGATTTTTTTATCTCGTTAACCCTGGTCACAGTATCTCAAAAATTAAATAAATAGGTCGGAAAAATGGCTGACAGTAACACTTTTACCCGGGTCGGGCGTGATTGATCATATACCGGTACATAGGTATATTATTTCATATCATCCATTATGATCATTCTCATATACCAGTGTATTTTATTGCAGACTACAAAGCATGCTTGTATGTGAAAGACTGTATGGCATTGTATTTGTAAAAAATGTACAAATGCATTTTTACAGATTGTCCAGGTTAAACCTTGTTTGAAAATTCAACTTGTCCATTTTGTTCTATGCGTTGTATCGCATCGTTGTATGCGGATACATTCTCTTCTTAGAAGTATGTTAATGGCCTTTTGCTGGCTCTCAGACACAATTAACCATTCAACATTATCCCTTGAATTTAAAGTTTAGATTGTTGATTACATGTTTAATTGTACTAAATTTACCATCTCTATACACAACTGATATTATTATGGACATTTTTTCTAACTCACCAATTATTATAGTACAAATTATTTTGCTGCTTATGTTTTTAATGTCTACAGATAATGTAGCTCAGCTTGGTTGAAAAATAGTAGTGGTAGAATTAGTCTTGTTGCAGTCCTACCATTGCAAAATCTGTGCTATAAAAGGTGCTTAAAATCTGAAGAGAACCCTAAATGATAAATGATTCTTGGTTATTAGCATTAGAATAGGTTGCCGTTTTGTGTTGATAATTTACTGTTTAGTGAGCATGGTGAGGAAGGTAGTTTGAATTAAAGAACAATTAGATAAATATTATATAATCCCTTTTGATAGAGCTAAACCATATTCTTCTGCAGATTGTATGTGTCAAGGCTACATTTGTGGAGATGCTTCATCTTTGTAATTTCTAAATATTTTACTTGTAATTACAAAAAACAATATTTACGTTAAAACTTTTGTTGTGCATTCCAGAGTACTACTATTAGGGATGAATTAAAACTTCATTTGGTTAACTCCAAAAAAATTAGTCTTGAAACTAAATTTTCTACTTAACTCTAATATGATGCTGTACATGTATACATTTGTAGGCAGCTGTCATTTAACACCTGTAGGTAACTTTCTTTGTCTCAGAACTGATATGTGCACATGACATGAAGCCACTAAATTTATTTTGCTTTCAAAATGTCACTTAATCCTTTAATTTCTGTATCACTATATTTTGATCAATTCGATTTGAACCAGAAATTGTTAAAAAAAATATTGAATATCGTTAAATAAGTAATTATGCAAATAATGATAAATAACCATGCATGCATATTCTGAACATTACACAAGTTATCTAAATGTTTTCTCAATTATTTAGTAATTGAAGCTGTGTATTGAAGCAAATGCAACTTTAATCCAATTTGACGTGATCTTGGGCCAACATGAAATTAGCATTGGGTAACTATTCTGAGTGTAGGCTTCTGGGAAATATACCACCATGGCAGTTTAGGTAATATTATCGTGGATTGCAGAGAAATGCTCCCAATGTGTCCAGATATGTGTCCTGTTTTGCCTAATTTAGTGTTTAAAAATCAGTTCAATTTACATTTCTTACGAGTAAAATGATGCATTCCTTTAGATTTTGTGCAAAACCATTGTATGATTATGCTTATAAATGATTATCACAATCTTGATCTTACATTGAATCTTACATAAGTCTCCTGTAAGAAGACAATATCATCTCCTTAAGATTATATGAACACCTTTGATGATGAAAGTTGAGTTTTATTTCTTGACAAATTGTGCTTATAAAAAAAGCTACACATTTATAGTTTAATGCTCATAATGCACAAGCAATAATATTGCAATTGCAAATAATTGTACTGTATATGAGGTTTATACATGTGTTGCTTGTTAACTATTACAGATAAATTTAACCCTTGTGCTGCTGAATTGTTTCGTTCTATTTATCATACATTTGAAGCTGGAATTGCTGACGCAATTTCCAGCTTCAAATGATGGAAAATATTTCTAATTATAAATTTAGTTATTGAATTAGGTGAGCATCTATCGCAAACTCATTAACCCTTACAGCGCGAGGACTGTCTTTAGACGTCAGAATCTGACATCTCTGACGTCCGATTCTGCATGACGTCTTAAAGTTGATCCCAGCACTGAAAGATTAAAAATATTTCTAATGGCCGTAGACCCACATAGGTATTCAAATGAAGCGGAAAGACCTAACTAAGACATTTATGATGATTTTAAATTGATAAAACCTTTGGTCTCTTGGTTTATATAAAACATTTCAGCGCTTCAACAATGGGTTGGTCAATTTCAGTGACATTTCAATTGCTCTGTAACATGCAGGAAAACATAATATAGGCCCCAAGCAGCACAAGGGTTAATGTATGCTATTTGCAGTGTTATCCATTATAATACAACATGTCCAGAAAGATTATATATTTATGCTATGCAATTTACCGCAACTTGGGAAACAGTGCTAATGGTTATTTTTTTAATTTCAGTTAGATAAAGAGATCTAACATATAAATATATATTATCTATTGTTGAATTCTCACCTCAAAGTGAATGACTTTGTGAATCTGTTTTACGCAATAATTTTTGTTACATTCAGGGTATAAAATAACGATGACTGGATATTGTTTGATCAGCTTGTTAATTATTTCATCGATCCTGAGTCATACTTTGCGGCAATGTGACAAATGAGGTTGTGCCAAATATTTTGTCGAATAAATTTATTTGTTATCATGCTAATTTAAAACTAGCTTGGCACCACAATCATAATTTTTTGAGTTCATGAAAATTGATTATATCTGAATGATTTGAATTCGAATATAATCTGATAATTAAATGTCAGATTATCAGTCTTATCTAATTATAGATACCTTTTTAATTAACTGTGATAGATAGACAATTTATTGAATCCAGTTGTTTCAATGTCTAAAAAACTGTTTCGCAAAAAATATCTGTGATAAATTGTGAAGTCATTGGGATTGTTTATACATATTATATACCAATACTGTGACAGATTTTTTTTCTGTCGTTTCAGTTTTATTATGCATTGTTACATTTCTTATTTAGAATGTCTACTGCACAATTGTAAATAATACAGTAACGTCTTTTAATGCTATTAATATTGTGATATCTTGCCAAATACTATTTCTTGCATGTATAGATTATTTTAAATGATTGGTTCTGAAAATTCAATTTTTTCCCATTACCACAAATAACATAGTTTTTTCATTACAATGTCATTCACTTGAAAACTACATGAAATCTAATTTGTAGTGATGGAGGATGTTTTCACTGCACTGTATTTTTGTAAGTGAACATTTTTTTGTTGAGAATATAGTTATATTATTGTTATTTCTATTGTTAATTCTATATTTCTATAGCGTATCATTACTGCGTGCTGTCATGCACATTACAGTAGCCATAACGATGGCATCAACTGAAATCTACATCATCTTATTATACAATAAGAATGTAATTTTAACATAAAAGGTCCCTTATTTGAAAATCCAAAGGGTACATGTACCCTTTGGATTTTCAAATAAGGGACCTTTTATGTTAAAATTAAATTCTTATTGTCTAATGCTGCATGGGATACCATTGTAAAGTGTTTGTTCCCCTTGGCGTTCACCAATATTCATCCCCAATCTAACAATAATTTGTATATGGTCATTAAATAAATACAATGCTGGGGGAATATGAAACATTTTTGTTATTGCAAGCTTCTAAATTCAAACAGTCGTATGTGTTGTCATGGGAGTAGAAATACACCAGTATTCAGGGGTGGTTTCTGCAAAAATTTAACCCTTGCACCCATAGTCGTTTTTAATCTATTTTATAGGCCAATCAAATCACTGTTATTGGGAATGAAATGTGTGTTTAAACATCAACATTTGCTAATGTTCTGTATCAAATTAGACTCGGACTCAGAATTATTTATTTTACTTCACCAACAAATTATACAGGATTTTCAGCATTGAATGTAACAGTATTTCTTAAATTAAAGAAATATGAGTAATTTTTATCCACTTGAAATTGCGGGTTGCGTTAATGAGAGTTCAAGAAGGCGAAAATTTAAATATAATTTTAATAAGATATAACTTAGAAACGGGTTGAATCAACAGGAAATAAATTGTGTAAGTAAATTATACTTTGTATGCATTCCTATCACAATATTTACTACGCACACATGCAGCTTGTATTGTTGGACCAACACTGCAGTCTCATTGTTAGCACAAGCCTTGCAGATGCATGTTGCCCCAATATCGATAGTGTATTTGGGTCGCATGCTAGCTTGAAGTGAAAGAAATAGCAGGCATAGTAAGCTAAAACAACATGATAATTAATTTACACAATAATGATTTGAAAATTTTAATTAACACTTTCAGGCCTAAATTTACCATTGTCATCTTCATCCTCTACAAGCCGCGAATTGCTGTCGCAATTCTCGACTTGTAGTGGATGTAGATGGGAGGCAAATGAAAAAAAGTTATTGTTATTATTCAATTCAGTTACATGAAATTTTCGTTCCAAAAACCTCTAGGTTTTAGGAAATCAAGTCATTCTTCAGAGATGCAAAATGATGCTTTGATGCATCGTGTGGGCTTAAAGGGTTAAAGAACTTAGCGGGCGAAGGGTTAAATACCATGCAGAAGGACACTATAGGAAGGTATTGTAAAATTTATTTATTTAGGACAAAAATCAGTGCCAGTTGTAATAAAAAAATTACCTAGTATTCAGATCTTGAATATATAACATGTACAATTAGCCATACTCAAATGAATTGCATCTCCCTTAACACACAAAAATGGATTTAAATTTGTGGAAACTAGATACATCTGACTTCGAACAGACATTTTTTTAAATAACGTAAATAAACTACTACTGCTATTAAAATTGTGGTCCGAATGTTTGAATTTGGTCCGTGACGAAGTAATTGTATGTTCAGATTTTTTATTATAAATTGCTCACTTTGAAGAGCTGAGTAATGAATACCGGTACAATTTTTTTGTCAAGTTAAAGTTTTATGATATATGTTTATTATGCTTATAATGTGTGTAATTTTTGTTTCTTTACATGTTATTATAACTAAAATTATTTATTAAGATGTGCAAAAGCAAAAATGTATTTACATGGGTGTGTCAATAAAATATAGTTTACACTAGCTGTGTCACCTTTCTTCAACTGTATAATGTTTACCACAATGCATGTCTTCTGCTATATTAATTACATTTTTACAACAAATCGAACTTGTGTTGTCACCTTGATATTAAAGGCTCATTATAACTAAGATGATGCTATGATAGCAAATGACACTATCTATTACTGCCACAATAAAGCTCTGTACATGTCTTACTGAATGTGATACTGAAAGCTATAATATTGAGATCAAAATTCAAGGAAAAAGACCACATTTTTTTAGTAATGTGGTTTACAGATGTGACGTTCCTAATTTGTCCACTAATGGAAAAAATAAAAAGTGACAATCACAGATTTTTTGTTCCTTCCATTTCAATTGTGTGGAATACACCCCTAAAAACTTAAGAAAAACACCTTTTTTGTGGGGACTTATATACCATTTCCTAAGATAAAAATACCATTATTATTGTATTATTATTCTGAAACTTTCTAAAAAGTATTTTATTTTTTCCCTGTCATCAGCTCTAACGATTCTCTAAAAAAAAATCTGTAAACCACATTATCTAATTCGTGTGGCCTTACCCTGTAAACACAAACATTTGTTCATCGTATAGCATTTGTGCAATGTTGGACCAACGTCAAAGAAATTGTGCCGTCGTACAAATGTTATACAAATGCGTTTGCTGGGTACCCGGTATGGATGACATAATTGTATAATCAATGTGTGAAATGATTCAGTCTTTAATTTTTTTGTAAATCTCTCATGATAAAGACATCAATCAACTGCTATATTTTTTAAGAGATGAAGATTTATTCAAACAATTTAAAAAAAAAAAATTCTGACTAGCATTTAGAGGATTCCGATACTGTTTTTTTTTGTTTTAGTACAGTGCCGTCTATTTGAGCAAACATATATATTGTGCTCATATGGATAAGGTTTTATACACTATTACATTATGGACTTGTTTTTGAAAAAATATATATAAAGTTGAGGCTCGGAGTTCTAGTCGCACAGTTTGCTTGGGCAAGCCAGATCATGCTCAATGATACACAATTCTTACTGGCTTGATATAGACCTATATGTTGTGAATTTAGTGATATCCCTGTGGTATTTATTTCCATTTAGTATGTTTGCAACTTTTGCAATTATTTGTGATAAGCAGTAATTAAAGTGCTACTTTAAATTTGTACTCACTTGAAGCTGTGATCCACAATTTCGAAGTTGTAAAAAATTACCTACATATGTAATGTACCGTATAATTTGAATCAAAAGATATGCCAATCTCCATATAATGTACTGTTCACTTCTTCAATTATTGTTTGGAGGACAAATAACAAAACTGATTAGCAGTTCTTGTATTACATAATATATTTTTTATAAAACTAAAAGTCTAATTTTATATCATAAAATTAAGCTTTTAGTTTTATAAAAAATGTTATATGTCCTTCACATTGATTTCTTAGTCACATTTTATTACTTTGTCAATGACTTTTAACCCGTTTGTGACGAGCCCCGGAGATCTCCTTGATTTAGAGAGACCATTCAGATACGAGCCCCGGAGATCTCCGGGTTTGATTACATGAGATAACTATGACGTCATAAAATAATCTCGTATCAGAAGCAGCTCAGTAGCATAATAATCTCGTGTTCAACGGGTTAATTGATGAAAAAAAAAACAAGCTGAAAACTGCTGAGGACAAGTCTTTTTACAATTAAAATGGAAGCAGTTGTAATGTGTTGTTGAAACATGATATTCTATGAATATTGGCACATTGGCACCTCATTGTAATCAGTATTCAAATATATTAAAACAGTTGGTGATCAGATCTTTTGTAATAGTGGCATGTTTACTTCAACAGTGCCAGTACACAAACTTCCCATAGTAAACAAATGTATAAAATGAAAGCTTTTTTCAAAATGATTTTTGTATACCCATATGTGCACTGAGTTATTGTTATGTACAGTACAAGCTGCTTCTACTCTGTGATATACCCACCATTCTTAGTACATATGTATGATGTAAGAAGCAACAATCAAACTAGAAAATTAACTGTCATGGTACGAATGACCCTTGTGCTGCTGAATTATTTGTTTATATTTTTTATTCATTTAAAGCTGGAATTGCTAACGCAATTTCCAACTTCAAATGACGAAAAATATTTCTATTTTTTTAAAATAGATATCTCCCAAATACATGTATACCCAATTCAGTGACTTTTTGTTAGCTCCCGCCGTGAGACGGAGGAAGCTATGGACACCTCTTCTTTTGCCTATAATTTTGCAAGAAAATAAGCTAGGATAAAAAATTTTGGTATGTGGGCTACTTCCAGGTGGATAATAGACAGGTAGAATATTTTTAATCGAAATTCAATATGCAAGGTCGCAGAGGAGAAAATGATGATGTTACGGCGTTGGGCCGTCCGTGAATATTTCGTTTCCGGAGCATATCTCTGAAAGTACTTGTCGGATTGTCTTCAAATTTTACACACAACACCTCTAGGGGTTCTAGTTGTGCCTTTTGGGGTACATGAACTTTCACCTACTTTTGGTTCAGAACTATGACCTATTTAGACGTATTGACACACACTTCGTTTCCGGAGCAGATCTCGAAAAGTACTGGGCCGATTACAGTCATATTGCACATATATGTTCTCTAAGGTCCCTAGTTGTGCGTTTTCAGGGTTTTTGGACCTTGACCTTAAAGTTGACCCAGCACTTTGACCTAATTTATAACATCGGTAAATACAACTGAAATATTTTGCGGAATATCATGAAAACCGCTCAAGATAGCTACACCATTACTATAAAACAAATTGTAAGGTTTCAGGAGGGGATGCATTTTGAAAAATTTCAAGTCGATAAAATTTAAAATGGTCGCCTATCGGCCATTATTCACCTCGACAGGCCTGATATTGCGGAGTATCATGAAAACCGCTCAAGATAGCTACACCATTACTATAAAACAAATTGTAAGGTTTCAAGAGAGGATGCATTTTGAAAAAATTCAACTTGATCAAGTTTAAAATGGCCGCCTATTGGCCATTATTCACCTGGACAGGCCTGATATTGGGTAAACCATGCTAGATAGCTAAATCATTACTATAAAACAGAATGTGAGATTTCAGGAGAGGATACATCTTGAAAAAATTCGACTTGAACAAATTCAAAATGGCCGCCTTCCGGCCATTATTCACTTTCACATGGCCGTTATTTGGTAAACAGTGCTAGATGGCTGGACCATTACTATAAAACAAAATGTGACATTTCAGGAGAGGATGCATCTTGAAAAATTTCGACTTGATAAAATTTAAAATGGCCGCCTATCGGCCATTATTCACTTTCACATGGCCGTTATTTGGTAAACCGTACTAGATTGCAAGACCATTACTATAAAACAAAATGTGAGATTTCAGGAAAGGATGCACCTTGAAAAATGTTGACTTGATCAAATTCAAAATGGCTGCCTTTAGGCCATTATTTACTTTCACATGGCCAATATTTGGTAAACCGTGCTAGATGGCTAGACCATTACTATAAAACAAAATGTGAAATTTCAGGAGAGGATGCATCTTGAAAAATTTAGACTCGATCAAACTCAAAATGGCCGCCTGGCCATCGGTCATTATTTATACTTTCACATGGCCAATATTTTGCAAACTGTTAGATGCTAGTCCATTAATATAAAACAAAATGTGAGGTTTCGGGGGACGATCGAATTTGAAATGGCCGTAAATCAGCCATTATTTACCTTGATTGGCCTGATATCGGGTAAACCGTGCAAGATAGGTAGACCATTACCGGGATACTGATTAGGATCATTAATGTCAATGGAGGTTTGCAATCTCTGACAGGCTTAGTTCTTATCTTCCTCTTAGACCGAGTCTCTAAGACCTAGTTGTCTTGCGTCTTGATTTTTGACCTAGCCTAGGACTACATTAATAACCCTACACAAAATTGTTTAAATCAAATTCTAATTCGGAGCGGGAGCTCCTGGACTTATGTAGTCTTGTTTGATTTGAAAATGGCTTGAGAGCGTATATACAAGGACCTGCACAAGGGTTAAAATAGTGCAGGCCCTACTTCATTTGCTCCTTGTAATATAATTACTCGCACAAACTATAAGACCAGTTGAAATAAAACATTTGCCGTGGCTTAATGAAGATACATTTTAAACTTCGTTTTGACAAAGAGAACTATAGTGATGTAGTTTTATACGCAATAAAATTGTTTTCTGTATCCGTGTGTTTATTCTTTGTCCTGCGAAAAAACACATTCGAAAAAAGTAAAACTTTAAATATAATTATATACTTTTCAAATGGCACTAGCGGCAATCTTTCAAAATGTTCGATCAGCAATTATTAAAATAGTCAAAAGTCCCAGAAATGAGCTTTCCGTGAGATATAAAATAACAAATCTTTACATTAGGCTAGACAATTATGAGAAGTAGACCAAAAGCTCATCGGGTGAAATGTTGACTCAGCAGCCATCTTTGAGATAAAAAACTTACAATGGTAATCGGGGTGGGGGTCCTTGTGCAGTGGTTAAAGCTTCCTGCTTAGAAAGTCGGGAGATCGCGGGCTCGAAACCAACTCTGGCATTCAAGTTTCAAAGAAACAAAATGTTTCTTCCCGCTCACTCGTAAAAATTCAATATTGTGGGGAGCCTCTGTGACTGAGAGTTAACGTGCTCGGCCTCAGACCGCCAGGGCTCGAACTTCGATTTCTGTGTCTGAAGGCCATGTCATCTCGCCATCCTCAGGAGGTTCTCCTGGCCCAGTTTAGCCTACATGTGCACAAAGGTGGCCTAAAACCTCATTCATTTCATTTTGCAATGGTAATCAGACTTCAGGAATGCGATTGCCAATGTATACAAATCATCCAGAAAGTCGGGTGAAGTCCATTTGGTTAAATGGTATGCAATATGGCTGATGGCGGCCATCTTAAATTGCATGATTCAGTGGCTTTACGCCGCGGATTTTGACAAACAACCCTCCGGGCACACGACGTTGTTGCGACGTTAAGTCAACGTCAATGATGTTGATTTAACGTCACAACAACGTCGATCGACGTGTGCACAGTGAGAATGTCTTGAAAAATTGATGTCCATGATGAATAGTCATACATGTCAAATTAAAAGAGAAACGCCCCATACACAGTGTACGTACGTGCAATTTAAAAGTAGTCAAGCTCCACATTAGTAAATCAATTGGTTGAAAGTCAAACGGTTGAAAGTTATGATATGATGGCGGTCATCTTAGAATTCGGCTTTAACGGCCAAGCCATTGATTGGCAATGTGAAAATTGAACAATTATCAAATAATGATACAGGCATGCATCTAACACATTTTTCCGGCGATCAGCTGATGAGGGAAATCTTATACAGCATTACAAAGTGACACAATCAGACCAAAAATCATCAATTGTATTTTGGCTACCTGATACTATGTATTAGGCAACAGGATGACATTGTGAAGTGTGTGTTTGCCCTGGCGTTCACTATTAAAATTTAAAAGCGTTGTGCAATTCTAGTTTATGGACATTTCGAAACCTAAAGAACACATCAAGGAGCCAAAATAAAATTATAATTTTGGCATAATTGAATGGCTTAACGATTGAGAAATGATAATGTCTAAATGGCCAATAGCAACCATCTTGGATCCTATCTGAAGTAAGACACCAAAACAGTAATCAGACCCGGCATTGAGTTTTAGATCTATTTTCTAAATCAATTGGACAATGGTTGGAAAGTCTTTCAGGATATAGTTATATAGTTATATAGGCTATAGTTCAGGATATATATTATAACGGCTTTGCGCCCCAAATTTTAAAAAAACACCTCCTGAAATATCAAATCAAAAGAGGAGCTCTCTTTTTACAAGGTCATGCAGTGTAGTGTAGCAGCAAAGTGACCAAAATTTGAGTCAACCTTCTACCAAGAAACAACATCACTTATCATATACCGTTGGAAACGAAATTTTGGACAAATTTGACATTTTGACCCTTTGTGCACTATGGTATAACATATTATGTGACCTATATATATTTGGATCTCATACCTTACAAAACAAACAGAAGATTCATTAGCAGCATCCTTATTTGCTTTTTAACACGTTGGGATAATATCCCATATGATGAGAAGCTAATGAAAAAATTATAAATTAAATTTAAAGACCCTTTCTCTTCAAAAGCACCAACATGATTGAAGTTTAAAGTGCTCCAAATGTATTTACATTGTAACCATGTGTTTAATTATGTTGTAAGAATCCTCATAAGTGTTATCGTAGGCGTCTTCAGATAATCTCACTATATAAATAATTTAATTGAAAGTAAAAAGAATGACCCTTTGTGTACCACAGCACAGCATACCAGGCCCATTATTTGCCTCTTCAATTAGATTCTGATTTATTAAACACAATAGGAATATTTTCACACCTCACCCATGATGTTATCTACTCGATAGCATCATTATTATGAGAACCTGGTCTTTAGAAAGACCAGTTTTAATATAGCCACCATTTGCCTGCAAAGGAACACAAATATAATTGTTTTTATTTTAACAATTTCGTAATCTATAGAATATTGAATTATCAAAAAAGTAATACAAAATCCTTATTAGCTTTACAATATGCACATTGAAATTATGTATCTTACATATAAAGTATATGAAAAAAATTAAATTAACCCTTTGTGTACACAATTCCATCATATATTTATTTTGATTTGTTTGAAAACGTACATAATTCACTTTTTCAGCATTTAGAGCTGGTATTTAATTTGCTATGATGGTATTGATATTTTGATTAGACAAGGTACATAAAATAAGATAAATAAGATAAGATACATCAAAATTAATGTAAACAACCATTTGTATTCAAAACAAAACAAACATGTTGTTCTATCCGTATTATATCTATATAATAGACATTTGAAATTCTATATCGCATATATAAATATCTGAAAACAAATTTGATGTTTGCCAAAAAGGATATCTTACTTAAAATGATTTTCGTGTCATCTAAACTCTTTTAACAAAAGGTGTTTTCGTCGAAAACAAATTAAAATAAATTGTTAAAAATACAACTTATTACTACTAATAATCAGGAGGCTAATGCATGTACGTAGACTAGACTGTATCTGCAAATTATGAAAGACATCTCAGGGTATGAAATATGGGTTACCATTTTCTCAACTACGGTTTTTTTTATGAAGAGCTTAATAATTTGACCGCCTTATTTGTGTGCTAAGGGCAGAAATGCTGTTATTTGCCATATTTTCTGTTCAATTTTTGGTAGATTTGAACAAAGTGACATTCAATATTAGGTTATAGCCATCAAGGGGCCCATTGAACACTGTTTAAAACGCCACTGTTTAAAACGCAAATTTATCATACATGATCATACGATTATCCCCGAAATCTATTAAAACTACAAAAATAATATATCCTGTATTTATAATCACCTGTTTCCATCACTTTCGGTTAGAGTGGTGCAAAATGGCATAGATGAAGCCATGTGTGTTAGATAGAAATTAGTGAGGGAAAATGGTATAAAGGGAACTTTTCATGTTACTTCTATATTAGATAGATATTAGGGTGGCGTAAAATAGAATAAAGGGCATTTTCTATGCTCCGCCTACAATATATAGAGGTTAAAGTGGTGGAAGATATCACAAAGGGAACTTTCCGTGCTCCTCCTATAAAGATTAGAGTGGTGGACTTTTGCATACTGTGCAGGTAACTTTCCGTGTTCTTCCTACCCTAGATAGAGATTAGAGTGGCGGAATATGGCATAAAGGGAACTTTCCGTGTTCCGCCTACACTAGATAGAGATTAGTGAGGTGTAAGATGGCACAAAGGGAACTTTCCGTGTTCCTTCTACACTAGATAAAGATTAGTGTGGTATAAGATGGCTCAAATGAATGAATGAAATGAAAACTTCTATAGCGCCTAACTCTTCGGAGGGCCGAGCTCAGAGGCGCAATCCATCCTTATCAAATTCCAAAGAAGAGTCGAGGGAAATAAGCATGGTCGTCATCAGGGAGCCGGGACGCAGAGGAGCTAGGGCGGAAAAGCCAAATCGAAGAAATGCGTTTTAACAGTTTTCTAAAAGAGGAAATATTTTTAGCTACACGAAGGTGTGCAGGCAGTAAATTCCAGAGAGTAGGACCAGAAACAGAAAAGGCACGCGCACACAAAGGGAACTTTTCGTGTTCCTTCTACACTAGATAGAGGTTAGTGTGGTGTAAGATGGCACAAAGGGAACTCTCTGTGTTCCTTCTACACTTAGTCTAGATAGAGAGTGGTGGAAGATGGCATATACAGTCCTAGCAGCTAAAGGGTTATTTATATACAGGCCTAACAGCGAAAGGGTTAATTAATCACGGTTTTAGAAACACAATGGTCAATAGTATACGGTCCTAGCAGCACAAGGGTTAATTATATACGGTCACGATAGCACATTAGGTAATTACATACGGTACCAGCGACACAAGGGCTATGGCCCAGTCACACTGAGCCAGTTCGAAGAACGTTCCTGCCTGCTCTCAAAAAATTTCATGCAACGCGATGAGGACGGGTTGGAACGTGCAATTTTGTCTTTTACTACGACACAACACAGTTTGAAGTAAGTGGATTGCGATTGCAGACAGTTTGCACAACGCTCGCACAACGTTTAGAACGGAAATACGTTACGTTTAATGTAGTTAGCAAAATCTCACCATCCACATGTTACGGAACGTACTGGAGGGCGAGATCCTTCTAACTAGTTTAATGTCGTTCACAGGCCGTTCTTAACACGTTTTAATCCATCCTCTTGCCGTTTAAACCCGCTCTAGGCAGTGCTGGATCATATCATGAAGATTGTGAAATTGATATATTCCATGAAATATGACGGGAGATTACTTTTAGAATTACAGTTCCCAAGCACTATGTGTGAAAATATAGATATTTTCGTTCAAAATCGTACATTGAAGCGCATAAATGATGTTTTACACTTTTACATTTTAAGAGAACCTGTATCACTGATGTATCCAGGAACAAAATAAGGGGGTGCTTCGATATCTGAGAAGTCATTTGACAGAGCGAGCCCTGCAGTGGGAGGGGGGAAGGTTCGAGGGCATGCTCCCCTGGAAAACCATGAAAAATGGTGCGATTTCGGAATGAAGATCTAAATTATGAGAGCCTGACTGAAATTAATGAGATATAAAAATCATCACTCTGGTAATTAAGGGGGGGTTATAGTGTTCTAATGCCATAATAACGTACATCCCTGGATATGCCACATTTCTGTGTAGTGCTATGCTGAAGTTGACAGTTGACAGTGAATCTCTCCATTTATAAAGATTTTATTTCACCTTTCAAACACGATAAATTCTAGGCCTATATGAATTCGTGAAGGAATCAGACTATTGCAGTTTCATCACGACATTCACAGCTTCTTGTATATAGGCATAGGCTACTCATGATACTATGTATCGTCGGCGTAGAGTCAAAAGTGCGTATCTCCAAAATGCTAATTTTTCAGGAGAAGCAAAAAACTTCAGCATATTTGCAATTTGAATGTTTTCTCTGTCAAATTTCACACGAACCTGACCAATACGATTTAAATTATCATGTTAACTATTTTTTAAATGGAAATTGATTTTTCGCGCTGTAAGCACGAAAAATTGGAGATAGGCAATTTGTGCATGACGACATTGACATTGATTGATGGAGATAGGTAATAATACCAACCAAGTAGTACCATTGAAAAACGTTAGGATGGCGATATTTTTGGAAACTTTATGATTGAGAAACACAATAAAAACACAATCGAAACAAATTATTTAGTGTGTGTCGGAAGGACCAGCTCCATATAACGCAAGGGTGTACACAGGGGAGGGGGGTAGTGTCCTCTTGGGTCGCAGAACAACAATTTTGATGGCCTGCTGAATCTGAATTGGGTACGAAAAGCGTTAAAATTCAGGAGGAAGGCCTATATATTTCACATTTTCCCGGGTAGGAGGGCATGCCCTCGGAACCGCATTCCACCTAGCGTCTGGCACAAAAGGTTCTATAAGCCCCAAACCCCCATTAAGTCATGTTCCTCGTATATTGTCAGAGCAAGACGAAGGGCTAAGTAGGAAAAGGCTGACCAAAAGATAAACTTTCAAACATTTTAGAAAAAAGACTTACTGTTATTAGGAGAACATTTCTTGATGGATGGGGCTGAGACTGAAAATAGACTTAAACCATTGTTTTTTTCTGCGAGTCACTTCAAGATCACATCGTGATGACGATTCAAGTATTTCCACAATGATCATGTAGAATAGATCATGTAGATAGACATACATGTAGTACATGCACCAAGTTCCGTACTTCTAATACTAGTTACGTTTTAAGTATTAAAAAAAACAATGACATTTTTATCATGTCTATTCAGTCAATTCAAAGTATGTATCTATTGCAGAGTCTAACTTTATTGAAGAAAATTAACAACAACCAAATTGTCCTGCGCTACATGACAAAGTCATGCATGAACACATAAATACGAGTTTGTACTCGTCAGTCAAAACTGTATTTCTACCCACAGACGGAATCAAAACTTTAAACCCTAAGAAACGATCGTTGAATGCATAAACATCCCGAGGCAGAACAGATTTTAACTGCTTGAAATCATCATATAATTTTTTTCTTTTATTTTATGACACAGTCTGAATCGGCAAGTCAAAAATTTAAACTCTAAACAACGATCTCAGTGTATAACACACAAGAGCTACAGAGCTGCAAATCTTTAACAATAACTATATTTCATGCTTTTCGTTTACTGTACAATCAATAGTACAGGTGCTAAGGCGATGTGGAGTTCAGATTGTGATAAAAGCACCAAATTTCACACACGTGTACATTTTGATGTCTTGAATGAGATAAAATGAACACTCCAATCAATTTTGACCCGTAAAATGACCTATTTTGCATGTTTCACAATGGCCGCGAAATCAAATGGAATCGGGTTTCTTTAAGAAATCTAGATTTGTGTTCTGCATTTTGTGATTCAATTTGCTTCTATGTATTCTATAATTGTGTCTCAGTATTTTTTGATATATTTCTGATGCTTATTTAACCCGAAAACCGCCCGAATTAGCATAGCGGAATTATCATATACAAATATGTCATTAAAGTTATAATTTTAATTTGTACAGTTTATTTGACTGTAGACACCACTCAATTGAAGCTAAAATATCATGTAAGTAGTCAAATATCTGCCAATTTGGATAACGAAATTCAAAATGGCCGCCAACATGATCATATTTAAGAAGTTAGGTCAAACTATAATCTTCATGATAACAGTTTATTTCATGATTACACTACCTAATTTGAAACTAAATATCATGTAATTAATTAAACATCCGCGATATTTTTGTTATAATTATGTAAAGCGTTCTTCATTTTCTGACAAGAACACATCAAGGTACATTTTTTTATATAAGATGCCCGCACAAAACGCTCGTCAACTGTGTGTGGGATTGCATTCAAATTTGCAATGAGAGTTCTTAAGAAACTTTAACAATATGAATAACACAAATGTATTGAAAATAAACTAGGTTTGCACTTTTTTACTTAAAATTGTTGGTATAAATAACATTTTACACCATCATCAGTTTTGTTAATTAACATAAGAACAAGTACACGGTACATAGTGTAGGTCTAGCACGTTTATTCTCTTTTATAGGCAATATATTATATTAAACCTTCTTGTCTAGCTGAGATGCGGATTCCGGGGATAATGAACATACTGCGTTTGAAACTTAAGATACTTATTATTAATCCATCTCAAATTCCAGTTATGTCAACCTTTGAATTGGTAAAAAAGCCTCAGAGGGTCAGGGAGAGCCAATTTATTATAAAATATACTTGAAGCTTTAACTACTGTAATACTTTTGAAACCACCGGACAGGTACAGCTCAAGTTTGATGTAGAATACATATAGGAGAGATAACACATCATATATGAGAGAACAAACAGCAATGTGTATATCACAAGCTCGTAGCAGGCATGTCGGTCCAGGTGCTGTATTCTACCCCCGACCAATCGAAGAGTGGTTCGGCCTGTCACATGACGCGATCGGCTAATCACCGCCGTCATCCAGTTGTTATTTAAAATAGGGTGTAGAATAAGAGACTTCAGGGGGAATTGTGTCACCACAGCATCACCGTATATGTAGCTGGCTTTTTAAAGCTATCTGGAATTTGCGCACTTTCTGTAGGCCTAACAAAAGGCGAAATTGGTGGCCCACTATTGTGTATGTTTTTGTTGAAAATTCTAAAAATCGGGGACCCTTTACTTTGTAAGTCAAGCCTCGATCGCCTGTTAGCGGTTATAAACTTGAATATTTAGATATGGTATAAAGATGATAAGATATTATTGACGAAGATACAAAATATGCCAAAATTGACCATTTTCGTGAAATCACAAGATGTAATCACAATATCTTCATTCCACTTTGATCATGGCAGCCATTTTGAAAATATGCAGATTATGATAATTTACGTGTTTGGTTACATACGTTTTATCTTCAAGGAAGAAAATCATTTGCACATGCTGTTTGAGGCCATTTTGTAGAATAATCATAAATATATCTAAATATTATACTAAGATTCAGTTACACGAGTCATGGAAGTAGCCTGAATAAAATACGGAGAACAAATCGAGATTTGATGTGAACAAAAAAAACATTTTAGTTTTACTTTGCGGCCATTTTGAAACATGCAAATTAGGACATTTTACAGGTCAAAATCGAGTGGGGGTGTTCCTCTTATAATATTTAGGAGATGAAAAGGCACCTGTGTGTGAAATTTGGTGCTTTTATTACATTCTGAACACCATGGTGGATTTTTGGACCTTAGCACCTGTACTACAAGGGGTATGCAAAACACAACTACAGATGAGGCAATTCATCGTCTAATGCATGACTATCCTGTGTATGAATTAAATCCTGGTAATTTCGTGTTTTATAAATGAGTACAATGTTTATCCATTGAATCAGAATGAAGACAATGGTCATTATACTTTTGTCATGCCATTTTACTACAAACTCGCGCGAATCCTTACACATCATAGGCACTTTTGATTATTCATATTTCACTGCCTATGTCCACATTACACACAGAAATGGACATACGCAATTATGACTCTTCGTAAATGACAGATTCGAATTTTTGATTCTTCAGATCCTGTACATAGGCATTTTTGAATCTCTGCAAATTGAGCAGTTGGAGATACGCATTTATGAAAAACGGCCACAGACACGTAGCAACGTTGCTATGGCAACCAATATTTTTTCTCAAGGTGCCCCCTCTGGTATATTTTCAGAAAATTTGAAAAAGTCAAATTTGTCAATTTTGGAGATACGCACTTTTGATTCTAAGCCGACGGTATATTTGTTAGTTTAACACTCGATTAATCGTGTCCTGGTGACTTCATTTTGTATTATACATGTATTGCCAATTTAGTTTTTGTCCCGTACAATATAATAGTCACAGTTGCGCTCACACCAGACTAGGGTAATATACGTAGTTGACATGGGTAACGGATGCTACAATCTGCTTAGGCCTACTTGCCACTCCAAGAAGGACGATATAGTGCAGGAAAATGTGGATCAATTATTACTTTTAAGTTTATTTTGCCTGAGCTTGTGTCCTATTTAGGGGAACGAGGGTTGCTGTGTGCAGGAAACGGTTGACATTTCTGTACACCAGTCCTTATGAACATGTCAAATAAAACGTTTCAGGTCCTTAGGTTAAGTACTTTTGTCTTTAACAAGTGTTCAGAAATAATAATATTCACGATTATATTGGTGGTTTAGAGCTTAAAGGGTTTTGGTTGAAATAATGTTGGCCCAGCGGCGCAGACGGTGGCCCAGCTTTACATCAGCAATATCTGGTGTTTCTGGCGCCGGGATTTTAAAGGTCACCACCATAATGCAGCAGTCAGAAAAGACGGTACAATCACCCAATGTTGTTTCGATGACGGGCCAGCGTCGAAGACTGTGGGTCAACATTGAAACAGTATTGGTTGAATGCCACGTGTTTGCGCAAACTATACAACAGACCCGGTGATAGATTAGTGTTGCGTCAACGTTGTAGACGATTGGCCAGCATTGAACGAGCAATGGGCTGCAACGCTCGCCCAAGATTGAACCGGAATTTGGTGGGTAGGCCTACATCATCTGTTTCAGGTATATCGTATGCAAGTATTGAATGAATGTTGGCCAGCACCGGCGATGGTGTTGGAAGTAATACAATTCGAATACATTTAGGATTCTGGCCCATGAGCAAGACCAATACACAGTTGATTTTTTTTGTCTATATAGCACTCAAGCAGACTAAAGCCGGGCCTCGGGCCTCGGAGCTCGGAAACTCCTTTTCTAGTTATTGTTGCTATTAGGCCTATCTGTTGATATCATTTGTCCTGTGGAAATAAAGGGGGTTATATATTTTATCACTGTGTTCACCCGGTTTTGGCATGATGCTGGCACGTGACAAATGGGTCGATGTTGTTTCGATGTTGGACAGGCGTCGAGAGCGGTGGGCCAGCGTTGAATCAGCATTAGCTCGACGTCTCGTGTGTGCAGGATAGCGGCAGATGTGCCTTTTGCTTCCAGTACAGGCTCGTCGCCAGATTTTTGCAAATATGGGTTCGGGCCACATATGAAAGTACTGCCAAGGGTGGTTCAGAACTTCACAATTCAGCAAAAGGGGGTTTGGACTGAACGAAAAGGGTTTGATGTTAACAAGGCCGGCCCCGATGGCTCATTCGTATCGACTGGGGCTTGTAACCTGGGGGTACCAGATTCGAATCCCGGTCGGGACGGATCGTTGTCATCGTGGTTGTGCATATATATACGGTGCTCCAAACTGTTCGGGCTTCCTTCTGTCGCGATATTGTCATGATTGTGCAGAAAGCGACGTAAAGCAATATTCATATTTATATTGATGTAAACAAATGTAATGTATGGCTCTGGTAAAATACTGAGGACATGTGTGCTGATGTACTATAACTACCCTTATTTAAACATCAGTCTATCTAGAAAACCTGCATGTCCAATGCAAGAACAGTGGAAGTAACGTTATTCAAATGTTGTGTCGATTCACACAAGGGCCTTGACCAACAGGTGTGAATAGGTATACCGGAAGTAGTGGATAGTTGTGTGCAGTATAGCGATAGTTGTATTCAGCGCTCGATTCGAAGTGATAAGTTGTGGAAAATTTATCTTTTTCCTATTCAAACCAAATCAGCATCCACAATGCTAACTTGGGTTATGTAACTGTGGCCGAGGTCATCAAACACTCGCGCCCCGTTCCCATGGTTTCGGTGGTCGACGTAAAAAGAATTTCTGAATCAGTGAAACCCAACTATTTATGTCTAATAATGTACCCATTAACTTTCCTGTGATATATTTATTGAAGTGATACTGTTGACAGGCTAACAATTATTCACATAAATAGTGTTCTTATTAAAAAATATACAAAATCGCATGGAAAATGATAACATGATTATGTCAATAGTTTCAAGTGTATGGTGTTCCTAAGATAGTTGCGTTGCTATATAGCACAAAATGGCTAGTTGTGTTTAGATCACAAGCGACAAGAATTCGGCTGTTTCGGCCTTCATTTATCATTTTTAAAGTAAAACGAACGCGCAAATGGTTAAAGGGACTAAATCAGGCTAAAATCATTAAAAAAATCGGTGATTTCTTTCCGTATCTCTTATTTTGGACATGCATGTCCGAAATAAGAAAACGGTAAATTCGTCCCTATATCCAGCCTACCTGGTAAATGCGCAGCGCAAAAATTAAAAAAAATTGCAGTTCTAGTCTATGGACATGTTTACATCATATGGGCATATTAAGAAGCCAACATAAAATCTGAGTGGACTGTGATAAAATTGTGTAATTAATTTGGCCACGCAGCCAGCAAGGGTAGTTGACACAATGTTTATTGGATGTTCCTCCAGCAGTATTGACGGTATTGACAACATAAAACCAATAAGGGACAAGTGGGCAGCTGCCCAAGAAACACCAGGCTTTGACCAATGCTTGTTGAGGGATGGCCATATTTCATGACATACTAGTATGTGACCCGATCTGGCAAAATAAATCGTATAAGTCGCACGTTGACAAACAATGCTAGGGCCCTTAAAAGCTTAAAGTACCCACATTTGACGTATTTTAAAATTTTACCTTAAGTTTTTAGTTTCAGAAATAGGTAATGACGATTTTACGTGAATACTAATTAAGTATAAGCATATAATGCTGTATCCTAACAATTAGTAGGCCCCTATGTCCAAGATAAGAATACATACAGTTATGTACTAATTCAACTGAACGTAATTATATGATTACGGATATTATGAGACTATTAGATTCAGTTTATTAGTCCGTTTTCCAATTAAAAAAGGTCGGCTATTGCAATGAAGTTCGGCGTCGGCGTAACATTTACATGTGGGCAGGAAATTGTGTTGATGTATCCTTCTCAAATTTGTTTATCATCTTGCCAGTGACTTCACTCGTGTCACCAGTGTCTCTCTCTCTACTTCAGACACTGGTCATCTTCCCCAGATCAGCTAATATTCACCACCAGGGGACAGAGATTTCACAGCCACTCTCTGTACTGCCGCATCTAGGTGCGTGGGAAAAACGCAGCTTCTTTCAGAACGATGGCCTCACAGAGTGCAAAATAACCCGATTCATGATATTACTATTGGAGCTTCTGAAAATGAGATAAAAATATCTAGGCTGAATACACACTGATATATACCGTATATAGTAGAAATTGTGCTTAGCTTATACTTTTAAAAACTCCCTTAAACTAATTATCAATAAATATAAAATTGAAAGTGGAACACTCATGGATACCCTCAGGTTTGTATAACGAGCACTGCGTGCACAGATTCCCATGTGTTGGCAGTGGGTGGGCAGGTGTGCATCTAAACATAACTGACCAATCAAGATCTACCTCACCGCTGGTGGCTCATTTATGAATTGCTGGCTGCCGGTTGGAAGACGGTGACGTACCAGACGACAGAGACACGTGGTGTTGAGTATGTGTAAATTCCACTCAAAAGCTCAGTGGGTGACTGTGACACTCACTGATAGCTGAGTGTAGCCAGTGACCAGCTCTCGGACAAATTAATAATGGCCCAAACAATATTCAAAATGGCCGATTTATTGCGATTTTTCGCATTTTACGTCTATAATTTCACCTTGTGGACGCGATAACTTGAAAAGTTTTATGTTTCCTGATCAAATTTGTTATGCTTGTTACTAATAACCAGTTCTCGAATAAGTTCAATAATGGCTGAAAAAATGGCCGATTGATTGCGATTTTACGTCGTTAATTTTACCTTGCTGGCACGATAAATTCAAACATATGTCATGTATCCTGCCCAAATTTTACTGCATGTTGCTATAGCCAGTTCTCGGACAAGTAGCGGCGGGCGTGTTCTTGTTTGGATTAAAATGTGTGTCCTGTAACCAGAGGCATTATCACGATTATGTCAGATAGTTATACAGATTCGGCCAAGCTATGCAATAGTCTACTGTATACATCAACGAACATCCTTGCTTGAGCAAACTGGAGTCGGATTATACAACGGCAAAAAAATTCTATAATTATTTGTTAATTAAATCGTTTATGCATTGCATGGCAGTCGGGTAAACAATTAAAAAAAACAAATAATGTCTTTGGAGTAGAGTTGCACCATATATTTACCATATGTGGCTAATTGATGGTTATACTTGATGACATCACATTAGATTGCGCAATATTTTGTATGGTGCAATGTGCCACATAGGATGCAGTTCACACTAAACACCTCCAATCTCTTTATGTATAAACCGCTAGTATGTATGTTTTCTGACATAAATGCGGGTATATTGATATGACTGACAGTCGTTCTGTGCGAATTCATTCGGTTGCTGCAAAAAAACCACGACGCTGGTCAAAATTATGCAAAGGTTAGCTAAGAGTGTCTTGTTTGCTGCAGCTGGTAGGCCCTATTTGGGATTATACATAAATAATCTAAAAATGCATAGATTCTAGTTTACAAATCCCCTAAGTGTAGGTCCTAATTTTAGGTTGATTAGCACCATCTTATTATTTTATTATCATTGACCACCAAAACGGGGCGCGAGTGTTTGACGATCTCGGCCACAGCTACATGTAAGTTTGCATGACGGTAGCTAAGATGTCTGGCCATTTGATGCACCAATTTATACAGAGAGGATGATTTGGGTTGAATGAGAAGATCATCACTTTTACAAGACCTATTCGAATCGAGCTATCGCTATACTGTACACAACTATCCAACACTTCCGGTATACCTCTTCACACCCGTTGCCATAGCCTACTGCGGCTTTCCGAGATGATGGAGGTTTGCGTTAACCAGTAACATGATAATAATAATGGTGAGTTATTATTTAGCGCTCATACAATGATTGATCTGTGCGCATCACACATATTACCCCTGGTTACTGGACCTGTTCATTCATGTACCATTTCAATTCCTTTTTTTTGGAGCATACAACACTTACATCCATCGCACACATTGCCATCTCTGTCCCACCAGGTACTCATCTACACCTGAGTCAAGCGAAGCATGTGAGGGTAAAGTGCATTGCACAAGGACACAGAATCGAAATGATGTCTCAATATTGAAAGGGGAGAAACATGATATTTATCTGAAAATCCTGCACCAAGTGGGATTCGAAACCGCACGGCAGACAATGACATTGGTAAAGCTCCACGCTCTAGCCATTGTGCCACGTCCCTCTCTAGTGAGAGTAGTTTATCCCCAAGGGGTTTTCTCATCGCTCCGACAATCATTGCTCCGACAACCATTGTTCCCACAATCATTGCTGCAACAATCATTGCTCCGACGCCGACAATCATTGCTCCGACAATCATTGCTCCGACAATCATTGTTCCAACAACTATTGTTCCGACGAGCATTGCTACGACTCCGCAAATGACATCTTTGATATTCAATAGGCCTAACTAAAGTGTAGGCATATGAGGCTTAAAATAATTATCTTGCGAAAAAAACCTTTAAAGTGACGCCAGTAGGCTATACCAATAGGCCTTTTAAAGGCAGTCTTTGCATAATTTACATAAGCACGGTGGTTCATCATTGATCTAAACAACGTTTTAAATTTAGTTTTAAAACGACTCTAGATAACAGTCGAGAAAATGTAAAAAAAAATATTTCCATTGACCATAATACAGTGCAACCTGCACATACCGGACCCTGTACAAACCGGAATCCTATTTAATCCGTAATGAATATTTGGTCCCGAATTAATTACAGTATACACTCAAATCAATACTAAAGTAACCCTTTCCAAACCGGAACCTGTCCACTCTGAAAACCGGGCTCATTATTTTCCCCAAATGGATAAATTGTATTGTATTTTACCTGTCCAAACCGGCATCGATTTTTTTTAATTAAAAAACAATCGCATGTGGTGCATTATAAGAGTTAAACAGAGCGGCGACAAGGTGATGTAACATCCTGTTTGTTGAGCAATGGTAAAGGTGCGAGGTTAAGTGTTGTTAACATAGTTTTAGCGTTAGAAAACTTGTCACCACCTTTACTTTGAGATTGGTAAGCTATTTTAACAACATAACGGATTAATTATTGGTCAATAAACCATTGTAACAAAATCATAAATTAAAAAAATATTAAAAAAACTATTGAAAGTTCGTATCAATTCATAAACATATCAGTGCATTAAACACGAATAATTCTCAAGGAAATTAGACTGTGTTTTGGGTAAATTTATGCTGTTTGTGATACTTAAAGGCCCATTCCCAAGTGCCTTAAACTTAAAATGTTTCAAAGTTTAAAATTGTGTTATATATGCTTATATCATCGGAAATCTATATTATCTTTCTCCACTCTCCATTTGAAAAATATATGTACCCGGTAAGTGTGTATTTCGGAATGTTCATACAATTTCTAACAATCATCCCTTATTTATATCGGGTTTGACCAAGGCGCTGAAGGTCTAGATGAAGGGTCCTATGTTCATATTGTTTTCTTTAAAAGGAACAACACTGAGGAAAATCCCTTTAAAAACCCAATAAATAAATACTTACATGTGGGTAAAATATAAGTATATTTGAATAATTCTTTCACCACTGGATTATTTCTATATTATTTTTCATTCTTTAGTCAATGCATTTTTTTTACATAATTATACTGCTTCGTAGCATTTTATCCAGCGTTATACATTTCGAAAAAAATAAAAATAAACAAACGAGTGTAGTCGTCATCAACACTGAAACAGTTAAAAAATAAAACAGCTGCAATTATATATGATTAACTGCGTATCAAAAACACAGCTCATTGCTTTAATATTTAAGCGAGCTTATGCCGTTGTAGGCCCTAAACAAAATTAATATGCTCCCAGTCCGCGTCTGAAATGTGTGATGGACGATTACAAGAATTCAATGTTATTTTAGTTTAGGCGATAAAAATTCTATGTTTATAAAAAGACAATTGTGCTCCGTGTGTGATATATGTGACATACAATTACAAACATGTACCTTTTTTATAAATTAGGTGTTAAAATTTATTATTCTTATCAAAAGCACAATACCGGCAAATTGATCAGAAAGCCTACTATGTTTCTTCGATCCGTATAATAAACATGCCTCAACCACATAAAACATTTTATCATATCAATTTAATTTGCATACGCCACCTATCACTTATAGGCCTACCAACGACGCAGCCTGAATTACAAGCCTTATGTCAATTGTACAAGTTATCCTTCCTCACCAAAAGCAAAAAAAACCCTGTCCAAACCGGAACCTGTCCAAGCCGGAATAAACTTTGTCCCTATGGCATTCCTGTATATACACTACAGGTTTTATTGTAGCTGATTTTGCCAATGTTTATTTTTTTGGATCTGTGTAAGCTCTATAAAAAGCGGAAAATATTTTATTTGATATATTAACCGTCTATCAAGAGTCTTCGGTTAATATATCAAATAAAATATTTTCAGCTTTTCGAAGAATACATTGCTAACGCAGATGTCTTGATTCAAGGCATCTGTCTACACACACACGTTTTCATTGTCACTGAGGTTATTATCACTAAATGCATCCATAAAATCTACTTTCCATTTGAGTATCGAGTATCGACTTGAGTTCGACCAATTTTAAAATCGTCGGCTACTTGACGATGATGATATTTGTCGGCACTAGATTTGAGATGTAACACTTTATACCCTGAAGTAAGTTCGGTACGCTGACACACATACATGATTAGGCCCTATTTCTTTATTGATAGAATGATCTTTCGGATCACTCTATACAACTTTTATCGGCTTAACGTTATACATTATGTTCATGACTTCTGAATGTTTATTTGTCACTGTGATCAAGTAACGTGTCCTAAGTTCGCGGGTATCCAAGGTTCGTGCCTAATTAGTTATTGAGTTTTGTTTGGTTATTACTCGTGTCTCTGTTTTCTATGTCCAAAAATCGGAGTGTTATTTCTCCTCGAGTTTTCATGCAATCAACTTGAAATTTTAACACAATGTTCCTCGGATAGTCATGCTATATTTTTTTTTAGGAATTCCGAGTTGTTTTTCCGGATTTATTCAGAATTTTCTAGATCACTATGTGGATCAATGTCAGTTCAATGATGTACATGTCGGGTGAAGCCCCATTCGTTGGATTCTTAACCAGTCAATAGGGGTCTTTATTATAGGCGACTCCATACCAACACCCTTTAAGCACCCCTACATATAATAATTAAAATACATTTACTCAGTAATGGTTCAATGCCGGGTCAGCGTCGCAGACAGTGGCCCAGTATTGAAACATTATTGTGTATTTTTGTATGGACAGTCGAAACCTTTTGGGACAATGAAAATAACAGTAGCAATTCCATTCAAACATAAAACGTCGACTAAATGTTGCTTAATGTTCGGCTAGCGTCACATATAGTTCTACAACACTAAGTCAACAGAGAGACAAGTCAATGTGTGTACTGGGCACTGAATACGATTCCATTTAACAAACAAAAATAGATCTATTTAAAGGTACAAAAGCTCAGTGGGGACTTCTGATCTCTGAAATTTGAAGTCCGAAGTTTAAAATTCCAATCAAATTGGCTGCCAAAAAACAATAAGCAAAATCCCAATCAATCTATGATAAGAAAAATTACCCAACAAAATTTAAAATGGTCACCAAAAAACTCACAAACCTTAGTCCAAACATTATTGTTACTTGAAAAGTTACAGTTCCCTCGAGTATTTATTTTGTCGTCATGTGCTTGTTGCTGCCGTCATGTAGAAAATGAAAAAAAAAAACTTAATCAGGAGCATCTGCTCTTCACATTTATTTAATTATTCCTCATAAATATGGCATATTTCCTTAGCAAAATATTTCTTCGCGTGGAGGTACATGTCAGTGGTCGTTGTTATCATGACTGTCGCTACAACCCACTTGTGATTGAATGGTCTATTTCTCAAAGACTAACGATATACGCGCAATTATCTTTCCTGAAAGGGTGCTGCTCTCTTCAAAAGGAAATATGTAGGCACGTATCAAAAATAAGATAACAACATTCTTTTTAGGAAATGGTGAGCTTTTCATTTAGCTCGTCGTTCATCATTCCATAGTTTAAGATTAATTGAAAAATATAGAGATTTTACATATATAATATGTTTTTAACGAGAAACACTTTCTTACTTTGTCCTCTGAAACCCTGTTTACTGAAGTTTTATCATACATTCTATGAGCACTGGAAGTACACGTTTTTTAACAATGCAAAGTGACTGTGAGTGTATTGTGACAATTCTGTCAATGAATTGTCACTGCAAGTGAAATTCTGGTGACAAATTACTTGGAGAGGTCAGCAATCTATACCTGGATGTAAAATTACTGGTGCCAAAATACATTTTCTTGTTATTGGGAGCTCAACTTATCTGATAATATACATTGTCTTCTCACTATAAATCGAGACACCATTCATTATATTGGTACTGAAAGTGCGGATTCTGATGATATAATATATTGCTCTGCCAATTGAAGTTCAGGTGTCACGATGTATTGTCTTGTCACTATGTTATCTTATTTTCTGTTATCACTATGTCACGTCTGGTTTCACTGTGTTTTTGTCACTTGAAAATTTACCCTCAGGCGACATGCATTGTCTCTGGTATACAGTGCACATTCTCATGACACACTCATTTCCATTATGCATTATCGATGGCTTAAAACAATAGTGTGCTAAGTGACATTTTTGGCCTTTAGAATAATAACCAGCTAAGTCATCTATAATATGTATAAAGTTTGAATTTATTCAAAATTCAGGGTAAAACAACAGATCAAGTCGACTTAGCACATATCAGCATAATATCTGTTCAACACAGGACCAATTCGACTTGACACATTGTTATTCTCGTATTATATGCTTATGGGCTCTGTTTCTGGGAGAACAACGGTGCAAGTGCACTTAGCGCATTCTTATTCTGAGACATGTGGAGACAACACAGGGGAAATGCCTGGACTTAGTTTATTGTTGATCTAGGAACAATCTCTGTATATTCTGTGTTCCTGGTGTAAGAAAGCGCTAAGTCAACTTGGTGTCTTGTTGATCCCAATTTTGCTTCTGTAAATCACTTTTGCAGGTAAAAAATACTCTGATAACTTCACTTGATCTACTGTCAAATTCCAATCGCTGTGTGTTTCATCATTATAAGTCCAAGTCTACATGCTGATAAGTGGATTTAGCAGACTGTAGTTCTAAGCAAAAAGATAAACACAATTTCGCTGTCAAGTCGACTTGACCCACTATTGTTTTAGACCATCGTTATATTGCCTTTGGAGGCTTCGTTCCCCTTCACACAATGTATTATATTGTCATTGGATATTTTAACGAAAGGTGACACCATAAATTGTTTTGTCATTGGGAGTGTACCTTCCGGGGTGGCATCATGAACGTTGTTTTGTAAATGAAATAACAGCTACTCTTTTTTACATGTTCACCATTTATCTTTTTGTCATTTGTGATTCATCTTCACTGGACACTCACCTTATGGCGACGCAAGACATTGTATTGGGCACTAACACTTCAAATTCATCGATTTGTCACTAAAAGAACTTTCTGGTTTCACCATCACTTGTCTTCTCATTGATCGAGCCACGAACTATTTTGTCATGGAAAGTCCAATTCCTGGTGACAACATGGCTTATCTTGGCAAAATGGATCGTCTTGTCATTAAAAGTGCATTCTTGTCATTATAATAGTATTTTCTGGTGATAATTATGCATTGCCTTGTCATTGACAGTGCAACTTCTGGACTGCCTTATAGTAGTAAGTATTGATAATATTAGTTTATGCACTGTAAACACTCCTGTCATTAGAGGTTTAGCTTTTGGTGGCACTTGTTATTGGAATTGTAAATTTGGTACTACGAATTTTCTAGTCATGGGATAAATAATTTCTGATGGTAATTAACATGGATATATCGTGTCATGCATTGTCTTGTCACTGGAATTGTAACTTCTGGCGGAACCACGGATTGGGTTAACATTGAATGTGTTATTTGGCACCATAAACTCTTTTGAAATGGTATCAGTACTTTATGGTGACACTGGATTATTGCGCCATTGACATTCTAATATGTGGTAGCGACATGCATTATCTTGTCATTCCAAGTGTAGCATCCGATGGTTCCATGCATTGTCATCGTGCATTGTCATTGTAAGTTATTGTTTTATAGGGTCGCCATGAATTGTTTTTTCATTGTAAGTGTAGTGTCTGGGGGCACCATGTATTGTCTTGTCATTGAAAGTGTAACTTATGGGTGTACCATGAATTGTTTGTCATGGTAAGTGTAACTTCTGGTAGCGATCAATGTCCATGCATTATCATGTCATAGATAGTGCAGCATCATGCATTGTTAGTTTTGTAATTGAAAGTGTTTTTTTCTGGTGACATCATACATTGTCTTCTAACGCCAAAATCAGTGCAATTGGTGGTGTTACTATGAATTTTCATTGGAAGAACAGTTGCTAGTGTTATGATATATTCTTGCCTTGTCAGGCGACACGATGGAATTGTCTTTTGTGTCTTTATTGTCAGCATGCATTGTAGTGTTACTGGACGTTGAATGTATTGTGACATAACTCGTTGGTTATCACTGACATTTGAGGCAACCTAATGAATTGACTTGTCACGTTTGGTCAAAAAATATGTTGTTTGGTGAGTTAAACAATGTATACCTTCTTGTCAATGACATTGCGACGTCTCGTGACACTTTGTATTGTCGCATCACTTGAAGTTTCACCATGTATTTTTTTGACAATAAAAGTGCAATATCTGATTCTATTTCTTATATTTTACTGAATACTCATTTTCTGGTGACCATTATAAACAGTAACTTACCAGTGTAACTCAGGAGAGAAAATAATGCCTAATTATAATTTTTCATATTATTTTTAGATAATACATTTAGTTTAGTAACGTTATGACACTTTACGTTCACAACATTCCATGTATAGGCCCTGTATGTATTGTTTAAAGTGTGGTAAGGGTCATTACAACAACTTTATTAATTTATCTGTTCTACGCCATGATAATGCTACATTTCGCATGCTCCATATTACTAAATCATTTGGTTGAAAGTTATGATATGATGGGGTCATCTTACATTTATGCTCCAAAGTGAAAAATTGAACCTTAATCAAATAATGATACAGGCATACATCTAACATATATTTGTGGCAATCAGCTGATGCGGGAAATCTTATACACCATTACAAAATGACACAGTCAGGCCACAAATCCTCATTTGTATTTTGTATCCCTGATAGGCCTACTATGTATTAAACAACATGATGACATTGTTAAGTGTGTGTTTGCCCTGGCGTTCACTATTAATATTTCAAAGACTTACGCAACTCTAGTCTATGGACATTTTGAAAAATAAAGAATTCACATATCAAGGAGCCTAAATAAAAATTATGATTTCGGTAATAATATAGCGGCTTTGCGCCCCAAAATTTAGAGAAGCACCTCCTGAAATATCAAATCAAAAGAGGAGCTCTCTTTTTACAAGGTCATGCAGTGGGCTTGAAATGCCTGGCTTTTAAGTTATAACCTCAGTGATAAATAATAATCCTACAATGCAAGCGAGCTCTGACTGATCATGAATAATCTTCAACCTCTGTATGCATGACACTAGTATATTGACTAAATCATTAAATAGTCATCCGGGGGTTGTGCCTACCCGGGGTGATTATTGTCTACGCGTTATTTAGTTGTTGAACGGCTCCTAGGTTACGGCTGCATAAAGCAGAAAACGTTTCACTTATGATCACATGCTGGGGCAACAATAAAATCCGTTGGGAAGACAAATCGTTACATCCGTCATTTTAACCAGCGCTCAATCGAGGACTCCTATGGCTGCACCTGGCGCCGCATTCTGATTTAGTCGGTCGCAGTGGCTTATAGTAGCAGCGGTGAAGAGTGATGGAGAATAAATATAATCCCAGCTCTCTAGCTAGTTTACAATATACTGTGTAGCTGCTTTGATAAGACATACGGTTTAATTTCTAGGCCTATAGGCCTACAGGATTTTGTTTATGTGTTTGAGCCTATATAAAAAAGTGTCTACATTATGTTTATCAAAGAGATATAAATATATTGAGAAATGTTGCGTTCTTCAACATGAAGTTACTTTATCATTGACATGAGACCCGTATTAAAATTGCCATATATATAGGCGCCTACACCGGTATGCTTTATCTAATTCGACAGTAATCATGGTAATGGCGGTGATTATACATTTTGTCTACAGAAGGTATGAGACTTTAAAAAGACGAAAATGCTGTTTTTTCCATGTTCTTGAAAGATAATAAGTAGGCCTACTTCTGCTCACTTCTCCAACTTAAGTCTATAGAAAATCAGTTGTGCATCCTGATAGACCTACTACCTGATGTCCCACCAAACATGAGACGTTGGCCCAACGTTGGGCCTCCGTCTACGTACGTAATGTACGCGGGTTTGATTACGTTATGACAGTCACATTTCTGAAAATAAATTGATTTATAATTTATAATTAATTAGTAGGCCTACATTGATTCTTTATGACTGTGTTAGCATCTATATGGACACCTTTGAAAATCAAGAGAATAACTCATTTGCCGCAGATAATCGATATTAACCCTTACATATAATGCGATTGAACATTCATGGGGACATTTGTGGGAACGTGCCTGACTAACGTTTAGGTTGCAGTAAACATGCATAACAATGATAATAAGGTACGTGAGATAAAATATTTACATACTCATTAAAGCTTCCGTAATACTATTAGGTCTAATATGCATGTCACAATAAATTAATAATGACTGTGTCGGTCATATCTTTTAAAAAATTAAGATTTTTCTGTTTGTTGATCATGAACTATTGTATAACATCCCGTCATAGAGCTTCCCACTCTTTATCATACGAGATTGAACATTAATTGTGCTCAAAGGTATAGAGGATGCGGACAGACAAATAAATTATTTATAAGCAGGACCAAAGCTAAATTATCTGTAAATAAAACAAATACAGTGGAAATCATAGTAATATTCACATCTCACGATTGGATATCATTTTCAAAACTGTCAATTGCTTAGCTGTTAAATAATAATAATATTAACGTCAAGGGGACGATATTCACAAGTGTATTAGACCTAAACCTCATAAATTTAAATGACAACGAATGACTGTTGCGAACTGGAAAGGTATTAATGATAACGCATGTACAATCTTAGAAAAAGGGTTAGTAAAGGTTTGTTGAGAAGTAGGCCTAATATAGAGAAAGGTTTCCCATCCTATTTAAAAGCAAAAGGATCTGGGTGTAGAGTACGTAGCTTAAAAAGCATTGCAGTTTTAAAATCAAACAATCTAAATTATTTAAACAATTTTATTATCGCAGCATGATGGGATGCTGGAGAAAGTCAACCCTGAAAAAAGTGTATCATTCACATTGAGGGATTCTTTGTCAGCTAAGGTATACAGCGCCAATGAACATAAGATCAAGAAAAGAGGTAAATGTATTCAATTATCGACACTGGGTTTGATTTTCTAAAATGACTTTTCTAAAATGTTGTGGGCTAATCACATATCAAACAGTACGCCTATAGGGGACAAATATGTGATGTCTGGAAGATATCAATATTTTTTAAAAAGAAAGAAATTGTATTTGTGCATAAAACATAATTTGATGAGAAATCTTATAAAATTATTACTGACACATATTGAAAAGAAAATTATTGTTTTAAAATCTACTCGTTTACTTTACTGTTTTTTGGTGGTGAAATATAACCAAGGTAATTCTCACGTAAAAACTTTTTTATTTTCAAGTTTATGCTAAGAAAATTTATTAGAAAAAATATTCAAAAACAAAATGATGACTGAAAGCTCCCAACTCCTTAGAGATCAAATGGTGCGTCCTTTGCTGTAAAAAATAAAGTACTAAACTACATAGTAGCTTCAACAAAATTTATCAATTTTCAGATGGATCGAGAATAAGGACATCACTTTTGTGTCGCATAGCTGTAGAAAATGACTTTGGGGATATTCTTGGTATAAGAGAACTTTATAACGGAATAGATAACTTGCCATCTAGATGGAATCAATGGATAAAAAACGCCCACAACTTTCCTGTTGTTGCAATAATTGACGGGAAAATTGTAAGTGACTTGTGCTTATCTAATCTTGTTTATCTGAACAATTTGTCATCTTTTGTTTTCTTTCTTTTGAGGTTTTAAGAGGTAGGCAATAGAGCGAACAATTCCAGTTTAAAATAAAATAAAAAATACCATATTATTATTATAACATGGATATTCAAGGCGCGTATAGTTATATACTATCTGAGTACCGATAAAGTGTAATAGCAAATAAAAGCCTATATATATACATTCTTGAAACGGAGGATTATGTAGGGGTGTACTGGTGTATTACTTGTCCTAAAACAGTTACCTATACACAGTGTGAGACTGTAGTTTTACGCATCCTCGTACCCATGGCGGAGAGGTACTATGCGCTGCGCACTCACGCACGTACTTGAAGAGTTTGGAGCACTGTATCCTTCAGTTGACCTACGGGCATCTGGCAGGTAAATACGATGAAGGACCTTTGCAGTGTGAGCACACCCGGGAACGTGGCCCAGTTTCTTACTATTTTTATGACGACCACGGTATACAAACCTTTCGAATGTATATAGGCCTACGTCACACCGACCCCAGTAAGCCCTTGTCCCTTGTGTTCCGACACCCCCTTTCTTCAGATGATTGATGAACCTTAGCTTGGTCATCAACCGGTTGGCGGAAAGGAAAAAAAATAACTTTCGTCTGAAATATTAATTCCGAATGTCTCCAGAGCAATTCATTGAGAATGTCTTGGTCGATTTAAGATCATTTAATGTCATTACACCATCATTATATTATGACCTACTAGTCCGGCCTACATGACCAGGTAGCTGGTAGGCCTGCGACTTAATTTGCCATGTGCTTTATAATATAAAGCACATGGAAAATTAAGTCGCAAGTTTATATATCGCTCGGTTATTTCTTTCAATATTAGTCCCCTATATTTGTTTGTCTTTAGGTTGGATTCTTTATCAGAAGAATGATAGATGGGTGCCTTGGAATGACCGCGGGTTCTGCACGTGTTAAACCTAACTTGCAGGTAGGCATAAGGATTTGTGCATGCATTATTATTTAATTCAAAATAAAATACAAAATGATATATATATATATATAACAAATAAATCAAACGTGCGACGTTCTTTGCATGCGAATGACCTTCCCAAAATCGGGAGTTGATTTTCTTAGTTGCATTAGGGATCTACATATGATTATACTTTAATATATATTATACTGTGACTCCCTGTAATTATTGTGTTGCAAACAGGGATGGCGCCTTTTCTATCGAATGAAATATTATATTGACAGCCTTCTGGAAAACACATTTCCTGAAGCGGTAAAGCATCGATACTTCGTCTCTTTGGAGAACAGTTTTCTGTTAAATTCAGCGGATACCTTACTTGAACGGAGGGTAAGTTAAATCTACAAGATAGGTCGTCTCATTGCACGTGTATCCACGACTTAGTAAAGTGGCAGACATACACTCTTTCGTCTTAAATTACAGCAGTGTTTTATTTACTTACGTAATTATTTAATTTATACTCTTTATTGTGTTACTAACATTATATATGTAATGATTTATTGGGTTAAAATAATCGAGAATTATCAGCATGTGTAGCCATTATTCAAATAGCATGTGAAATATAAAATATGCTACATTTATTTCACAGGGCTATAGATGTTATCGATTGGAAATTAACAGTAGCGTAACTCACCAAGAGCAAAACAATAACATCTTCGCAGAAAAAGAATTGGCTAAGCGTGCTATACTGGATGAAAACAACAAGCGCTTGTTCCCATCTGGCCGATTTTGCGTTGATTATGCTTCATACGCCGTCATGGAGGACAATGTTGATGTTATTATTGACGATGTTGATGTGCTAATTAACTTTGATCAAAGTGTAAAATACAAATGTGAAGCAATTAGTTTGTTAAGTCAGTTTGAGAGCCGCACAACGCGATGTGTGAGCTGTGAAGTGTATGCTAGCCCTGCTGAGGCAGTACTGGATCATATCATAAAGATTGTGAAATTCATATATTCCATGAAATATGAAGTGAGATTACTTTTAGAATTACAGTTTCCAAGCACTATGTGTGAAAATATAGATATTTTCGCTCAAAATCTTACATTGAAGCGCATAAGTGATGTTTTATACTATTACATTATAAGAGAGCCTGTATCACTGATGTATCCAGGAACAAAATAAGGCAATGCTCCGATATCTGGGAAGTCATTTGAGAGAGAGGGCCCTGCAATGGGAGGGGGAGGGGGGTCCGAGAGCATGGTCCCCTGGAAAACTGAAAAAATTGTGCGATTTCGGAATGAAGATCTATATGAGAGCCTGACTGAAATTAATGAGATATAGAAAATTATCACTCATCAATTAAGGGGGGTTATAGTGCTCTAGTGCCCTAAGCATGCCCATCCCAGGATATGCCACATATCTGTGTATTGTTATGCTAAAGTTGACAGTTTTAGTCATTTTTTCTATTCATAAAGATTTTATTTCACCTTTCAAACACGATAAATTATAGGCCTATATGAATTCAATTTGAAATAATCATAAATGCCTTAGTCATCTCTTTCTTATTCATTTGAATACCTATGGTATGGGTCTATGGCCATTATAAATATCTTCACTCCTACAGCTCGGGGACCGACTTTAGTCGTCAGAATCTGACGTCTGTAGACGTCAGATTCTGACGACTAAAGTCGGTCCCCCCGTCGTAAGGGTTAAATATATCGGCATGTACACCCAACAACATCACCATTCACTGTGTCTGATGTGTCATGTTTCTTTTCATGGAAATAAAAAATGTTGAAAAAAATATATTTTGATGCTGGTATTGTTGTACTGCATCATTTCAGTCAAGCCAATTTATCAAATTGGACATAGTAATTGTGCTCAAATACAAGGGTTTGCTGTTAGCAAAGGTGTGGCCCTGGTGAAATACTGAGGACATTACATAGCGTTAAGAGAGTGTGCTGATGTACTATAACTACCCTTATTTAAACATCAGTCTATCTAGAAAACCTGCATGTCCAATGTAAGAACATTGGAAGTAACGTCATTCAAATGTTGTGTCAATTCATAAATAAGAGTCACAGGGGCCTTGAAGCTTGGCACCAACATCACAAAATCTGTTTTTGCTAAATTTAACTACAGGTTATATTCACTGCGGCTTGAATAACGAAATGATGGAGTTTTGGGTTAACATTAGAGTAGTTTACACTCAATTCAACACGAACACACACACGTTCCCATTGTCACTGAGGTTATAATCACATACATACATAAGCTCAGTTTTGCTTTTAAGTATCGAGCCGAATTTGGTTCGACCAAATTTAAAATCGTCGGCTAGTTGACAATGATATTTGTTGGAACTAGAATTGAGATGTCACACTTTGTCACACTGAGGCAAGTTCAGTACGCTGACACTCATACATGAGTAGACCCTAGTAGTCGGGCCGCTAATCTAAAAAACCTTTGGGGTAATATGAAGCATGGCATGCACAAAGAGTGATCGGCACTGAACATGAATACAGCTGTTTAAAATGACACACCAGATCAGTCCTCCATATGTACAAACTATTCTACCAGCGGCAGAAAATAGGTATAATACCAGAAACTCTACTAACAATAGTTTACCAGTAATATATGCCAAACTATCAAGCACCCGAAATTCATTCGTACCTTCATCTATTAAAGCCTGGAATAATTTGCTTGTTGGTATTCGTCGTGCAACATCATTTTATATTTTTGAAAGTTGCATTGTTAATATGAACAAAAAAGTCGACATGTTTCACCCTAACTTTACCGTTTTTATATTTTTCGTGCACCTGTTCATCACTGTAGGTTGAGATTGGGGCTGAGCGCTCTAAACAGTCAACGCTTTCAATATGGATTTATCAGCAATATGTCATGTGACTCTTTCAACTATGCTAGAGAAGATGTAAGACACTATATTTTTTCTGCCCAGCATTTGCCGCCCAAGGACAAGCACTGATAGAGGGTCTGACTGCATTACTTCCTACGGCTGTAATGCAAAATAAACAGTCATTGTTGAATATTTTGTTATACGGTTCAGATAATTTTCCTGAAGATACAAATTTTAAAATATTTTTTTCTTTTACAAGCTTACATAAGTAGCTCAAAACGCTTTTCCACCTAAATTATCATAGTAATAATTTTGTTTTTGCTTTTCATTGTATTAATTAACTCATTCTTACTTTTTTCTGCGGTTTAATATTGTATCTGCTATTATTAATAATATTTTTCTGTATGTATCATGTGTATATATGACCATGTATGTATGTATGTATGTATGTATGTATGCCTGTATGTAGGAAGCAACTTGTGGCAATATTGCTGTTTGCAATCCTTTAAAAATAAATCATGTTTACAGAAAAAAAAAACATGAATACATATTATATGTAAGTGCGCCCCTAGCGACCACACGGCGAATTTGTATTTTGGGTTCAAACGGAGCCTTGAAATAGTTTTCAGAACCGTAACCTAAGCAAACGTGCACGTCTTATGGTATACGTTTTACCCTCAGCTGACTAATTAATATATATTGGATCGAAGTTATCAGTAAAATATCTTGTATAACATTCGTAGAAAAGTATTTGTTAATGTTATATAGCATGTGGAGTGGAATTCCAATGTAAAGAGTTATTTTATTTATCACCACAGCAGCTATGGATAATATATACCACAATCAAGGAGTTACTAAATGATGTTATAGCTGCTGTGAATCATCTTAATCCAAACCAGGTCTCAGTTATTGTTATGGATCAGTCATTGTTTGCAATTGCAAAACAAATCCAATGACTAGATTCGGGGACAACAAACCGCCGATAATGGATGGTGGCATGTACATTGAACTGATTGCATGCATTGCATACTGATTGCATTAGAACACCATGTAAATGATCCAGTGGGTTCAATATGATTGTACATTGTAATTGATTAGATATGTTTTTGTTTATATAATTATAAACGTTTTATGTTTCTTCATTAAGTGGAATCTATCTATTCAATGCTTGTTCCATATAATTATCATGATTATCTGCAACTGTTAAGATTTGAATATATTCAAATAATATTTTATTGTTGTAAAAATTATGTAGGCCTATAAGATTTGTAGGTAAGGTAACAATCATATGTGTAAATAAAGTTGAGATAGATTTGTATTTTTTGTTATATAACATTGTATATATTTATGCATACCTTATTATGCGTGAGTATATACATATACATGTTTTTGTTGGTATATGAGGGCCCCACGGCAGATGAGCTTCGCTCAGTGGGTTTGATAGATATATATGAAAATGCCTATTTTATGAACAATTTGTATGTATACATGTATATTTTTATCTGTACCCTCAGTAAATAAAGTCTTTATTATTATTATTATTATTATTATTACTATGTATTTAGCTAGACGTCAGTGCATGGACAAATGACATTACAAGTTCTAGTGAAGCATCACGTGGAGTATCAGATTATTTCATAAAGGTGGCCCACATAACAATACATGCTGCACATCAAACAACAGCATCGACTTTGCATCTGCTTTTGTATGCTGCATAATTATGAATAATATCTGAAGGACACAAATACCAATGTAGACGAGTTGAGTGTTTCTGAGTGGTATCGAAAGCAAGGAGAATAACAGCATCAGTTCAAATATTGGAACATGGGGCTTCAACATCAAAAGTTGAATGTTTGATTAAAGGTGAGGGCGTCGCTGTGGGTTTGACTGAGAACCCAGCTGCTTTGAAGAGCTGGATGATTGCAAGAGATTTGTCGTATTAGAGGAGATTTTGAAACTGATGACCAACATCACCCCATCTGAAACATCATGAGCAGTTTCCCAGCACCCAAATGACATTCAACAAAAAATGTAACGGTTCTTGTAAGTGTATTTGAAGATATGGGGAATCCATTTCAGGAAGACAGTCATGTGGCAAGTTACTGACATTAGACACCAGTGAGATCATGAATGATGATATTGTTGAAACAACCAAGAATATTGTAAAACAAGGTAAACAGCAGTAATATATTTGTTAGTGAAAGATTTCTTGAAAAATCTAAGCCCATTAATGATCCCACCCCTAAAAATCCCATCCTTCCTTTTTTAAAAACATGTTCAACGTAAGCAAACAAGCAAAGTAACATCACTCAAGGATGACTGTGCCTTGTTCTCGTAACTTTATATTGCTTGTCTGTCGCGTGATGGGAATCTGGAAGAATTTTTCAAGCATTAAAATCATCCCTGGCACGCGTTCTTGGCTAAGCAAGACAGGATGCGCATCGGAGCAGAGACAGATTTGCTCGGATGCCTCGAGTCAATTGGTGAAATACCAGGATATGACATCAGGTGGGTGCTATTGTGCTAGATGGAGCTGTCATAGTTCAGTTGTTGCCACCACTGTCGTCACAAACTTTTCAATATATAACTGACAGTATTGTTCCATATGTGAAGCAGCAGCTAGAGGTGGTGAAGACTGGACATTGTCTTAGGTATATACAATACTGAAGCTTGAACGCTGCCACGTGAGATAGGAGAGGTGTTGGGACGCGTAGCAAAGATTCTCCAAATACACAAACATTACAGGAAGCTTTTTTTTGAGACGACAAGAATATAAAGAGGAGTTTTCGGTATTATTGCGTATTATCGGTATAAATATAAGTCTCGGGTATCTAAATCGTTCGTGAAGCAGTGTATTGTACCTCTGGTGAAGCTGTTTTCTTCACGTTTCAAGTACAGAATTAGGGGAGGGGGAGGGGATATACCTATTCCGTTATCCGTGATTCGTTATTGGGGCTTGTAATTAGCTGTGATTTGTGATTTTGGGAATTACCTGCTACTGTGTTTTGATCCGTAAATATACCTGTGAAGTATGATCATAAAACTGTGATTTCATGGATTATCCGTTATGAAAAATGTTTTTCTTACTCGTAAAAAATGCAATGCCCTAGTCTAGATGATGTTTTTGTCATTTATTGCATAAAAAAATCGCAGTATGAATTTGGCTAATAATTACCTGTGATTGTGATCGACCATCTGTAGATACCTGTGATCGTGAAATGTGGTGAATAAATAGCTGTGAATTGTGATCAAGGGGGAACATCCACCCCTCCCCCCCCCCCCCCCCATGAAGGGACATATGGGCCTACACGTAGGTAAATCAATAAATTTAAAATTGTCCAAACAATTATGCTGAGCCTTTTTTCGTACCTGCCGCCATGCTAGAAGAAATATTTGACCACATTCCACAGTTTTCACTGAGCAAGAAAAATGCTGTGCCAGATCAAAATCTGAGCTAATTATATAAAAACGTCCAAAAGCTGTAACCTTAATTTTGCAAATTCCGGCAGGGATACAGAAGCCAAAACATCGCCCAGACACTTGAACTTTTAGAAGCAGCAGAATAAAACTACTGAGAAATACTATATGTTGATATCAGGTTTTCAGATTCATCAGGGCACCCAATGCGTACCCCGCAATACTGTAACAGAGTAAATATACTACATAACAATCAGAAATTGGTCATGGAAGAAGAAAATTTTTCCTGGATTCTCATCCTTATAGCCATGAAACTTCCATTTTTACCCTCGGTGCGTCCCACGAGGAAGTGCAGGGTAGGCAAACAAAACTTCACCCAGGTTTTACCATGGGCAAACTAGTGCAACCGTCCCCAGGTATCTCAAGTCTTCGAGATTCCCACATTGTTCTGTCCAAGCGGTCTTAAGGATGTCCTCTAGAACTTCCTCTTAGGGCAGTGGACATAGTCTACTTTCATTTTTTTAATTTTTTTTTTTAATTAAAAAAAATGGCACCTGCGTAAAAAAATTTATCACAAGGGGCCACAGCATGCTTGTTCCACTTACCTCTTCAAGCACTTGTTGCAACAATTACGGAATTAAAGGCGAGAGCTGGCATCATTTTTCGTAATTGCGAGAGATCTAATGATGGGAACCCCCGTTAAAGGTGATAAAAGTGTCATTCAAAACAAATATATTTTTAAATTCTACAATGATGGCTTCATTTCTACCAATAATAGTGAGCAAAAACAACAAACAAACCGAGAAAAATATGTCTTTTATTGCAGTGTATCACAAATTCACATCAATCCTGAAAAAACCACGAAAAAAACCATGATAAAGACTGTTTGAATCTACCTACTACACGTATGCTACTCCATGTATTACATGCTGCTGATCATGGGCATAATAAAATAATGATAAGAACAGTAGACGCTGATGGTGAGGTGTTGGCAATATCGCATTATATGAGCTTTGTATTGCGTTTGGAGTTAGGAAATACTACAGAAGACCAAATTGCTGAGGCTCTAAGTGAACACAAGTCAAGGTCGTTGTTGTTCTTTCATGCCTTTTCATTATGATTTAATTCTTTTCTGGCAGAGGCAAAACACCTGATTGGCACGTGTGGGAATAGCTGAGTAAAAACGTCTCTGGGCGAGCGCAGCGAGCCACAGAGCCGTGAATCTATTATCAAAGTGGCTTTGATACCAATTTTAAATCGCTATTTTGGTCTTAATCTGATGAGCTATGGCCAATCTAACATCATCCTGCTCATAGTAAAAATTAATATATTTTCTTACATATCAGTGATTCTTGAACTGATATGTGACATATTGAACCTGAATTTAGGTAAAATACAACTACAATTCCCGGCGATATAGTTTGGATCAATCCTTGCCAGTGCGACATGAGCGACATCTATGTGAGAAGAATTCGTCCGCTGAAGGCGCATGTTTAGACCAAAGACCATGGATTATTCAAATTTTTTTCTCAGACCACCTTGAAATTGTTGATCAACACAAAACCACGTGCGTGGAGCACAGGAAAAACGGCAGATACCACTTGCGATGACGTCATCTCACAAAATCTCGCGTTTCCACCCCACTCCAACCGAGAACACTTGGTAGCCTAAAATATAGTTTCAGATAAATAACTTGAATATAAACAAACTTTTCCTTTATAACAATAAAAAATCTTCACATATAAGCGTCAAATAGAGTAGTGAAGTGCTTCGTGAACTGACAGACACATTCATAAAACTGGCATCCTCTCCTGTGACTGCGTCTGGAAACATAATGATACTCATCGAACAGTTTATGGTTATTTGGTATGGTAGAACAAGTGAATTTAGACTAGTTGACGAAGCAAGACAACATCGTTTTCGTTTTTGTAGACGATCCAGAACACTGGACAATATACCTCCAACTTCAGCTGCTCTTTGACATCACACTTGACGTCTGCATATCAGACTGCACATGTGTGGGGGAAAGCCATTCAAAATGACCAGGTCCTGCTGACTGGGGTTGGTAAAACAGTGGTGCTGACTGGAAGCCAGCATAAAGCACACGTCGGCAAGCTGAGAAGGCATAGGCCTACTATGAGCTCACACACTGTGGTTGTAAAATGGCTTGCAGAAGACTGTATATGGTACAAAAATAATTTAAAGTGCACATCATTGTGCACCTATTATGAAGAGAGTTGATACAAAGAAAATGATTAACATAATAATTTGATATTATTTCACACACAAGGTAGCAGTAATAGACTATTAAAACTTGTCTTGCAGGTCCATGCAGACGCTATTAACATAAATACGTTTGAAGTATGTGTTTGCATCGGGTTCTACTGTATATTACACACGAAAAAAACATAAAATGTATATAAAAAAAATTGTATAGTTTATTTTTTATGGAAATATTCATCACTATGACCATATTTGGTTGCATTATTTTGACATAAAACAGTGTTGTTGGCCATTTCTCCCACGTCAATTTAGTTTAGGGGGACGGTGTACGTTTTCCCTTATTACTAGCGTCACGGAAGACCGACAATGGTGTTCTATATCAGAAAATGATCCCATGATATCACTTCCTACTCAGTGATAATTTCATGCTTTTAACCCAAAGTGCAAGGTTCGAGCCAAAATTACCACTTAACCGCCCCACCATAGGCCCATAGTATTGACACATGCAACATGAAAGTTATTGATAGAATGATCTTTCACTCTAAAAAACTCATATCGGCCTAACGTTATACATGTTCATGGCTTCTCGATGTCTATTTGTCACTGTGATCGAGTAAAGGGGCTGTCCTAAGTTCGTGGGTGCTCATTATGTAGCCTAATTAGTTTGGGCTATGCCCAAGCATGTTGAGTTTTGTTGAGTTCTCTCTCGTTTTTATGTTTTCTATGTAAAAAATGTGCTATTTCTCCTCGAATTTTAACGTAAATAACATGATCAACTTGTAATTTCAAGACAATGTTCCTCATATTGTCATGCTGCATGTTTTTCTCTTTTAAGAATTCCGAGTTGTTCTGCCGGATTCATTCAAGATTTTCTGGATCACTATGTGGATCGATGTCGGTTCAATGATGTCCATGTCGGGTGATGGCCCATTCATTGGATTCT
This sequence comes from Flabesymbios commensalis, assembly GCA_964017125.1. NCBI lineage: Eukaryota > Metazoa > Annelida > Polychaeta > Terebellida > Flabelligeridae > Flabesymbios > Flabesymbios commensalis. Next base: position 64,538,638 of record OZ024906.1, on the reverse strand, counting down.
TGACCAGGAAATATAGGTCTTTTATTATAGGCAACTCCATACCGAAACCATTAGAGCTCTCCTACATATAATAATTAAAATACATTTATTCAGTAATGTTTCAATGCCAGGCCAACGTCGCAGACAGTGGCCCAGTATTAAAACAATATTGTGTATTTGGTATGGACAGTCGAGACATTTTAAATGCTACATTTGACAATAAAAATAACAGTTGCAATTCCATTCAAACACAAAACGTCGACTCAATGTTGTTTCAATGTTGGGCTAGCATCACAGACAGTGACACAACACTAAGTCAACAGAGAGACAAGTCAATGGTGTACTGGATACTCTGAATACGATTCCATTTAACAAAAAAATACATATCCTTTCAAAAGTGCAAAAGCTCAGTGGGGACATCTGATCTCTGAAATTTGAAGTCTGAAGCCTAAAGTTTCAAATTCCAATTCAAAATGGCTGCAAAAAAAACAATAACCAAAATTCCAATCAATCTGTTATGATAAAAATAATCCAGCAAAATTCAAACTGGTCGCCAAAAAACTCACAAAACTTAGTTCAAACATTATTGTTACGTAAAGTCACAATTCCCCTCTAGTATTTATTATGTTGTCACGTAAAAAATGAAAAAAACACTAATCAGGAGCATCTGATAATTTTTCAAATTATTCCTCATAAATATGGCATAATGTTATTTCCTCAACAAAATATTTCCTCAATTTTCCGTTTTGTCGAGGGTAAGTGAATAACTTCCATAACTCTTTCTTCCTTTCATTCTCTCTTTATTATAGTCTAGATATCAAACTGTGCACACAATCCCGAACAGAACGCGACGACCTCACGCCATGCGGCTTGGGCTCTGCAGTCTAGACGCAACGTCCGTCCAGCTCAGTGCCTGTAGTGTAAGTGACTACTCGTCAGTATTCGTAAGCCCGAGCGGTCCCGAAGCTGGTAAGATGCTAATCCCACAACATCATACATTGTCTTCTAACGCCAAAATCAGTGCAATTGGTGGTGTTATCATGAATTTTCATCGGAAGAACATTTTCTAGTGTTATGATATAATATTGCCTTGTCAGGCGACACGATGAAATAAAAATTGTCTTTTGTGTTTTTATTGTCAACATGCATTGGAGTTTTACTGGACGTTGAAGGTATTGCGACACAACTCGCTGGTTATCACTGGAATTTGTGGCAACCTAATGAATTGACTTGTCACGTTTGGTCAAATAATATGTTGTTTGGTAAGTCAAAGTGCAATTTTTCGAAATAATATATATTTTCTTGTCAATGACATTGCGACATCTGTTGATTCTTTTTCTTATCTTTTACTAAATACTAAATTTATGGTGACCATTGTAAATACATGTTCTTCTCATAGGAATTGCAACAGCTGGTGACACCATGTATTGTCTTATCACTTGAAATACAAACACTGGTAAGTTAGTTGTAACTTACCAGTGTAATACCATTGTAAATTCAGGAGATAATATAATGTTTAATTAAAAAAACTATTTAGATGATACATTTAGTTTAAGAACGTTATGACACTTTACGTTCACAACATTACATGTAGGCCCTGTATGTATTGTTTAAATTGTAGTAAGGGTCATTACAACAACTTCTACGCCATGATAAAGTGATATTTCGCATTGCAACTAGATATTTGTATGACGACGTGATATTGAGTAGCGGAACCAGACCAGACCTCTTCCTACATCAAGAAATGTTGCGATCTTCAACATGTAGTTACTTTATCGTGAATAACATAATTTACAGTTGTCGTGATTCCTAAATTCTCAATTGATGCTATTGGTACGCGTCGCCCGTATGCCCACTGAACTATAAAGCGTATATTTATCGGCTAGTGGCATGATACCCTTTTATACCATTGCCATAAAACATCGGTATGCTTTATCTAATTTGACAGTAATGGCGGTGATTATACATCTTGTCTACAGAATGTATGATACTTCAAAATGGCGAAAATGTCGTTTGCCATATTCTCGAAAGAGAATAAAAATGAAATGAATCGGGCTTTAGGCCACCTTTGTGCACATATAGGCTAAACTGGGCCAGGATAACCTCCCGAGGATGGTGAGATGATTGAGGTGACACTGTCCTCCAGACACAGGATTCGAAATTCGGGCCCTGGCGGTCTGAGGCCGAGCACGCTACCTCTCGGTCACGGAGGCTCCTCACAATACTGACTCGAAAGAGAATAAGTAGGCCTATATTGGCCTAATTCTGCTCACTTATCAGTTGTGCATCTTGATAGTTCTCTTAAAATTTAGGAGATCCACCAGGATGTCCCAGCAAACATGAGACGTTGGCCCAACGTTGGTTTACTGGGAACATGAGACGCTGGCCCAACGTTGATTTACTGTTGGCCCACCGTCTACGACGTTGGCCCAACAGTAAACCAACGTTGGACCAACGTCTCATGCTTACTGGGATGTACGTGGGTTTGATTGCACCATGACTGTTAGCCGAACAGTTACTAAAGCAAATTTCTGATGATAAATTGACTTATAATTTGTATAATTAAAAAGTAGGCCCACATTGATTTTTTATGACTGTGCCAGCCTCCATATGGACACCTTTGAAAACATAATTATAACTCGGTCATTTGCCGCAGATAATCGATATCAACCCTTACATATAATACGTTTGAACATTCAGAGGGACATTTGTGGTTATTGCATTAAACATGCATAACAATGATAATAAGGTACGTGTGAAAAACTATTTATATACACATTGAAGCTTCCGTAATACTAGTAGGCTAGTATGCATATGTCACAATAAGTTTGTATTGACTGTATCAGTCATATCTTTTGAGAAATTAAGATGTCCCTGTTAGTTGATTGTGAACTATTATATGACAGCCTGTCATAGAGCTTTCCACTCTTTATCATACGAGATTGAACATTGTGCTCAAAATTATAATGGATGCGGACAGATAAATAAATCCTTCATAAGCAGGACCAAAGCTAAATAATCTGTAAATAAAACAAATACAGTGGAAATCATAGTAATATTCACATCTTACGATTAGAGATCATTGTCAAAACTGCCAATAGCATAGCTCATAATAATATTAAAGTCAGGGGGGCTCACAAGTGTATTAGACCTACACCGCATACATTTAAATGACAACGAATAACGGGAATTGGAAAGTCAATAATGATAGCGCATGTACACTACTAGAAGAAAAGGTTAGTGAAGGTTTGCTGAAGATTAGACCTAATATAGAGAAAGGTTACCCACCATACTTAAAAGCCCAAGAATAATCTAGGTGTACAGTACGTAGCTTTAAAAGCATTTAAAGCAAACACTCTGATTTTTATTAACAATGTATTATCGCAGCATGATGGGACGCTGGAGAAAGTCAATCTAGAAAATAGTGCATCTGTCACATTGAGGGATTCTTTGTCAGCTAAGGTATACAGCGCCAATGAACACAAGATCAAGAAAAGAGGTAAATGTATTCATTTATCGACACTGGGTTTGATTTTCTAAAATAACTTTTTTAAAATGTTGTGGGCTAATCACATATCAAACAGTACGCCTATAGGGAAGAAATATTTGATGTCGGAGATCGATATTTTTTAAATAGAAAGAAATTGTATTTACGCATAAAACATAATTTGTTGAGAAATCCTACAAAATTATTGCTGACGCATATTGGTGGAGGCTCACAAAAATGTTTGTTGTTTTTAAACCTACTCGTGCACTTTAAATTTTTTTGGTTGGGAAATATAACCATGGTAATTCTTACGTTACGTTTTTGATTAACCAAACTATTTTTTTAAAGTCTATTCGAAGAAAATTGACGCACTAATTTCTCAATAAAAAAAAATGATGACCGAAAGCTCCCAACTCGTTAGGGATCAAATGGTGCGTCCTTTCCCTGTAAAAAAAAAGTATCGAATTACTTAGTACTTTTAACAAAATGTATCAATTTTCAGATGGGTCGAAAATAATGACATCACTTTTGTGTCGCATAGCTGTAGAAGATGACCTTCTGGATATTCTCAATATAAGAGTAGAGGAAGAATTTCATAACGTAATAGATAACTTGCCATCTAAATGGAATCAGTGGATGAAAAACGCACTCAACTTTCCTGTTGTTGCAATAATTGACGGGGAAATTGTAAGTGACGTGTAGGCTACTTATCTAATCCTGTTTATCAGAACAATTTGTTATCCTAATTAATTCGATTTTTCCTCTCTTTTTCGCATGTACTTGAAGAGTTTAGAGCACTGTATCCTTCAGTACGGGCATCTGGCAGGTAAATAGGGTCTAAATACGATGAAAGACCTTTGCAGTGTGGGGACACACCCGGGGAAGTGGCCCCGTTTTATTATTGTTTTATGACGACCGCGGCTTACAAAACATTTGAATGTATACGGCACACCGACCTCAGTGATCCCTTGTCCCTTGTGTTCCGACACCCCCTTTTTTCAGATGCTTGATAAACCCTAGCTTGGTCATTAACAGGCTGGCAAAAAGGGGGAAAAAAAGAATAACTTTTGTCTGAAATACTAATTCCCATTGTCACCAGAGCAATCCATTGAAAAAGTCTGGGTCAATTTAACTTTACAACCCCATGACTAGGGCGGTCTACATGACCAGGCAGTTGGTAGGCCTGCGACTTAATTTCCCATGTACCTCATATATCGCTCGGTTATTTCCTTCCATATGAGTCCCCTATATTTTTTTGTCTTTTTTTGTCTTAAGGTTGGATTCTTTATCAGAAGAGTGATAGATGGGTGCCTTGGAATGATCGTGGGTTCTGGACGTGCTAAACCTAACTTGCAGGTAGGCATACGTCATCGGGACTTGTGCATGCATTAACATTGTAATTCAAAATAGAATACAAAATGATTTATATAACAAATAAATCAAACGTGCGACGTTCTTTGCATGTGAATAAACTCTCCAAAATGGGGAGTTGATTTTATTCGTTGCATTAGGGACCTACATATGATTATACTGTTTTATTATTTATTTTATATAACATTACGAAAATATTATAGCCATACAACTACCTATAATTATTGTGTTGCAAACAGGGATGGCGACTTTTGTATCGAATGAAATATTATATTGACAGCCTTCTGGAAAACACATTTCCTGAAGCGGTAAAGCATCGATACTTCGTCTCTTTGGAGAACAGTTTTCTGTTAAATTCATCGCATACCTTAATTGAACGGAGGGTAAGTTAAATCTACAAGATAGGTCGTCTCATTGCACGTGTATCCACGACTTTGTGGTAGATATACACTCTTTCGTCCTAAAATACAGCAGTGTTTTATTTACTTACGTAACTATTTAATTTATACTTTTTATTGTGTTACCAATATCATATATGTAATGCTTTATTGGGTTGAAATAATCGAAAATTATCAGAATGTGTAACCATTAGTTAAATAGCATGTGAAATATATTATTTAATACATTTATTTCACAGGGCTATAGATGTTATCAATTGGAAATTAACAGTAGCGTAACTCACCAAGAGCAAAACGATAGCATCTTCGCAGAAAAGGAATTGGCTAAGCGTGCTATACTGGATGAAAACAACAAGCGATTGTTCCCATCCGGCCGATTTTGCATTGATTATGCTTCATACGCCGTGATGGAGGACAATGTTGATGTCATTAATGACAATATTGATGTTCTGATTAACTTTGATCAAAGTGTAAAATACGAATGTGAAGCAATTAGTTTGTTAAGTCAGTTTGAGAGCCGCACAACGCGATGTGTGAGCTGTGAAGTGTATGCTAGCTCCGCTGAGGCAGTACTGGATCATATCATAAAGATTGTGAAATTCACATATTCCATGAAATATGACGGGAGATTACTTTTAGAATTACAGTTCCCAAGCACTATGTGTGAGAATATTGATATTCTCGTTCAAAATCTTACATTGAAACGCATAAGTGACGTGTCACACTATTACGTTTTAAGAGAACATGTCTCACTGATGTATCCAGGACTGGAATAAGGGGGTACTTCGATATCTGAAAAATCACCACTCCGGAAATTAAGGCTTATACTATAGTGTTCTACCCAGCAAATATGAGACGCTGGTCCAACGTTGGATAGCTGTTGGCCCAACGTTGTAGACGTAGACGGTGGGCCAACAGTAAACCAACAACGGGCCATGCACGTTTCATGCTTATCCCCGGATACGCCTCAAGGCTCTGGAATGTTAAAGTTGACAGTTGTGGTGATTCTTTCTATTTCTAAAGATTTTATTTCACCTTTTAAGGGCGGTGGACCAGCGTTGGATCAGCATTGGCTCGACGTCTCGTGCGTGCAAGATGTGCCTTTTGTTTCAAGTGTAGGATGTCACCAGATTTTAGAAAATGTGAGTTCGGCCACATGTGAATGTACTGCCAAGGGGGGGTTTAGAACTTCAAAAAATTAACATGTCAAAAAGTATAAATTCCAGCAAAAGAGGGTTCGACCATCCTCAAAAAGTTATCCTGGCCCAATTTAGCCTGTATGTGCACAAACGTAGCCTAAAGCCCGATTCATTTCATTTTTTTTATCTGATGTGTACTGTTTGTTTTCATGGAAATAAAAAATGTTGAAAAAAATATCAATTTTATTGTTAGTGTTGTTGTATTGCATCATAAGTACCCTTTTTAGATGTCAGTGTATCGGGAAAACCTGAATGTCCAATGTCAGAACTGGGCCTTGACGCTTGGCAGCAACATTACTAAATCTGTTTTTGTTAAGATTTGATAAATTCTCAAAAACTAATAAATTTATGTCATTTAATAGCAGAAATATTAGTATTAAATACTGCTATTAATTATTAAACTTGCAAGGAAAAGTACGAAAATGTTTATTAATGTTTTAAAATAGAAGTTTAGACGTTAACCTGGAGCACCACTACTCCCTCAGTTCACGTTCTGGCTACGTCAGATCTTTTGCAATATGATCTTTGATTAGTCACAGGCTATGAATGGTTAAAGTGATATGTATTTTTTGTGACTAAATTGCAGATGTATATATTTATTATATATATTCAGAGTAAGAGACCGATTTGTCAAGCTAAAAATCGTACGTTATAGTTCAGAAAATAGAACGTACCATATGATTAATCACTTTTGAACGTTCAAAGTCAGGTGTACAAGTGACCCCATCCGCCACCCATAGATGACTGTCGCGAAGTGAGTCAGGCAGCCAGGCCATACTAGATTTATCGGCTAATGACATTGAGCCCCCTATCAGTGTCATAAAATACCGGTAGCCTATGTTTTATCTTTGACAGTAATCATGGTAATGGCGGTGCTTCCACATCTTGTCTACTGGAGGTGAGATACTTTAAAATGACGAGAATGTTCCCGAAAGAGAATAATTATAATTCTGCTTACTTGTTCAACTTTAGTCTTTAGTTCAGTTATGCATCCTGATATTAAACAATTGAGATCCACCATGATGTACCCAGTAAACACAAAACATTTGTATAACCTTTTGTACAATGTTGGACCAACGACTAAAGCAAGTTTCTAAAAAAAAAAGGTCGTTCTGCATAATTAGTTTATTGATTTTTATGACTGTGTCAGCCTCAATATGGACACCTCTGTGAGGCATAACTATAACTCATTTGGCGCAGATAATCGATATTCCCAGCAAACACAAAACATTTGTAAAACATTTGTACAACGTCGGTCCAACGTCTCCGACGCTGGTCCTACATTGTACAAATGTTATACAGATGTTTTGTGTTTACTGGGTTAACCTTTTCAGTGCTGTTGGTCTTGGGCATATTTGTCGTTTGAAGCATTTTTTGCTCTTAACATTACAGTTTCGAGGGTGAATTATGAGTTCAACCCTTTCAATCCTGAATTTACTATTGTCATCTTCATCCACTACAAGCCGTGAATTGCTGTCGCAATTCTCGACTTGTAGTGGATGAAGATGATTTGATGTGATTTAAAAATTAAAGAATATTGTCATGTATGGGTAAACCAGTTTCATGGAAATTTTAGTTCTAAAACCCTTAGTTGTAGGAAAATTAAGACTGGTTTCAGGGATGTAAAATGATGTTTAATGCATCGTGAGGGCTTAAAGGGTTAATCAACAAGATTGTCAGTATTTTCAACGGAAATGAAAAAGTAATTACCACTCACTTGGAGTTGTGGATCGCTATAGGGGACATAACGTCATGTGGGTGAAAATGACAAGTATTTCATCCAGCACTTTATGGTTTAAATATTGCTGACGCTTCATTATCTCACACCTACATAGTCAAATGATGTTATTGCGATTGAACATTCCGAGGAGCATTTATGAAAACGTGGCTACTTATAGGTTGCAGTAGACATGCAAAACAACGATAAAAAGGTAAGCTACGCGAGAAAAAATATTCACATGCGCCTGAACATAAGATTATTAAATGTCTCTGCTGAGGTGTCGTAGGTCTACTAATATGCATATATATAATGTCAAAATGCCTATAAAAACTGTATTGAATTTACAGTCAAGTCTTTTGAGAAAATAAAATTAGTACAGCCTGTTACATAACCTAGTTCTCCATTTTATTATAAGCGATTGGATATTGTGTTTAAATGTATAGAGGCTGTGGACACTAAAATAAATCATTCATCCTAAAGGGGGTTGGCCTACTTAGTTGACACGATTAAACATGACAAATGCTTAAAAATATGTAAATAAGACAAATACTGTGGAAATCACAGTAAAGGCCCATCATAGGTCTATATTATTTTATTACGGTCAGCCATCATTTTCAAAATTGCCAATCGTTAATTAGCTGTCAAATATACTAATTTCAACGATATCCACAAGTGTAATAAACCTACCCCACAAAAAATTAAATTACAACGAATGACGTACTTCTGCGAGTTGGAAAATTATTAATCATACCGCATACATCAGTGTTATAAAAAAGGATCATTGAAGGTAATTGTATAGTAGGCACCTATAGGCCTAATATACAGAAAGATTCCCCATACATAGGCCTATGGTATGATGGGCCTACGTCGGGAGCTCCATTATGGGGTCACAATGGCCGACGAGGGACTCCACCCAATCTCACCATTTAAACTCAAACTTCCTCCTCCTCCGTCGAGTTGACGGTTCCAAACAAGTCAGAAAACTCTCTCCTCTCTTATCATGTTTATCCGAATAACATACGGCAACAGCAAAGCACAACCTCCCGCGCACGGCACGTCTCAATTGATTTAGCGAGAGCGAGCTACAGCACGTCCGTAGTCGCCGAGTGTAACGCCTGAAGTGCGGGAAAAATACCAATGCTGCACACATTGCAATTTGTGCACCCGTCACCAAGGTACGGAAACGAGGCGGTCATCCCCAACCCCCCGCGTCCAGGAAGCTGGGGATAACCGCCACATTAACTGAACGACGTCAGGATCCTACATTACCCCCGGGTGAGTGATAACGTAGTACAAAACTGACGTGTAGGAGACTGCTTCGTGCAAGTAGCGGGGTTGTAAAATATGTAACCTCTTATAACTAAGCATAGTTTTTTTTTTAAAAATATAGCGAGTGTGGTTACAGCGTGGGTGGTTGAAAGAGCAGCATTATACGTGAATTGTCTCATCCTCTTAGTTTAAACATATTTATTTCTCAATTGGAACAGTACCCAAAGGTAATACATTGTGGTTCCTCTCGAGGAGGCGATGTTTATCATGTTGATTTATAAACAAGAGCAGATCATAAGACAGGCACACACAGACAGACTCAAAGACCGCCTGATAGAGGCTGGCGTGACGAGGTGTGGGGTTCAGATCGGGAAGAATGGAAAGAAATCCTCTTAACACCAACTGTCCTTTATGCATGATTCATTTGCTGCAAGCTGCGATCAACCCATTCATTTAATTAACATAATTTCTATTAGTAATTTAGCAATAAACTTGCCAAAAAAAAATGTCTTTACATTTATATATTTGTACACAATGCTGCCAGGCCTGGCATATTCCTTTACAATTTAACAACATTGTTATTATGAGGTATGCGGTTGGGCCCGCCATAGATGTCGTTAGGCGCAACTATGGCGTGAACCATCTGCACGAATCGGGCAGGAGTCTGGAATATTCGTCCGACTAGTTTTTCGCACTGTTTGGTCGGTCGAAATTTTTTCGCGATTAGCGATATTCGCATGTTTGCTTTTTGTCGAGTCGATTGCGGCGTCAGCAGCACCCGGGGTTTTACCCCGTAGATGTAAAGGTATGCGGGAATACGTTCGTAAACCACCGCCGCTCCCCTTAGCGAGGGACACGGCGGGGGCTTGCGAATGCGGCTCTAAATAAGTATTGTCTCTGTTAGACAAGTTGACTTTAACATCCATTTGCTTTGGGACTGTGGCCGATTTTTTACTGCTTCTGACTGCCGTCGACTTTTTGTGTTGACTCTCGTCCCGTTGGATGTCGGAGTGTCCGCACTACCAGGTCTAGGTGGACCCTGTTGATTCTTACTAGATGTCCTGGTAGCCGTCGACTTCCGTGGTTTGCTTGGCGTATTACGCTGTATTGTCGTACCTGTCGTAGGCTCGCACTCCATATGTGCGGGTTTAACGCGATCTAAAGAGACCGTCTCAACCTTGCCTTTAACTAGGATTTTCATTACTCTGCCACTCCTCGCGACGACCTTATATGGTCCGTCGTAAGGGGCGGTCGGAGGCGGTGCAATTGCGATTCGGCGCAAGAATACATGAGTACATGTAGCTATTTCCTTGAATTGGAAAATGTTGTGTTGTTGTGTGTCATGTGGCGGACATAGACGGAGACGCGACATGGCCACGCGTAGCTTGTCTGAATAATTCCCCAAATCAGTGTTGGCGTCGACAGTGTACTGTTTAGTAAACTCTCCTGGGAGTCTAAGGGTTGTCCCGTAAATCATCTCGGCAGCTGACCTGCCTAGTCTCTCTTTCACGGCTGAACGAACTCCTAAAAGTACAGCAGGTAACGTGATAGTCCACGGGCTCGTGCGCCATAATGGCGGCTTTCAATTGACGGTGGAAACGTTCGACCATGCCATTCGACTGAGGGTGATAACTCGTGGTACGATTCCGAATAATCCCGAATTGATTACACAAACTATCCCACAATTTGGACTCGAATTGAGCGCCCCTATCAGTGGTGATAGTGGCTGGGGTACCATAACGTGCTATCCACCCGCTGAAGAAGGCATCGGCGACCGTTTCGGCTCTAATATCTACCATAGGTATAGCTTCGGGCCAACGTGTGAAACGGTCGACGCAAGTCAGTAAATATCTAAAACCATCGGCATAAGGTAAAGGTCCGACTATGTCTACGTGGACATGATCGAATCGCTCGGTAGGTTCAGTGAACTTTCCGAAAACTGGAGTGTTGTGACGTGAAACTTTAGCAGTTTGGCAACCCATACAGGTACGACACCATCTAGCAATATCTATGTTCATGCCGTGCCATACAAATCGGGTATTAATCAAAGGTTTGGTAGCTCTATGCGATGGATGGCCTAAACCGTGCAAGTTAGAAAAAACTTTTCGGCGAAATTTCGCGGTAAGGTACGGCCGGTTGTGTCCTGTGGACACATCACACCAGATCAATTGATTATCAAACGATTTTAATAGTTTGAACTTCATAGTTGATGTAGTCGAGTGTCTCAAACGCGTGAATTCCGCGTCATCAGCTTGGTCGAGACTTAACTCTTTATAGTCTATTGCTGGTCCATCATGTATCGCTGACACTGATGATCGTGACAGCGCATCAGCGACGAAATTTGTCTCTCCTTTTACATATCTAATATTGGTGGTGAATTCAGCGATGAAAGCTAAATGACGTGTTTGTCGCAGGGATGCGCGCTCAGTCACGGATGACATTACGAATGTCAACGGTTTGTGATCTGTATTAACGAAAAAATTTCGTCCTTCTAAATTGTGTCTGAAATGTTTAATTGCAGCGTATACTGCCAAAAGCTCACGATCGAACGCGCTGTAGCGTGTCTCTGCTGGGTTCAGCTTCTTGCTGAAAAACGAAAGCGGCTGCCACATACCGTTTAAAAATTGCTGCGACATCACTAGCGTCGCACGTGATGTTAAGCTGGGCCATAGAATCTGGGTGCACCAGAAGCGTAGCGTTTGCCAATATCTGTTTTGACTCAGAAAATGCTGACTCTGCATTTTTATTCCACTTCAAATCGAAATTTGATTTCGGTGACAGTCTGGTATGTCCTTCATTGGCAGAAGTCAGTAGATTATTGAGTGGCGTCAACTTCGCGGCGCAATGCGGTATGAAACGGTGGTAATAATTCACCATTCCCAGATATCTACGCAATGCTCGTTGCTTTTCGGGTTTAACGAAATTAACAATCGCGTCAACGGCGCTGGGTAACGGCGAAATGCCTTCGGCGCAAACGTGGTGACCTAGGAAACTTAATTCAGTTGTTCCGAACTGACACTTTTCAGGACCAATGATAATTCCGTACTCCGATAGTTGAGCAAAAAGAATTCGTAGATGTTTCTTATGCGTTTTATGATCTGGGCTGGTTACCAGTAGGTCATCCAAATAGACAAAAACGAAAAGTCCGCGTGTAACGTGGTCTATAAATCGCTGAAACGTTTGACCGGAATTTCTTAGACCAAATGGTGTTCTAGTGAAATTAAACAAGCCAAAAGGTGTGGTAACAGCAGTCTTGTGTACGTCGGACGGTTCCACCGGAATTTGGTAATAAGCCCCGACCAAGTCGATCTTCGAAAAATTTTTCGATCCGGCTAACCGCTGCGTGAAATCTTGTATATGAGGAATCGGATAACGGTCCGGTACGGTCTGTGCATTCAAACTACGGTAGTCCCCGCATGGTCTCCAATCACCGTTTTTCTTTGGCACCATGTGAAGCGCTGAGGACCACTCACTGTCGCTGGGTTCAATGACCCCTAATTTTATCATCTCGTCAAACTCGCGTTTTGCGGTAACCAGCTTATCGGGTGCTAAACGTCGTGGTCGTGCAAAAACCGGGTGACCTTTAGTCACAATCTTGTGTGTTATACCGTGTTTAACGGTCTCACCCTTTGTCGTAGGGCGTGTCAGTTCCGGGAACTGGCCGAGGAGTTTTGTGTACTCATTCTGAACGGTATCAACTCTGTTCAATGACAGAGGTTTAATCGAAGATAGTGAAGCGGCAATGGCTAGGCCTGTACGCATGTCTCGGAGACATCTGCTTCTCAACTCTACGAGCAAATTATAGTGGATTAAAAAATCAGCCCCGATTATGGGTTGCTGCACATCTGCCACTATGAACGTCCATGGATATTCGCGCTTTAAGCCGACATCGACGACGCGTTTACAGTTGCCGTAAGTATGTATAGTACTGTTATTAGCTGCCACCAGGGGGAGACTGCCAGCGTCCGAAATCCCGTTAGCGCAAGATTTCGGAAGAACACTGACAGCTGCGCCCGTGTCGATTAAATATCTGCATTTATGTCCTTTATCTGCGACATATAATAACTTAGAGTGAGATAACTTTGGGAGAACTAGCGTCCGCGGAGTCATGTCGCGTCTCAGTTATACCGCCAGATGCAAGAGTCGCTACCTTGCTCTGGCTTAGCAGTTTAAAGAAAAGCGCAGGGGCTCCTGCACGTGCGTGCCTTATCACCGAAAGTCTGGTGAAAATAGCAGACAGGTGCATTAGCCGAATCTAATGTCTTAGCGGCGTCATTTCTCTGTGGGTTCGGCGGCGGAACGAAAGGTCGAGCAAGTGGTTGCAAATTCGTCGGCGGAGCGAAAGGTCGAGCATTATCTTTTGCGTTTCTATACTGACTAGGTTGGTTGCTAACAAAACCTGAGGCCTGAACATTAGGAGCAAATGCAGGCGCGTGAGCATAGTTATTTGCTCGTCCACGTCCTTTATTTCTTTTCCTCTCTGATGTAGTCACTGTTTCTAATCTCTTGATTCGCTTAGACAGATCCTCTAACAAACCAACTAGTTTGGTGGTTTCTTCGACTTTAATCTCTGCGACCCCCGGCTTACTCTCTTCGACGTCCTCTTCTGCTGCCAGTGCCCGGTCGGCCAAAACGGCCAAACTTTCGAGGGTGGCACTGTCGGGTTGAGTCGCCAAATGGGCTCTGATGGAAGCGGGCATCTGGCGTATGAACGCTTGCCGAATTACAGCCTTCCCCACCACAGCTTTGGTGCCGAAACCTGCAGACGCCGCAGGAAACGCGAGGGAATGTCATTACCAATCTTCTCGCCAGAGATAACTTTGTTGACCCTTTCGGGTGTGGTCAATCCTCGTCTCTCAATCAAAATCGCTTTCAGGCTGTCGTATTTGTTGGACCTGAAAGGCTGAAGTAGCACGTCCCTCACGTCCGATGCAATCTCGCCCGAAAGTGCAGCGCAGGTTAAGCTGTACCTCTCATCATCATCATTGATCTGGTGAAGAGCGAACTGAGTCTCAATTTGGTTGAACCAGAGCTCAACATCCGAGGCGTAGAAAGTGGCGATTTTGAACTTTGGTAAGTTCGTGGCACGTCTCTGCGACTGTCTACCGAGCGGTGAAGAACTCCTTGAGGAGTCGCTCCTAGAGTGAGAATTCATACGTCTAGCTCGAGCAATTCGAGCGAAATCAGCTTTGAGGCGTTGATATTCCTCGTCCGCCTCTCGGAATCGAACCTCATTGTCCTCACTGTCGGGATGATAATCATCTTTAGGTCTAGCACCCGAACCTTCTAGGGGCGTTGACATGAAGCCTTCACTGTCGTACTGCTTTGACATTATGAAGTAGTGTTTTTAAAATTATCTAACTAGTGAAGCATCTGAGATAGCTGGCCTATTGGCTCTGCGTCTATCCCAAATGTGTTTAAAATGGCATGTCGTATTAACACATGCCAACTATTTTTGACGCGCCGTGTGCTGCCGTGAAAATCAGATGAAAAATGTCTGTAATATGTTGAAGCTTAGAAGTGTAGACTGTAGAAAATGCTCATGCTATGTCGCATGTTGCGAGAAACGGGGGTTGCAGATTAGTTGAAAAAAAATGCGTCGTTGAAGTTTCACCTAAATGCTGTGCACTAATTCACAAAAGGTATATATTGATTGAAGTGAAAACTGAATGTTTATATGTGACATAAAACGTTTTCACTTAGTCACACACATGCAAAATAGTACCGTGAAAACCGTAGGTCGAAGTGGTACATAAAAATAATATGCCAGATACAACTATGATATGCTATGCTAAGCTAGGATAATAGTATTTTGTAAATCGACCTGGGTGAAAAAAAAAAAAAAATTCACGCAAGTCGAAAAACACATTCAAATATTTGCAATGTTTCGCAATAGCGCAACTGTCAAATCGAATATTTCTGTATTTATGAAAAATTTAAACTTCAGAAATAAACTATCGTGAGAAAATTTCGTTCTCAAACTGATAGACTAAATGTGACTGCGAAGAAAAACAGTTACATTTATGATTTAAGAATAATATTTAAAACGTGACTGACAGTAGTCTATGCTGATTAATGATATAGTATATCATTTCGCTGAAAAATGATGTCTGTGATAAACATTCCACGTTTTTTTTTTTTTTATAATGGTACGTTCATCACCGAGTCATTCTCATAAACGTCTGAATCAATCGCTCGCATCGATTCATTGATTGACGTATAAACCGACTGTCTTCCGTGCGGTTGTGTTTATGTCGTCTGTGGTGGGTGTGTGCGTGGTGTATTGTCGGTGCTCACAGCCTGTGCGGCAGGCAGCATGTGGCTTATAGTCTGCGACGGTAAGCTTTGGGCGGTACGTACATAGTATATAGTCAGCATCCCCGTCTCGCCTCACATTAGCATATTCATTACCTACTGCGTGCCCAAATAAGGCGCTAAATAGCCTAGCACGATTACAAACACCGAAGGGCGTTTCAAAGTGAACAAAAATCTCGCACAATTAGTGGCAGAATTTGTTTTCGAAACAACTTATTTACATTTCTTCTCCCTCAATCGTTTTGAAAAAGAAGATTTATAAACAATTTAAAAAAAAATTATTACAATCAGTCCGTGTAAAATTTGGAACACGTGAAAAATGATCTCCACCAAATCAAAATAGCGGCCTATTTTATGCTAATGTGATGTGGCGACACAGGTTCACTGTCCAGATGCATGCCGGTTAGGGGGGGGAACACGTGGATGCCCACGGCGAGCGAAGAGCTAAGTAAGGGAAACCAGCGTCCAAAATGGCGCACACCTACCAAATACATGTACAATATTCAGCATTCTCTGAAATAACATATGATAATAGTACAAAATATTGACCTACGGTCCTGGGAATATTTTAAACAGACCAAATAAGACCGTTTATTGACATTCATTTAGGGAAACAATTTATTTTGGCCCTAAACCTATTAAAGGTTACCCGAGTCGAAGCGATATATAAAAATTCTGTCGATATTGTAGAAAAAAAAATCGGAAAAAAATGACGAGATTTCGTCTATGGACTTTAAAATCGAGTTACCCAATTATGGTAATCAACGATAAAAATTGAGTTACCGAAAATACCCACTTCCTACTCGCCTACAGTGGCATTAATAGGATGAGGGCATTAAACAAACTCTTACAATTAAAAATGATAGACTAGGTCTATGAGAATAATTTTCTGGATTCTTCTAGAGAAACCGACAAGGTCGCCATCTTGAAAAGGCGCCAAACACGTGGGATTTAGACCAAAAGTTTAGAAATTTACGCCGTTTTCGACGTAAAGAAACGTGCTTCTCTTCTGATAACTCTTTCTGACTAAGTTAAACTGGCATATAAATAATGACCTACAGCTTTCACGTACCTTATGAAAAAAATGCTATTGATTTTTTTCAAAAAATCCCTTAAAATTAATGAAAACTATCCTTGAAAACAGCGGTTTTCAACTGGCGTCTAGGTGAAAATACTGTTGCGTAGACGATCAGTCGTCAGGGGTCACCAGTATGGTATGATGGGCCTACGTCGGGAGCTCCATTATGGGGTCACAATGGCCGACGAGGGACTCCGCCCAATCTCACCATTTAAACTCAAACTTCCTCCTCCTCCGTCGAGTCGACGTTTCCAAACAAGTCAGAAAACTCTCTCCTCTCTTATCATGTTTATCCGATTAACATACGGCAACAGCAAAGCACAAACTCCCGCGCACGGCATGTCTCAATTGACTTAGCGAGAGTAACGCCTGAAGTGCGGGAAAAATACCAAGGCAGCACACATTGCAATTTGTGCACCCGTCACCAAGGTACGAAAACGAGGCGGTCATCCCCAACCCCCCGCGTCCAGGAAGCTGGGGATAACCGCCACATTAACTGAACGACGTCAGGATCCTACAGGCCTACCATGTAAAATGTAAAAAAGGTGTACAGTGGCCTAGAAACATTGCATTATTACATCAAACAATGTTATTTATTAAAATATATCAATAATATTATGTTTGATAATGGCAGCATGATGTGACGCTGGAGAACATCAGCTTAAAACCTTCATCGTTCACATTGAGGGATTCTTTGTCAGCTGAGGTATACAGCGCACATGAACACAAGGTCAAGACAAGAGGTAAAAAAATGTATTCAATTATTACACTGGGTCTGATTAGCTTAAATGACGTTTTCTAAAATGTTGTGGGTTAGTATAAAATATTTTTATTTATCAATTGGAACAATACAAGATGATGTGTGTTACTACAAAACAACAACAAATTGCTGACACATATTGGAGGAGGCTCACCAAAGAAAATGTGTAGCCCTCTCGTGCAGTTATGTTTTGCTGTGAGCTATAATCAAGGTAATTCTCACGTAAATGTTTTTTTACGAACAAAAAAACGGTTGTTTTTAAAGTTTATACCAAAAGTTGTCGCACTAACATCTCGAAAAAATGCTGAAAGCTCCCACACTCCATAGATATCAAATGATGCTTTGTTCAACAAAATATATTAATTTTCAGATGGGTCGAGAATAATGACATCACTTTTGTGTCGCATAGCTGTAGAAGATGACCTTGGGGATATTTTTGATATCAGAGTACAGGAAGAATTTGATAACGGAATAGATTACTTACCATCTAAATGGAATCAGTGGATGAAAAACGCCCACAACTTTCCTGTTGTTGGGATAATTGACGGGGAAATTGTAAGTGACGTTTGCTAATCTGGTATTGTTTATCTGAACGATTTGTAACGTTAATTAAATTAATTTTTCTTTCGTTACTTAGTGGTCGGAAATTGAGCGAGCAATTCCAGTTTCAGACTAGAAAAGGATGTCCTGTCGAACATGTCAGTAGTGTGTAATACTGAGAATGTACTGTGGCTGCACATCTGAATAGAATATAGCATCGGGAGCCCCACCGATGTGTGTAGTTAGAACGATCTCGCCCTACACTATGTTCCGTAACACATTGTGGAGGGTGGCGTTTGCCTGGCGAGCCCGGCCAATTTCATTTATGGCCGGGTATTGGTTCTTAGTCACGTGACCATCATGTCTGTGCTATTGATCACAGTTACCCTTACACATTGTGGTCCGTAGTTGAAGACAGCACATCATATTATCAGATTATCACTAATATCAATCATGGCATGCAGACATACGCGATTGTCGCATGTATGGTGTTAATCTGGTGCATGTGTGAAGTGGCTTTATGTGGCTTACTGCAGATTGTGAGAAGATTTTTGAAGAATTTGGAGCACTGTATCCTTTACTACGGGCATCTGGTAGGTAAATGTCTTTGCAGGGTTGGGAAACACCCGGGAACGCGGCCTGATTAATATTATTATAACGACCCGTATTAAAAAATATACAATGTAGTTTAAAGTCGCTATAGTGCTCCGACACCCCATTCGTCAGATGCTTTATCAATCCTATTAACCCTAGAGGTTGGTCTACCTCAGCATGCTGTACGACATGTTTGTAATCACTAGTCTACAGCGATTTTCCAAGGGATGCTGCAGCCTCCACGTGACTGGTTATATTCTTCGGGCAGATTGGCAGTGGCGTACCCTGGTTCCTCCGCTCAAAAATGGTGCCAATGCAGCACCCACATCATTGCGGGCACTGGTGTTGGCCGTGGTAAGGCTTTAAGCTACCGCCAATAAAGTGTTTGACATTAGGTCTCACACGTGGGATGAATGGAGTTACCCTCAGCTATTGTTACTTTGGGGACTATCCGACACCATTGTAACAAATACAAATACAAATATTTATTTCCAAACTTTGTACCCAGTATCACCGGCTGTACAAGTTATACATAATAACATCGGTGGCAATGTAGATGTGTCAGGACAACACATACCGTGGTAGACACAATAACCCGCATGGCTGAGGTCACAACTCATACATGTTGGTGAAAATTTCATCGTCATGGCAAGTTGTAACTCAGCCAAACTAGAGGTTAATGTGCTATGCATAGCCCAGCAAACACGATACATCCAACCAATGCCGGCACAATGCCTGGCCACCGTCTGTGACGCTGACCCAACACAAGGCCAACACCGGCCGAACGCATCGCATTTGCTGGGAGGAGAATAGGTTTAACGTTACACATCACAAAGAGTTATTTAAATTTTGTCATGATGACATTAAAAAATCTAGATAGTTGTTTTATTGTTTTTCTGTTTTCACAATTGAATAATTTATTTCTCTATTGAAATATGAACAAACAAATAAGTAATGGAATTCGTCTCCGATATCTGAACTGTTGCATAGTATACAAAGTCGATCTCTTGGAACGGAATCATGACGACCTTTTTCAATTGGTAAATTATGATTAGATACTCGAAATCTGCAAAGTTTTATCCTAAGATGTTCAGGCAATATTGTGATATAAGCGTCGAGTTTTGGAGTACACTTATACATGCGATAATCTAGGCATTTGCTAGATTGAAAAACTTCTGCGTTCCATGATTGTTGATACTGGTCGTTCAGACGTAATTTGAATGCTGATTTCAACCAATCTACATTTACAAATTGATCATTCCAAATATGAGAAAAGTCACATTCGTTTAAAATGTTATCAGGTTATGTATACGGGTTACCCAAGGCAAACGCACAATATTGTGGAGATACAAATTATATACAAGTTTATAGACACTGCATGACATTTTTAGCGGGTCATCGAGTATTAACTTAGCCCAGAATGTTACCATTCTTTGCTTCACCTCCAATAATATAGGATGGCGTCCACTCTCACCATATACCATTACATTCCGAGTACTTTTGTTCAAACATAGTATCATTTTCAAAAAATTTAAATGAAATTTTTCTAAAATATCTATTTTTTCGAATCCCCACACCTCACTGTCATACAACATAATTGGTCTAACTATTGTGTCAAAGATAGACAATTGTAAATCAATTGGCAGGTGAAGTCTTCTCATATTTCTAATAGTGGCATACATAGCTTTTTCAGCTTGATTTTTTAACCTATTGAAAGCTTTTATAAGCCTACCATTGAATGAAAATATAATGCCGAAATATTTATACTCATCTTCTAAAGTTAATACATGACCCTCGATGGACAAATTGATTTTATTATTTTAGTCTCCACGTTCGGCAATAAATTTGAAAAACATTCAAACAATTTTGCATGGCATGTTCAAATCTGCTAGGATTGCAGTATCATCTGCATATAAAATTGAGAAAAGTTTTAAATAAACTCCCGATTTCTAAAAATACTTGTTGCGATATAGATTCAATATGCCGTAAGCCGTCGCGGTTCTTGTCCATAATAAAATTGCTAAGGTCGTTAAGGTAGATCGAAAATAAAAAGGGAGAAAGGTTTTCTCCTTGCCTAACGCCGATATTACATGGAAAATATTCTGATTTATTAGCTTTGATCATTACACACGATTTTGCTTTCCTGTATATATCCTTAATAACATTCACAATTTTACCATCTATGCCATTTTGCAATAATTTGGACCACAGATCTGCGTGGTTTATAGTATCGAATGCTTTTTGGTAGTCTATAAATGTGCGATATAGTTTTTTCCGCTCCTAAGGTATAAATCTATTAAACACTTGAGCGAAAAAATGTGATCAGTAGTTGATTTACCTTTCCAGAAACCGGCCTGTTCAATTCCTATTATATTCATTTCATTCGCAAATTGGTTGAGTCTTGCATTAAGCAGAGATGTAAAAACCTTTCCCAATGTACTAAGAAGTGTAATGCCACGGTAATTGTCCACATTATTCATACTACCTTTGTTTTTATATAAAGGCTTTATTATTGCAATTGACCATGATTCTGGAACTACTCCCAAATTTAAAATTTTATTAAAGAATTTTTCGTATATATTTACTAATTTATCTGAAGATGATTTGATATACTAATTTCTTATAGAATCAATTCCAACTGCTTTATTATTCTTAAGTGATTTGATAGTATTTATTATTTCCGATGAAATAAAAGGACGATTAAGTATATTATTCATTGTTTGTTCAACAATATCATTGACTGCATTTACAGTGATATTACTAGAAACTGTCGCGCCCGTATCTGTACTTTGATGTGGATTTATTTCAACCACGTGAGCGCTTTCATCCAAATTCAGCGTCTCAAAATGTTTAGCAAAATCATCTAATGATATATCGCCATATTGGGTGTATTTAGCATTTTTAATACTAATTTCTTTCCAGAAGGATTTAGGGTCAGATTTCTTAAGATTTCTAAGCTTATTTTCAATACTTTTTTTATATTTACTGTGTTCATTTCTAACCATTTTCTTAAATTCCTCAAAGCATTTTTTTCTATTTTGTTCGCTTTCCAATGTATCTCTTATTTTATGAACCCTTTTGGACTTGTTATAAAACCTTCTTTTACTATGACATTTTTCTTTAAACCACGGCTTGGTATTTGATATTGGTTTATCATGTATTCTATGTTGAGAATAAGGTTTAAACGTTTTGTCGGCGGCACTGTGCAAACATTCACAAAGATGTCCTAAAGCGTTGTCTAGTTGTGATTGTACATCATGCGGATTTGCGTTCGCAGTACCTATGTTATCTAATATGTTATCTAAATTACGAATAGAGTCCTCATTAATATTACACACAAATTCATTTTTACGTTTCGGGTTCCAACGAGAGAAATTGGTCTTAAAATTTACATTCAAACTTTCACTATTCATACTATTAGATAACATATTATCACACGTTTTAAATGAGACACACACTGCAGAATGCACATCTGATCATAACGCGTCAAATTCATTTACATAAAATTCACAAACCGGCGGAAATAATGCAGGACTACATATAACATAATCTATCACACTTACTCCTTTACATGTAACCTGACCGACTGTCGCATCCTTCCCCATGCGACCATTCATTATTCGTAAATTTAGAGCCTTGCATAATGATAATAGTCTATGCCCCCAGTTATTTGGTCTATCTGTATCAGAAATTTTTCTTTCCACTGGAACATCAAGTTGATCAAGCCTGATCATATCTGATTCATCATTATAAATATCAAACATATCGCTATTTAAATTACAAAACTCAAGAATATTATCATCAAATTCAGTCATATCTGTTAGATTACTTGTCCTAGCATTAAAATCGCCTATTAGGCATATATTACCATTATATCTTTCTTTACAATCGGTGATTTCATCAAAAAGTGCATCAAAATGATTAATAGAACCATAAACACTATTTTCAGGGGTTAAATACACATTTGCACATATACAATCTTTTCACCTAGAATTTCACCTGCAATTTTGAACCACATGGCAAAATCAGATTTTTTATTCAGAACTGTAATATATTTTGAATTTTTTGCAGATACCAACAAGGCCAAGCCCCCAAAAGGGGATGCCGATAATTTTACTCGATTATTCATGTAACAATTGAAACCTTTAAAATCAAGATTACAGCCATCATCCAATTTAGATTCAGGTACACAAATTATATCATAATTGGAAATGAAATCTTCAAAATCAGGATATTTCATTTTTCCTCTCAACCCATTCACGTTTATTTGAGCTATTTTTAAGCAACATTGTTGAGATGGGACAGTTGCAAATTGTGAATCAGTGGGATTTATCCGAAGCAGGAACTGTCAAATGTCAGAATATACTTTTTGTCCATAAAAAACACATTTAATCACCATAACAAGCTTTTGAATTTTCCCAAAATTGTCAAACGTGTGTACAACGAGTGTACACGTCACATGATGACGTAGTCGATCTGCTACCGGGGGTCACGCGCGATTCTATTGCTAAGGACACAATCATTGTAGTACAAGCTCAAACACACTAAATACAGTTACCAGCATGCTGCTACGCTTAAACATGTATCCAAATTTAACCCATTAAATATGGTGACCTACAGTTCTTCTTGAACTAGGCCTACGTTGATCAGTGTTTTCAATTTAAGCTGCACACAAATAAAATACCTAATGCGCAACACCAATAAAATATTGCTGGCCTGAGCAAAATATCACATAGGCCTGAGCAAAGATGATTATTCGTTTTTTTCGGCTAAATCGTACCAACTGCTACAGGTACCCAGCCAACATTTAAAATGTCTGCATGATAAAATAGGGTACCCACACTCTACGGTCACTGGTCAATGTTCAAAGAAGTCAAGACAGTTTAACCTTTTCATAACTACATTCTATAAACGCCCTTTTAAATTAATTCACACAAACATAATTTTTGCAATAACTGCATGATGCAATAACAGAGAAACAATCTGGCTATCGGGTAATATTGGCCTAAAAAATTATAAATTACATAATCATGGTAGCTCGATATGAAATTGTGACAAAAACTGACCGTTTATATACGGTGGTCATAGGCAATTTTGTTTATTGCTATATTTATTATGCCGTCACACATCAGAAATTGCTATGATTGAGTTTGAATGACTATCATACGTTTATGGAATGACTATAATTATTAGTATCGTGGCTTACCACGGATTTGATTATGTAATTTATAACTTTTTTAACCCAATATTAACTAGACAGCCGGATGCTTTTTCTCTTATTGCACCATGGTGGGGTGATACGATAAGATGAACCAATGACGGGGTAATGCTGGACCAACATTACATTACATTACAAACGTTGGACCAACGTCTCGTGTTAGCTGGGCGTCACCTGCTGTTTGTAAACAATGAACATGCATACTTGTTTATACGGGCGCATCAGCCCCTGAAGTACCAAGGGGAAGAAGACAATTAAAAAGTATTGATAACTAACCACCAAGTTATTGGATAAAAAATACAAGTAAACCTCCGTCAATACTTCGTCGGCCACAGGCGAAACAATCCTAACTACCAAAATTGAAAAAAATAATTTTTATGAATAACACTATCAAAATAAACCTTTTTAGCATTATGTACCTGTGTGTGATATATCATACCTAACGCGGATGAGCGAAACGATCCTAACTACATTTTTCTATGATATAAACATCCTATCTTGATAGTATGATTTTCCATCTTGCTATTGTGCCTCGATGAACATGCAAAACAATCCTAAGAAGCAGTTAGGATATTATAGCCTGATTCTTGATATCAGGTCTATTTTTTTCAAAACAAATATTGTGCCTTATCGCACTCATGACCATTTTCGTCGGTCACAGGCGAAACACTCCTAACTACAAAATGATAGTTTTTAGTAAAGTGCTAAGTAAATTTTCATCAATGCTGTTACATCGATACTTCAACATAAAAAACAATGGCACAGAACAATTTTTAATATTTTTCTAGCGTGCTATGTTGACATTTTAGTATTTGGTACATTTTGGCGGTCTGCAGTGGAGATAGGATTGTTTAGAATGATCAATTTTGTTGAAAATTGCCTAATTAATATGTGTAGAACAATCCTATCTCATTGAGTGAGATATGCTCTTCTTTGCCACAGGATACGAATACGGATAAAATCAAAAGTGAATAATAGTAATAGGAGTTACAGTACAATACTCCAATTTGGTAATACGTTTCCATGGTTTCCTGAGAACATAAGAAAACAAGACATGTCGAATTTACAAGCAGTGTCTGTGTAAAATCAGGCAGTCTAATTTGCGTAAATTAACGATGGCCGCCATTCAGATATTATAAGCACCATAACCTTATAACGTGTGTTTCAAAATTGGTATAGCATGAGCACTTTCAATACTTCTATATAGGGACTAAGGAACATAAAGAAAAAGATGCCTGTTTTAGTGATACTAGGTCAAAGTCAAGTCATCAAGTCACAGTAATGTCGATTAATAATATTACCAATAGCATGTTATACCCGACGTTTGTCTCGAGCGTGCTACATCCACAATAGTACAATACCGCCTCTACGAAAGTTTGTTGTGATATAAACAGTCAGTCTAGTTATATCAATAATAATGTTGCAAAGTGTTTTGTTACCAGGTTACAGCCATATGTAGGCCTAGCCTAATATATATAATGATTTTTTCAGATATCCAAAGAATCAGATTGGCATCATATTGTGTTGATTCAGGATCAAGGTGACGAGGTCAAGGTTAAATACAAGTCAAAGCAAGAACATAATTATATTATGTCGGTCATCTATCTTGCTTTCAGAAATTTCAAAATCAAACTTAGAATCTCAGAAACCGTCTGAAACCCGGTATATAAAATATGATACGTGTTGGGGGTTAGGGAAGTGTTTATTTGTATTTGATAAAGGTGGTCATGCTGGATTAACTCCCGAACTCTATTTTCTAGCATTCACACTATTATACTGATTTTTAGCATCCTGCAACACAAATTGATGTAGTAATCGTTTATTATTCTGATTTGTGCTTCCATGTACATTTCACGTCACATAAATATATAATTTCCGTCTTTTAACCACCCAACCCGGCTTGGGGTTTATAAATCAGTTTAAACATAATTATACATATACATATAGTGTACAGGAATGAGATGGTTGGTTAGTAATAATGAGATCGAAATGAGATGGTTAATTGGTAAGACTGGGCATTCGCCCAACCCGGGCCAATGCCGGGCCAATATCTGAAACGTTGGCCCGGCATCGGGCCGTTGCTAAACAAATGCCTCTGTATTACCTGATTGCAAAAGAATAAACAGAAAACACGAGACTCTGACCAAAAGTTGGGTCAACGCTGAACCACCGTCGTCGAGTCGAGTGTCGCCTCAAACAAAATTAAAAATTACAATTAAATCTAGATTGAGTTTATTAAACATGGATATTACAGTAATTAACCTCGTAACTATGGAGAACAAATAAGTCTTTATAAACTTGTCTGCAATCTGAATGAAATCGCAAAGTGGAAGAAGATCATTCTTCTTATTGTTGTCGATACCATGTGGGCTACTACAAGCAGATGTTAGTGCTAGAATCTTCTTCTTTTGTTATGAATGAATTAATGAAATCTTGTATAGCGCATGTATCCAACTGGAAGCTGTTTAGAACGCTGAACATTCGAAAGAGAAAGAAAAAAAGTCAATAATTATTACTACATGAGGTCACCAAACACTTGTCGAAACAGGTAAGTTTTTAACGATTTTATAAAAGAGATCAGGGTTTTCTGCAGACGGATCTGGCTCTCCAAACTGTTCCTGAGTGCTGGAGCCGCAGTTTCAAAACTCCTGGCACCAAAGTTTTTAGGTCTGTACTTTTGGACTACCAAAAGCTGCTCTGTGCTCGAGCGCAGTGTTCTAGGTGGTGTACACAGACACCTGAAATGGATGAGTGATGAATTGCATCTCACTCTAACAAGAAAAGAAGGACAAAGAAGGCGTGCCACGAAACCAGCAATGCACGCCGCCGATGGCCATATTTTCAAACACCCATGTCATTCAAAACCGTATATAAAATCAGCATCTTACCTCTGCGTTCTCAAACTATACTGCACATCTCCACATATTATTATTCTTCATTTTACTATATTTATCACATCCTGACATATTATAGATGATCTGTATCGAAGGCAAATGTTGAAGATTTAGCTCCTGGATCAAGACAATGTCCCAGATCAAAACTGTTGTACACACTCCTGAATGAACTTGTATTGTTAGCAGAAGTGTAGTAAAAAAATGTATGTTTAAATCCGTGCTAACGAATTTTAGTCCACATAGCAGAGAGTTGCAGTAGTCAAGTCACGAAATGACTAGGGCCTGGACAATGATGACAGTTGTCTTCATATCCAGCACTCTTCGAATGCTGCTGATGTTGTGCAGGCGGAAGAAAGAAGCGCGGCAAACACTGTTGACATGTGCCTCTATAGTCAAATGTTCAAATAGTCAAATGTTATAATTATAATGAGGGATTCTATAATTTTAGACTCCGGTGATAATATTTTTCTTGAAATATGATATTCTCTAAATATTGTCAAAAATTTAAAAACATATATCAACTTAGCTATGTTTCTTGACACAGCGTTGTCACCAGAGCTAAATTTTTTATTTTTATTTTTTATCAATTTAAAGGATTATTACTGTTATGGAGAGACTAATTTATCGCTATGGAGTGACAAATTTATGTTACAGAGTAATTTTCATATTGAAATTTCTTTTTGTAAAAGTAAAATATATTTACCAGGTAGTTTAACATGGCTAATATGATGTTGATCACTTATTTTAGAAAGAATCACTTGATGACAATAAACCTAAAATAATGAAATAATATAATTAGACTATATATAATTATTTTCTTTATGGAGAGTAATAATAACAAATATTGTCTCTCCATCACGTCAATTATTTATGATATGGTGTGACAATAAACAGATACAAAATATCGACGGTAACACCGTTTAAAGGACAAGAATAAAAGTTATTGTTTCAAAAAGTATCACTTGTTGGTTAAAATATTAAATTCAGAAAAGGTTTATAACTATTTTTAAATGAGTAAAAGGTAAATTTGTGACTACTATTTTATATTAAAATCAAATACTCGTTATGGAGAGATTTTTGTTTCATTAAATCGTCGATAGCATCTATGCATTATATTAAATTATGATTTTTTTTCAAATGAGGTTGTTGTAGGCTTGAAGGTTATTGGTGGGCCCCTATACTTATTGGCAGTAGGCCTGTTTATGTGGAAAAATTCGCGTTATCGAGTGACGTTGACTTGAAATACTCACCCCCAGACTTGCACAAACCTCACATTATTCCAAAACAAACACACTTTAATTGATTTATCATACTTTTTCTTTAAAATTTACGCGAATAGAGAAAAAAAATAACTTGTACATACTCTTTTATAAAGATAGTGTTTTACACTAGCAGGTAGCAGCAACAAATATAATATATAACACAGGAAGTCTACATTAAATCACCTGTTTATGTTGGGACAAGGCTTTTTTATGTTAAGACATTTCCGAATTTTAAAATTGCTATATTGTAACATGGTCATTCATTGCATTTAGGTAATGAAATTAAATCAAAATATTCAATAATAAATATTACAAGGTGCGGGCAGTGCTAGTGCTTGAAATTATAGAATCCCTCTAATATGTTCCTTTTTATACCCCGCCCACGAAGTAGGGGCGGGGATATTGTAATCACCATGTCTGGTCGTGCGGCCGTGCGTCTGTGTCTCGTTTCCAGACGATATATCGGAAACCGCTAGCTGGATTGCATACACACATCCCTTAGGGGCTGTAGATGTGTCTTTTGGGGGTTATGACCTTTGACCTGATTCTTTACCTTTGATTTTGAGGCGCTTAATGACTTTATTTGATGGCGGATGATAAGTTCAATTTCCGGACGATATCTTGGAAAGCGTTTTCTGCATTGTTTTGATATCGCACACAAACATCCCTTAGGGGGTGTAGATGTGACTTTTGGGGGGTTATGACCTTTGACCTATTTCTCTAACCTTTGACTTTGAGGCCATTATTGAATTTAATTAATGGCGGGGGATATCGTTAGCGTCAGCGCTCTTGCTTGCTTCTGAAGATATCCATAATCCGCTTTTGTAATTATGTGAATGTCGGCCATCGTTAATTTACGCAAATTCGTAGGCCTACATGCTTTAACATAGATACCCTGCTTGTAAATTCGTCATGACTTGTTTTCTTAAGTTCTCAAGAAACCATGGAAACGTATTACCAAATTGTAGTGTTGTACCGTAACTTCCATTACTATTCACTTTTGATTTTATCCGTATTCGTATCCTGTGGCAAAGAAGGGCATATCTCACTTAATGAGATAGGATTGTTCCACACATCTTAATTGGGTCATTTTCGATAAAATTGATCATTCTAAACAATCCTATCTCCACTACAAACCGCCACAGTGTACCATATACTAAAATTTCAATATAGCACACTAGAAAAATATAAAAACTTGTTCTGTGCCATTTGTTTTTTTTTTATGTTGAAGTATCGATTTATCAGCATTGTTTAAAACTTCAAAAGCAATTTACTCAAAACTACCATTTTGGAGTTAGGATTGTTTCGCCTGTAACCGACGACTTATTTTTATGATGTAAAGTATGTATTGTTTTTAATAGGATCAATGTCATAATTACTCGTCGAAATATGGTAAAATCATACTTGATTGATGGTAAAAACCTTAGTTCCAATACCGGGGGACAGCACTGAGAGCGATTTCACGTTTTGGGGAGAGTCGACCATCTTATTGTACATGATCATTGGTCCTAGTTCAAGAAGAACTGTAGATAGACACTGTATTTAATGGGTTACATCTGGATACGAATTTGAACACAGCAGCATGTTGGTCACCGTATTTGGTGTTGCTAGTAAATATTTGTTTACTATATTTTGCGATTGTATGCATAAGTACAAGGGCACATGTAGGTCTTGTACTGTCACTATACCTGAGTTTGTACTACAATGATTGTGTTCTTAGCAATAGAATCGCGCGTGACCTCCAGTAGCAAATCGACTACGTCATCATGTGACGTGTACATTATTTGTACACACGTTTGACATTTTGGGGGAAATTTAAAAGCTTGTTATGGTGATTAAATGTGTTTTTTATGGATAAAAAGGATATTTTGACATTTGACAGTTCCTGCTTCGGATAAACGAGTGTGTATTGGATGTGTCAACATAAGATGAGTATGTTTATATTCAAACTTTTTGTCGAGAAAGTAGATTAAAAATGTGACGGTCACAAAAAACATGGCAAGTTAGGTCTGAGTTAGCGCTGATCGGGTAAGCGGAGCGAGTCGCCTGATCCACGGCTAGGTCTGAGTACCTGCGAGAACAGTACTCAGGCCGTTAGTTCTAGCCACGGTTTTGTCATCAGTCTTGGCCTGCTGCAGCTGGGGCCAAAAACGACCACGAGCTTGACGAATTTTATCAGGCAAGTCTCTAGAGATTCTAAAATTTGTGTTAGTTAGTTTATTTCGTCCAGTTTTCATAAGAGTCTCAATATCAGTGGTGTCTCGAAACGCTGCTATGAGCGGGCGTGTTCTGCCTGGGGCAGGTCTACCAAGGCGGTGCACACGTTGTACAACCAAAGCCGTCACTGCATTATCTTCTAGATCTAACGTTAGTTCATTTTTGACAAACTTACGCAACACATCATCACAGTTCTCATCAGTGGTTTCTATAAGCCCATGAAATATTAAATTCGAGCGTCTACTTCGAGCCCCTAAATCCATAGCTTTATACTCAGCTTGTTTGTGTTGTTTATTTAATTTACCTTCTGTGCGGTATGCAGGCGAAGGCTATCAACAATAGCCGCGAGTTCAGTGTGTGAGCTGTCAGCTGATGACTGGTTCCACTTCATTTCACTCACTTCATTGTGTACAAATTCTAGGCTGTTTGCCTGCTCAGTCAATGTTTTGTCCAACTTGTTCATACGCTCATTGACGCCGTTTAATTTCAAACCCAACTCGTCCTGTTTCTTCACACAATTTTATAGTTTATCTTGTTTCTTTATGGATTTTAAAAGAATTGTTCTGAGATCCCCGTCACGATTCAAATCATAATCAGACTCGTCTGAGCTGTACTCACAGACGCTGTACTCACTGGCACTGTCCTCACTGTCACTGGCTTCACGAACTGCGTTCTTGTCAAAATGGGCAGCCCGCAGTTTACATCGCTGAATGGTGGCCTCAGGCCACCATGCCACACAAACCTCTTTACTCAGATTTTGTTTGAATGTATACATCCGCGAAGCGAATTTTTTAAAGTACATGGTGAAAATAATTATTTCACTAGTCTGTAGACCCTATAGCCTACTATTTTTATACATAAAACAAGTAACGTACCTATCTAAGAATAAATGCACAAACTTTGTAGCCTGAGCACAGAGTCTACCATTTACCTAGTACGTAAAAACTGTAACTATAGTTTTTTATTACATAGGCCAACTACTATGAGCTTACCCTCCATTGACCTGATATTGGTTTATTGTTGGCCTACTGCACTCTTTGTCGGCCCAATTTCATTCTGAAAAAAATGCGATGGTGGTTCAACGTTATTCACATTATCATCGGGTGAATAGCTAGGCTGCACATAAGTAGCTACTTAAGTGAATGCCTCAGACCACCATTCTTCATCATATTGTGTAGGCGAAATGTGGGGCCTCAGGCCATCATTCTCTATCATTGTGTAAGTGTGGGGCCTCAGGCCACCATCTTCTTTAATTATGTATGAGTGGGGCATCAGGCCACCATCTTCCATCATTATGTATGAGTGGGGCCTCAAGCCACCATGCACCTTCTATCAGTATGTATGGGTGGGGCCTCAGGCCACCATCTTCTATCATTGTGTAAGTGTGGGGCCTCAGGCCACCATCCTCTGTCATTATGTATGAGTGGGGCCTCAGGCCACCATCTTCTATTATCGTGTAAGTGTGGGGCCTCAGGCCACCATGCTCTATCATTATGTATGAGTGCGGCCTCAGGCCACCATCTTCTATCATTATCTATGAGTGGTGCCTCAGGCAACCATATCTATCACTATGTATGAGTGGGGCCTCAGGCCACCATGTTATATCATTGTGTAAGTGTGGGGCCTCAGGCCACCATCTTCTATCATTATGTATGAGTGGGGCCTCAGGCCACCATCTTTTATCATTATGTATGAGTGGGGCCTCAGGCCACCATCTTCTATTATTGTGTAAGTGTGGGGACTCAGGCCACCATCTTCTTTAATTATGTATGAGTGGGGCCTCAGGCCACCATGCATGCACATTCTATCAGTATGTATGAGTGGGGCCTCAGGCCACCATCTTCTATCATTGTGTAAGTTCTGGGTCTCAGGCCACCATCTCTATCATTATGTATGAGTGGGGCCTCAGGCCACCATGCTCTATCATTATGTATGAGTGGGGCCTCAGGCCACTATCTTTTATCATTATGTATGAGTAGGGCCTCAAGCCACCATTCTCTATCATTATGTATGAGTGGGGCCTCAGGCCATCATCTTCTATCATTGTGTAAGTGTGGGGCCTCAGGCCACCATCTCTATCATTATGTATGAGTGTAGGCCTCAGGCCACCATATTCTATCATTATATATGAGTGGGGCCACAGGCCACCATCCTCTATCATTATGTATGAGTGGAGCCTCAGGCCACTATTCTCTATGACTATGTATGAGTGGGGCCTCAAGCCACCATCTTCTATCATTATGTGTGAGTGGGGCCTCAGGCCACCATGCTCTATCATTATGTATGAGTGGGGCCTCAGGCCACCATCTTCTATCATTATGTACAAGTGGGGCCTCAGGCCACCATCCTCTATCATTATGTATGAGGCCTCAGGCCACCATCTTCTATCATTGTGTAAGTGTGGGGCCTCAGGCCACCATCTTCTATCATTATGTATGAGTGGGGCCTCAGGCCACTATCTTTTATCATTATGTATGAGTAGGGCCTCAAGCCACCATTGTCTATCATTATGTATGAGTGGGGCCTCAGGCCATCATCTTTTTTCATTATGTACGAGTGGGGCCTCAGGCCACCATCTTCTATCATTGTGTAAGTGTTGTTCCTCAGGCCACCATCTTCCATCATTATGTATGAGTGGGGCCTCAGGCCACTATCTTTTATCATTATGTATAAGTAGGGCCTCAAGCCACCATTCTCTATCATTATGTATGAGTCGGGCCTCAGGCCATCATCGTCTATCATTGTGTGAGTGTGGGGCCTCAGGCCATCATCTCTATCATTATGTATGAGTGGGGCCTCAGGCCACCATGCTCTCTCATTATGTATGAGTGGGGCCTCAGGCCACCATCTTCTATCATTGTGTAATTGTTGTGCCTCAGGCCACCATCTTCTATCATTATGTATGAGTGGGGCCTCAGGCCACTATCTTTTATCATTATGTATAAGTAGGGCCTCAAGCCACCATTCTCTATCATTATGTATGAGTGGGGCCTCAGGCCATCATCGTCTATCATTGTGTAAGTGTGGGGCCTCAGGCCATCATCTCTATCATTATGTATGAGTGGGGCCTCAGGCCACCATGCTCTATCATTATGTATGAGTGGGGCCTCAGGCCACCATCTTCTATCATTGTGTAAGTGTGGGGCCTCAGGCCACC
This sequence comes from Flabesymbios commensalis, assembly GCA_964017125.1. Lineage (NCBI taxonomy): Eukaryota > Metazoa > Annelida > Polychaeta > Terebellida > Flabelligeridae > Flabesymbios > Flabesymbios commensalis. The sequence continues at coordinate 64,505,180 of OZ024906.1, read as the reverse complement.
ATCTCTATCATTATGTATGAGTGGGGCCTCAGGCCACCATGCTTGCTCTATCATTATGCATGAGTGAGGCCTCAGGCCACCATGTTCTATCATTGTGTAAGTGTGGGGCCTCAGGCCACCATCTCTATCATTATGTATGAGTGGGGCCTCAGGCCACCATGCATGCTCTATCATTATGTATGAGTGGGGCCTCAGGCCACCATGCTCTCTCATTATGTATGAGTGGGGCCTCAGGCCACCATGCTCTATCATTTTGTATGAGTGGGGCCTCAGGCCACTATCTTTTATCATTATGTATGAGAAGGGCCTCAAGCCACCATTCTCTATTATTATGTATGAGTGGGGCCTCAGGCCACCATCTTCTATCATTGTGTAAGTGTGGGGCCTCAGGCCACCATCTCTATCATTATGTATGAGTGGGGCCTCAGGCCACCATGCATGCTCTATCATTATGTATGAGTGGGGCCTCAGGCCACCATCTTCTATCATTGTGTAAGTGTGGGGCCTCAGGCCACCATCTCTATCATTATGTATGAGTGGGGCCTCAGGCCACAATGCATGCTCTATCATTATGTATAAGTGGGGCCTCAGGACACCATGCATGCACCTTCTATCAGTATGTATAAGTGGGGCCTCCGGCCACCATCTTCTATCATTGTGTAAGTGTGGGGCCTCAGGCCACCAGCTTCTTTAATTATGTATGAGTGGGGCCTCAGGCCACCATGCTCTCTCATTATGTATGAGTGGGGCCTCAGGCCACCATGCTCTATCATTTTGTATGAGTGGGGCCTCAGACCACTATCTTGTATCATTATGTATGAGAAGGGCCTCAAGCCACCATTCTCTATTATTATGTATGAGTGGGGCCTCAGGCCATCATCTTCTATCATTGTGTAAGTGTTGGGCCTCAGGCCACCATCCTCTATCATTATGTATGAGTGGGGCCTCCGGCCACCATCTTCTATCATTGTGTAAGTGTGGGGCCTCAGGCCACCATGCTCTATCGTTATGTATGAGTGGGGCCTCAGGCCACCATGCTTTATCATGATGTATGAGTGGGGCCTCAGGCCACCATCTTCTATCATTGTGTAAGTGTGGGTCCTCAGGCCACCATTATCTCTATCATTATGTATGAGTGGGGCCTCAGGCCACCATCCTCTATCATTGTGTAGGTGGGGCCTCAGGCCACCATTATATCTATCATTGTGTATAAGTGGGGCATCAGGCCACTAATCTCTATCATTGTGTGAGTTTAGTGCCTCAGGTCACCATTGTCTCTCATTATCTACTATTGTTAAACAGTTATGTACACTCCTGTACTCGTTTAGCATGTCAAGGTTGCGACTCATGCTAAATGTCATACACTGGACCGTGGCATTACAGCGTGCGGGGAGCTACCAGTGCTTAACGTCACAGCTGACCACTCTGTAAAGATTGATTACTTTGCCGTACGCTTCACTTCACCTTTTGCATTCGACAGCACCGACTAAAGCAAAAGTGAGTGTAAGCACGAGGATGCTAAAAGCCATAGACACCCAGGCCTTCTCTGACAGCATCAGCGCCTCTCAGCTTCAACAACACATAAGAGCTTTGGTCAGTGACACTGAGGCTTATGAACTTTACAACACTACTCTGAGAAAGCTCCAAGATAATCATGCCCCTGTCACTCAACGCACCATCACCACCAGATCAGAGTGTCCATGGTTTATCACCAACACCAAACTGGCGAAAGCCAAGGGATGAAACTTGAAAAAGCAGTGGAGAAGAACAAGTCTCACACTCCATGTTGAAATATATATTCAATATATTCAACAAGCTTCTAAGATCGTCTGAGCAAAGAACTTGCTATCTTGACCCAGTACCATCACACCTAGGCCTACTGAGGCAATGCGAGACTCTGGTAATACCAACACTCACTGATATAGTCAGCAAGTCCCTTACCTGTGGTATGCCATCTAAGATGAAGCAGGTAATAATAACATCATTATAAAAAAAACCTACCTGTAAAAAAACTGTATCACCGACCTGTATCAAACCTCTCTTTTGTGTCCAAGTTGACTCAGAAAGTGGTGGCTGCCCGTCTTATTGCTCTCATCTCCAACGTAACAGCCTTCGAGAGCCTTTGAAATCAGCCTACAGGCATTACTTTGGCATCGAAACAGCCTTGCTAAAACTTTAGAATCATATCCTGCACATTATCAACAAACGCAAAGGAGCAGCACTCTTTCTTCTCAACCTGAGCGCTTCACTTGGCACTATATATATCGACGATGGCATCCTGCTTCACACACTCCAACACAGGGTCGACATTACAGGAGATTGTCTGAGGTGGATGGAGTGCTATCTCAGAGACAGGAGTCAAGCTGTTCGCATATCAGAAAAGCTGTCAAAAAACACTCTGCTGACATGTGGGATCCCCCAAGGCTCTGTACTTAGTCCTTTCCTGTTTTCAATATTCACTATTCCTCTGGCTCGTATCATCAGAAGTCACGGTCTGTCGTACCATATGTATGCTTATGATGCACAGGTCTTCATGGAGCTCTGTCGTGACAACAAATCTTCACAGACAGTGGACATTAGGAAAGTGGAGCGGTGTGTGGCTGACATTAGGGAGTGGATGCGGTATAACGATGACAAAATAGAATTCATTTTATCTCATCCTAAAAGTACTCTATTAAACTCCCTCAAAGTGTGACAGTAGGAAGAAAAGCAGGATATCACTATCTAAGATCGCAATGAATCTGGGTGTGATTTTTGATACCACCATATCACGCAGCAAGCATATCACAGGTATGCCACGAGCTGCCTCAAACCACCTCTGTGCCATTGGTCGTATCCGAAAATACCTTGATCGTCAGAGCACCAAGCAGCTTGTTTATGTGCTTGTGATATCGCGTCTGGATAATTGCAACAATCTTCTTTGCGGTCTGCCAGACCACTAAAGCAGCTGCGTCTGTACAGAATGCATGTGCCAAGATGGTCATGAAGTGCTCCAAATGTTACTATATAACACCATCACTAAAGGAGCTCCACTGGCTACTTGTACACGCTCATTTTAAGTACAAGGTTATTTTCTCACATTTAAATGCCTCAACAACTTGGCTCCTGCTTATCTGGCAGATTTATTTAACACTTTATCATCCTGCACGATCACTCCACTCAGCTGACACAAGATTTATTGTGGTACCTCCTTCAGGCAAGAAATATTATAAGAACAGGTCGTTCACTTATGCCGCTCCTCTGCTATGGAACAAGCTTCCAGAACACATGCGACTGATAGAATGCACTGCACGTTTAAAAACAGTTTTAAAAACATTTTTCTTTACTAGATAATTTTATTAACTTATTAATATATACCGTGCTATTAACTTATTAATATCCACCATTTTATTAACTTATTAATATTTTTACCTGTACAATTGAATTTACATGATGTCTGTAGCTTATTTTCTAATTCGATGTATTTTACTATATTATAACTTTACAATCAGTATTATAAGTTTCAGCTACTATATTATAACTTTACAATCAGTATTATAAGTTTCAGCTATAGATTAAAAAATGCTACCTGTTCTTTTACTTAAAGGGACTGGCCCAGGCTAAAATCATCAAAAAATCGGTGATTTTATTTCGGGTTCTTAATATGACCATATGATGTAAGCATGTACATAGACTAGAACTGCACATTTTTATAATTTTTGTGCTGCGCATTCACCAGTTAGGCTAGATATAGAGACGAAATTCCTGATTTGTAATTATTGACAACCATGTCAAAAATAGGAAATGGGGGAATTTCGTCTCTATATCTAGTCTAACTGGTAAGTGCGCAGCACAAAAATTATAAAAATTTGCAGTTCTAGTCTATGTACATGTTTACATCATATGGTCATATTAAAAACCCGAAATAAAATCACCGATTTTTTTATGATTTTAGCCTGGGCCAGTCCCTTTAACTTTTACATAGCTTCCCCTACTTTTAATTTTATCCTGTTTTTAGTATGTACAGCGATGTAGAACATTTTTGGATGGACCACTTTATAAATGGTTTTCGAACACCACCGCCACAGCCGCCACCACCACCGCCACCCCCACCACCAACAACAACAACAACAACAACAACAGCACAGCAGCAGCAGCAGCAACAACAACAACAACAACAACAGCAAGCAACAACAACAGCAACAACAACAACAATCATAATAATCATAATTTGGGGAATAATAAGAATAAAAATAATCTAATCTAATAGTAAATTATGGTATGCCCACCCTACTTTAAGTTGGGACAAAAATTCTGTATATCTTATATCGTTGGGAATTGAGTTCAATATGTTAACACCTAGGTATGATAGGGATTTAGAATGTGCTCTTGGAAGGTACAATTTATTCTGAGCAGAGGATCTGAGGCTATAACTTACACAATCTGTTACATTTGTAAACAAATCTTGAATATAAGAAGGTGCTTGGTCTGTTTTTCTTTTAAAAATCAGACAAGCTTGTTTATACATGACTAATTCTTTAAATGAGAACCAATATTTTTTTTAACATTTCTTTACTTGGTGATAATGGATCAGCATTTAATATTAGTCGGGTCGCTTTCTTTTGCAATTTCGTTATGACATTTTCATTCTCTCTACACCCAGCTCCCCAAAGCGATATTCTATGATGGGTTTTATATAATAATTGTGGAATAAAACTTGGGCCCAAGGATGGTATTCTACTTAATTTAAATAACAACTGAATGACAGAGATTATTAGCCGATCTCGTCATGTGACAGGCTGAGCTACTCTTCGATTGGTCGGGAGTAGAATACTAGACTTGGTCCGATATTTGTGTATTCTACGGAGAAGTGAAAGTTTAAAAGAGACACATTGTTTTACATGAGCAACTTGTTTTTTCCACGAAAGTGTACTATCGTTAAAAACGCCCACCAATTTAGCATCTTCAACTATTAGTTAAGGCACTTTCCTCAAGTTAAGGCACTTTCGCATGAGTGATTTGCTCTAAACCCGGATTGTCTTTTATTAAATAAATTGTGTGAGGAAAGGTATCCGTACAAATAAACTGAAACATGTTTTCCTAATATTTTGGAAGAAATTCGAAGAATAGAAATTGGTCTGTAATTATTTACATAATTTTGGGACTTTTTCTTCTAAAGTGGAATTACTTTGGCATGTTTCCACATATGTAGAAAACCACGTACTGATTGTATGCTTAAGTTACATCATTGAATCTGATATCAATTGAAGTTCCGTTACTTTTTGGAAATAGAGCCTGAATGTCATCCAATCCTATACCTTTTTAATTGGCATAGTATTTAAATATTTTATGACAAATTCACGACTTATTTGAGGAATTGAAAAGTATGTTTTATTTGGTACTTTACCATCGACATATTGTTTACGTAATTTGTTGGAATAAACGGGTGTTGTTTCAATTCACTGCCAGTGACATGTTTCTCTACAATATAATAGAAATGGTTGTTAAAATGTTCTGCAACTATTCTGAAGTCAGTGACTTCTTTGTTGTCAGGAACAATCTTATTAATTGATTTATCTGATATTTGTTTAATTCCATAATTATTTAAACGAAGAAACAAGTTTACGTGGATCATCTATGCACGGTTACACACGTTTCTCGTGATATTTTGATTTATTTTCCCTCAGCATAGTACGGTTTCTAAAAAGTTTGTAATATATATGTTGTCCTTTGCGCTTTGCCAATTAAATCTCTCATGTAAATTAAATCATGAATTATCCAACCAGGCTGTTTTCCTTTGACGTTTCCTGTTTTCAAGTATTTCGTTATTAGTTTTGTTTTTATGATTATTGTCAGTTTCTATGGCGGAATATACAGGAAAGTGATCACCAATTGACCATTGAATGCCATCTGAATGTTTGATATTTACATTTGAATTGACATGTATATGATAAATCAAGGAGCTTGTTGATACAACATCTGACAGACTGTCCATGATTTTACATGCGGGTGATTACTGTCAGGAAGTAAATCTTTGTTGAAGTCACCTAATAATATTATGCCTTTATTTTCAGAGCAGGCAGTGTCTAGGGCATCTTCCATAATAGTTAAGCCAAACATTAAATGGAACAGTGAGCTCATTTGAAGGTCTATATGTGAAAGAAACTAGTATTTTCCTACTTATAAAAGCTCTAACCAAATTACTTCAATGTCATTTCGTTCGAATTCACGCCGTCTGGTGTAATCAATATTATTTATTATGCATACCAATAGACCGACCCCCTTTCCCACACCGAGTTCTATCTTTTCCTTTCAACATCATGGCCCTCAATTAATATATCCTGAACAGAAATTGTATTGTTTAGGAATGTTTCACAGCAGCAATAAACATTGAAAGGGTAAAGTGAATGAATATATGTTCGGATTTCATATAATTTGTGATAAATCCTTTTTACATTGTGATGCGCAAAAAGATAAATATTTTACTTTGAAATATACTCACAGTCACTACTTGATCTTATAGATGAGTTATGTACACTACACATTGATTTACCAATACAGTGGTGGTGATCAGTAAATTGCCTATTTATAAATGACGTGAGTTCATGACAAGAAGATTGATCAACAGTGTGCGACTTGGTGACTCTTCATGATGAGGTGATTGATTTTCACAAGGTGAATGTTCAAGCTATTGAGTGGAAGATTGTTCATGCACAATAATGTCGTGGGTCGCAATTAGCGGAACAACATGGACCATCATTTGTAAATGACTTTTAACTAAAACTTTTCAAATGTTGACTACACTATATCTTATGACAAATATTTCACATTAGTCATGTTAGAAGATATTGCCAGATATTACGCATATTAACCCATTGAGGACCAGATTAAATTGCTGCAGTAATTTTGCTGAGACATGATTAATTTATGACGTCATAGTATTATAGTTGTTTTTAGTTCCGAACATATCAATATCTGCGACTGGTCCTGGGGGAACAATCAGGAGTCCCGTAGGCTACATATCCGGAGCTGGTCATCAACGGATTAAGAATTAATAATGGCTGCATGTTAGCCATTTTTAATTTGGTCAAGTTGAAATTTGTCAGGGCATATCACCCCCTGAAACCGCACATTTTTTATGGCAATGGTCTAGCTATCTGGCAAAAAAATAAATGCAGATTATTAGTGAAATTGATATATGGTATAACTTTTGGACCGATATATATAGGAAATTGTTAGTGAAATGCGAATATTCGGTTTTAGCAGCACAAGGGTTAAAATACGTCAGTTTAACGACTTATATCTTGTTAAAACAACTTATTATAACGCGGTACAAGGTTTTGTCATTAAATGGACTTGGTATAAGTCGATATAACGAATTACACGTTGTTAAATCGACTTATATAAGTCGATATAACGATTTAGACAATCGTTAAAACAACAGGTACAAATTACATATTCTCCTCCCACTCCTCCACCACCTTTTACTCAGCCACCATCTTTCTTCTTCCTTTTCCTCTACCTCTTCCTCCCCTCTTCCTTCTCCTCTTCCTCCTCCTCTTTCTCCTCCACCTCCTCCTACATAATGATAGAGGATACATGGTTGCCTGAGTCCCCATATTTACACAGTGATAGGGAATGATGGCCTGAGGCCCCACTCATATATAATGATATAGGATGGTTTTCCTGAGGCCCCACTCGTTCGTGATGATAAAGGATGGTGGCCTGAGGCCCCGCATTTATATAATGATAGAGGATGGTTGCCTGAGGCCCCACTCATACATAATGATAGAAGATGGTGGCCTGAGGCCCCACTCATACATAATGATAGAGCATGGTGGCCTGAGGCCCCACTCATACATATTGATAGAGATGGTGGCCTGAGGCCCCACACTTACACAATGATAGAAGATGGTGACCTGAGGCCCCACTTATACATAATGATAGAAGATGGTGGCCTGAGCCTCACTCATACACAGGCCTAATGATAGAGGATGGTGGCCTGAGACCCCGCTCATAGAATATGATAGAAGATGGTGGCCTGAGGCCCTACTCATACATAATGATAGAGCATGGTGGCCTGAGGCCCCACTCATACATAATGATAGAGCATGGTGGCCTGAGGCCCCACACTTACACAATGATAGAAGATGGTGGCTTGAGGCTCCACACTTACACAATGATAGAAGATGGTGGCCTGAGGCCCCACACTTACACAATGATAGAAGATGGTGGCCTGAGGCCCCACACTTACACAATGATAGAAGATGGTGGCCTTAGGCCTCACACTTACACAATGATAAAAGATGGTTGCCTGAGGCCCCACACTTACACAATGATAGAAGATGGTAGCCTGAGGCCCCACACTTACACAATGATAGAGCATGGTGGCCTGAGGCCCACTCATACATAATGATAGCGCATGGTGGCCTGATGCCCCACTCATACATAATGATAGAGCATGGTGGCCTGAGGCCCCACACTTACACAATGATAGAGCATGGTGGCCTGAGGCCCCACACTTACACAATGATAGAAGATGGTGGCCTGAGGCCCCACACTTACACAATGATAGAGCATGGTGGCCTGAGGCCCACTCATACATAATGATAGCGCATGGTGGCCTGAGGCCCCACTCATACATAATGATAGAGCATGGTGGCCTGAGGCCCCACACTTACACAATGATAGAAGATGGTGGCCTGAGGCTCCACACTTACACAATGATAGAAGATGGTGGCCTGAGGCCCCACACTTACACAATGATAGAAGATGGTGGCCTGAGGCCCCACACTTACACAATGATAGAAGATGGTGGCCTTAGGCCTCACACTTACACAATGATAAAAGATGGTTGCCTGAGGCCCCACACTTACACAATGATAGAAGATGGTGGCCTGAGGCCCCACACTTACACAATGATAGAGCATGGTGGCCTGAGGCCCAATCATACATAATGATAGCGCATGGTGGCCTGAGGCCCCACTCATACATAATGATAGAGCATGGTGGCCTGAAGCCCCACACTTACACAATGATAGAGCATGGTGGCCTGAGGCCCCACACTAACACAATGATAGAAGATGGTGGCCTGAGGCCCCACTCATACATAATGATAGAAGATGGTGGCCTGAGGCCCCACACTTACACAATGATAGAAGATGGTGGCCTGAGGCCCCACACTTACACAATGATATAGCATGGTGGCCTGAGGCCCCACACTTACACAGTGATAGAAGATGGTGGCCTGAGGCCCCACACTTACACAATGATAGAAGATGGTGGCCTTAGGCCTCACACTTACACAATGATAGAAGATGGTTGCCTGAGGCCCCACACTTACACAATGATAGAAGATGGTGGCCTGAGGCCCCACACTTACACAATGATAGAGCATGGTGGCCTGAGGCCCACTCATACATAATGATAGCGCATGGTGGCCTGAGGCCCCACTCATACATAAAGATAGAGCATGGTGGCCTGAGGCCCCACACTTACACAATGATAGAAGATGGTGGCCTGAGGCTCCACACTTACACAATGATAGAAGATGGTGGCCTGAGGCCCCACACTTACACAATGATAGAAGATGGTGGCCTTAGGCCTCACACTTACACAATGATAAAAGATGGTTGCCTGAGGCCCCACACTTACACAATGATAGAAGATGGTGGCCTGAGGCCCCACACTTACACAATGATAGAGCATGGTGGCCTGAGGCCCAATCATACATAATGATAGCGCATGGTGGCCTGAGGCCCCACTCATACATAATGATAGAGCATGGTGGCCTGAAGCCCCACACTTACACAATGATAGAGCATGGTGGCCTGAGGCCCCACACTAACACAATGATAGAAGATGGTGGCCTGAGGCCCCACTCATACATAATGATAGAAGATGGTGGCCTGAGGCCCCACACTTACACAATGATAGAAGATGGTGGCCTGAGGCCCCACACTTACACAATGATATAGCATGGTGGCCTGAGGCCCCACACTTACACAGTGATAGAAGATGGTGGCCTGAGGCCCCACACTTACACAATGATAGAAGATGGTGGCCTTAGGCCTCACACTTACACAATGATAGAAGATGGTTGCCTGAGGCCCTACTCATACATAGTGATAGAGCATGGTGGCCTGAGGCCCCACTCATACATAATGATAAAGCATTGTGGCCTGAGGCCCCACTCATACATAATGCTAGACATGGTGGCCTGAGGCCCCACTCATACATAATGATAGAGCACGGTGGCCTGAGGCCCTACTCATACATAATGATAGAAGATGGTTGCCTGAAGCCCTACTCATACATAGTGATAGAGCATGGTGGCCTGAGGCCCCACTCATACATAATGATAAAGCATGGTGGCCTGAGGCCCCACTCATACATAATGCTAGACATGGTGGCCTGAGGCCCCACTCATACATAATGATAGAACATGGTGGCCTGAGGCCCCACTCATACATAATGATAGAAGATGGTGTCCTGAGGCCCTACACTTACACAATGATAGAAGATGGTGGCCTGAGGCCCCATTCATACATAATGATAGAAGATGGTGTCCTGAGGCCCCACACTTACACAATGATAGAAGATGGTGGCCTGAGGCCCCACTCATACATAATGATATAGCATGGTGGCCTGAGGCCCCACACTTACACAATGATAGAAGATGGTGGCCTGAGGCCCCACACTTACACAATGATAGAAGATGGTGGCCTGAGGCCCCACTGATACATAATGATAGAAGATGGTGTCCTGAGGCCCCACACTTACACAATGATATAGCATGGTGCCTGAGGCCCCACACTTACACAATGATAGAAGATGGTGGCCTGAGGCCCACACTTACACAATGATAGAAGATAGTGACCTGAGGCCTCAGACGTACACAATGATAGAAGATGGTTGCCTGAGGCCCTACTCATACATAGTGATAGAGCATGGTGGCCTGAGGCCCCACTCATACATAATGTTAGAGCATGGTGGCCTGAGGCCCCACTCATACATAATGATAGAGCATGGTGGCCTGAGGCCCCACTCATACATAATGCTAGACATGGTGGCCTGAGGCCCCACTCATACATAATGATAGAACATGGTGGCCTGAGGCCCCACTCATACATAATGATAGAAGATGGTGTCCTGAGGCCCCACACTTACACAATGATAGAGCATGGTGGCCTGAGGCCCACTCATACATAATGATAGCGCATGGTGGCCTGAGGCCCCACACTTACACAATGATAAAAGATGGTTGCCTGAGGCCTCACACTTACACAATGATAGAAGATGGTGGCCTGAGGCCCCACACTTACACAATGATAGAGCATGTTGGCCTGAGGCCCACTCATACATAATGATAGCGCATGGTGGCCTGAGGCCCCACTCATACATAATGATAGAGCATGGTGGCCTGAGGCCCCACACTTACACAATGATAGAGCATGGTGGCCTGAGGCCCCACACTAACACAATGATAGAAGATGGTGGCCTGAGGCCCCACTCATACATAATGATAGAAGATGGTGGCCTGAGGCCCCACACTTACACAATGATAGAAGATGGTGGCCTGAGGCCCCACACTTACACAATGATATAGCATGGTGGCCTGAGGCCCCACACTTACACAGTGATAGAAGATGGTGGCCTGAGGCCCCACTGATACATAATGATAGAAGATGGTGTCCTGAGGCCCCACACTTACACAATGATATAGCATGGTGCCTGAGGCCCCACACTTACACAATGATAGAAGATGGTGGCCTGAGGCCCACACTTACACAATGATAGAAGATGGTGGCCTGAGGCCTCAGAAGTACACAATGATAGAAGATGGTTGCCTGAGGCCCTACTCATACATAGTGATAAAGCATGGTGGCCTGAGGCCCCACTCATACATAATGATAGAGCATGGTGGCCTGAGGCCCCACTCATACATAATGCTAGACATGGTGGCCTGAGGCCCCACTCATACATAATGATAGAACATGGTGGCCTGAGGCCCCACTCATACATAATGATAGAAGATGGTGTCCTGAGGCCCCACACTTACACAATGATAGAGCATGGTGGCCTGAGGCCCACTCATACATAATGATAGCGCATGGTGGCCTGAGGCCCCACACTTACACAATGATAAAAGATGGTTGCCTGAGGCCCCACACTTACACAATGATAGAAGATGGTGGCCTGAGGCCCCACACTTACACAATGATAGAGCATGGTGGCCTGAGGCCCACTCATACATAATGATAGCGCATGGTGGCCTGAGGCCCCACTCATACATAATGATAGAGCATGGTGGCCTGAGGCCCCACACTTACACAATGATAGAGCATGGTGGCCTGAGGCCCCACACTAACACAATGATAGAAGATGGTGGCCTGAGGCCCCACTCATACATAATGATAGAAGATGGTAGCCTGAGGCCCCACACTTACACAATGATAGAAGATGGTGGCCTGAGGCCCCACACTTACACAATGATATAGCATGGTGGCCTGAGGCCCCACACTTACACAGTGATAGAAGATGGTGGCCTGAGGCCCCACACTTACACAATGATAGAAGATGGTGGCCTTAGGCCTCACACTTACACAATGATAGAAGATGGTTGCCTGAGGCCCTACTCATACATAGTGATAGAGCATGGTGGCCTGAGGCCCCACTCATACATAATGATAAAGCATGGTGGCCTGAGGCCCCACTCATACATAATGCTAGAGATGGTGGCCTGAGGCCCCACTCATACATAATGATAGAACATGGTGGCCTGAGGCCCCACTCATACATAATGATAGAAGATGGTGTCCTGAGGCCCTACACTTACACAATGATAGAAGATGGTGGCCTGAGGCCCCATTCATACATAATGATAGAAGATGGTGTCCTGAGGCCCCACACTTACACAATGATAGAAGATGGTGGCCTGAGGCCCCACTCATACATAATGATATAGCATGGTGGCCTGAGGCCCCACACTTACACAATGATAGAAGATGGTGGCTTGAGGCCCCACACTTACACAATGATAGAAGATGGTGGCCTGAGGCCCCACTGATACATAATGATAGAAGATGGTGTCCTGAGGCCCCACACTTACACAATGATATAGCATGGTGCCTGAGGCCCCACACTTACACAATGATAGAAGATTGTGGCCTGAGGCCCACACTTACACAATGATAGAAGATAGTGGCCTGAGGCCTCAGACTTACACAATGATAGAAGATGGTTGCCTGAGGCCCTACTCATACATAGTGATAGAGCATGGTGGCCTGAGGCCCCACTCATACATAATGATAGAGCATGGTGGCCTGAGGCCCCACTCATACATAATGCTAGACATGGTGGCCTGAGGCCCCACTCATACATAATGATAGAACATGGTGGCCTGAGGCCCCACTCATACATAATGATAGAAGATGGTGTCCTGAGGCCCCACACTTACACAATGATATAGCATGGTGGCCTGAGGCCCCACACTTACACAATGATAGAAGATGGTGCCTGAGGCCTCAGACTTACACAATGATAGAAGATGGTTGCCTGAGGCCCTACTCATACATAGTGATAGAGCATGGTGGCCTGAGGCCCCACACTTACACAATGATAGAAGATGGTGGCCTGAGGCCCCACTGATACATAATGATAGAAGATGGTGTCCTGAGGCCCCACACTTACACAATGATATAGCATGGTGCCTGAGGCCCCACACTTACATAATGATAGAAGATGGTGGCCTGAGGCCCACACTTACACAATGATAGAAGATAGTGGCCTGAGGCCTCAGACGTACACAATGATAGAAGATGGTTGCCTGAGGCCCTACTCATACATAGTGATAGAGCATGGTGGCCTGAGGCCCCACTCATACATAATGTTAGAGCATGGTGGCCTGAGGCCCCACTCATACATAATGATAGAGCATGGTGGCCTGAGGCCCCACTCATACATAATGCTAGACATGGTGGCCTGAGGCCCCACTCATACATAATGATAGAACATGGTGGCCTGAGGCCCCACTCATACATAATGATAGAAGATGGTGTCCTGAGGCCCCACACTTACACAATGATAGAGCATGGTGGCCTGAGGCCCACTCATACATAATGATAGCGCATGGTGGCCTGAGGCCCCACACTTACACAATGATAAAAGATGGTTGCCTGAGGCCTCACACTTACACAATGATAGAAGATGGTGGCCTGAGGCCCCACACTTACACAATGATAGAGCATGTTGGCCTGAGGCCCACTCATACATAATGATAGCGCATGGTGGCCTGAGGCCCCACTCATACATAATGATAGAGCATGGTGGCCTGAGGCCCCACACTTACACAATGATAGAGCATGGTGGCCTGAGGCCCCACACTAACACAATGATAGAAGATGGTGGCCTGAGGCCCCACTCATACATAATGATAGAAGATGGTGGCCTGAGGCCCCACACTTACAAAATGATAGAAGATGGTGGCCTGAGGCCCCACACTTACACAATGATATAGCATGGTGGCCTGAGGCCCCACACTTACACAGTGATAGAAGATGGTGGCCTGAGGCCCCACTGATACATAATGATAGAAGATGGTGTCCTGAGGCCCCACACTTACACAATGATATAGCATGGTGCCTGAGGCCCCACACTTACACAATGATAGAAGATGGTGGCCTGAGGCCCACACTTACACAATGATAGAAGATGGTGGCCTGAGGCCTCAGACGTACACAATGATAGAAGATGGTTGCCTGAGGCCCTACTCATACATAGTGATAGAGCATGGTGGCCTGAGGCCCCACTCATACATAATGATAGAGCATGGTGGCCTGAGGCCCCACTCATACATAATGCTAGACATGGTGGCCTGAGGCCCCACTCATACATAATGATAGAACATGGTGGCCTGAGGCCCCACTCATACATAATGATAGAAGATGGTGTCCTGAGGCCCCACACTTACACAATGATAGAGCATGGTGGCCTGAGGCCCACTCATACATAATGATAGCGCATGGTGGCCTGAGGCCCCACACTTACACAATGATAAAAGATGGTTGCCTGAGGCCCCACACTTACACAATGATAGAAGATGGTGGCCTGAGGCCCCACACTTACACAATGATAGAGCATGGTGGCCTGAGGCCCACTCATACATAATGATAGCGCATGGTGGCCTGAGGCCCCACTCATACATAATGATAGAGCATGGTGGCCTGAGGCCCCACACTTACACAATGATAGAGTATGGTGGCCTGAGGCCCCACACTAACACAATGATAGAAGATGGTGGCCTGAGGCCCCACTCATGCATAATGATAGAAGATGGTGGCCTGAGGCCCCACACTTACACAATGATAGAAGATGGTGGCCTGAGGCCCCACACTTACACAATGATAGAAGATGGTGGCCTGAGGCCCCACACTTACACAGTGATAGAAGATGGTGGCCTGAGGCCCCACACTTACACAATGATAGAAGATGGTGGCCTTAGGCCTCACACTTACACAATGATAGAGCATGGTGGCCTGAGGCCCACTCATACACAATGATAGAAGATGGTGGCCTGAGGCCCCACACTTACACAGTGATAGAAGATGGTGGCCTGAGGCCCCACACTTACACAATGATAGAAGATGGTGGCCTTAGGCCTCACACTTACACAATGATAGAAGATGGTTGCCTGAGGCCCTACTCATACATAGTGATAGAGCATGGTGGCCTGAGGCCCCACTCATACATAATGATAAAGCATGGTGGCCTGAGGCCCCACTCATACATAATGCTAGACATGGTGGCCTGAGGCCCCACTCATACATAATGATAGAACATGGTGGCCTGAGGCCCCACTCATACATAATGATAGAAGATGGTGTCCTGAGGCCCTACACTTACACAATGATAGAAGATGGTGGCCTGAGGCCCCATTCATACATAATGATAGAAGATGGTGTCCTGAGGCCCCACACTTACACAATGATAGAAGATGGTGGCCTGAGGCCCCACTCATACATAATGATATAGCATGGTGGCCTGAGGCCCCACACTTACACAATGATAGAAGATGGTGGCCTGAGGCCCCACACTTACACAATGATAGAAGATGGTGGCCTGAGGCCCCACTGATACATAATGATAGAAGATGGTGTCCTGAGGCCCCACACTTACACAATGATATAGCATGGTGCCTGAGGCCCCACACTTACACAATGATAGAAGATGGTGGCCTGAGGCCCACACTTACACAATGATAGAAGATAGTGGCCTGAGGCCTCAGACTTACACAATGATAGAAGATGGTTGCCTGAGGCCCTACTCATACATAGTGATAGAGCATGGTGGCCTGAGGCCCCACTCATACATAATGATAGAGCATGGTGGCCTGAGGCCCCACTCATACATAATGCTAGACATGGTGGCCTGAGGCCCCACTCATACATAATGATAGAACATGGTGGCCTGAGGCCCCACTCATACATAATGATAGAAGATGGTGTCCTGAGGCCCCACACTTACACAATGATATAGCATGGTGGCCTGGAGCCCCACACTTACACAATGATAGAAGATGGTGCCTGAGGCCTCAGACTTACACAATGATAGAAGATGGTTGCCTGAGGCCCTACTCATACATAGTGATAGAGCATGGTGGCCTGAGGCCCCACTCATACATAATGATAGAGCATGGTGGCCTGAGGCCCCACTCATACATAATGCTAGACATGGTGGCCTGAGGCCCCACTCATACATAATGATAGAACATGGTGGCCTGAGGCCCCACTCATACATAAAGATAGAAGATGGTGTCCTGAGGCCCCACACTTACACAATGATAGAAGATGGTGGCCTGAGGCCCCGCACTTACACAATGATAGAAGATGGTTGCCTGAGGCCCCAGTCATACATAGTGATAGAGCATGGTGGCCTGAGGCCCCACTCATACATAATGATAGAGCATATGGTGGCCTGAGGCCCCACTCATACATAATACTAGACATGATGGCCTGAGGCCCCACTCATACATAATGATAGAGCATGGTGGCCTGAGGCCCCACTCATACATAATGCTAGACATGGTAGCCTGAGGCCCCACTGATACATAATGATAGGGCATGGTGGCCTGAGGCCCCACTCATACATAATGATAGAGCATGGTCGCCTGAGGCCCCACTTATACATAATGATAGAAGATGGTGGCCTGAGGCCCCACTCATACATAATGATAGAGCATGGTGGCCTGAGGCCCCACACTTACACAATGATAGAAGATGGTGGCCTGAGGCCCCACACTTACACAATGATAGAAGATGGTGGCCTGAGGCCCCACTCATACATAGTGATAGAGAATGGTGGCTTGAGGCCCCACTCATACATAATGATAGAAGATGGTGGCCTGAGGCCCCACACTTACACAATGATAGAATATGGTGGCCTGAGGCCCCACTCATACATACTGATAAAAGGTGCATGCATGGTGGCCTGAGGCCCCACTCACACATAATGATAGAAGATGGTGTCCTGAGGCCCCACACTTACACAATGATAGAAGATAGTGGCCTGAGGCCCCACTCATACATAATGATAGAAGATGGTGTCCTGAGGCCCCACTCATACATAATGATAGATGATGTTGGCCTGAGGAAGAACAATGGTAGACATTTATATTTTCTTATAGCTGTTAGAAATGGACTACAATATTTCATAGAAATCGTTTGAGAATTGACCGAGATTCATGCGAAAATCATGAAATATGCCTAGGCCGACAGGTTAAGCTGGCGTGTAGTACTAGCTAGCCTATTCACGCAATGATGGAGTAGTGATGGGCCCCCGTCACACAGAAAACGATTGGTCCAACATCGAGTAAAGTACTAGGCCATTATTAAGATGATATCTTATCAATACATTCAACTTTTTGAAAGGATGCTAGAGTAATTGACACAGCTGGAAGGCCCTGACAGCCTGGTTTCAAGGCTAGCTATCACAAGCAATCAAACAAACAAATCACATTCTTGTATTCTTGCGCGAATTAGTTTTGGTGGCCTCAGGCCCCCTTTCAGCGATGTAAACTGCGGGCTGCTCAAAATGGCGTCGTTTCTTCAATGTCTGTTCAACATTAACACTTTTCGTGGAGCCTGTAGATCCTCGTTCTTTCCTTTTCTTTTTCTTTTTACCTTTCCCGGACATTATAATTTTGTGTTGGAAAGTTGCTAGTGGCACTTTAATTATTTGACTTACTGGTAATTGATTTCAATAGACACCGGCAGTCATTACCGTAGGTCTCAATCTGTGAATCTTCTGAGTCAAAATTGAATACGTTTTAATCTTCTTCTTCGAGATACATCCACCATTAAAATGTATATCAAAAGTTTTTACACACTTTCAAAAATGCAAAACATACAATATTATTATCGACCATATATGGTAACTGCTGAAAAAGTAGATTTAAGCTGATAATTTTGTGAGGCCAAAAAATGTCCGTCGTCCACCACACACGCCACCTATCAAGAGCCGTGTTTGTATATAAACCCAAGACTCTGACCCCTAGACATGACCAGAACCCCTTATCGGGCGAAAGAGAGAAATCACTCTCAATAACCCATCAAGCTATATCATCCCACCCTCACGCTATCATCTTTACATCATTCATCTCATGAATGGATTACACTTTTTTATCGTATTACAATGTCACTTAACTGACCATTAGTGCCGGAAAGAGCACGACTATAGAGTCATATTCCATTTTATTAGCCGATCAAATCACTATTATTGTTAAAATGTGTTTTTATTCAAGATGGGAGTTGGCGACCTGATATCTTCAACAGAATATTATATACTCTGTGAGTTTGGTTGGCGAAAAGTAAAATTGAGAAAAAAACAGAGTAGCTTGTGATCGAAGTACTATAGGCCTACTTCTAAATGTCAACAGAGCAGCCCTTTGAATCTTATTTCACATTGAATTAGCATCACTGTCTTTGGTCGATTCAATGTTTTTACACCACAAGTTATTTTACCCACGAGCACGCTGTGTGATACCTTGCTTTATCTCGAGCATAGCCTCCAACTCTTTTAAATAGGGAGATACATTGAATGTCGCGCGTCTCAAGACCGGCCAATCAGACAACGCTTGACAGCTGGCTGACAGCAAAGCTTGCTTGTTTCCGTTGGTATGATAGATCAGATAGATCAGACAGCTCCCTGAATGGCAGCCACTATATGATTACTGGCCGCCATGACGAGATTCGGTACAGCTCACTCTCCAAAATGAGAGATTTCCAACTTGTCTATAATATAATACATCTAGCAACGGAAACAGGTCACTGTGCATGACAGATCACCAGGTTATTTCCATAGATGTTAGTCGCCTATATTATTTGTTTTGACTTTAGGTTGGATTCTTTATCAGAAGAGTGATAGATGGATGCCTCGGGATGACAGGGGGTTGTGCACGTACTAAACCTAACTTACAGGTAGGCATACCACTGGGCACACAAAGTTGTTGCGACGTTAAATCAACGTCATTTGACGTTGATCCAACGTCACAAGAACGTCTTGTGCCCAGTGGGATATACACGTAGATGACGCTCTTTGCACAAAAATGAAGTTTCCAATATCGGAGTTGATTTTCTTCGTGACACCACATATAGGATTATACAGTTTTTTTATTTTATTTATATTATATTAAGAAAAAAATATTACATGCAACTCCCGACATTGTGTTGTAAATATAAATGTTTTATTGTGTTGCAAACAGGGATGGCGCATCTTGTATCGATTGCAATATTATATTGACAGCCTTCTGGAAAACACATTTCCTGAAGCTGCAAAGCATCGCTACTTCGTCTCCAATGAGAATCGTTTTATGTTGAATTCAGTGCATACTTTAATTGAACGGAGGGTAAGTTAAATCTAAATAAGTAGAAAATATTAGAAAATAAATAATTATTTAATAGTCTCCTTGGATATGAAAAAGTGTGTCTGCGACGTTGTGAAGTGGCAGATATACACCCCTTTCATATCCAAGCGGACGAATTGTTGGCTTCGAATACAGGAGTATTTTATTTGCTGGACCCTTACCAAATTAAATAATTGCTATTTTTTATTGCGTTACTAATATCTTTTATTTAACGATTCTTTGGGTTGAAATAATCGATAATTATCAGCATTTGCAATATTTAAATGACGAAATATATAAAAACATTATTTCACAGGGGTATAGATGTTATCAATTGGAAATTAACAATACAGTAACTCACTACGAGCGAAAAGAAAACATCTTCACAGGAAAGGAATTGGCTAAACGTGCTTTTTTGGATGAAAACAACAAGCGCTTGTTCCCGTCTGGCCGATTTTGCATTGATTATGCTTCATACGCCGTGATGAAGGATAATGTTGATGTTACTATTGACGATGTTGATGTTCTGATTAATTTTGATCAAAATGTTAAATACAAATGTGAAGCGATTAGTTTGTTAAGTCAGTTTGAGAGCCGCACAACGCGATGTGTGAGCTGTGAAATGTATGCTAGCTCTGCTGAAGCAGTACTGGATCATATCATGAAGATTGTGAAATTCATATATTCCATGAAATATGACGGGAGATTACTTTTAGAATTACAGTTCCCAAGCACTATGTGTGAAAATATTGATATTTTCGTTCAAAATCTTAAATTAAAGCGGATAGGTGATGTTTCAAATTATTACGTTTTAAGAGAACCTGTATCACTGATGTATCCAGGAATAAAATAAGGGGTAACGAGAAAGTCGCTATAGTAATAATTACAAACTAATATCAATGTTCTTCAATGGCTTAGTGTATGCCAGCAGGTCACCAGACCTTGATCATTTTAAGACCCATTTTAGGAAAATTCATAAACTATTGAGTTGCTGCCTGTTTTACTGTTTTTGTTTTGGAAAATTAGGCAGTGTACGCCAGCAAACGTGTATTAATAAATTAGTTAATTTATCAATAAAACCGGACTACTCCCCCCCCCCCCCAGTGGTCTCTGCGCATGTTTCAAAACTGAAATGTTGTTTATTAAGATAATACATCAACCAAAAATTTATACTGGTCTACGAAGCTCAAAGGATTTTCTGACACTATTTTACGGAAATGCATCTAGAAAGTGTTTACATGCATTTTTATATATATTGGCCCATAGAACGGGTTTTTGCAGAATATTTCAAAAGGCACTATCCCAAGATCTATCACCTCTACTGAGATGCCGTCTGGCGCTGTAATCGAACAACTACACCTGAAATTTCATTGTCATGTCATGAAGTACGAGATGCTCATGTTGTCGTGCTAAGGCAAAACGACGTAACCATAATATTTGTGGAAATTCAGTTTTCGCTACCAGACTAGCCTACCTTCCTATCAATATGTTTTACCCTGAAAATGTTGTATAAATTATATCTTGCAAAAATTAATAATATATCACTCAACTTTCAAAAATAAAGTATCTCAGAAATCGGGGGTGAAATACCGTAAATGTCAAAGATTAACCAGGCAAAACGCCGTGATTTGATATGATGCCTGGTTATACTTTGCAGTTACGTTAGTTTGATTAAACATATTTTTTACTAGTATTGTAAGCATTTGTTGCACTGGGAATCAATCCCGGTCTGCTGGAGATATTTCACATCAAATTTATAATTTGCCAAACCAAACCAGGCAAAATACCTTAACGGCAATGACTTTCCAGGCAAAATGCAGGAGGCCTATAGATCTGCAATAACTTACAATACAAAAAATCTTAACAGAAAGGTTTTTAAAAATGCAAATTAAAATGACCGTTTAGTTTTAAAATATTCTTTCCGCTTTAGAGGTGATTTATTCATTTATTTGTCATAAACTGATTGAACCCACTGAAAAAAATATTGACCAATATCAGCGATATTCAATATTATAATGATTGAAATGAATGATCCCTAATGGTTGTATATAATTTACATATGAGTGGAAATTACTATATTTACATATGTGGATTTCGCATAAATGCGAAACTGGCACGGAAGGTATGTCGCACAAATGAGACCTTGACAAAGGAAGTGTTAAAGGGACGCCATGGCCCAGGCTAAAATCATCAAAAAGTCGGTGATTTTATTTTTCTCGTATTTCTTATTTTTGATATGGTTGTTAAAAATAATAAATCAGGAATTTCGTCTCTATATCTAGCCTAACTGGAAAATGCGCAGCACAAAAAATAAAAAACGTTTGCAGTTCTAGTCTATGGACATGTCTACATCATATGGGCATATTAAGAAGCCAAAATAAAATCACCGACTTTTGATGATTTTAGCCTGGGCCAGTCCCTTTAAACTGATAATATCGTTCAATCAAAGCTTACATAACTATAGGCTGCTCCGTCAACAAGATCGGACGTTTTCTGAAGGTTAAAAAGAACAGAAAATACATCATCTCGTTTTTGCATAGATTAAATAATACAGAAGAAAGCGAGAATATACAATTGTGATAAATGCAGGCTCGATTTTTTGCCCAGAATAACAAAAGACTGCTTCCGTATTAAAACACACCACTACATTATTTTCTTTGTGCAATCACTACATTCTAAGCCGGGAATGGAGAGTTGGCCTATTGTTGATCAAGTACAAACCAATTATCATGATAAGCCTGAATATACCGGGCGATGCATCATGTTCATCCCGGACCTGATGACCCCTGCCAACCTCACAAAAACAACACAGGTTACAAATAAAACATATTTATTTACATATATACATAATCTGGATTAAAAAACCTTGGCCATTATGCCAACGCGGCTCGCGGCCACGGCGTTCACAACCATAAACCAGCCGTCACAGCGGCATTAATTTCGACCACGATGGTCAACGTCCCGTGTCGGGAGGCGGCAATGAAACAGGTGTGACAGAGTTGTTGATTATGAGGTATCCTCGTTATGGTCGGATGTGTTTTAAGTCGGTTAAAACCTACTCGGAGTTCTACATTCTTAGCTGTGAAAAAGGCCTCGGCCTTCGGCTTTGACCTTTGTCACAGCTAAGAATGTAGATCTCCTCGGAATTTATCCTATATGCCTACTTAATGGACGTCATCAGGACGTGTGGTGGATCTAAAATCAAACATATAGCCTACGTTCGTAACAAACAAATGGAGATTAGGCCCATATAATAAAATAATTTACACAAATTCACAATGTTGATAATTTATCGTAAGTATTCGCCATGCAGCATAGGCCTATGACATCTATACCGGCATATATATATATACAAGGCATATAATATATGCTTTATATAGTCCCATAACTGAAATTATGAGCCAAACAGCTCTAAAAGAATGGTAATTTATGAAATATTTAAACAAAGTTACTGCTTTAAGTGACAGCGATTTACGGCTAAGTGTGAAGCAATTATATAACAGCATAATCGATTGGAAACTTTTTGAGCATGAGGAAATTAATATGAAGTACAGGAAGACAATATTGCAGTTACGACATATTTGATTGGCAAAATAGGTATGTTATCTTTATTAAATACGGTAATTATTGCCGATGAATGTTTGTAACATTCGCCATCGTTACAACGTAGCCTATGTGTTACTAATTTAAAGTTACAACCTCTCTCATGCCAACTGTTAGCATGAATGCTAGAAGAAAAATCGTATGCCCATTGACAACAGGCAAAAACTCTTACAATGGGCCGAAAATGTTCTCCCATTCACCAGATTCCTACCTGATTACGGTATAGCATTCATGCTTATAGTGCAGGAGCATTAGATTATAACCTGTAACAAAATTTCAGATTTTTTCCGGAAATCATAGAGGAATACACTCTGAAAGAAAAATTGAAGAGTCTTTGGCAATTCCCGTGTTGGCTTTTCATCTTTTTAAGATGGCCTCCATCTTGCTGAGAAAAATCCGACGTACTAGAATATGATGATATTTTCAGAACATTTTAACATAAAATGATAAATCTAACTTACAAGAGGGCCATATGTGAAAAAGAAAGTGCTATATAACTTTTAAATTTAGGCCTATGTATTTCGCATAAAATATTCAAATTAGCCGTCATCACCGAAATTACAGCTTTAAGCAATATCTCAGAAACTAATCAACTTTGAATCCCAAATAAAGTGTCTATCTACACTAGGGTTTTCATGGCGACTGATTGCGATGAAATATATTTTATTGGGGATCAATGAAGACACATAACATAATTATATGCAAATTAGTAACAATTACTGGAAATGATATTTGAAGAAATATATCACAGAACAAGTTAAAAAAAATATAAATGTGAACTGATGCGTTGGAAATTAAACCACTACTAGTATGTTTATCCTTTATAATGAAATTCGAAGTGGACAATTAAAAATAAGAATAATAATAATAATAATAATAAACTTTATTTCAAGAGGGTAACCATTTAGCAAATTTAATTGCAATGGGCCCTCTAAAACATATATACAAATTCAATTTTTTCTTTTTATTTGAATAATCATGATGATACAAGTGCAAAATTATTTAACTTATTTGGAAACAACCGAACAGACTATAGTATGCATATTAGACCAAAATTGCGGCGATATATCACATTTGAAACCGTATGCACTTGTTGTTTTTGACTACGTTAAACAATAAAACACACACATTGCACACATATCACACTACTTACAATCACATCACAAACACAACACTACACACATCCTACTACACACATCACATACACCACACTACACGCTCAAAAAGTGAAAATAACTTTTTTTCAAAACAAGCCAGTCTTTTTTAGAGTGTAAATATTATAAACAATGTTTTATTTTCAGTGATTTTTTTTTTGCAAAACTCATTCAAAATCTAGGGGAGCCGCTTGGAAATAAAGAAGGTTTAAGTGATATATATTGTAAAAATCTATCGTTGTTATCATAATTTAAATGTAATGTAGGACTACTGTGGACAAAATAATCCTTTATAATGAAAATGAAAGTAGACAATTAAAAATAAGAATAAGAATAATAATAATAATAAACTTTATTTCAAGAGGGTAACCATTTAGCAAATTTAATTGCTAATTTGCAATGGGCCCTCTAAATGAAATGAAATGAAATGAATCGGGCTTTAGGCCACCTTTGTGCACATATAGGCTAAACTGGGCCAGGAGAACCTCCTGAGGATGGTGAGATGATTGAGATGACACTGTCCTCCAGACACAGGATTCGAAATTCGAGCCCTGGCGGTCTGAGGCCGAGCACGCTACCTCTCGGTCACGGAGGCTCCCCACAATACTGACTCAAAAGAGAATAAGAGAATAATGTAGGACTACTGTGGACAGTTTAATAAATTAAGGTAGGTGGGTCGTCATGATTCGCTAAGTGAAAAATTGTGGACGCACAATACAATGGCATGCATGCGCATCATGATCAACGTCCACGGGATTGGGGTCCTTCGTAAAGTAAATATTATGGTTCAGTGAAGCATGACGACCCGGCTGCGTTAATCCACCCTAGGCTGGTAGATCCTTTAAAATATTGGTTTCAGTCCAGGATGAGTGATTTTGTGAAACTGAGCTTACCTGTACATGATTATTATTGTATTAATGTATCCAGAGTGATCCGTGGGCCAGTATAATGTTTTTCGACCAGACATATTACTTAACCCTTGTCCTGCTGAATTGCTTCAATTGTATTTTTCGTCATTTGAAGCTGGCATTGCTAACGCAATTTCCAGCTTCAAATGACGAAAAATATTACTATTTATGAAAAAAAGACATGTTTAAAATTAAATTATTGGATCAACAAAGCATCTAATAAAAACTATTTTATCAAAATTAGGTGATATTTTGATTGATCTAAAACATCCTTAACCCCGTATATATCCGGGCATAGCAGGACAAGGGTTAATGGAACAAATTACCTGACGATGTCACGCCGATTTACGATATATCTTTTTTATACTTTTTTATAAAATCCTGGCAGGTCGTCATTCTCATGCGATCTGTACGAATTACAATATAATTTGTTTCAAGACTGTAGTCACAATAGGGGCCTACATGTTGTAGCCTTATATTATAAGACTGTCTCCCAATTAGTACTTAATTGCATTCGATACAAAATATAATTGTGTATTTATTAGTCAGATTCACTATGATTATGTAATTTCGTAATTGGCAAATGGAGTTACGAAAATGGCTTTTAAAACTCAAATTTTCGTAATGTCTTGACTAAAACGCTTATAATTCTTATTTTATACATTATGCTAAAATAAAGTCACATTACTTGAAGTGAAAAAATCGATCAACCATTTACCATGTAATTATGTAATAGTTATGGGGTAACTGGTGGCCATATGGGCGTGAAAGGTCTAAGTATAGGTTCTAACTGATTCTTGTATGATTTTTTTGTGGTTTGGGGGGGGGGGGGGGTAGCAATAAAACATGTATATCCAATATACAGATCCAATATACAGTGTATGAAGGCTTGGTTAAAAGAATATAATCAAGATGACCAATATGCATCGTTTCCGGCTGCACATGACAACGGGCATCACCGATGGACTCTCAGACCCCCTTGTTGTGAAGGAGCGCGCAGCGCGTGGCCCTGCGCGAAGATAACGTCGATACGATACACTAGTTTCAATCGAGGCGAGGCGGCCATTAACGTTATCGCATATAGTGACATTAAGTGGGGATAATGAAATGAAATGAATCGGGCTTTAGGCCACCTTTGTGCACATATAGGCTAAACTGGGCCAGGAGAACCTCCTGAGGATGGTGAGATGATTGAGATGACACTGTCCTCCAGACACAGGACTCGAAATTCGAGCCCTGGCGGTCTGAGGCCGAGCACGCTACCTCTCGGTCACGGAGGCTCCCCACAATACTAACTTTCACACGTGGATGGGGAAGAAACATTTTTGTTTCTTTGAAACCGCCGAGACCGGGAACCGAACCCCGAACTCTGGCGTGAAAGGCAGCGGTGCTAACCACTACCCTAGGGCCCCCGCCCAAGTGGGGATAAACAAGGATATTTTTTTGAAGCGCTCACGTAGGATTTGTACATGGGACGAATGCATGACTGGCGAGGCAGTGAGGCGCTCTACCAATGCGCCACTCCCCCTCAAAAAATTTCTATCTGTAGCCTACTACCGTTTGTGATGAAGCGCGCAGCGCGTTACCCTGCGCGAAATTAACGTCGATACAATGGTTTTGATCTTAATTCGATGAGACCGCCATTAACGTGATCGCCTAGTGACATCGAGAAGGGAGAAACAAGGATATTTCTCTGAAAATTAACCCCACGCAGGATCAGCGGGGTTTAAGCCCGGGACGCATGCCTGACTGACGAGGCAGTCAGGCGCTCTACCACAGGGCATATCCTCTTCTCGTCTGTACTAACAAGCAAATACTTTAAATTTATAATATATGCAGATGATACAACGCTGATGGGGAATATAAATGAATTTGATATAAATAAGGAATTATCAAAACTATCTATATGGTTAAAATTAAATAAACTTTCCTTGAATGTGAGTAGATCAAAATTCATGATTTTTATCACCCACGCAAAAAAATTACTATCCCTAGTTTAGAGATAAACAATACAAAACTTGAATGCGTAAATCGATAGATCCTTACCGTACTACGCATGCTAAGACTGCTAGTTGTAAATAATTCTTTTGCGACAATTTTAACTACGAGTGCCAATTTCAAAAAATATTTTTTTAAATACGAACCTAAAAAATCAACTGTTTCTTCATTCAGCATAGCCTACGCTGAATATAGACTATAATATATCTGTATGATAGTCTCCCAAAATACATAGATGCTGAAATATGAGCATCTATGTGAACCTAACTATAATTATATGCCTATGAGCATATGAAGAGCGCGGTGTTGATTAAGGTATTGTCCATCCTGAATGCTCGCTGACATGTATACAGTTGTTTGCTGCACATCACCGGTGCATACACGCTATAACCTCTAGCTCATAACTATCTACGCTGATTATTAATGGGACGGATGGCAACAGATAATGATGCTTAATGGACCAAATCGCCACACATATAATACCAACGGTTCAAGTACTAGACTATAACAATTTTGTTGTTGTTCACTTCCCAGTGGGCAATTGATTCCCATTTGATGTCAAATTGATTTTAAAAAAAGGAGGTAAAAAACACGTCAACATGCACACGTGAATGGGGAAGAAACATATATATATGTAGCCCAATATATCTATATAATGTACTTAATATCATTTTAAAAACAGTAGAGACCTATAGCCTTTCTTATCTCACGCGATATTGATCGTAAAAGCCACTGTGGCAAATTATTAAACAATTACAATTTGTTCAGAAAAGTCTTCCAATCCGTGACTGTTCATGAATGAAAATTGATCTTGAAGGTCTGACACAACTAATTACTTGCACTATGTTCATTTATTTTTGTTAGGCATCACCGAAGATGTTGCCTCTAATTAAAGATCTAATATGTGGGCTATACTACATGTACATCTAAGTCTATGGGATTGTAACTAGTTGTCTGAGACCATATAATATTATGGTCAACAGATTGATTCAAAATTGAATTGATGTTTGAGGATTTACATAAATTTGATGTCACTGGTTTGACGTCAATTGATCGTCAAACTGTAAACCTATGTTCATTAAAATCCAATTTATTTAAAGTTATCTCACTAAATTAACACTGCGATTAAGTGCTGTGCAAAATAAAGTTTAAATTTTAGCTGTTATGATTATCTCTGACACATTATCTTGCAGGACAAGATTTGCCTTAAGTGATCCAATATACCCGGCGTTTACACGCGGCTATCCCCTGGTTGACCGCCATTCTACAGAGCAACAATGTATTCCATTAGCCGGCTTCATTTGTAGATGTACTTTGCTTTACCAAAAGGCAGTATGTGCTCGCTAAGCTGATACTGCCTTCCACCATTCACTGACCCCTAGCAAACATGAGACGTTGGCCCAACTACTGTTTGTTTGCTGGGCCAGCATTGATCCCGAGATATCACGTGCTTAACGAGACAGATTAAAATTAATAAAGTAATACCGGCCGTCATTCCATTTTTCGTGTATTTTGGCAGCCATTTTGAAATTGGGCACGTCAGAGGATATAATTATTATTTCTCTGATTATTAAGTTTATTACAGATATTGAGCAAAATTGTATGCTTTAAGTGTATGCAGTAAATCTATTTTCTTTTATAATAAATTGCTGTATTTCGTATGACACGAAACCCGAAGACGTGTGGGACTAAAAAATAACGCTTAATTTCTAATATAGACCTAATCAGTTATGACCTGGAAAAATGTGTTACGCTTAGCTAATACCTCTCCATATATAATAAAATAATAGTAACTTTTTGGCTTTTAAAATAATTGATATTACAGCAGTCCTTGCCTTAACCTTTACAGCGCGGTGATCGACGTTTAACGTCAGAATCTGACGTCTTTAGACGTCAGATTCTTATTTGTAATGGCCGTAGACCCATAACATAGATATTCAAATGAAGTGGAGCTAACTAAGAGATAACTAAGACATTTATGATGATTTTTAAATTGAAAAAAACCCTTTGGTTTGCCATGGTTTATGTGAAAGTATTTTAGCACTCAAAGGGTTGGGCCTGATTGTATCCCATTCATTATGTTAGATATGATTTCGCTGTCAGCTGTCAGAAAAAAGCCTGATGTTGAACTATAAAGCTTTGCACCAGAATCTCTCATATCGGTTTTCGCGACACATATACACCACCGGCCATTATTGGCCACGCATAAAAGAGAAACCTTAATCAATTATTGCATTTGTTTCAATTGCAAAAAGAAATATGTATGCACAAGACAACAGAAGTGAATCAACATGCCTGTCTGAGAGTCAATATTGTGACTATTGACACGCGATGATGTATGTTACCCATTAATTGGATTGTTAGTCAATTGCCAATGGCAACTTGTCATGCATTATCTCGAGTACACTGCCCGCCCCTAGACACTGCTTTGCGCATGGTAAAATTTGCAGACAGCTGACGTCATATCTCCCCCACTCTCAATTTCAAGTATTGTAGTAAGCTTGTGATCGGCCGGCTGTCATGCTAAAAGTACCCTGATTAGCTGCCGAACTTATTATGGAGGGGGAGGGGCGGGTGTAGACAGACACCTGTTTGGAGCTCAGCCAACATGAGGATTTGACCCAATGTTGTTTCAATATTGACCCACCGCCAACGGCGCTGGGCTAACATTGAAACAACAATGGGTCAAGTCCTCGTGTTTGCTGGGAGAGCTGTCGGCGTTTTAAAACGCGCGGGCCGTCTGTGTCTGGTTGGAACAGGCTACAGAGTGATCTGTGTATATCTCGAGCGATGGGACCAGTGTGCACCTATCTGATCAACGACGACGTTACCAGGTTACAGACTCCGCATCAGCGGTAGGCCTACTTAATCTCACATGTAGGGATAACGTATACTGTCTTCTTCTAAAGTTTAACGTATCAAACTTAACGTATCAATACTAGAAGTAGCGCTGATCGGTAAGCGGAGCGAGTCGCCTGATCCACGGCTATACTACTAGAAGAAGATTATAAAAATCAGGTAAACATGTTATTTAGATCCACAGTTAATGAATATAAAGACATCTTAGATAAAAGAATGCTATGGGACTTATTCAAGATAAAGTTAAAAGAACTAAGCTCCGCTTATTGTGAGCTTCGGTCAAAAAGTAAAAAGACAGAAGTAGCAATAATAAATGATAGGTTCGAACAAATTGAAAAAGATATAAATAGCGGAAATAATACAGACAAAATAAAGACAGAACGAGCAGAACTTAAAGAAAAAATCGATAATATATCTAAAGAGCAAGCTAGAAGCTACTTTGTTCGCTCCAGAGCAGAGTGGATGGACAAAGGCGAGAAATACTCAAAATATTTTGCAGGTTTAGAAAATTCACGACAATCAAATAGTTCTATAAGTAAGCTGACCACTAGCTGTGGAAATAATGCGACAGGTGATAGCTCAATTTTGAAAGAGATGGTAATTTTTCACAAAAAATTATACACATCATCGAATCCAACTACGCTTCAAATCGAATCATATCTTAACAAAATAAATATTCAACGCAGCCTTAATGCGGAAGAACAAAACAGCTGTGAGGGAATGGTGACGTTGTTAAATCATTAAAACATAATAAATCGCCTGGTATAGATGGCTTGCCCGGAGAGTTCTATAAAGTATTTTTTCCGTTGGTCGGCGAATTTCTGGTAGATGTATATAACGAATCAATAAGTAAAGGCGAGCTTTGTGAATTTCAAAAGCGTTCAGTGTTATCTTTGATATTCAAAAAGGGGGATAGGTGTCTTTTGAAAAACTACAGACCTATAAGTTTGTCTACTACTGATTACAAAATACTTGCTCATATACTTGCAAGCAGAATTAAACCCATATTACCTAATATAATCAACGAAAGCCAAACAGGCTATGTTCAAGGACGCTCTATATGCCAGAATATTCGATTGGTACAAGATGTGATTGCGTATGCAAAGTCAGTTAATCAAACCGGATTATTATTATTTTTGGACTTTGAAAAGGCCTTTGACAGTATAGAATGGCAATTTATATGGCGAACATTAAACAAGTATAAATTTGGCCCGACGTTTATCACATGTGTAAAAACACTTTATGTAGATTCGAAAATAATTTGCAAAAATAATCATTGGTTATCTGAGGAAATTTCGCTGTCTAGAGGAATACGACAGGGCTGTCCTATATCCGCCTTGTTGTTTATAATAGCTACAGACGTTCTTGCTGAACATATAAAACAAGAACTACGTGGTTTATCAATATCTATGAATGGTAAAATGAAACGGATTAAACTTGCACAATATGCAGATGACACGATTTTATTTCTGCGCAATACTGACGAAGTTTTACTCGTCACTAAACTATTAAAGGAATTTAAAAACTTAGATAAAACTGAAGCTTTGTATATTGCAGATGACTTCGAAAATGTGAGCTCTATACATGGTACATGTAACATAAATGGAGCTATAAGGTGTCTTGGTGTACACATAGGCCACAATCAAGCTTTGTGTGATACTCGGAATTGGGAGAAAAAAATATTAGAAATTGAAAAACTGTTTATTAATGGAAGAAAAGAGATTTAACTTTATTTGGAAAAATTACTGTTATAAAAATGCTTGCTATTCCCAAGCTCATTCTGATCGCTCACACTCAAGCTCACAAAAAAATATATATAGATCAACTGAAAAGACTGTGTTTTACATTTATATGGGGAAAGCGCGATCGCATTAGGCGTAATACTCTAATTGCACCTGTCAGTGAAGGTGGACTCAATATGTTGGATATTGAGTCATTTTTTCTAGCATTGAAAGCCGCAAGGTTTAAACGGATAATTCTAAACAATGAAGATTGGTCTTTTATACCTCGAAATATGTTTAGTTTTTGTGATAATTTAAAGTTGTTGTTGCAAATGCATTTTAACTCTAAACTAATTAAAAACAATAAACTCTCGTCCTTTTACTGTCAAATTTTGGATGCATATATGTTAACAAATGAAGCACAGAATGACAATTCCCAGATATTATGGGGAAATGAACACTTTTCAATAAAAATAAATAAAGTTAAACAAGTTCTTTTCTTTAACAATTGGATTGACGCTGGGATTGTATATGTAAAGGATCTAAAAAATTTAAATGGCAAATTAGATGGAGATTACATTTTTAATAAAGTGGGTAGAATTTTAGCATGCGGAGAGTTGGTTTCAAAGTGGGCTACTTCTGTGAGATCTATATGTTTCCAATGTAATGAAATTGACAGCATAAACCATTTATTATATGAATGTAATCTGGCAAAGCAAATTTGGCATATAGTAAACAGTTCTCTTTCAGTAAATATTCAGCTCGAGGATATTGTGTTTGGTACAAAGTTAACAAGTGATCTTAACTATGCTGTATCATTGGTTTCTTTTTGTATATACAAGCATTGGATTCTAAATCATATGAATATGAAGGACAGAACTTATTCTTCAATATTATCTCTATTAAAAAATGATATTGATTTTCGCTGTCAAATTCTTCGTCGTACAGAAAAATACTCACATTGTAATACACTTGAGCAGATTTTAAATTTGATATGTACATTATGATGTATTAATCTTGTTTTAAAGGAGTGAGCGAATCACCAATTGTTTTAAATATGCAAAATTTATGATGGAATTGATGTTAATTTTGATTTAATAAAGAGAGAATGTAATTTTAATGTATGAATGTATGACTTTGTATATGGTGAATAAAAATAAGGAAAAAAAAATCTTCTAAAGTTTAGCAATGTTTATTTAAATAATTATATTAGTCTATATTACAAATAAAGTAAACTATATAGTACACGTAGAAACATTATTATCAGAAAACAAAAAATAGACCCTGTCTTCATATATTGGTAAGGACTCTTAATTTCATTTTAAGTGGTAATCATTTGTATTATCGAAATATCCAATGTTTATTATGGCAATGCCACTTAAAATGATTTTAATCCTGTATGTATTAACACTTTACCCTCACATGTTTCACTTGACTCAAGTGTAAACGAGTAGGCCTACCTGGCAGGGCAGATATAGATTAGTTTCTAGCGCCGAAATGGCTGTAGTGCTGTATGCTCCAAAAAAGAGAGTTGAAATGGCACATAAATGAATAGGTCCGGTGACCAGGGGTAATGTGTTTGAAGCACACAGAGCATTGTATGTGCGCTATATAAGAACTCACCATTATTGTTATTATTATTATTTATCAAAAGTCAGATATGTGATTTTAGTGTCCAAATAAATGTTTTTTTATGTTTTAATCGATGGAATTAGTGTTTCGAAACACAATATATCTTGTAGTTAAGACAAAAAATCCAAAATGACAGCCAATTTGATAAAATATAAGATCTCTCTCAGAAATAATAGAACATTGCTTCCAGTTTAAGATTAAAATAAATATGTTTTACAAGTAAAGTAATTTGTTCCGATCATAAACTCATTGCACTTTTTCAAGATGACCGTCATTTTCTTTAGAAAATTATATATTGTTGCTCTCAAAGTTTTTTTCACGTGACAGAATATTTTATTTGTAATTCAAATAGATCTACATCGTACCGATGATTTGTGTCATTTTTTAAACATTTAACTTTATCATAAAATACTATTTAAAAGCCCTGTGCAGTGATTTCAGCTCAGCAATATAATTAAATTATATATCACAATATAATTTAGTAGACTATTTTAATCCACTAATTATCACTTATTTTCAAAAAATAAAACTGAAAATGTGCACATTTCTTGGGCTGGGCAGGATCTCCCACCTCATGACTTCCCACACAAAAAACGCCCATTATCCATTATTGAATCTGAATTAACATTGAAACTGCAACGGGTCTATGTTTCATGTTTCTTGTATTTGTACATTAGCTGAACTAGATAATTCATTTCAATATGTCCGCATCGACAGGGTGAACAAGGGGCGAGTGAATGCTAGACGCTGGCAATCAGCGAGCGCGGTGATGGCCATCAATTCTAGTCCTGTACCTGCATTCAGGCAGCGTGTGATGACTATGTGATGATAAATGTGGTGAAAACACGATAAATCATCAGGCCCTCCATGTTAAATTGTGTGAAAATGTCATGGCATCAATCCAAACCTCAAAATACAGTTAATTGGGGATCAAAGGGGCAATATAGAGTATTGTATCATAAAGCTGATTCAAAGATTTTGACACAAGAAATAATTATAAGAAAAGCAAATTTCAACGACACAACCAAATTTTTGTTTTTGGATAGCTTCATCGACATTCGCATGACAAACAGTTATGTGTTTGTGCTTTGTGTTTATCATACCTCGAGATATACATATTTGACATAATAATGTTTACTCAGCAATAGGTCTATGACCCGTGAGCTCACAATATCATACATTTATTCAGTGCATCAGAGGTGAGTGGAAGTTGTGCAACAAAATAACTGAACCGACTTTGGCGGCTTTGTTCAATAAAATATGGTAATATATTTTTGATGAAGATTGTGGTACCTTTTGCATTCTAGAATAAAATGGTATTGATCTTCTAATTGTTTGCCTATCACATAAAATGCACACTTTCATTAAATGATGTTGGTCTGGGCTTGTGCCATCTGGTAACAACAACGGCTAAATTGAGATTTCGCGTGATAAATTTAACAAACAAAACTGTATTTATATTTATCAATGCCTTATTTTCTCATTATATCAAACACACAGAAAAAAACTGCTATCTCATTTGGGCAATATTCTCGTTTGGTACTAATTGCAATGCTGAGCCAATGGTTTGAATGTATTTTCTTGATTTTATTACCTGTTACGGTAATACTGTGGCTTGACTGATATAGCGTTGGTGGGTGTGTAATTGAGGTTCCCCACTGTGACAGACTTTGTAATTACGTTTGGGCTATGCCCACACATGTTGAGTTTTGTTTGGCTCTTTCTCGTGTTTCTGTTTTCTATGTTCAAAAATCGGAGTGTTATTTCTCCTTGAGTTTCCATGCAATCAGCTTGCAGTTTTAACACAATGTTCCTCGGATAGTCAGGCTGCATATTATATATATTTTTTTTAATTTCGAGTTGTTCTTCCGGATTTACTCAGGATTTTCTGGATCACTATGTGGATCAATGATGTACATGTCGGATGCAGCCACATTCGTGGTATAAATAGACTCGGGCTTAAATGCGGGCTAGGCTATGTGTCCAAGCTGAGTCGTCCTATTAACTCTTTAAATGCTAGATTTATTAATTAAATTACATTTTCACAATGCTGTTTCACCATTGAACGAGCCTTGAGTATTTACTGTGAACAGTAGTAATATTTTAAGTGCTACATTTGACAATTAGAATAACTGAAACGTCGACACAATGCTGTTTTATTATTGGGCCTGCATCGCAGACAGTGATACAGCATTAAACCAACAGAGAGTCAAGTCAATGCATGTGCGCAACTACTTGCGCAAGTGTGTAAGTGCGCAAGTACATGCGTATGTACACAAGTGTGCAATTATCGCAAGTGCACAAGTACGTGCAAGTACTTGCGCAAGTGCGTATGTGCGCAAATACTTTTCGCAAATACCAAGTGCGCAAGTACATGCGCAAGTGCGTAAGTGCACAAGTACTTGGGCAAGTATTTGCACAAGTGCGCAATTACATGCGCGAGTGTGCAATTATTTCCACAAAGGGCGCAAGTGCACAAGTACATGCAAGTACTTGCGCAAGTGCGCAGGTACGCAAGTGCATAAGTACATGCGCAAGTACGCAAGTGCGCAAACGTAGTTGTGCAAGTGCGCAAGTATACAAGAGTGTGCAAGTGCGCAAATGCATATAGCCTACTTGCGCAAGTAGAAACCTTTTAAATGCTACATTACAAAATTTAAATTGCAGCTGTAATTCCAGCAAACATGATACGTCGATCCAATCTTGTTTTAATGTTGGGCCAGCGTCGCAGACAGTGATACTACATTCAGACAACAGAGAGACAAGTCAATGTGTTTACTGAGGGCGCTCTGAATGTGTTTCCATTGACAAACAGATATATAGCTATATAAAAGTACAAAAGCTCACTGGAGACTTGTGATCTCTGAAATTTGAAGTCTGGAGTCCAAATTCTAAAATCTAAAATTACAATTTAAAATGGCTGCCAAAAAACCCATAAGCAAGATTTCAATCAATATTTCATAAGCAAAAATAACCCAACAAAATTCAAAATGGTTACCAAAAAAATCATAAAATCAATTCCAAACATTATTGGTACTTGAAAAGTCACAATTTCCCTCTAGTTATACTAGTAAAATGTAGTAACGTTATATATTTATTTCATCAGGTTTGTCTGAGTATTTCATCAGGATGACTGTTAGCCGAACATTTCGCTTATAATTACTTATATGTTGAAGCCGCCACATAAACACTATCAAGATGATCCATTCCCATGTCACTTAAGTATCAGTAAATATACAAACTGATCAACAACAAATTAAAGCTCGGTCGCTATATTGGTGTCGGCGGTTTGACTCACTCTGCACTGCACATCCCCCGGGAAAGTGTTACATAGACTAATCGATCCAGCGAAGAAGAGTAGGCCTACGGAATCGTCCGCCACGAGTGAAGATTGAGCCGACACGAGTGAAATATGGTCCGAGATGGCAAAAATCTCGCCGATTTTTGCCACATTAAACACATTCAGTGTCGGTGACCAATAAATAATAAATACCCACTCTGAACTTTGACATATTTTAAGAGTAGCCTTTAATGACTCATTGTCGGAATATTAGGGCGATTAGGCAAAACAGTTTGCAGTCATACCAGCGTGTTCGGCAGATTTTGCAACTTTTCAAAGGTCTACGGAATTAAGTACGGTTGAATTGACAAAGACAGCAGTAATTTTTACTTTTTATTTTTTTCATTGGTATCCATCTTGACACTGTAAAACAAAATCCCGTAGACGGAAGCAGTCGTTATGTTTGAAGACCAGGTTTCATGGGACAGACCTTCCTGTTTTAGTGATCGTCCTCGGAGGAGTGAAGGTAATTGAGCCTCGGAAGAGTGAAATTTTGATAAATGTATAGCTCGCTTTCTCGCTATTATGTATATATTTTAAAACTACTAATGACGTCAAATGTTGTGCATGAGTTCAATTGATTTCTCAGTCAACTGTAATATTTGTCAATATCTCTTACCTAAACAGTAGACACGTGACTTGGAACCTTTAAAGATTCAATTTTGGGACAGAGTCGGAGGCAATGCCAGCAACTGTTTAGGCAATTATAGAAATAATGTCACAATATCGTCTCTTTGGATATGAAAGGGTGTATCTGCCACTTTACTAAGTGGCAGATACACCCTTTCATATCCAGTAGGACGATATATCCAGTATTAGGAGGCACAGTGGCCCAGTGCTGTCCACTGTTTAAAACCCTGTTCAATATTGAGCCTCTAAACGATTTCTGGATATAGTCACACATGAGCTAGGCTATATATAACATTTTTTCGCCGGTGTTTTTTTAATTATATTTGTTTTTTAAGGACCAGGAGAGCCTTAGTGCTTAATGCTCATGGGCTAATATTGAGGTATTACAAAAGACAGACCATTTAACACGCAGAAACATTCTGGGCGGAATGTAATGGGTTTAAAGAAGGGCGACATTTACGTTTGGGCCTATGTTTATTTGACTTTCCAGCAATTGAATGAATGAATGGGGTTTCAGGCCACCTTTGTGCGCATATAAGCTAAACTGGGCCAAGAGAACATCCCGTGGATGGTGAGATGAATGAGATGACACTGCCCTCTCCAGCAGTTGAAAACATGTAAAAAGGTACAATATAATCATCGAATAATATAATCATCCTAAAATGTTGTCAACGACGGGCAGAGACGACCTCTAAGATGTCCGTCAACCACAAAAATGAATTAAAATAATATAAATATATCTACATATTATAAAACAAATATTGTCATATGTACACATAACATAAAGATACTGCCAATTCCCTGTCACCAGTTTCCCGCATCAAACACTTAAAGTGGTTCATATATCTAAAAAAAAATACATTATTATGCTGATATTAACATAGCTTACATATCTGCTTGAATATCGTACATGATGTCACTATGATAATTGTAAAATTATAAGAAATACATTTTAAATATTCCAATAATTATAATATTATGCTGGTCCTACTTGGATTAACGAGCATAGGTGCAGGCAGTTAAAGTCAGCTGAAGATCGCGACCGAAACACCAACAATAAGACAGAAGTAATAATTATATAATGCATTGGTCGGTACAAGCTTAAACAGCCGTATCACGGCCAGGCCCAAATTACAATTTTCAAAGGTTTACACAACTAAGTACGGTTAAATTGACAAAGACAGTATTTTACGAACCATTGTTATCCATCTCCCGTAAATGGAAGCAGTCGCTATGTTTGAAGACTCTGCTTCATGGGACAGACCTTGCCTGTTTCAGTGATCGTCCTCGGAAGAGGGAAGGTTGAGCCTCGGAAGAGTGAAATTTTGATAAAATGTATAGCTCGCTTTCTCAGACGGTATACCAAGACTAGTGTTTCAAATTTAGCAACACATTCAATGAAGTCAATTGTATGCTAATAGACGTTCGCTAGGCTATAGTGCTACAGCCTCTGTATCAATCAATTTCTCGAATTCAAGGGAATTTTAATAGTTATGCACTTCGCAGGGCGGTGATCATGGTGATAGACATCAAACTGCATTTTAAATCATTATTAGTATCAATACGCTTATGGGATGGGGACCCCCACAATTTAATGTAAAATATGAATTATTTTTAGAAAAAGTTTTGAATACTATTGAAATATATTATGTAACTGAAGGTAAATTCACAAATATTAATGTAATTGATTGTTATATAATTTTCGCAAGAAAATGTAAGTTTATCATTTTGAATACTTTTGAAATATATTATGTAACTAAAGGTGAATTAATAAATATTTATCTAGTTGATTGTTATATAACTTTCGCAAGAGAATGTAATATTACTGTTGATTGTAATATCACACAACAGATAGTATTTTTATTTGCATACAGTGGCCAAAACATAATTCTATGTATTTTCATTGTGACGGGCCACTGCAAATAATTGTGTATATAGATTTATAATTAAATTTGATAATACAAATAATAATAATTTCATATTTCCAATAACCTGGCGTTTTATTCTTAGTTTGTTGCTTTGCAAATGTTAACTAATATTTGGTTTGGAAAGTGCAATAGTGTACATAAATAGTTACATAAATAGTTACATATTCATGACAATGCCGCTTAAACTGATTTCAAGTTTATAATTATGTGGACTTTCTTATCGATATCCTAGCAAACATGGGACGTTGGCCCAACGTTGGTTTACTGTTGGGCCAACGTCGTATGACATGAATGTTAATTTACAGTTGAGCACTATATTATCATTAGCATGATATTTTAATCTATTTCCCAGACCTAGCATGCACAAAGCTATTCTATTTTAAATTACGTTTTTGTTAAAGAGTGCTCAGCCGCTGGTCCAACATTGTATAAATGTTATAAAAATGTTTTGTGTTTACTGGGAAATTATAACCAGCCAGGCGTAATAACGTCTCATCTCGTGATGCTCCGCTCCTTACTTTTGCATTTGAGAAATTTGAAACGAGCGGCTGAGCACTCTTTAACAAAAACGTAATTTAAAATAGAATAGCTTTACTACATGTGAGCCTACACGTAGGTGGTGCTACTATACGGTTTATAAAGCTGACCAAAGTCAGATGATTTTATAAAACTGATGAAAATCAACACGGCCGACCCAAAGCTCCCTGAATGCAGGTGTAGCCTCATAATCACAGCCACTCACCACCCTGTAGCTCGTGGCCCTGATTGATTAGGGCCTAGACATTGTATACCACATAGTCTGACCAAGAAATACACATAGTCAAAACACGTGGAATTGTGATGAAATTAACATTAGTTTTTAACTACATTTTAACCCTTTAACCGCCGGTGCCGCATATATTCGGGTTTTCATTTTTTATTAGCACATTAAGTACCACATTTTAAATATGTTAAAGATAAAATGTGACATCAACCAGCAAGATATGAAAAGAGTTGACCTCCATTTTGTCAAATCTTAATAATTTTCACTTACTTGAAGCTGTGGATCGCGTCAGCGAGACACAACTTCAAGTGGGTGAAAATTCAAATTGAATAATTTGGCGGTTAAAGGGTTGAGGGATGGCAGTGAGGACCAGAGAGGGTCTTGACTACATCACTAACTCTAAGAAGCTGAGTTGTTTATCCGAGTTAAATATTTAGGCCTAACTTTCTATCAATACTGCAAAGAATAAAAATGTTTCGCCGTTCGTTCAGATTCAACAATGAGAGTTATGAGATCTCCAGAGCCTATAATATGAAGTGTACGTTTTCAGTTTTTATCTTTGACAATAAGTGATAATTAGTGGATTAACTTTGTGAATTTAGAGGTCAGCTTATTTCACTTTTCCAACACATACTTTGATTCTATCACTTCACAGGGCTTTGAATGATATGTATGCCCTGTTTTTGCCTATAGCATATAGTGTTCTGGATTTTCGTGTTCAGTGTTGTCCAGTGTACATTAATGCGAGTAATTACTATATGCCTATATAATTGTATTACATGTATGACATCGGCAAAAACAGTAAAACGTCAACTAAAAGCGGAACATACGCATCCATGTGCCGCATACACATGGTAACTTGTGATCTAAGTAGCTCTAAGTTGATTTGCATGTGTCTATGTTACAGGTGTATTATTAGGAGCAAGGATGACTACGGAAGATTTTATATCATCCACAATAGCCGTTGTGAACAAATCAGATAATAAAGATCAGGAAAGAGCTGCAAGAATCACTGCAATAGCAAACGATATCTGGCAGTATGGACTACCATGCATTGTTGTGCCAGGTATATTGGGTAATGTGCTATGTATCATCGTACTTAAGAACGATGTATTCAGAAAAACCTCCACTGGTTTTTTGATGACATGCTTGGCCATCGCAGACATCGTGATGTTGATGACAGGACCACTGAGGCAATGGCTGATTGCTCTGCTACAATGGGACATACAACTTCTATCTGACTTTAGTTGTAAGTTGCTGTCTTTCACCTGGTTTTTTTCTCTACAAACGTCTTCTTGGACGCTGGTACTACTAACTTTAGCACGCCTTATATCCGTATGGAAGCCACTCAACGTTGCCACCATCTGCAGCAAACGTAATATGACCATAGCTTGGATAGCCATGGTTTTTCTCCTGGCAATATCAGATTGTTACTTGTTGGATCGACTACAAATTATCAATTTAACAACAGCGAACAATACAATAATCATAAATTATTGTGCTCCTGAACTGAATGATATTCTGGAAAAATATCACGACTGGATCAATATAGGCCTGATGTGTTTTTTTCCAGCAGCCATCATTATAGTGAGCAATATCAGCATCATAATATTACTGAGGAAAGGAAAACAGAGACGATCAAATACAATGGGTGTGTCAACGTCAGCTAGAGATATAAAAGCAAAATCTGAGCAATCCGTGACAATCATGTTAATAACAGTCAGTGTTTGGTTCCTCGTCACTTCTCTTCCAGTTAATATTTACTACATATTGAGAACAACTGTACATAGTGATTATCAAGATAACATTGTCACATATGCTCAGAGCTATATGGCTTATGTTACTCTCAACATCATTCTTGATGCCAACAATGCATTTAATTTCGTCCTGTACTTTTTAAGTGGAGCTAAATTTAGAAAGGCATTTTTAGGTACATTTTCAAGTTTCAGATCTATGTTCAATAGGAAACCCACCCCCACCACTGGCCGTGGTGGAATAACTGCAACTGTAAATGATGTATCGTTAAAATATCAAGAACAGGATACTTCAAATACATGTATTTCTGTCATTACCGATAACTCCGAAATACCGAAAGTACTGGAGGATTGTACTTTACCTCAAACAGTACAATATCACTCTTCAAACACCTTACTATAATTATAAAATTGTTTCAAATATGTTTCGTAGATATTATATTGTCGTAGCGCCAAGTATTCTGTATTAATCTAGCATACTCACCTGAAAATATATCGTTTTTTGTGCAGAAGATATTGCGACTTACTCTTCAAATTCCTAACACACATGTACCATAATTACTTGCATCTATGGATTATTGGGCAGAATGTTTTAAATTCAATGAAGAATACCCTTCGTTTAGTTATGTCACAAAGTGAATCTTTTATCTTATCGTTCTAATATTTTTGAGCTATAATAAAAACAAAAATCACATTGCCACCATCACCATAGCACATATTTTATAATATTCAAAGATATTTGAGATTTTTAAACATAGGTCAAGCATACTTGCTCATCCTCTATAATATACTAGGCTTAAAAGGAAGCTGCTAAGTCATGTATTCCGGTCTTGAATGCAATTGAAGCAGAAGTTAGAAATAAGAAGACATTTTCTGCTTTTAAATATAACCTTAAACTATATATGGCTAATAATCAAACCTCTACTCAATTATAGTTAGGGCTGCAATAATGATATGGCTGTACATGTCTTATCGCTTTCTCCAATTTGTGTAGGTTTTTGTTGGAGTTTTAGTGCGGGGACATTTGTGTTTTCTTTTCTTTTCACTTTGCTATAAATGTACATGTATATACATTTGTAAACCTATTCAATTAACGCAAATGCATATATCATCGGATTATGATCTAAGATGTCTAATGTACCTTCTATTTTAGTTATTGTAACTATTGTACATAATATGATAATTACTGTTCAAATATGTGTTTTCACTTTTTATGCAAATACTTGTCATAAAACAGGGCACATATGCAAAATAGCCAAAGGCTAATAATGTTTTTACCCTGTATAAATATGTTTGAATAAATAAATAATTAAATAAATAGAAAGACGCAGAGGTGAGAATGGATACAATGTGGATTATCTCACACCTGAATAATTGTGTTTTAACATTTTATTATAAGAATGATCATGTTGATAAATATGGTTCACTTTATTGTTATGCTATATGGACGCATGTGTAAACAAAAGTCTTTTTGCATCCAAAGTTTGGCCACTTGTGGACTATTTTACACTGAATATGTCCGCCTATCATCAAAATCACGGTGTTGTTCACGTCTGTATAATATACAGTGTATATATTTGTTGGTTATCTATCAGGCGCGGATCCAGAGCGGGGCGCAAGGGGTGCACGCCCACCCGTTTTTGCGCCAAATTCTTTAAAAAGCCCCTAAATTAGCCTAAATATGACTGAAAACTCGCCTACGAACCACCTGCGCCCCCTTCTTTTCAAAATCCTGGATCCGCCCCTGTGTATTAAAAATAAAATGACGTTTTAATACACACAACGTATTTTATATTTTCACTATTTAATTATATTGTGTACTAGAATATCAACCCTTGGTCTCTGGCCCAACATTGGAACGGAATTGTGAAGTGCATACTGTGCTTGTCAGTTATTGTAGACATGCGGCACTCAGCCAGCATAATGCACTGGCCAGTGTTGAAGTGAGCACCCGTGAAATATTGAAGAATGATTATAAGATTATCTCTTGATGAACAATATGCCTAGGCCTACATGTATCTATTAGTGAGGAATACATGTCAATAAATGCCACTTACTTCTTACGGCCGCCACCGTGTTGTTGCATTTTTGTGGGGTCAGACCAATTATCGCTAGAGTATATCCCTGAAACAGATCACAGGAAAGTTCCAACCAATAACCATTGTGAATATATATATACATCATAGTAATTTTCGGGTTTTAAATACTTGTGAATTTCTTTCTGATTTGGAGACTTTTCATGAAGTCTACAATT
The DNA here is from genome assembly GCA_964017125.1 of Flabesymbios commensalis. Lineage (NCBI taxonomy): Eukaryota > Metazoa > Annelida > Polychaeta > Terebellida > Flabelligeridae > Flabesymbios > Flabesymbios commensalis. Next base: position 64,460,757 of record OZ024906.1, on the reverse strand, counting down.
TTGAATAATAAAAGTATTTTTTTCCCGCCGTCTAACAGATATATATGTAGTCAATGAGTTGTGGAATGTCACCTTTTAATAACCCTCAGTGTTTTAGCGTTCACGGCTGAGTAATTTACTCAGCCGTCAAAGCTAAAACCCCTCTCATCCATCGTTTAGTTATCACAAGTATAATCGTAGCCCAATTCTCCTTTACCATGCTTACGTAATAGCCTACCAGGGTTGGGGTCGATTACAATTAATGATTACGATTACGGTTATGATTACATGTCATTTGTATTTATCGATTACGATTATGATTACGATTATTCGTCATTATAATTAATATTGATTACTATTATGATTATGATTACATGTCATCAAAAATTATCGATTACGATTTTGATTACACTAAAAATTTTCGATTAAGATTATGATTACGATTACATTAATTATATTTCGTGATTACAGTGACGATTACGGGTGATTAAAAAAATTATCGATTACGATTTTGATTACACTAAAAAATTTCGATTAGGATTATGATTACGATTACATTAATTTTATTTCTTGATTACAGTAACGATTACGGGTGATTAAAATTATCTTAGAAATTTTTATTAATAATAATGACATACTATAACAAATTATCAATAACAATAACTGCAATTTATATTTACTTAGTTTTATTTATTCATATTGTGTTCAAGAATGTCAACAATGTCAACTTTATCAAATCTGAGCAAAATTAGGTTTGTATACATATATATATACACGTTGTACATTCACATTGTCGCACTTCTTGTTATAATAGCGTCTCGTTAACTGGGCTAACTTTAAATATCACCAACGATCTTACTGAACCTAATAAATATTCAATTCTGCGCGATTCTACTTATTATCTGCGATGTGAATTATGAGATAATAAAGGAATCCTTATAATTGAATCTATAGTCTACGAGTTTGTATGAAAATATATTTGATATTAGATTATTATTTTACAGTCGAGCTTAGAACATTGGAGATATAATATTGTTTGTTGACAACTTGGCAGATAATATCAACCTTGTCGTTAAAAAGTGTGTAGGGTGGGCAACGCTAACAGCAGCTGCTGCAATTAGCAGTCGCGCCTGATTGCTGTGCAAACAGTTGATCTTTGCGAGGAGTGTCCCTCCTATTATCTGATTATATAATCAACTGATAATATCTATACCATCTTGAAAACACGAGATGCTGATCCGATATTGTTGATCCAATATTGGCCCACTGTTGGGCCACCATCTGCGTCGCTGGCCCGACAATAGGCGAATATTGGATCAACGAGCTGTGTTGGCTGGGCACCCTTGTTTCCCAGGACGATGTACTGTTTTGAATGCGACTTAAACATGCCTTTATTGTCCCCCTATGTTAGCATTTAAATATTGATCTTCCAATAGATATTGTGATAATATATTGATATTTCACTGCTAAGCATCAGATAAAGGTTATCGCAAAATATACATAGGGGCTCCATAGGCCTATTTGAAACCGAATTGTAGCTGTAGCCATGACTTGAATCTTGAAAATAAAATACCAAGAAATGTATATTATTATTGCGCCGGACAGTTTTATTTGGCTGAGAACGACAAAACAATAAAGTATTCATTTAAATATAAAAACATTGTTGAAATATCTCGTAAAGGGTTAATCCAAGTGACCACACGATGATGTTAATTGTAATTGACCGTTTATAATCTGGAGATGTCCGCTTACAGCAATATTACAATTTATTATTTTGTTATATATTTTTAATTCACTAATATGGTTGACGGGCCTCGCAGAGGTCCTCTCGGCCTGTTCCCGTCAACCAAAGTTAATAACCAGAGATAATAATTACTTGTACCATTTTTTTACATTTTATCTGGTTGCTGGGATGCAATGGGTGCTAGGTTTATAAACGCGGCTATATTCATGCACGATTAGTCATCAATTGTCTACCTTCAGTCAACTATAGGTGCGAAGGCGGGGGGGGGCGGGGGGGTGTAGCACGCCTGGCGACACCAACTAAAAATAACGCGAAGACCACTTAAGGATGTTATATAGTGTTTATAAATGTACAGTCACATTAGCAACCCCGGAAACGCATCAAACGTGAGACGCGATCCAAAGCTGACCCAATGCGGACCAGTGTCTACGACGTTGTACCCACATCAAACCAACACAATAATATATATCTACATTTGAAATGCTAGTATTATACGCCCAAAGCGAAATTTACGAAACTGTTCCAAATAGTTTATTTTTTCAATTATATAAATCGTGATAAAGTGATATATTATTTATTGTGATAACTCGAAAAAATCATGACCACGATTTAATATAATCATGATTACAGTGATTTTAGAATATCGATTACGATTATGATTACGGTTACAGGTCACAATTTTTTATCGATTACGATTATAATCATGATTACACGATTTCAAAAAATATGATTACGATTATGATTACAATGTAATCGATTAAAAATCGTAATCGACGATTATGATTATAATCGACCCCAACCCTGTAGCCTACCAATTTCGTAAAGAACTATACACGACACGTGGCGACAATTTATCGGTAGAGTGTATTGCTGACACAGATCAGCATGAACCACACTAGTCGGCTTACAAATCTTTCCACAGTACTGAAACTGCTTTGCTTATATTATATATTAGGGTATGTAATGACATTCTGATGGAACTTGATCAAAAGAAAACTAGCATGCTTGTACTTCTAGATAAGTAAGCAGCGCTCGATCACAAACTTTTACTGGATAGGCTGTCCCATATTGGGATTCAAGGACGCGCCCACAGTTGGTTTCACTCATATCTGGGCGATTGAACGCAATCAGTATGTGTCTAGGCATCGATGTCACAGGACGTGCTGTTGAAATGTAGGGTGCCACAGGGCTCTGTGCTTGGTCCCGTTCTGTTTACATTGTACACAGTGCCCATAGGTGGAATATACCGACGACATGGCATTTCGTATCAACTCAGATGACATCCAGATGCACATCAATTTAAACATGATAACACGGAAGAAATGTTAGCTCGTGTTCGAGTTGAGTCATGTATCAGTGAAATTAAATCATGGTTGGCTATTAATAAACTCACATGAAATAATGACATGACTGAATTTATTGTCATAGTCTCATCCAATAATTATGTCTCCCCCTCTGAAGAGGTGGGGACATGTCAACTGGTTTACCTCTGTCTGCTCAGTTTGACCGCTCAGTTTGTGTCTGTGTGTTCTGTACGTCTGTATGTCCCATTCATTTCTGTGCTTCTATCCAGCGCTTTCAGGTGGTCAAACGCGAGATGTTGACTTAATGCTGGGCTGATGTTGGCACACTGTCTACGACGCTGAGCCGACATTATCCAAGTATTGGGTTACCGTGTCGCGTTTGGCGCCACGCTGTATGTGGACCAGCATCAAGGACGGCGGGCCAACATTACTGGCCAGCACCTGCGACGCTGGCCCAACAATTAACAGACATTGTGTCGGTGTCTGCTTGTAATTGCCGCCAGCAGTAAGCAATACCAGACCAGATGCTATTGAACGCATTATGAGGCGCTGAGCCAGTGCTGGTTTCATGCTGGACCAGCACCGCAGACGGTGGGCGAGCATTGGACCAGCATTGGGTCAGCGTCGTGTTTGCTGGGAGTGTTGAAAAGCTACATTATGTTTCGCACCAAAACAGAATAATAAATTCCGCTTAATACATAGTCTCTACTGTCCACAGGAGCCATTTAATAACATTAATTACAAAAGCCATTGACACTACATCTATTAGCTATCAACCTTTATGGTTATGCTGCTGGATGGGAGACATCTCCAGTTTTTTGTTCACAAAAAAATAGACCCTTCTAGTTATATTTGGGCTTTGCCCAAACATATTGAGTTTGCTTCAGTTCTCGCTAGTTTGTATTCCTCTGTGTCTAAATTTTGTAGTGCTATTTCTCCATTTCATCCAATAAACTTCAAACCTTGGCACAATGATCCTTAGGTTTAGGGGAGGTGTGTTATGACTTTTCTAAGTCATACATCATGTTCTTCCGGATTTATTCAGGATTTTCTGGATCACTATATGGATCAATGTCAAATTTTGATGGGCTCTTTCTCTTTGAGTTTTTATCCAGTCGACTCAAAGCCTTGGCACAATGATCCTTATGTATTGAAGTTTTATGCTATGATTTTTTTGAAGAATCCACAGTTGTTCTTCCGGATTTATTCGGGATTGTCTGGATCACTATGTGGATCAATGTCGGTTCAATGATTTACATGTGGGGTGAAGCCTCATGAATGGAATAGGGGCCATTTGTCAGAGGCGACATGACTGACTTCACCCTTTGAGCACCCTCTACATTTAATAATTAAAATACATATATCCAATAATGTTTCAATGCGGAGCCAGCGCCGCAGACAGTGCCCAGCAATAAACCAACACTTGGGTACTTGATAAGGACAGTAGAACTTTTCAAAGGCTACATTTAAAGATTGAACTAACAGTTGTAATTCCATCAAGCACGAACATCGATGCAATGTTGTTTTAATGTTTGACCAGCATCGCAGACAATGATACAGCATTAAACCAACAAAGAAGTCAGAATCCAGAAGTCTAAAATTCCAATTCAAAATGGCTGCCCAAAAAATAATAAAAATTCCAATCAATTTCTCATAATAAATATATCCCATCAAAATCCAATATGGCTGCCAAAAAATCATAAAACGAAGTCCAAACATTACATGAATTCCAGCATTACGTAATCACGAGTTGAACACATTTTTTGCGATTTCAACTCGCACTGCCTGAAGGCAATACTAGATGTATTTTGTTTATATACACATATGACATGATATGACATATTTCAACATTACCACAGCATGAATTAACCAGTTTCATTGCCCATAAAGGAGTAACAACCTCTGAGATTCCCGTTACGTTATCACATGGAAATGGAAGCGTAAAAATTTGCTATTTTTCAGATTAAATTTTTTTTAATTTAAGAACTTTTTTAGTCCTATTTTGTAATTAATCTATTGTAGAATACAAAAAACAATATTTTTAACAACATTGCTCACTGACATGTTTCCTATGAAATTTTGTTTCTCCATCTGATGTAAAAACCTTACAGTAGGCCTATGCATTCTGAATAACATAGGTTGATATGTGTTTTAATACAAATTTTCCAGTAAAATATAATTTTGTAGAAAATAGAATAATTTTAACAATTCATTACACTGAATTTTTTTTTTATCGGACACAGACATGCTCCAAAACGTTAATAATAATATTTAATTCAATATTTCAGACTTATTTAGTATATTTCAATTTTTTTTTTAATTTAAAATTCAAGATGGCCGCTTTGACCTAATTCCCAATCATGAAATCGATTAAAGGATTTAACCCGCCTCAAAAGTGATAAAAAACCAATGGTCATATCTGACCCCTGTATGTAAATGCGTTTTATTACACAGTAATTTAATTTTAGATCAAAATTAACACAATCTCTGCTTGACATATTGTGACCTGTTTGTCATGTACATGTATGTGATTAGATAATGGTGATTTTTGTGTTTTCTTATTGACCACTACTCTCTCTGATTCGAAATAACTTACACAAGGTAATATTCATATGACTATATGTACAACACTCATCTGCCACCTCATGCAGCTCCTTGTGGGTTCTACTATGGCAACACGGAACGAATAATATGGAAAATTACATGATAAATGCATAATATTTGTCATTTTTGTGATTACGTAACGTTGAATTTTGTGATTACGTAACGGCATTTACATTGTTCAGAAGCGACCTTGTACAAAATAAATGCGATAACCACATTCATATTTTAGCTCACTTCAGTGCTTTCACATAATTTAACTCTTCCTTTACCAATTTCGCACTTATGCGAAAACTACCTTCCTTTACCAATTTCGCATTTATGCTAAATCCACATGCGTACATGCATTAATTGCAATGAAGATATTTCATTACATGAATGGTTGAAAATCGTCAACCAGAATGGTCAGTGACATGGACGCAATGTTCTCTTGCATTTTTATTTTGTGCGATGCGCGCATGCGCATAGCTATAACATGTATTGTGCCCAGGGGCTACTTCAGGGGTCCTCCTTAAAAAAGAAGTCGGTTTCTGGGGGTAGTTTTATCAGGGGAAGTCGGTAAAGGAAGAGTTAAAGCAACACAAAAATTACATTCAAAAGTTTAAGTTTTCGCTACGTAATCACACAGGGTCATTTGTGTTACTTCTGAAAAACATCAGTTTGTTTGTTTCGATATTTTGTAGAACATAAGTTAAGAACTCCATATGGTAGGATTCAGGATGATCTAAACATTCACGGCTACGATATAAAACATCTAACATAGTTTCATTGATCAATCAAATTATTGAGGTTGAATTAGAATAAGACACCTCAGCGCATTCGACTGCAAGCAAAAAGGCGCACTTTTTCAAATCCCATAGATCTGAATGAGGTCATTTTTTTTTCCTGAAAATAATGGACGGTTGATATTTTATTTTTCGGTACACAAGCTTCAATAGGATTACTTGGCAGTGAAAGAATTTCCATTTGTGAAATGTGAAATTTCATTTTTATGTGTTTGGTAACGTTTTTCATGGAATTCATGATTACTGTTACTTGAAAAGTCACAATTCCCCTCCAGTTATATTTGCTATGTTTTTTCTGGTTCTTTAACTCTTTCACCGCGGAATTATGACGTCATAAATTGCCTGAGGGCTCAATTAATTAATTAAAAAAAAAAAAAAAATTAATGGTGTCGCCTCTGCCAGAGGGTCGCCATCCGCGATGAAAGGGTTATTCGTTGCAGGTTTTTGTCAGACGCTATTTCTCCCTGAATATCTATCAATTCAACTTGTAATTTTGACACAACATTTCGAGATTGGTCAGGTAGTGTGCTATGACTTTTCTAAGTCATCCATCATGTTCTTCCGGTTTATCCAGGATTTTTCGGATCACTATGCTGCTCTTCAAAGGCAAAAGGCAGTATCTGCTTGCTTGTAAAGTGAGCATATACTGCTTTTTGGCTTGCACGGCAGTAGGCCGATAATAGGGTCTAATGTTGGTTCAATGATGTACATGTCGAGTGATTCTCCATCCATTGCTTGAATGAAAACGGGAGGATGAACAGGGTTCCCCTATGTGAAGACCAACTCCACCCTTTAGTCTCTAGAATTTATAATAACAATACATTTATCCGATGTTTTAATTCCGGGCCAGCGTCGCAGACAGTGTATATATAATATTGAACCAATATTGCGTGTTTGGTATGCACAGTAGAAATTTTTTAAATGCTGCATTTGACATTTAAAATAACAGTTGCATTTCCATTCAAGCACTAAACGTTGACGCAATCTTGTTTTATTGTTGGGCCTGCATCACGGACAGTGATATAACACTATGCCAAAAGAGAGTCAAGTCAATGTGTTCACACTTGGCCATTAGAAAATGCTTCCAATTGACAAACATTGTTTAAATGTTGGGCTGGCATCGCAGACAGTGATACAATACTGAGTCGACAGAGATACAAGTCAATGTGTGTACTGGGCACTCCGAATACGATTCCATTTGAAAACAAATATATATCTCAGTGGGGACTTCTGATCTCTGAAGTTTAAAATTCCAATTCAAAATGGCTGCCGAAAACTCATAAGCAAAATTCCAATCAATCTTTCATAATAAATATAACCCAACAAGATTTAAAATGGTTGCCAAAAACGCACAAAACGTAGTCCAAACATTATTGCTACTTTAAAAGTCACAATTCCCCTCTAGGTCCATTAAAGGTTATACACGAACTGTTCATATCAGGCATGGGCTATTCCAATTACATCAACAGCCAGAAACATTGGTGTCATGTTTGATACCAGCATGTCTATCGATATGCAAATCGCAAAAAAACCCACTAAAGTCTTGCTATTTTTGGCTGTGAAATATCAGAAAAATCGATTACTTCTCTGAAACAGCTTGTTCAATCCCTAGCTGTATCACGTCTCGACTACTGCAACTCTCTTCTCTATGGCTGGAGTGTTAAAGGTATGGTCAACTGTCAAAATTTGCAGGACAATGGTCCCCCAGAATGCAATATTGCCCGTGGGTAGGCCACAGCCCTATTCCATAATAATACTAAATATGAGCTTCATACCCAAAGCCTCATTAAGAACAAGTTCTCAAATCACAGCAAGTTCATATATACTTGAGCGACATCTATGAGTTAAAAATTCAAAGCCCTTTGCCCTTACCCCTACTTGGTCGCTGGCTTGCAAACAAACTGACTGTATTACTGCGGGTATGTGGAAACTGCCTGACAGTGAACACAAAACATTTGTATGACTTTATGCAATGTTGGACCAGCGTCGAAGACGTTGGGCCAACGCTGTATAAATGCCATACAAATGTCTTGTGTTCGCTGGGCAGGAGGACTTACTCCCAAACATTGTACATTTATCCAATGTTGGTTCAATGTTGGGCCAGCGTCGCAGACGTTGGCCTAACATTAATACAGCATTGGATCAATGTCTTGTTTGAGTGGTATCTTTTAATCAGTTCAGTGGGTATATTAATGCCGTCAATCTGTACTGTTGGCCTACACTTGACCGTCCCAGGCATGCGCATTTTGCAGTTGAATCATTCTTTAAACTTTCTACACTGTAGTACGTACAACACACAGCCCCCAGACTGATCACATAGACGCCAATGCATGAACACATCACCCCAATTCTCATGCAACTACATTGGCAGCAAATAAAACACAAGATACGATATGAGGTTGTTGCCTCGATCGAGTATGAAATGTAATGGTGACCGAGCATTCGTCACCGCAGCAGCAGGCGCATGGAGCGTTCTACAACATGACATCTAATCGCAGACACCACAGATATGAGGGTGTTTAGGAGTAGGCTAAAGGCCTATCTCTTTGGAGACGCCTTTGACAGGTGTATAATCCTCTGTCAAAGCGGTTTAGAATCGTTTGAGAGCGCTATATGATATGGATCTAGTCACACTAAACTAGGCCAGTGACTGACTCTGAGGGTTCTCGTGTTCAAACACATTTTATCGATATTTATATTTATTTCACCATCGTAATATTTGGTGGGTAGGAAATAGCCACTATGGAGAAAAAATGCATAAAAAATGTCATATATTGGCTCATTCTTTGTGACTTTGTTGTTAAATAATTTCCATGACAAGTGCGTTTGAGAGGTTGAATAAAGGTCTCTGTTTACAGCATACTTATATGCTGGTTTTTATTAAAATATGTGCACTAATGATCAGAGTTGAATCTAGGACCACAAGGGGGTGATCTACCGCTTTTTACATAGTTTTTATGCGTTCTGAACACAAAGGTAACGTACGTGACGTTCAGTCAAATATTTTTAATCTCCCAAGAAAGTACTCATCATTTTGTGTAATTTCTCTGAAATGAGATAACAGATATAAAAATTGTACTCTGAAGTCTCAAGTTTTATTTCGATGGAAGGCCATCTGTATTATATAAGCTTGACTTTTCAATAATCTTTAGTTTCTGAAGGGATGCAAAACATTTTGAGCATCACGTACGTTACCACGATCTTTAACCACACATCACTATTTCTTACATGAGTCAATTGCTATGCTAAAGGTGTGAAAAAATCACTTGGCGAATGGTTCTTTGAAGCAGCCTTGCTGTCGAAATCAAAACGTGATGCCATGTATGAGATGTGTAGGTGGTAAGTTGTGGGTGTCAACAAATCACGTACGTTGTTCAAGTACTCCTTGGTACATCGAAGGTGGGGCATAAATAGTAGATATCAAAGTCATACATAATAATGACAGATGATTTTTTATTAGGCCTGAGCGATAATTTTGCTTTTATAAAAGGTTAAGGCCAGGAAGGCCAAAAACGTATGTGACTTTTAACATAACAGAAGAGCATTGAACGTGATCTTTGACTGCTAGCAAAGTATGCGATTATTGTCATTTTCAGTCACTTGTTTAGAGTAAATGTATAGCTCTGATACTGACGCACATAATCATGTCAACAGTCACGTACTGAGAAGAATCACGTACGTAACTTGTCAAACATCACATACTTACAATACACTCTCTGTTCTATTCAGTACTTTGCTTCCATCTTCACGTGTGTCGCCCAGATAAGCTCACTAACATACTGGCAACATTTTTATATGAAAACCAACAATATCGGTATATCAAAGGTATCATACTATTCATGTCAAACAAAGTAGACGTCCCACATTTGAGTACAGTTGAGGTGGAGGTGTCAAAGGTATGTTTCTCCCCTTGGTATCTCGTTCTGTCGACCCTGTTTGTTTTAACATATCACTCTTGTATCAGATCATCTCCTCATATCACATCAATTTCACCAGCTTAGCTATTATATCCCCCATTTTAAACGAGAATTATCTAAGAATCACGTACGTGACCCTGAAAGCACCAGGCTCAGAAAAAATATCTCCTGAGCTCCACATCGAGCGAATTGACTTACAACTTCTCAGCAACAAACTACAGATATTGTACTATCAGGAAATGCGGAAAAAATAATGTGTTTTAATTTAATCTTATCATGTAACACTTTTGGCCTAGTTTAGTGTGACCAGACCCATATAAATGCCAATGTAATGTAATGTATTTTCTTATATCTACCTGACTATAATAAATTGTGCCAGCTTCGCAGAAGTTGGATCATCATTAAACCAAGATTGGGTCAACGTATATTGTATGCATACCACTGATTTCTCAGAAAACACGAAACGTTTACTGTTTACACGATGTTAGGTTGATTTTGGGCCAACGCCGAAAACGGTGGGCATAGGGTCAACGTCTAATTGAGGCTATGCTGGATTAATCCAGCCAACCTGGATTATAGTCTCTTAGATGGTGACCCGGCATCAAGCCAGCAGAGGTACAATGTCTCGTGTCGGTTTTAGAATTCGTTGGCTATTGCCTAATCACTGCTAATATGGAGCATGATTGTGTTACTACAATGCGTTCTGCACATTGTACACTATAACATGTCACATGATTGGGGCCTACAATATATCACACAAAAGAGGCCTACACATGGTTGTACTGGTATTCGGAAATTTAATTAGTTTGGTAACATCCGAGTGCAGGGGTTTTCGTGAAAATCCCTTGCTGGTAAGAATTTTATTTAAATCGTTATTAATGCTTTTCATACCTGTATATTAGTTTTGAAAAATTGAAAAAATCACAGTAGGCCTATTTACAAACGTGTAGATGTTATGATGTAGGACTGGGTATGTATCTATTTCGGCATAGGCCTATGTGTATTCACGCGCGGGGTATTTAGAACAAGGTACATAAACAAATTCACGAATACGTTATTTGGTAGATTTCGTATTCGTGCAATTCGTGTATCTGAACACCAATACATACCATACATAAGATCGATTTGTATTCGTAAATATGTGAACGTAGCTTATTGGAGCGCTTCTTGGAGAAGGATGAACGCTTCTTGTGTCGTAGCTTGCTGTAAATTCCCATTCACAGCATATACAGATATACAAGACACACAAAAAATGTAAAAAAGTTAAAGTTCGATTTAGTCACCCAAGATGTGATAGCTTATCAATAATTGAAAAGATGGCATTTGTTTGTTACAAGCAAACCAATACAAAAATGTAAAAAATAAAAAAATATCCACTAGTAAGTGTTGATGAGTGTTTTAAGTCTATAGTTTTTCCAGATTATCTTTGCACTTTTGACATGACTGTCCCCGTATTCTCGAAGAGTTACGAGCTTCGTAACTGGCCAAATGTACGAAATTTCGTAGAATTTTTACTAAACTTCGTATCTTTTCCAAAAATTCGTGAGGCATATTCTCAAAATTTCTACGAATAAATAATTTCGTATCTTCTAATAAATTTCGTAAATATTGCCATAAAGTTACGAAGTCAGAAGTGGTGTCGTAAGTTACGAAGTAGCAGTCAAAAATTATAGACCAAGCTGAGAATTGTTGTGTCAAGGATGTAAATTAGCTGGTCCATAAATAAAATCTAAGTTCATTTGCGTTTCTTTTCGTTTTAGGCATGCCGTGACATTATTAGTCACATGCTAATATCGATATAGGCCTATTGTCGGAAGGCCCGGGCAGGCTGCATATGGGCTAGCTCAAGCAACCAAACAAACAAACAACGCCGTTAAACCAATGACGTTGGAATAAACGTTAATTGGAAATAAATATGTCGGAAGGGATATATTCAACAAAGATGACATCATCGAGAGGATCAAAATAAAACAAAACATGAGTATATTGGGCCACTTGTTATAAAATTAGGGCATTTTAAAACTGTGAACTGGGGAAGTTGAAAGATCAACAATTCTACGAAGTTGATGTACGAAATTTATTAGCTACGAGTTCTAGTAACTTTTTCGAGAATACAAAGATACGAAATTTCGGCCAGAATAAATTTCGTGAGAAAACTTCGTAAGTTACGAATATAAAAAATCGTAACTTTTTAATGTTCGAGAATACGGGGTCTCTGGACCGGACCTATTCATTCTTGTGCCATTTCAACTCCACGGAGAGCACACAGTCCTGGAGCCATTTCAGCGCATTGCACTCATTGTACACATAGCCATATCTGTCCCACCAAGTACTCTTTTACACTCTAGATCATATTGATTGGCTATTTAAAAGTTAGTGAAACATTGTGTCATTTGCGCTGTCACAAACGATGAAAGTAACTATATTTCAGATATATATTTTACGGTATGCGGAAAAATTAGATCGGAGAACAGTAACCTCCCGATAAAATAGCAATTTCAGGTGGTGGAAAAAACAGCACAAAACTTTACTTTAACTTGTTGTTCATACAGATTATTTAGAATTTGAATACCAATTTATAAAATGTCACTTCTCTCTATACAGTATCGGTTATTTCCTCCCCGCGACTCAAGTACAGTATCAATTCCACGAGGCACTGATCTCACCAGTCAAATGATAGATCTCTGGCTCATACTGTTCCTCTCAGCTGAGAATTTATCCAGAGATGTTGGATGACGCTCTCTCCCACGAACAGCATGCTCAAAAGCATCGAGCTTGTTTGAATCTCATTCAGTTTAGACAAATATGCCGGCTATAACAGCTGCATGGTCAATGTCCTCCCCTTATGGGATGTATTAAATTCTTCCGTCTCGGTGCACAGGAGCATTTTTATGCTAAACAGGCAATTTTGTCCTAACTGTCTTCCAGAAAATGGCGCAATCTAAGTTTCCAAACTTCGACGGTAGGAGTCGACATTGACGTTTCCATGACAGACCACCAGCTCAGTGCATCTTGTATACAGAAAGCCTCTCCAAACCTGAACAGACACACCATCATGGGCCATAGTCCCGAGAATACAGTCACCACTCTGCAACCTCTGATCTGATTCATTATGAACATGAACCCTGCCATCAATTCGTTGGAGCAGAACTTCTGAAGCCAGAACTCGTCAAAGTATCCAGTGCCAGGATAAGCCTCCAGTGGATAAACCGGCAATGTTAGTGCCGAACATTGCCAATTCTTTGCGATTCTCTTAAGGTTGATCAGTTAAAAGGGGTTTCTTGGTGTGGATGTGTCTATATAGTGCATCCCTGCTACTGAAGAATAACTTCGTCTGCCGCCGACGGCATATTCCTAAGAGGATTCGCTTCCTCACGGTACATAGTATTTCGAGGATGCCCCTATAGTATATAGTGAAACCAGGACGCACATTATCTCTCCATTATCTTGGAGATGGGTCTGTACTTCAGGAGCAGAAGACGACCATCTTTTCTACAGCAATGCTAGGCTTTTCTTGGGGTCGCAGACCAGCTCGGTCTAACCTACTCGACCTATGACCTCGAGAAGCTTAGTCTTAAGGTCTACTGTAGGGAAGATGAAGCTGACCAATGACAGTTTTAATACCAACACAGCGCCACATTCCAATGACCTGTACTTTGAATTGAGTTATTCTAAGAAGCTGTCTCACCAATAAAAGGAGTTGATGGACAAATTTCACAGACCCTTAATTGGGTGTGACTACCTTAACACATGCATGTAAATTAGACCGTTTGAATGTACATATTGTTCAGTTATTAAACATGCTTAAATACACGCAGAAACTCTAAAATTGATATTTTTGCGTACACATAAGGAGGTTGTTTGTTATTGTGATCCCATCAATATGACCACGAGTGTATCGGAGGGTAAAGTGCCTTGCCCAAGGACACAGCATCGACACAATGTCCCAATATTTTGGGTGGAGAAACATTTCTCTGACGGGTGAAGTTTTATTGCTTCAACTCCACGTTGTCATGTATTATGCATTTGACAATGTCTCTCTGATATACTGAATGTGATACAACATAGAAAGGGCGGAAACGAGTAAAATATGTGAATAAAATTTTTCATAAAAATTCAAAATTGTGTCTCACAAGTGCTTTTTTGAAATTACTTTTTACACTCAGTGTAATAGTCTCTCTTTTTTCAGCTGATGGAGTGATATTGCCATCTTCTAAAACTAATTATGTCTCCCCTCTGAAGAGGTGGGGACATTTTGGTTTACCTTTGTCCTCTCAGTTTGTCCGCTCACTCTAGGGACTATCCGACCCGAGGATAGCGGAGCTGTGCGAAATGCCTCGTCTCATGTTTGACCGCCTGCAGGATAGACATAGAGAACGCACAGACACAAAACAGTCTTGTGTCTGACCGCCTACAGGATAGACAGAAAGAACGCATAGACACAAAACAGCAGATCGGACGAACAAATGGGCGGTGAGAGGTAAAGCAATATATTCCAACCTCCATAGAGGGGACCCATAATAACTAGAAGGTTTAGTTTTTTGTGAAGATGTCCCCCCTCCAGCAGCATAACCATAAAGGTTGATAGCTAATAGATGTAGTGTCAATGGCCTTTGTAATTATTGTTAATAAATGGCTACTGTGGACAGTAGAAACTGTATTAAGCAGAATTTATTATTCCGTTTTGGTGCGAAACACTTGTCAACGCTCCCAGCAAACACGACGTTGACGCAATGCTGGTCCAATGCTGGCCCACAATCTGCGACGCTGGCTCAACATCAAACTAATTCAACGCCTCTTGTTTGCTGGCTGCGCTCAACCCAGTAAAGACAAAACATTATTGTTCTGTGTCCTTTGTGGAGTGTTTTGGAATGTTTTGAAAATCTAAGAAACTAACGTTACAAGTAAGAGACTATCTGTTCAAATGAACAGAATTCTTCCGCATAAAATATGCTAGATCATGGGTTCTAGGCCTGCCTAATCATCCCCAATTGCGAAACTACATGACTACATGAGCTTTATGATTATTTTCACACTATTGTGATTTCTGGAGAGTGGCTGATTGAACAAACGTTGACCCTATGTTGTTTTAATGTTAGACCAACGTAGTCGCCAGTGGCCCCGCATGACGTATAAACATGTTGTGACATCTTCCTCCATTATACCCAGCAAACACTAGATGTTGAAACAATATTGGGCTAATTCTGAGCCAACGTGGTTGACAATGGACCAACGTTAGTCAGCACTAAAGCTTGTTGGGTACCCGCACTCTAAGATGCCAGTATGTCTGGTTGCCGTCTTTTGCTTGTTCTTCAGACTTTTAGGCCTATTCGAATCTAAAACAGAGGACAACTGACCCAAGTGCTGCAAGCTAGTTATTGTCCGACCCTCGTCATTGTACTCGCAATAGAACTCCTCCACTCGTTCTATTCTATTTATCGTACAAGGCTAGGGCTGTACAATAACTACTACTTGAAACCAAGGCTGGGTTAATGTTGGCCCGCCGTCTGTGACACTGGCCCACATTCAGCGTGGCGTCAAACACGACACGGTAACCCAATACTGGGCCAATAGTGGGCCATCAATAGGCCGGCATCGGGTCAACGTCTCGTGTTTAACAGCCTGCACAATAGACAGAGAGAACGCACAGACACAAAACTGATCGGACGAATTGAGCGGTGACAGGTAAAGCAATATGTTTCCACGTATATAGAGGGGAGACATAATAATAAACACTTATGTTTCTGCATGTAGTTTACTGTTCGATTGGTGAAGTATACATAATATGGACTAAGCTCAGGTTCACTATCGCCCCAGTCTTCCCAACCACCATGTCTCCTCTCTGTACACAGAGGCGGGGACATATTGCTTCACCTCTGTCTGCTCAGTCTGTCTTAGTCTGTGTCTGTCTCCCATTAATTTTTCTCCAGCGCTTTCTATGTGCAGGCCTTAAAACACCAGACGTTGACTTAATGTTAGGCTAATGTTGGCCCACCGTCTACGACGCTGACCCAATATTAGCCCAGTATTGGGCGCCACGCTGAATGTGGGCCAGCGTCACAGACGGCGGGCCAACATTAACCCGGTTTTGGTTGAAACCATCAATCAATCAATCAATACAACTTCCATAGCGCCGATAACCTCAGCGGACCGAGCTCAGAGGCGCACAAATCCTTAGCGTGATCATGTGTCATAATCGAGGCCAAAGCAGGTTTCTCAACAGGGAGCCGTGCCGCAGAGGAGATAGGGTGGGAAAGCCAGATCAAATAGGTGAGATTTAAGTAATTTTGCGGAATGTTAAAATTGTTTCGGCATTGCGTATTGGCACAGGCAGGGCGTTCCATAAAGCTTGGCCAGATATAAAGAAAGCTCTCGACCCAATCTTAGTTTTTATACGAGGAACAACAAATCTATGTGAATTTGTGGAGCGTAAATCTTTTGAGCATTTCGGACGGATATGCAGGTTGGTTGTCTTTCAGAGCTCGGAAAGTTATTGTACATATTTTAAAATGAATGCGAAACTTGACAGGAGGCCAATGTAATTTTTGTTTTAGAGTGGGAGTGGAACGACTAAAACGTGGGGCCTTGGTACCACTTTTGCAAGGCAGTTCTGAACGTGTTGTAATCTAGCGATATCATTTTCTGGTGTAATGTAAAAAAGTGAGTTACAATAATCTAACTTGCTACTGACCATTGCCACTGCAATTTGTTTCGCAAGATCTAAGGACGGACTTTTACGAATTCGATTTTTAGCTGATGCAGATGGATTTGTGTCTTGACCTAAAATTAAGCATGGGAAATTATTCAAGAATTTTTCTCGCTGAACTTCGGTCCCAATGAGCAGAAAAGCTGTCTTACTAGGATTAAGCTTCAGTTTAGACCATGTCATCCAGGCCTCCATGGCCATTACGCAATGCTGCAACTTCTCAAGAGATTCATTAGCGTTGGAAACGGATAGAGACATGTGAATTTGAGTATCATCGGCATAAAGATGGTGGTTTATGTCAAAGCTGGAGATGATAGCACTGAGTGGTGTAGTGTATAGGGTAAAAAACACAGGTGCATCGTGCTGGTACTGCCAGCATCAAGTACTGACTAGGGCTGAATGGATACTGCCCAGCACCGGCGACGCTGGCCCAACATTTAACAGACATTGGATCGGTGTCAGCTTGTACTCTGTGGACACACCACCACCAACACAAAGCACAGTCCAGTGTTAAATGGTTGATGGCCAGAGCCGGCGACGGTGGATTAGCGTTGAACTGGCATTGGGTTGACATGTGGTGTATGCTGGACATAGTGCGGTAGGCACTTGGCCGCTGCATGATATGGGTCTACTTAGTAATCCAGCAAACACGGGGTATTCACACAATGCTGTTTGAATGTTGACCCACCGTCTTCGACGCTTGCCCTGCATTGAAACAGCTTTGAGTAAATGACTCATGTTTGCTGGGTATTAGCTATCAACCTTTAAGCTGCTGGAGGGGAGGCATATCCAGTTTTTTGTTTACACAAAAAACTAGACCCTTCTAGTTATGTCTCCACTCTGTACACAGACGTGGGGACATACTTCTTTACTCCTGTCCGCTCAGTCTATCTCAGTCTGTCACACTCTGTCACTCTGTGCAACTTGTGGGAGTCTGTCTCCCATTCATTTCTCTCCAACGCTTTCTATCGTACAGGCGGTCAAACACAAGACGTTGACCCGATGCTGGGCTTATGTTGGCCCACCGTCTATGACGCCGAGCCAACATTAGCCCAGTATTGAGCTACCGTGTCGTGCTTGGCGCCACACTGAATGTGGGCCAGCGTCACAGACGGTGGGCCAACATTAACCCAGCTTTCATTCATAGCATGTGCCCGTACCACCAGCATACCGGCAGCATGAAGTACTGACTAGGACTGAATGGATACTGGCCAGCACTGGCGACGCTGGCCCAACATTTAACAGACATTGGGTCGGTGTCGGCTTGTAATCACTGCCAGCAGTAAGTAATACCAAACCAACAGCTATTCCCAGCAAACTCAAAACATTTGTATAACATTTGTACAACCTCGGCCCAACGTCTTCGACGTTGGTCCAACATTGTACAAGTGTTATACAAAATGTTATGTGTTTGCTGGGTTGAACGCAGCCCAGGCGTTGAACCAGTGCTGGTTTGATGCTGGGCCAGCGTCGCAGATGGTGGGCCAGCATTGGACCAGCATTGGGTCAACGTAGTGTTTGCCGAGAGTGTTGACAAGTGTTTCGCACCAAAACGGAATAATAAATTCGGCTTAATACATAGTCTCTACTGTCCACAGGTGCCGGTACCGGCGCCGCTGGTCCAACATTTAGCAGACATTGGGTCTGTGTCGTCTTGTACTCGCCACCAGCAGTTAATATTACCAGCCCAGCAAACACTGGACATTGAAACAATGTTGATTTAATGATGTGCCAGCGTCGCAGATGGTGGCCCAACATTAAATCAACATTGTTTCAATGTCCCGTGTTTGCTAGGAGACCAGCGTCGTATTGAACGCAGCCCAGCAAACATGAGGCATTGCACCAGTGCTGGCCAGCATTGGACCAGCATTGGTTCAACATCTCGTGTTTGAGAAGCCACATTGTGTTTCGCACATCGACGTGGTTCCAAAACGGAATAATAAATTCCGCCTAAAACATAGTCTGTACTGTCCACAGGAGCCATTTAATAACGTTAATGACAAAAGCCATTGACACTACATCTATTAGCTATCAACCTTTGTGGTTATGCTGCTTGAGGGGAGACATCTTTACAAAAAACTGTGAACCTTCTAGCTTTTTATGCTAGTATAGTCAGAGTACGCTGACAATTTCATGAAAAATGTATGGGTAACCCTATTCAAATGTCAAATTCCCTTATGAACAATAGGAGATAAATACCCATGTCAAGGCATTATTCCAATGAGATGTAAATCTGTCATTATAAAATAAAAATCATTGATCAAACAAGGACGTATTAATTCATTGCGCAATCGATCGTCCGCGCCTGGGATTTGGGGGGCACAACTTTACGAATGGCGATGAATACAGACTCTGCATTTCACGCAGAGTCTGTTATTATGGACTTGACCCTACCATGTGGGCCAATAACAGGGAGAACTTGTATGTCCGATTTATTTTGTTGTCCAAGAAAAACATACAGACAGTAGGTTTATACAACATGGTTATTTTCAATGATTCAAAGAGTAACGTTAGACACAACAATTAGCATATATTTATATGTCTATCCGTCTCATTAATACGTGACTGGGGCTAGCATCATCCAGATTTGAGAAATGTTGATTCGCCGTTGAACTTTCTATTATCATATGGCTATGGTAGGCCTACTTGTAAGGTTATATCATGTAAAGTTATGTTTCTAATATCTATAACATGGTATCTGGACTAGGTTTTTTGCTTTTCTACCGTCTAATATACATATATGTGTAATGTGAATAGTAGCTGTCATCCATAAGCCTATAACATATCTTTAAAGCGGCAAATGCATCGGTAGAATATATAATAATTTATAATCTAAGTTGATTTCTATGCCTCTATGTATCGGAAGTAGGCATATTATCAAGAGCAAGAATGACTACCGGTTCTGACGATTATATATCATACACAATAGCCGATGTGAACAACTCAGATAATGACGAACAAGAAAGAGCTGCAAGAATCATTGCAATAGCTAACAGTATCTGGCAGTATGGATTACCATGCATTGTTATGCCAGGTATATTGGGTAATGTGCTATGTATCATCGTACTCAGGAACGATATATTTAGAAAAACCTGCACTGTTTTTTTGATGACATGCTTGGCCATCGCAGACATCGTGATGTTGATGACAGGACCACTGAGGCAATGGCTGATTGCTCTGCTACAATGGGATATACAACTTTTATCCGACTTTAGTTGTAAGCTGCTGTCTTTCACCTGGTTTTTGTCTTTACAAGCGTCATCCTGGACGCTGGTACTACTAACTTTAGCACGCCTTATATCCGTATGGAAGCCACTCAACGTTGCCACCATTTGCAGCAAGCGTAATATGGTGATAGCTTGGACAGTCACAATTTTTTCTTCTGGCAATATCAGATTGTTACTTGTTGGATTGGCTACAAATTCATTATTCAATAATAGCAAACAATGGAGTGATAAGAACTTATTGTGTCCCTAAAAATATGAACGACATTCTCATAGGATATCACAACTACTGGATCAATCATGGCCTGATGTGTTTCCAGCAGCCATCATAACAGTGACCAATATTAGCATCATAATTGCACTGAAGAAAAGAAAACAGAGACGATCAAATACAATGGGAGTATCAACGCCAGCTAATAATATAAAAACAAAATCTGAGCGATCCCTGACAATCATGTTAATAACAGTCAGTGTTTTGTTCCTCGTCACTTCCCTTCCAGTTAATGTTTATTACTTGTTGGGAGAAATTCTACATAGTGATCATCTTCTCACATATGCTCAGAACTATATGGCATACGTTACTCTCAACATAATTCCTGATGCCAACAATGCATTCAATTTTGTTCTGTATTTTGTCAGTGGAGCTAAATTCAGAAGGGCATTTAAGAGTACCTTTTCACGCTGTGTGCGAGGATGTCCAAGTTTCAGATCCAGGCTCAATGGGAATCCCACAGTCTCCACCATTGGCCATGGAATGACTGTGTCAAGCCATCAAGGAGGGGCTACTGTCCTGTCCAATGATGGCATCTCTGTCATTACCAATAACTCTTCGCTGGCACCCAAATATCACTCTTAAAACACCTGATTATAATGGTATTTATGTCATGCATGACTTCTAAGTAGACATTCAGGTAACTATCTTTTTTCTCTGTTTTACATGAGAAAAAATATAAAAAATCTAATGAGGGAGGGCGAAATTTTTTTTAAGAAAATAAAACCATTGAACCTATTTCTGAAAAATTTAATGAGGGTGAAAAAAAACATTGGGACAGATTTCTGGAAAAGTTAATTAGGGTGACGAAATAAAAACAACGTTTGCCCTATTTAAAAAAAGTTAATGAGGGCGACGAGAAAGAAAAGCAAAAAAAAACATAACTGGATAAATGCTTTTTTTTATCTCCTGAAATGAACTGTTTTTTTTGGAAATCGACAACAATCAAATGCACGCGCTAGGCAGAAAAAGACACATGTATTTCTAAATACAGAGAAAAAACATCTTGGCCTCCAAATTCCTAACATATATGTAACATAATTACTTGGGGGCCTATCATAAATGCCTAATAAATGTTTTTAATTCAAAGGGGCCCTCCCTACTTTGGGTCATGGTTGTCACAAAATCACAACTGACCTCGTGAATCTGTTTTGTTTTTGTTCAAATCTTACGTAGACTGTAATGAAAATAAAAATACGTGTTAATGCTCATACTGGAGGTAACCATGTTCATTAAATCACCTTAAATAACATTTTGTGGTCGTATTAGTCGCCAGTGAAAAAATATACGTCTAGGTTCCTAATTCACCTTAAATACCACCTTGTGGTTTATTAGTCGCCAGTGAAACATACGTCTAGATTTCCTAATTTACCTTAAATAACATCTCCTGGTCGTATTAGTCGCCAGTGAAACATATATGTCTAGGTTCCATAATTCACCTTAAATAACACCATGTGGTCGTATTAGTCGCCAGTGAAACATACGTCTAGGTTTCCCAATTCACCTTAAATAACATCTTGTGGTCGTATTCGTCGTCAGTGAAACATACGTCTAGGTTTCCTAATTCACCTTAAATTACATCTTGTTGTCGTATTCGTCGCCAGTGAAACATACGTCTAGGTTTCCTAATTTACCTTAAATAACATCTTGTGGTCGTATTCGTCGCCAGTGAAAATACGTCTAGGTTCCCTAATTCGCCTTAAATAACATCTTGTGGTTTTATTCGTCGCCAGTGAAACATACGTCAAGGTTTCCTAATTAACCTTAAATAACATCTTGTGGTCGTATTCGTCGCCAGTGAAACATACGTCTAGGTTTCCTAATTTACCTTAAATAACATCTTGTGGTCGTATTCGTCGCCAGTGAAACATACGTCAAGGTTTCCTAATTAACCTTAAATAACATCTTGTGGTCGTATTCGTCGCCAGTGAAACATACGTCTAGGTTTCCTTATTAACCTTAAATAACATCTTGTGGTTTTATTCGTCGCCAGTGAAACATACGTCTAGGTTTCCTAATTAACCTTAAATAACATCTTGTGGTCGTATTCGTCGCCAGTGAAACATACGTCTAGGTTTCCTTATTAACCTTAAATAACATCTTGTGGTTTTATTCGTCGCCAGTGAAACATACGTCTAGGTTTCCTAATTCACCTTAAATAACATCTTGTGGTCGTATTCGTCGCCAGTGAAACATACGTCTAGGTTTCCTAATTCACCTTAAATAACATCTTGTGGTCGTATTCGTCGCCTGTGAAACATACGTCTAGGTTTCCTAATTCACCTTAAATAACATCTTGTGGTCGTATTCGTCGCCAGTGAAACATACGTCTAGGTTTCCTAATTCACCTTAACTAACATCTTGTGGTCGTATTCGTCGCCAGTGAAAATACGTCTAGGTTCCCTAATTCACCTTAAATAACATCTTGTGGTCGTATTCGTCGCCAGTGAAACATACGTCTAGGTTTCCTAATTCACCTTAAATAACATCTTGTGGTCGTATTCGTCGTCAGTGAAAATACGTTTAGGTTCCCTAATTCACCTTAAATAACATCTTGTGGTCGTATTCGTCGCCAGTGAAACATACGTCTAGGCTCCCTAATTCACCTTAAATAACATCTTGTGGTCGTATTCGTCGCCAGTGAAACATACATCTAGGTTTCCTAATTCAACTCAAATAACATCTTGTGGTCGTATTCGTCGCCAGTGAAAATACGTCTAGGTTCCCTAATTCACCTTAAATAACATCTTGTGGTCGTATTCGTCGCCAGTGAAACATACGTCTAGGTTTCCTAATTCACCTTAAATATCATCTTGTGGTCGTATTCGTCGCCAGTGAAACATACGTCTAGGTTTCCTAATTCACCTTGAATAACATCTTGTGGTCGTATTCGTCGCCAGTGAAACATACGTCTGGGTTTCCTAATTCACCTTAAATAACATCTTGTGGTCGTATTCGTCGCCAGTGAAAATACGTCTAGGTTTCCTAATTCACCTTGAATAACATCTTGTGGTCGTATTCGTCGCCAGTGAAAATACGTCTAGGCTCCCTAATTCACCTTAAATAACATCTTGTGGTCGTATTCGTCGCCAGTGAAAATACGTCTAGGTTCCCTGATTCACCTTAAATAACATCTTGTGGTCGTATTCGTCGCCAGTGAAACATACATCTAGGTTTCCTAATTCAACTCAAATAACATCTTGTGGTCGTATTCGTCGCCAGTGAAAATACGTCTAGGCTCCCTAATTCACCTTAAATAACATCTTGTGGTCGTATTCGTCGCCAGTGAAACATACGTCTAGGTTTCCTAATTCACCTTAAATAACATCTTGTGGTCGTATTCGTCGCCAGTGAAACATACGTCTAGGTTTCCTAATTCACCTTAAATAACATCTTGTGGTCGTATTCGTCGCCAGTGAAACATACGTCTAGGTTTCCTAATTCACCTTAAATAACATCTTGTGGTCGTATTCGTCGCCAGTGAAAATACGTCTAGGTTCCCTAATTCACCTTAAATAACATCTTGTGGTCGTATTCGTCGCCAGTGAAACATACGTCTAGGTTTCCTAATTCACCTTAAATAACATCTTGTGGTCGTATTCGTCGCCAGTGAAACATACGGCTAGGTTTCCTAATTCATCTTAAATAACATCTTGTGGTCGTATTCGTCGACAGTGAAAATACGTCCAGGTTCCCTAATTCACCTTAAATAACATCTTGTGGTCGTATTCGTCGCCAGTGAAACATACGTCTAGGTTTCCTAATTCACCCTAAATAACATCTTGTGGTCGTATTCGTCGCCAGTGAAACATACGTCTAGGTTTCCTAATTCACCTTAAATAACATCTTGTGGTCGTATTCGTCGCCAGTGAAACATACGTCTAGGTTTCCTAATTCACCTTAAATAACATCTTGTGGTCGTATTCGTCGCCAGTGAAACATACGTCTAGGTTTCCTAATTCACCTTAAATAACATCTTGTGGTCGTATTCGTCGCCAGTGAAACATACGTCTAAGTTTCCTAATTTACCTGAAATAACATCTTGTGGTCGTATTCGTCGCCAGTGAAACATACGTCTAGCTTTTCTAATTCACCCTAAATAACATCTTGTGGTCGTATTCGTCGCCAGTGAAACATACGTCTAGGTTTTCTAATTCACCTTAAATAACATCTCGTGGTCGTATTCGTCGCCAGTGAAACATACGTCTAGGTTTCCTAATTCACCTTAAATAACATCTTGTGGTCGTATTCGTCGCCAGTGAAACATACGTCTAGGTTTTCTAATTCACCTTAAATAACATCTTGTGGTCGTATTCGTCGCCAGTGAAACATACGTCTAGGTTTCCTAATTCACCTTAAATAACATCTTGTGTTCGTATTAGTCGCCAGTGAAAATACGTCTAGGTTCCCTAATTCACCTTAAATAACATCTTGTGGTCGTATTCTTCGCCAGTGAAACATACGTCTAGGTTTCCTAATTCACCTTAAATAACATCTTGTGGTCGTATTCGTCGCCAGTGAAACTTACGTCTAGGTTCCCTAATTCACCTTAAATTACATCTTCTGGTCGTATTCGTCGCCAGTGAAACATACGTCTAGGTTTCCTAATTCATCTTAAATAACATCTTGTGGTCGTATTCGTCGCCAGTGAAACATACGTCTAGGTTCCCTAATTCACCTTAAATAACATCTTGTGGTCGTATTCGTCGCCAGTGAAACATACGTCTAGGTTTCCTAATTCACCTTAAATAACATCTTGTGGTCGTATTCGTCGCCAGTGAAACATACGTCTAGGTTTCCTAATTCACCTTAAATAACATCTTCTGGTCGTATTCGTCGCCAGTGAAACATACGTCTAGGTTCCCTAATTCACCTTAAATTACATTTTCTGGTTTTATTCGTCGCCAGTGAATCATACGCCTAGTTCAAATACAGCGTGTTGACAAGTTTAGTTCCTACCTTTATCCACCCAACTACCTTCCTAAAAACACACGTACGAAATCACCTACATACCTATCACTTCCTAACGACCGACCTAGCTACCTAACTAACCACCACCCGGCTAGCCACCCACCCGGCTAACTACCTATCACCACTTTCCTACCACTACTTACCTGTTTAACTACCTAACTACCTACCTGTATATGCATACTTGCCATGGTGGGTAGATAAGTAGGTAGTTGTTGATCCATCGACCTACCTACCCACGTACCAAGGTATACCGACCTACCTATTTCCACGGAAAACAATGTTTATTATGCCTATATCCCAGCAGACACAAGAAGCTGAATCAACGTTGGGCGAACGTTGGTCCAACGTCTGCTTCATAAACGTCAATATCTTGTCACATCATTTATATGTAGCGAGGTATTTCAGCTTTATTGGCTATTTTACTCCATGAAACATGTTAAAAGAGATCACGTCCATTGCTCGCAATTGATGAATATGTTTTGAAATGATGTCACTCCGAGTGGTATACTATTAAAGGTGTAGCCTTATCAGGCTTTTAGCAAAAGTCATTTTCAATTTCTTAAACATGTATAGATGTAATTGTCATGTGCTATGCAATCATTCTAAATATTATCTAGATTATTATCCGTTAATTAAAGCATGTGACAAGATCGCATGACACAGGGTTTGAAATCTTGACCACTGACAACAATTGTTCTGGCTCGAAGTGTGTGTGGGCGTAGTAAAATTCGGCCGAACAGGTTATTTTATCAGATTTATGAGATGCACTTCACAACAAAACTTCAGCTTGAATGTGATATTTTATAATTATCGGGGGTACAATATCAGGAGATAATATAACATTCTATATTAGTTTTGAATAAGTCTAATTACACCTTTGAAATAATTTTGACAATTTCAAATGGAAGTCAGTAAACACGAGACGAATGTTGGTTTAATGTTATATAACCCATCGTCTACGACCCTGTTCCAACATTAGCTCAACGTCCGTGTATGTGACATACACTACGTGGATTACCTTGAATGTAGTCGAAAAAATGCGTATTTGGCCACTTGTGGATGATCTTACACTGATTTTCACTGAAAAATGTCTCGTCTGCCATCCTAACGCAGGTGTTGTTTCACATCTGTATTCTATTTGGTGCGTATTACAAATAAAGTGACGTTTTTAATTAATATACCTGATATTTTATATTTTCATTGTTTTATAATATTAATATAGGCCCTATGTACAATTGACATCTATACGAATATATGTTTATGTATTTTTTTGCAGTGAATTAACAAATAAACAATTTATGGCTTATTTGATTTGAAAGGATTTTTCGATAAAAAATTGTCTTTGATCGCATTCGATTTTATTTATGACATTTATGTTTTAATGATTGTGATACAGATGTCGTTATAATGATTATCCTTGACGTTCATACTATATGTAATAACCAACCCAGCAGACATGCCGAGACGTCTACCTCTACCGTCAACGACGTTGGACTATCATTAAACCAACATTTATTCAACATATTGTGTTTGCTGGGAAGGTGCGTACGTTGCCTATTTGTCAGGTTTGCAACAGGTCCCTGCGCTTGAGAAAATCCCGCAATACTTGTATTAGCATAGATCTAGAGCTATGGTCCTGAATGATCTCCATGTGAGGCCCTAATATACAAAGGAGTCCCCCTGCCAACATAGTTTTGATGATTTAATTATCATAATTATGTGATACAAATTGAAACATTAACTCAAGCAATAATTCCAAATCAATATCATTCCAGGATTACACGTCATGCACAATCGTCGTCTGGGGTTGGCCCAGTCACGCAGATACGATGTCCGCAACTATAAATTTGGGCCGTTGTCGGAATCTTGATTAATAATGATAACTTTCTTTTCATTTATGTTCTGTCTGCATTTGAGGAGTTATCTTGTTGATGTATTACTAATATTGACAAACCTACCAAAACCTGGGAAAGAGAACACCATTCTGAACAAGGTAAGTCTCTGATAAGCGGGCGTGAGCTTATTAACGTCAGATGTCCTTTTTACATCACTTGTGGGTTTAGATAATCATTCTTATTATTATACATTATACTAGTCTATTGAATCTTTCTGGGTAGCGGATCTCGGCTGCGCGATGGCTTCTTGAGCTAAAGCCGACGATGCAGCTTATGCTAATTTCACATTACCATTATGTCAAATATTATTTTAAAATGTTTCTGTACGTGTTATATTATTTTTAAAAGGTCAAAAAGCTCTATTAAATATCTTAATGCATAATTATTTTTACACGTACTTTAGTTATATCAACTCTTCTGTTTCTGTACACTCATTGGTAAATTAGATAACCAGGATAACCAAAACACTGAAGTTTTCTAGATAAAAGCCTACACACTCAGAAACACGTGTTTCTCTAAAATCAGCTAGAACTCTTTAAATTGGCATTGAATACATTTTGTTAAATATTTGATTCATTATACAAATTTAATCATTACTATATGGTTTACTTGATATGAGACAATTATTCACTGAGGAATATGATCAATTCAATGGTTTATTACTTTCAGCCATGTGTGTGTCAAATTAGATTGTGCACCGGCCCTTGCTGTTATGCTCTAAAAAACATAGATATAGAAACATAGATATATATGTCTATATATCTATGCTAAAAAAACATTTTTCAAGTAGCTTCACAAACCAGATATTAAATATGGTATAATGTGTTTGGGACATGATTAACAAAAATATCAACGATGTTTTTAGATATTTCTTAATGATGCACACAAATGATATTTATTATATTTTATAAAAGTATAATAAAATATTTATTTTTGTAAAGATCCATTAGCTGTATACAATTTTTTCGCTGATCTCACATTTCACTCATTGCCCTTAGTAATTAAAGTTTTTGGTTTTTATAGCCATGACTGTGGCAAAATATTTTTTATAACTCTATTTGTACCTTGAAGAACCGCCCATTTCGCCGTACTTTCAAATAAAGACGTCGAAAATTATTACAATACTAAGAGAGCTTTTTAGAACCTTATTTAATACTCACCGCTTATTAGAGGCTGCATCCTGTTGAAGTTATGTATACCTGCCATTCCAGCAAACATGGAGTGTTTGATGATGGGCCAGCGTCGAAGACGGTGTTTCACAGCTTAACCCTTTAACCGCCGGTGCCGCATATATTCGGATTCTCATTTTTTATTAGCACATTAAGTACACCTTTCAAACATGGTAAAGATAAAATGTGACATCAATCAGCAATATTTGACCTCCATTTTGTCCAATTTGAACAATTTTCACTCACTTGAAGTTGTGGATCTCGTCAGCGAGCCACAATTTTAAGTGGGTGAGAATTACTCGCATTTGTTTATTTTGTGACCAAACATTTGCAAATCTGTATGTTTAAAAACACATATTCCGTACTCAATAATCGGGTAATAAAACGAATTAAATAGGCGTGCTCAGCGGTGAAAGAGGTAAAACCAATGTCATGCTAACGTTCATGGCCTCATAGCAGACACAAGACGTTGGATCAATGTTGGTTTAACTTTGGTACACTATCTACGACGTTGGACCAACGTTAAACCAACATTAACCCTACGTCTTGTGCCTGCTGGTCTATTCACAGGAATGTGGTACCAAAAAAGAGCTGACTAACTTGCAGCCTTTAGGGATATGTCTACGTGTGGATTTATGGTAATGTTTTTGTATCGTGTTAAATTAGGATCAGTCTTATAAAATGACATATAACTTTTTTAGGATTATCTGCTTCTTAATATAATCTATTCGTATTTTTTATATATACGTTATTCGTATTCGAGTGTTCACCAGACATCGCAGCAAAAAGGTCGATTAATCGAGTAGCACGGCCATATCGAAGTTATGCATTACATACAACTTTTATCTTTTAAAAATGGGGCCCCGGGTCTCTGTGGAAAAAACGTCCTCTTGAATGAGCTAGCATATCACATGCGATATTGCAATAGATTGGAATCAGGAGCATAAAGGAAAGAAAGATGGCAGGATATTGATAAAATCTCTATGTAATTTGAGGTTTTATCTTACATAAGCTTTGATCTGCATGCCTTACAGTATTTGAGAGGCGTTAACGAGTAGGCCTACTTCGTTCACACATCGATCTATAATAACCCTCTTCGTACTTAACTTTAAAGATTTCTAGTTTATCATTAACATGTTAGCCAAGTTTTCTACACCATGGTTTCAATTATATATGGCATGGGACGATTAGATGGTCCAATTCTTTAACCCTTTGGGCGTTAATCACGACAATAGTCGTGTTGAATCCGTGGGTGAAAAGTCAAATTTCAGATAACATGGTGAATAAAGGGTTGACGGCATGAAAAATACTCTTGAAAAAAATGTACGTTGTAGGTGCATGACTAGACTTTATGTAACACTAATATCACCATACAACGAAGATTTTTTTATAGATAAGCATTCCATAAACTAACGTATTTATCCCCCCCCCCCCTCAGTTACTCAGACACCGATTTATTGATTTATTAAAACGTAGCCATGCATGGTGGACATGATGGGTAGGCCTATTCTTGCTGTTTTTCATATGTGCCGCGTGGTAAGATTTAACACATATACATCGTAAGAATGAATACAATTTATACTGAGCAATAGGAATAATAAATACACATTAACAGATGGCACTGATATTACCGTATTACAAAGTCACTAAGATGACCATCCTGGTCTGAGAATGAGTACGTTCCCCTCAAAATGACAGAAAATTCAGAGACCCCTCTATGAACTGCGACATGGGCTGAACTGTTCATTATACAACTTTGCACATAACCCATGCTATAGCACTGAAGATGGTAGCACAATTTCTAATAGAATCTACAGTGAAAACCTTGAATGATCGTGCATTTAATTAATAGGCTTGACATTTAATATTAATGCTTTTTTAATACGTAGGATTTTATTTGAAAATAAATATTGTTATTGTGTGCGTACAGCTGATGAAGGACATAAACTTACTACGCATTTTCTTTGGTAATAATACAATATACATTTCCACTTTGTTATCAACTGAAAAAAAAGATTCCCTGCAACACCACAATCAACTGGAAAAGTGTATTACTTGTTATTCTGAACCCGAAAGTTAAAAAGTAATTGTCTGCCATGGGAATTGGTGGGCATTTTGTATGTTCTCGTTTTTCTCGGATCTCTCAAGCTTGATATTCGCCTGATGATTTACAGAACACACAGTGAAAACCACAGAGAAAAAAAGCTTAAATCAGCTGGTGCGGGATAAGGCCAAGAAAGACGTCTTTGACTGACGATTAAAACCCAGCTGACGCGTGACGTTCAATCACTGTTCGTTTATTGTTGGACCAGCACCACAGACAGTGGTCCAACATTAAACCAGCATTGGTTTGACGTCTCTTGTCTGCTGGGAAGGCTGAAAACAAAGGTAGACGTGATTAGCACTAGTTAATCCTTAGAGCGCTGAAATATTGCGGTATAAACCATGGAGACCAAACTATATAAATATGTTAATTCTGGGTATCGTCTTTATGCGTCAGAATCAGAACATGTTTTTAACATGTTTTTCTGATTCTATTTTGTTTCCTAAAACACACAACGTGGCAGCAGTGGTCCTCTTTGATATTGTAAATACTAGTATATAAAATCGAAAAAAGGTATACACTATAGACCTTCTTAATCATTTGAGAATAACCTTAATAAAAACATGAACAAAGGGAGGAAATATGGTAATTGTATTTTTTCCTACGTAAAGGAATATGCAAAAAGCTCTTATTTCTTACACAAACATTCCAAATACATAAATTAAGAATTTTAGGAATTCTTATTGTCCATAGTCATATCATTGAAATCATAATGCTGAGGATTTGGAAGAGGCATATTCAAGTGCAGCAGTTGTTCTTCATTCCTCATGTAGATGACCGAAGCAGCCGGGGTTACCATCTAAACAAAAAGAGAAATAGTGTGCTAATTTAATACATGTCTGATTGACTGACGGCAAAGTCATTTTGAAAAGGGTGAAACAATGATATTTCCCTGAAAACCCCACGCAGGATCAACGAGGTTCAAGCCCGGGACGCATAAGTAACAGTCGAGGCAGTCAGGCGCTTTACCAAAGCGCCACGTCCCCTTCTCAGTTTATCCATAGACATCCAGCCATGGACTGTCGACTGGCGCGAGATCGTCGTGAACTTACGGCGCGCATGAGTGGCTAGGCAAAGCGAGAACTGTTTTCTGGTCTACCTATATATTGAATTGAATGCATATAGACGTCAAATATATAGGTGCTGCAGAGTCGCTGTGTGTATTGGACATGGTGTGTATACGTCTATGATCTATGACCCCACATGTGCACTAAACGATATCTCATTTTCACGGGAGAAGCATACTTTATATGCTTGGATGTTTTAGTCTTGTTGTAATATTTAAATACTTTTGATAATGAAGCACAAGGAACTATTATAATTTATTCATTTATCGAATAGGCCTACATTTGTTATGATTTGAAATATTGATGTTAATCATTAATTTGCCTGTGAGTGAAATTGTGATCAACACAATGTTAAAATGTTAACATACCCATGAAAAACGATAGAAAAAACACATGGTTGACTGTTTACAGCGAAAGTAAACCATCCCTTCTCTCGCCAATTCTCGCGGATGGCTAGATGTCTATGGTTTATCACTGTTAAGCTCGGCATTTTTCCTGCGAAGCCAAAAGGCAGTATCTGCTTACTTGTAAAATAAGCATATACTGCCTTTTGGCTTTGCACGGCAGTAAGCGGCTGACTCACCCCTCTCCGCGTTGTTACAAGCCCAGTCGTAGTCTCCATTCTCTATTATCTTCTCCAGTCCTTCTTCCATCCACGCGTATTTGGGCAGGCTGTCCTTTCGCATCATCATTGATGGGCCGTCATGCGCGCAGTGCAGAGTGTCATGGTGAGCCTTTTCGAATCGGCTGTCATCGCCAACGCTATCCTCCGGGGCGAACATCGCGTCAATCTGTTTGAGATATTTATAATACAATCGATTCATAACATCTAATATTATTTTTACTTTTTAATGAATTGTTTGATTAGCCTATGTTTTTATAAATTAATGAGTGTTTGAGAAATTAACAAGTAAATCGATTCAAAATATCTAGAAGGTGTTTTTTAATTTAAATTAATAAAAAATGCTTGGTTAGACTATATGCCTTATAAACCTACGCCTAGAAAACCTTGCATTTATATATTTGAAGGCCCCTATATAGCAATACAAGGGAATTGTATCAAAGGACAATAGCTGCATTGAACAAAAAATAGCATTCAAAATACAAAGAAACTTTTTAATTATACACATTCTATAATTCTTTATGATTTATCTTATACTGATTAGAAATAAGACTAATGTTAGGAATACCAAAAATATAACATCATATACCCCGATACAAATGCTAAATTATCCGAAATGTCACTTCTCACCTTCTCAGCCAGCAAAAAACGTTTAATAATATTCCAATTGACAGTATATGATATTTATTAAGGGAATATAGTCATTTATAAATTTGAGAAATATAAGCTTCTCGAATTATTTTCGTCTATGCTCACAACAAATAATCAAATCCATACATACTCTACACGAGCATCTTCAAACCTACATACATCGATTGTAAAAAAATGGTCATTAGAACAGTACGATATTCGAAAGTAATAAAACCCAAAATTAATCTTTCATCGGAATTACATAAGCATAGAAATGAACAACTCTTCTCGGACAATTTTGACCGTCAATCGACATTATTGATTGTAGCTCAAAAACTATTGAACCTCCAAATGTGGTTATGGTATCATCAGAAAGAGCGATTAATTGTCTTTACGTTGCCGCTGCTAATGGCATTTACAATAGTATTTGACTTTAAGAGCCGATTCAAGCTGCTCTTAATGATCGAGTTATGTGTGTGATTAAAAAGGAAACACAATACACCCTTTTCAATAACAACACGCCACACAGTGACCAAAGCTGAACTATTAAGTTAGGACTCCGGTTAGACTCTTTTCAATAACAAAACGCCACACAGTGACCAAAGCTGAACTATTTAGTTGGGACTACTGTTTAATGCGCAAAATCGTGCAAAGAGTGTATAATTCAACCATTTGAAAGAGCTAAGATACGATCTAATGTGTTGTAATTTAACTACGATACGGTCTACACCCTACCTTATACACGGACTTAGGCCAGGCTTTGTTATTCGAAAAAAAATTCACTTTCACCCACCTCTCCGTTTGCCAAGGCATCTCCCATGTCCTGTATGGAGTTGTAGTCAGTTATTTCTCTGCCATGAAGAACAATTGACGTGTGTCTCTCTAGACAAGCAGGGTTCACCCAGAAACCGTTTGTGAATCCTGTGAGGGTACAAGACGTTGAATCAATGTTGGTTTAACGTTGGTCCAGAGTCTACGACGCTGGACCAATGTTAAACCAACATTGATTTAACGTCTTGAAAAATTCCATCGTAATTATGCACTTTTATCAGAGGTTATAAAATGATAAAATGTGTAGTTTTAGAGTAGACCATGTACGTGTAGGTCCAATTGTAGAAACTATCAGTGCAGGATTTAACCTTTGTTAAGTACTGTCAATCGGGTAAATTCGTGAGATTTTAATTTTCGCGAATGTCGTGAGGAAGACAAATTTGCGACCGCAAATAACCTCGGTTTTATCTAACTCGTGAGATACATTTTAGTACATTAGTAAATGCTACTAAACTAATAATAACATAGTAATGTTCATCTGATCACTGATTTAGTGCCGGCAATTTATTAAATCTAAATTCTGCCAGTTTACGTTAGCTGATGTGCCAGATATCGTTAATAATTTGGCCTGAGCTTGACCATACCGGCCTGCGATTGTTGTGAACGCCTGCATGTGAATGAAAACTACTCACTTCTATAAAATGTCAAATATAATTAAATGCACCACAATGCTGGTAAAGGGTTAGTGTAGATGTATATACGCAAGTACATATGTCACTTGAAGGCTATTGGAAGTAAATCGTCACGACATCGCATGCGTCTCTAGTCGGATATATTTTCAGTGATGGTTTTATGTTATGACGTTAATTAATCTTGTTAACCCTTGTGTTACGGAATTATTTGTTATTTCTATTTTTAGTCTGTAAGCTTACCAGCATCTTATTTGGTATCAAAATTTATCAAAAACTTGAAGCCGTATATATACATGATATACGGGCGTAGCTACACTGGGTAGCTACACTGGGTATGAGTGAGTGTCACAGTCACCCACTGGGATTGTTCGTGGCACTTGCAAATAATCAACACCAGGGGTCTCTGTCGTCTGTTACGTCACCGTCTGCCAGCCAGCAGTCAGCGTTTCATAAATCGCATGAGGCGGCCATGAGGTAGATCTTGATTGGTTAGTTGTGTTTAGATGCACATGTGCCAGAAAATGGGAATATATGTAAACGCAGTGTACGTCATATGGAGTTTTTAAAAGTAGGAACTAAGCATAATTTTTACTATATACAGTATATATCAATGTATATTCATCTTAGAAATTTTTATCTCATTTTCAGCAGCGTCAATGCTGATAACATGAATCGGGTTATTTCGCACTCTGTGAGGCCAAATTTCTAAAAGAAGGGTTATTTTCCCCACATCTGGACGTGGCGGTACAGACACTGGCTGTGAAAGCTCTTACCCCCTGGTGGTGATTATTAGCTAATCAGGGATGAATACCAGTGTCTGAAGTACATACACTGTTGACACAAGTGAAGGGCGTAGCAGGACGCCTGTACACGGTTTCAAGCGTGTTTTAGATCTACAGAAATTTCAATAAATTTGAAAAAAATAGTTTTTGGCAGATGCTTACTTTAATATTGGGGATGCCTATTTTTCATAAATATAAATATTTCTCGTCATTTGCAGCTGGAAATTGCGTTA
Organism: Flabesymbios commensalis; assembly: GCA_964017125.1. Lineage (NCBI taxonomy): Eukaryota > Metazoa > Annelida > Polychaeta > Terebellida > Flabelligeridae > Flabesymbios > Flabesymbios commensalis. The sequence goes on along the minus strand of OZ024906.1, from coordinate 64,425,290 downwards.
GCAATTTCAGCTTCAAATGAATGAAAAATAGAAACAATTCAGCAGGACATTTAGGGTTAAAGCCGTATATATACAGCTTATGTGATGGTGTCCTGCGAGTAGGGCTACTGCTTATACCCCAGTCACACATACACGACGCACAGCAAACGCCTTGAGTGACAAAAATTAGAGCAGTCCGTCGTTGTGCGTCCATGAATTTTGTCAGGATATGAGAAGAGCCAGCTACTGCTTATACCCCAGTCACACATACACGACGCACAGCAAACGCCTTGAGTGACAAAAATTAGAGCAGTCCGTCGTTGTGCGTCCATGAATTTTGTCAGGATATGAGAAGAGCCAGCAAGTTTAAGACGATTACACAGCGTGTTATAAATAAATCAGGTGTATAAATCAGCGAATACACAGCGATTCGCCACCGCATTGCGCTTTAGCAGAGCGACAGAGTTGGTGAATACATCGCGCAATGCCAGCGCGAGGCACGAACAAGTTAGAAAGCATTTAAAACGCCCCATATACGTTATATGCTCGCTGAACATGCGTTAGGAACACGTTAGTTGGGCGCTATATTCGCGCACAGTGCCGGTATTTTTGAGTTTTTTTCTAACCCCAAGGCTCAGTCACACATAGTCGACGCACGACCCATGCACTGAAAATTGCTTATTTTTTGCTAGAGCGTCTGTCGTGCGTCGGTCGTGCGTCAACACTCGGTACTGGTTCGTGGAGCGCGCTGCACTAACGCCACACATAGTTTTGTGCGCCCTCTAATCGTCAAAGGAAGTTGGGTATGTTTAATATATTGAACGCATATGAACGAATAAATGTACACGCCAGGAGACCGCCAGAAACACGTAGTGCTCGCTAGAACAACGTCATATCAACGCTAAATACGTTTGCTTTGTATCACATGGCTGCCCGTTGAGGGCGCCGGGCAGTCGCGGGCATGAGCGATCGAAGCAGGCGCTGGGAACACGCCGCCAGCTCGCCCAGCGCTCGAGCAACAGGCTGTGACTATGCTAGCCCTTAGAGCTCTGCAGAACGACATTTTATTTTTATCATTTGAGGTTGTTTTTCACTTTGCACTTCGCGTTGGAAACATGTGTGCATTCGCTACCAGCTTGCGACGTTTTTCACAATCCGGACTCAATTTTTTTTATTATTTTTTTTATGGGTGGACTGTGCGTCGTTTATATAGGACTGGGACAAACTTCGGTCAACGAAAAGACAACGAATTTAGACGCGTGTGCTCTACTTGTGCCTAAAGTTAGACTAGCGCTGGTCTGACGTTCTTCTGGCGTCTACAATCACACGTGGAAAAAGGCTCACATTTTTTAACATGCAGAAAATGTGCGCAAAGGTTGACGCACACAAAACATGAATGACGTTCATAAGGCGTTCTCGTCAAATCATCAACGAATTCTGACGCACGCCCAGCGAATCACAACGCACTGACCAAAATTCTTCATTTTTTGTGCGCTGGACATGCGTGATGGTATGTGTGACTGGGCCTTTAATAGCCGCAATCCCTATGACCGGTTTATTTTACGCTTGCTACTAAAGTCGTTTTAGTATTTTATCTATACTGTTATTTCACAACTGAAACAATTTTATGTATGTATTGTCCTCTTCTTTGGAAGGCTGAATAAAAATTATTATTTTCAAAACACATGTGTCAGTTGGTAATGCAAGTAATACAGACCTATGTGATTGGCGTTCTCGTTCACCTCGTCAATGGTGTCGATGCTCTCTCCACTTCTGACATAGACATAGGAGCGGGGCTCTGCGGCATAATTGGCCTGGAAGCCGTACACAGATCGCCTTTCTGAGATCTGCATATAACCCACGCACACGTCCCACCAGTGATTATTCAGGGCTGCAATTATAAAAGCATTACCCCTTACAACGCTGAATTATTTTTGTAAAAAACATATGGAGACCAAAGGGTTTTTGTCAATTTGAAATCATCATAAATGTCTCAGTTAGCTCTTTCTGATTCATTTGAATACCTGTGTTATGTGTTTGCGGCGATTAGAAATATTTTCACTCTTGCAGTGCGGGGATCGACTTTAGTCGTCAGAATCTGACGTCTACAGACGTCAGATTCTGACGACTAAAGTCGATCCCCGCGCTGTAAGGGTTACTGCCGGTACCGATTATATTAGTGTTTTTACATGTTTTATCAGCACATTGCATATCAGCTTTTTAACATGTTGAAGATAAAACGTGGCATCAATCATGAAGAATTTAAAAATAGTTGACCTCCATTTTGTCAAATCTGAATAATTTTTACTCACTTGAAGTTGTGGATCGCATCAGCGAGATACAATTTCAAGTGGGTGAAAATTACAATTGAATAATTTGGCGGTTAGAGCATTAAAATAACGACCCCTGAAAAATTCGGGTCATAATAACGTTTAAGAATGTAAAGTCGTTTATTGGTCGTAATTAGAGAATTAAATAACTTCATTGTCTCTTCATTACTGTATTCGTTAACATTTTAAGCGCTAAGCGCGACAAAAGTCTTGTTAAAACGACACAATCAGGCTAATATCACCGAAAAATCAGTATTTTTATTTTGGCTTCTTAATATGACCATACGATGACATGCATATCCGAAATAAGAAAAGGGGAATTTCGTCTTTATATCTCGCTAAACTGGTAAATAAGCAACACAAACATTTAAAAACTTACGCAATTCTAGTCTATGGACATGCTCACACCATATGGCCATATTAAAAGCGAAAACAAAAATACTGATTTTTTATAATTTTAGCCTGATTGTGTCGCTTTAATCTGTTTCACTGGCTGATTAAATTACTGTTATTGGGAACGAAATGCTAGTTTAAACATCATGATTTGTAAATGTTTCATGTCAAATTAATCAAATTTTCGCCCATTTGTAATAGTGGGTCGCGGTACTTCAAGTGGGCAAAACATTAAATTCCATAATTAGACTTTAAGAGTTAATATCGATCATAGTTAGCTATTATACCACAAAAAAGAAACGGGGGGGGGGGGCGGCGTGATGATGGTCACATAGGCCACACCCCTCTTGGGGAACGGGAATATTGTGCGACAGGTTATCTAACCAACTTAGTGTTTAGGATAATCTCTAACCACCACACATTCATTTTTAATTCATTTTAAGTAAATACATAATTTGTATTATAATAACATAATAAATTACGATTATCCAATTTCATATCAATTAATGTGCTAATAAAAAATGAAAAAAAATCGAATATAATCGGGACCGGCTGTTATGGACGAAAACCATACCAGGTGAAGAGAGATCAGAGTTCCAGCAGTTTTTGTAGTCATAGCTGACAATGTGTTCACACGTCTTGTGCATGGCTCTACATATGGAGCGCACTATGTCGTAATTGAACCCGATCAGCTCGTAGTGTTCGTTGCTGAAATTAAAAATCACATCGTTCGTTTCACATCGTTTATGTCACGTATATGTCTACTTTGATTACAAAATACACTTTTCATTATAAGCAGACAATCATCGTCTGTTAGTAACACACAGTTGTAATATTTTCTCATTAGTGAACATGATGACTCTACATAGCAGCTAGAGGCCAGCTGGCCACCATAATCCCCAGCCCCACCCGCGTGATAGAAATTTTACAGGGTATATCCTCCCCAGATCTCCCACATTCTGTTTTACAGTAATGGTCTACCTATCTAGCATAGTTTGCCATGTATATTACAGAAGTTAAAGTCAATAATGCTCGCAACTCGGCCATTTTTAATATCACCAAATGTACATATTTGAGGGTATATCCCTCGCTGAAACCATACATTTCGTTTTATGTTAGTCGTCCAGCTATCTGGCACAGTTTTCGCGATATTACCCATATTAAAGTCAATAAAGGCCTCAAGTTGGCCATTTTGAATTTGATCGAGAACATTTTTCGGGGGTATATCCCTCCGTGAAATCCCACATTTTGTTTTATAGTAATGGTCTATTATCTGGCACAGATTGCCAGATATCAGACCTATTAAAGTCAATAATGGCCGATAGTCTTCTATTTTTAATTTAATCAAATTGAAATTTTTCTTGCCATATCCCTCCCTGAAACCGCACATTTTGTTTTATGGTAATGGTCTAGCTATCTGGCAAGGTTTGCCAGATATCAGGTATATTAAAGTTAATTATGGCGGATGGTCGGCCATTCAAGTAGGTCAAGTAGGAAACAAAATGCGGACGGACGGCAGGACGGACGGCAGAACGGACATCCGAGGCGACGCCACAACCCACCACCCCAACTTCGTCGGGCGGTGTATAAAATGTGTAGACGCACAACCCAAGTATTACTTTTATATACGGTAATTAAGACATTTTATAATTGTTGATCATAAAAAATTGTCAAAGAGCATTGATAGGCACAATGTATTTTATTATACAATTTAATTGTACTTACACGTAACTATAGGGCATGTAGTCCGTGAAATAAGCAAACGTATAGACACAGTCGTCCCTACAAAATAACAGCACGGTCAGTAAAGTAATCAAAACACATAGTAGGTTCTGAAACCGTATACCTTGGCGGTATCGATCCGTACGTAAAAGTCCACCTGCATTCAAATAACAGCTAAATGACGGCGTAATTTTAATTAGCCATAATCGCCGTAATAGAGTATTGTATAATGCATTATATGACGGTATCACTTGAGAGAAGCAACTAATTCACATCCGTTCGTCATTTCGTTAAATTCCAGTGATATTATAATACTTGACAAAATGATGTAATTGTGATGTGGTAAAATTCTTGGGCAAGAAGATTGAGCAGAAAAACGTCTTATCGCGGGACATTACAGAGAAAAAATGAAAACGCTTCAGTTGGTCAACAGCCTGGAGACAATTACCATTAGCGCATGATTATTGATATGATTATTTCTCAGTCAATTGTCACCTGATTTTCATGAAATTTTACAGACGTTATTTTCTAGTGTAAACCCAACAGCCTTGAAAATTTCTTATACTTCGAGTAGGGCCTACTTCAGATGACCATTTACCACGACTATCTACTATATAAATTGCTAATAATTATTATGACGCCCCTCTATAATCCATGACATCTTAGGCCTAATTATTCGGGCAAAGCATAGCATCATACTCTCAACCAATGGACGAGTGGCTCAGCCTGTCACATGGCGAGATCAGTTATCCAGCGTCGTCATTTAAATTATTCTTGCTGACCAGCTGAAAAACGTTGATGCAGTAATAACCCTTTGCCTGCTGATCACGACTATAGTAGTTTTTAGTCCGTTTTATTAGCCGATTAAATGTGTTTAAACATGAAGATTGTCGATGTTTGGTCTCAAATTGAACAAATATCAATAATTTTCAGCCACTTGAAGTTGTGGGTCGCGGTAGCGAGACACAACTTCAAGTGGGTGAAAATTTAAATTATTTATTTCGGCAGGATAGTGGTTAATTAGTCTTATGCTCAGGTGTTAGCCCAATGTTGCGTTAATATTGGTCTACTATCCTCGTAGGCCCAACATTAAAGCAACATTGCTGCGAGTTTGATGATATAGCGACTCACTTGTCAGATTGTTCAGACTCATCACTGTGATCGCCATTTTCAGAGACATCACTGTGCTCGTCATGCTCACCAGAATCGCCGTCATGGCTTTTCATTGCCGAACCTTCAGAATACGCTAACACACCCAATACTATCAGTATCACCAACAGCTTCATTCTGTGAAAGAATAGTAGCAATATACAGTATTTAACCCCTATTCGGTGTAGGGTTTTTGCATCATATGCAAATATGCACAAGAAGAAGAAGAAGAAGAAGAAGAAGAAGAAGAAGAAGAAGAAGAAGAGGAAGAAGAAGAAGAATGAGAAGGAAGAGGAGGAGGAGGAGGAGGAGGAAGAAGAAGAGGAAGAGGAAAAGAAAGAGGAAGAGGAAGAGGAGTAGTAGGAGGAGGAGGAGGAGGAGGAGGGGGAGGACGAAGACGAGGAGGAAGAGGACGAGAAAGAGCACGAGGAGAAAGAGGACGAAGAGGACGAGAAAGAGGACGAGGAGGAGGACGAGAAAGAAGACAAGGACGAAGAGGACGATGACGAGGAAGAAGACGAGGGAGAGGACGAGGACGAGAAAGAGGACGAGAAAAAGGACGAGGACGAAGAAGAGGACGACAAAGAAGACGAGTAGGAAGAAGAGGACGAGAAAGAGGATGAGGAAGAAGACGAGGAAGAGGAGAAGAGGTCGAGGAAGAGGACGAGGAAGATGACGAGGACGAAGAAGAGAACGATGAAAAAGATGAGGAAGAGAAAGAAGAAGGGGTAGAGGAAAAGGGGGAGGAGAAGGTAGAGGAAGAGGTGGAAGATGAGAACGAGGTGGAGGAGGAATAATGTGACTTACCTGACGCCTTGTAGATTGTCGAGTCAACTTCAATCACAATGAGGTCCCAACTAATATCAACTGCTTATGTACGAGTTATGATCACCTGATACCACAGGACTAGCTTGCTTATTCGCCATTCATTTGTGAGCACTCAAGCGTGGCGGACTGCAAATGGGAGCTGATATTATACAGGTTACGCATTTTATTCCTGAAAGCTATCTCGTTTCATTAGTATTAAAAGAAAGTATCATTCACCTTAAAAAATAACAGATGCATCCCTTTAACCAGATAGTCCTGTTATATTTGGGTGATTTATAAGATCATGCATATGACAGTCATGTAGTATTGCTTGCAGGAGATTAATAATAGTTTAAACCAAATATTCTGTGACAAAATAAATCAAACTTTAGTCAACATTTGTGTACGAATAGGCCAAATTAAAAAAGGAACGTATACTACCACTGAAGATGACAATATACACCGCCTGTAGTTTTGTCAGTAGCATGCAATTGAAAATAGAAAAATTAAGAAGGATTTCAAGCCATCAGTAATTTTAGTACAGCTTTACAGTATACCAACAGAATTAAAACTCCCCTTATTGGCCATGTCTAAATGTATATTCTACTATATTAGCTATCGATAAACGGTCTCTGCTAGCTAGCGCCTTTAGCCACGCAAACGGAAACAAATGTTACGTACATGCAAAGGCTCTGTGAGTAAATTTCCTCAAACTTAATCACAATTGGTAAAAAATAAAGAAACAATTGTATATGCACAATATTGGCCACAACAATCTGCTATTTTGAAATAACATCCTCAGTCAGTCACAACATTTTCTGCACTTTCCCTATGTTTATCCTACATTTCTCAAAATGATAGAATTTCAAGCGTTTCCCCCGCAAATAATATTTTCACTCATTTCCCTTCTTTTCTCTGTTTATACTTGGCCTTGAACTGATTAAGTATCCTGTCTCAATTTTTACTCAAAAATGTGTGTAAATTCACAATAAATAGCGAGAACAATCTTCCCTCTGGCATCAGCGTTGGAACAGCACCACAAAAATTATACAGTATTCTACCTCTGACCAGTGACTCAGCCTGTCACATGACGAGACAAGCCAAACACTTCTGTTATTAATTTATTTGTTATTTAAATTGGGCGGTCGGCTACCATACTATGTTTAAATGCATGGTCGTGGTAACACTAATATTATTCAACTTCTCCGAGCGATGGGGGAGCTGGCCGTATAGTAAAAAAAACAGATCAATCGGTTAAATTTGACGAAGTGAATGGTAGGCTATACTTACAATAATTGTATATATGTTTTCTTCATGGCGGTCAGAGCCCCAAACCCTCCCAAATGAAGAGTTGACGAGCTTTTTTTAATCAGGTAAACATCCCAGCAAACACAAAACATCTGTATAACATTCATACAACGTCGGCCCAACGTCTTCGACGTTGGCCCAACATCTTCGCCGTTAGCCCAACATTGTAAAAATGTTATACAAATGTTTTGTATTTTCTGGGATCAATCAGTATTGTGGGGAGCCTACGTGACACAGTGGTAGCATGCTCGGCCTCTGGAGGACAGTGTCATCTCAATCATCTCACCTTCCTCAGGAGGTTTTCCTGGCCCAGTTTAGCCTATATGTGCACAAAGGTGGCCTAAAGCCCGATTCATTTCATTTCATTTCATTTTTTGGATTGACGAGTCGATCGTGCTTGCAATAAATAATGGTCTTGCACACGCACGGACGGATACAGACGGACAGGCGGAAGCAAAGACGAAGAGTAATTCAAAGTCCATCACCCTTCTCCATAAAAGTGAGTGGCTTATAATTATTATATATTTAGTCAGGGAAAGTTAGAAGAAAATCTAAAACAAATTCCTTACCAAAATATGTTTGTATCACGGTCTCGTATAAGGTCTGAGCTAGCTACACACAATTTGTTTACTCTGGATATTCATAGGAGGATTTATAATGGGATAAAATCCAAAATGGCCGAATCTCACACAGAAATACCATAGGGAGTGATAATAAAAATCATTTTGTTTACAAATGTACAAATGAACGATATAAAATAAACAAAATGGCTGCCATTTTTTTCATTGTTAGAACATTTTTGCCTGTCTATAGTCTATGTGTCAAATTAAATCTCATCAAATAGCTTATTTTTTTCGGATTTATTTGAGCCAATTAATGACATAATTATAACTTAATCTGTACAAATCACTATTCCAATAAAAAATCATGGCTGGGCCAACAGAAACAGAAATTATACAGTACATGTGGGCTACTGTATTATTTATACATGCCTGATGTATGACAGTTCAAATTGTCAGAAGTTAGCTAAGACCCTATATATAGGGCCTACTGTAAACTATAAAAAACTATTTCGGTAAGGAATTTGTTTTAGGTTTTGCTAAAAAATCGCTTAACTTTACCTGGCTAGTTCAGAAACTATTAAATTAGGCCATTATATTTTAAATATTTTTAATTTATATATTTTTTTATAAATTAGGCCATTATAATTTTGTTATTTCGTTCAGTGCGGGGAGCGTCAGATTTTGACGTCTAAAGTTGGCCCCCCGCGCTGAAAGGGTTAAGCTCGTTTCATTCCAACCTGATCGTTGTGAGTGATTGTGGGTGAGGGGGGAGGTGGGTATCGCTGGTTATTACCTGCTTTATTTATCGGCCCACCATCAAACCAAAAAAACCCAGCTAGTTCAGTCAGGGCATGTAACGCCTCACACACCAGTTGATCAGCGCAAAAATCATGGTCATAGTTTTTCAGTTATAGGACGACTATGGGGAACCTGTTGAAAAATATGTAATTATTATATTATTATTTTAGTGAACGAAAAGAAGAAAATGTTATAAACCCTATAAAAAATGACAACAAATAAACATTTATATAGCGCCATAGGCCTATCTAGTGTCTTTAGCACAATCATAGGCGCTTCACATTTGATAAATTGCCCAGTCACAGTGGCGCGCTGAGACATACACAGATAAAGGAAAGCCGTCGTGAACAGTGAAGTTTTGATGTTAGTGTTCATTTAGCGTCGAACCTTGCACTTTGGGTTAAAAGCATGCTCAGTGGTATCGTGGGATTATTTTCTGAAATAGAACACCTTTGTCGGCCATCTGTGGAGCCTGTAATAAGGGCAAACGTACCCCCCAAATAAAATCGGATTTTTTTGGGTGGAAAATGGCTAGCTATATTGCTTTATGTCATGACAATGCACCAAATATGCTCATAGTGATGAATATTTTCATAAAAAATAACTACAAAAATATTTTTATTTTTAGTTAATATAATTTAACTGATATGGATTTGAAAAAAGCAAAATACTACTTCAAATGTATAATGTTCATATCGCATGTCAGACTTGAATTAACTGAGGGTATTATTTTCACGCAATTTCTTTGGCAATTTGTTCCATTCTACGGCAGCAGCGAAAGAAAAGGTTCTCTTTCATTCACATCGGAGATAGAGAAGCCTAGCCTGTAGGATGCAGGTCGTAGGTTTTATTTGAAAATAATGCTTGGAATATTAAAGCTTATGTGATTGCCGACGACAGTAGCCCCCTAAATATACAAATGTGACTGATAAGGCTGAGAAATGTAAGTAGAAAAAAGTTGTGATTGACTCTTATTAAAAAAATATATATAATTTAATAAAGTTATATAAAACTAGAACAGGAGTTCCCAAACTCCGGGGCCCGGCTTCAGGCTGTTTGAGTGCTATAGAAAAAAAAATCGGCTTTATATTTTGTAAACATAACTGTATATTGATCTTTCTCGTGGGCCAGAATCCTAAATGTCCAGGATATAAATGAAGAAAGAACCAAGAAGACAAGTTTAAATATTAAAATACTTCTTCAACGTTTATTCCTATCACCACCATTTAATTGTCGGTGCTGACCAACATTCATACAATAATTGACAGTGAATCGTGCTGCCACGTCCGTGTCTCTAGTCTCAGGCATTTGCATAGTTATTTATATGCAAGCATTCTGATCAGTCATTGTGTCCAACAGTCTTTATATATATACTATAGAGTTATATTTCTGTTTCAAAAACACTATTGACTAATGAAAACGCCTGAAAAATTGATAATTATGCAAATACCTGTGCTCTAGATCTGTAGGCCTACCTCGTACACACGATGTAGGCCTACCCACCCAATTCCGTTTCAATGTTGGGCCAGCGTCGCGGCCTATTGCTGGTTCAATGCCGACAAATTGTCTACGACGCTGGCCCAACACTACTCCAACACTGGTTCTGCTGTATACTTAGCGGAAGCAGCTGCTGCATTGCTATGCGGGTGACACTTTCATTCCCCGTCGCCAGAAAAGCCACTACCCAGATCACACCATACATTGGCTGGGCCACCGTCTGTGACGCTGGGCCAACATTATTACAACCTTATCCCTTTAAAGGTACTAACTCAGGCTAAAGTTTTTCAATTTTTGTGCTGCGCATTTACCAGTCAGGCTGGATATAGAGACGAAATTCCTGATTTCTTATTTCAGACATGCATGTCCAAAATAAGAAATACGGGAATTTCGTCTCTATATCTAGCCTGACTGTAAATGCGCAGTACAAAACTTTAAAAAACTTGTACAGTTCTAGTCTATGGACATGTTTACATATTAAGAAGCCAAAATGAAATCACCGATTTTTTTATGATTTTAGCCTGGGTATGGGCCATTAATATAGTCGTAAATATATTTTTTCTTAACACTTTTAAATCCGCAACTATTCAACCTAGCGACATCAAACGTTATATCTGACTTGTTCATGAGGACAGTTTCTCAGAAATGTCAAATGTTTCCAACGCGCAACACCACTATTTCCGCAAATTAGGACACAAACACTAGTCAAAGCGACACAATCAGGCTAAAATCATAAAAAAATCAGTATTTTTATTTTGGCTTTTTGATATGAAATAAGAAATCGGGAATTTCGTTTTTTATCATTATTAAGAAGCCAAAATAAAAAATACTGATTTTTGATGATTTTAGTCTGATTGTGTCGCTCCTGGCCTTCGGCCGGGCCTAGTAATAATTTCAAATAAAACTTGTTATCATATAAATGTTTTTTCATTGTGTATATTACACCCCGTACTCTCATTCTAGATAAGCATTGGACAATTGTCCAAAACGTTTTTGTAACATTCGTTGATATATTATTGGAAAATAAATAGTAAGGATTTTTGATAGGGTATGGTGATTAAAGTGTCAAACGGACGCTTATTGGACACTTTTATTTCTGGATAATGTTTGGAATATGAAAGTTAGGCAGATAATGTCCTACAACATAAAAACTAAGAAATCTATGTTGCAGGGGGGGGGGGGGGGATTGCAGCGAAAGAGAAGGCTTTCAGAAAACAGCCCCAGGCCTAGTGGGTCATATAGTGCGGGATGTTTAGATGATTTTTTTTAGTTCGTTGCGAACCCTTTCAGCACGTGTAACCCCCAAGCAGGTATACATGTAGCAAGTGAGATTGACATTACATGACCCTTAAATCTATAAGGATACCGATACTGATGCTCATACGTGACTATGTCGATGCAGGTGCATGGCTTAGTTTTTTTAAGTCATCAATTTTATTATCATTTAAAATATATGTATTATACAAAATCAAAGCCTGAAATATTAGACTCAGAATGAGTTATTTGACAGAAAAGATATGATACAAGTTTTGCTACAAAATGAGTTATATCAGTCAGATCGAGACCCTTATTATGGCATGCCCGCTATAGCACAAGTGAGGACTTCAGTGTTAGGTCCACCGCCTATGATGCTGGCCCAACATCAAACCACCATTGATTCAACGTCTTCTCATTGGAAACGTGGTCAGGTAGGTAGGTAGGTGGGTAGGTATGTAGGTAGATTTATATCGGTAGGTAGGCCTGCTGATGCTTTGAAGTGCTTAGCTGTACTTCACTACATTAACACGTGTGTTAATGTCACATTATTTTACTATCCCTATCGGTATAAGGCTCTACAAAAATATTTAAGATGTTTAATTCATGCTCATTTTATTAATTGACAATGAAAACATATGTACAGACACTAATTTCATAGATCCAAAAAAAATATTGTTATTTTTTTTTATATATTGTTATATATATATTTATACTTTTAGGTAATGTTTTAATTTTGTGCATCTTTTTTTGTAAAATAACTGAAAAATCTCTAGCGTATTTTTTTTTTTTAAATTACAAAATAAAAACACATTATTCATTTTTTAATTTGGTGGTTTTTAGTGTTTAAATGTAATAGCGAGTCCATATTTCGTGGCTTATGTGGGTGATTCGCCGCCCCAAAGATTTTTTTTTGTCTATTCAAGCCAGGTTAGTGAACTTTTTATAATAATTTGGCAAAAAAGGGGTGTTTGAGCAAAAAAATGGCCTGAGGGAAAAACCCCCTTAAACTACAGCTGCAAATGAGTTCTCCTTTATTTGTGCAGCTTTTATCACATTTTAAACCATTTTACCCGATTTAGGGTACTTATTATAATAATTGGTCGAAAAAACGCGCAATGGATCCACCAATGCTTTGATTAAATAAACTGCTGAAAGCAATAATAAACAATTTTGTAGATATCTTTGATGAAACATAATATTAAAAATACGTACTTACTACTTTAAAAAAAAAATATGGGTGGGTGAAAAATGCCCGTATACCATTGTGCAGCTTTGTGCAAAATGTATAGCTTTAATCACATTTTGAACTATTTTACTCGATTTATGGTATTTTTTTATATTAATTTGTCGAAAAAATGGGTGCGATTCCCCCCCCCCCCACACCTTATGTATCCGCCCCTGTCTTGACTAAATAAACTGCTAAAAACATTAATTTTGTCAGCCATTTTGAAGTTTGACAATTTACATGAGCAAAAAAGCAAAAGTAATGCCAGCAATGATTTGTGCATCCATAGATTTGTAATATTAGAAAGTTTGAATGGAGTTTTAGGCCGTTTATTAAGACTATATTTTGTTACGATAATCTCTTGGCGGCCATTTTGAAAATGGTTAATTTGACTATGGGCGGACAATATATCAGCTTGGAGACAGTGATTTCTGGAATCTACGCAAAATTCCCTATAAGAATGATGCTGTCTCCTAATAATTCTACTCTTGCTGTCCGCATGGACTTTAGTTTACCAGAATGGAGTCTCGATTATAATACACCAGCTTCGGAAAGATAAATAACCAAGCACCAGTTTTAAAGCCTAAATTAAGGGGATACCGATCGCTGCCGTAATATCGCCATATAATAAGAAGAAAACATATTGTTGAGCAGGCTAGCCGTATCCTTAGTATCGATGCAGATAGAGCCGTCAGCATATTGCAAAGCTGGAACTTTCTGCTCAAATGTTATTTTTCATTCAATTCAAATAACTTGTTAAAGACTGCACTGCACGACTGCATGGTCCATTTTAAAACCCACTGTGGCCGATTGTCACAAATCTAAAAGGAATATTGAAAATATTGTCTTGACGTCATGAGTTGTGTTAATCCAAGGTTGGCTATCTACATGTACAGATGTGATCAGATCAGGCAAAATGAGTCGCAGTTTGGCAAACGAAGCTATAACGCCCCTAATAGCAAAAAGTCCTTGATTTGACCTATTTCTAATCTTTGCATAAGTTATCACTGCTGAATATTTGTGACTTAATAGAGACTGTTGCTACGGTAACAAGAAAACAAAATATGATTGCATAAAGTGTAAATAAGAATAAAATAAAAATGGCGCCCACAAAAAATATCAAGTTGATTCGTGGCGGCCATTTTAAATTTTGGTAGCATCTTAAAAAAAATCAAATGCACATCTTCATCTTGTTAGGAAAGTGATTTAAAAAGCTCGATTTTTTTACCAATAGTTTTGCCAACAAAAAATTATGAAGCTAACTCTGACCGTGGCCATTTTAAGTTTTAGTAGCATCTTTACAACTCACTTGCACATCTCCATGTTGTTGAGAATGCGATTTTATGTGCAATTATTATCCCCTTGTGTTTGTTACAAGGCTGGGTCAAATATATGATCAGATAATTAGACAGATTAAACAGTTTTTTTTTAAACACAAATAATGTTGGAAGCAATTAAATTTGGGTAATTTGAGTGTGCCGAATCTAAATATGTTGTAGGCCTATGCCAGACTGGATTTTGTCGATTTCATGCTCTCAAAAGAAAAAAACAAAATGGCCATCATATATCAATCAAATTCCAAAGAATTTTAATTCATACCAAGCATAGACATATTCTTAATTTTTGCATTGAAATGTAGGCCTACGCAGTTATATGTATGAGGTTAGTGGCATCTATATTATATGGTAGTCATCTTGGAATCCAATTTTTTTTAGATCATTGTTGAAACGTTTCTTAGAAATATTACTTTGAAACATTTTCAGAATAACACAAAAATGCTCCAAAGAATTTTTTGATAGAACATTTGAACACAGATTTAAAACCCAATAGAAAAGCATCTCTAGAACATTGAGGAAATACATTTTTGCCATGTTTGACCAAAATATATTTTTAAATATTTTTAGTTATGTGAAACATTTCTGTGACGTAGTGAAAAGGTTTCCATACAACTTTTCTAAATACATTCTCATAATAATTTTCCTAAAACTATTTTATTCCCAGGAAACTATGATATCAATATGATATCAAATAATACCCATCAAAAAGATTTTTTGAATTAATTTAATTTATCTTTAGGGGTATATGTTGCTGCCACCCAGGGGCGGATTTAGACCGTTTTCAAATCTAACAAATCACAGGGTTTGAGACCTAGAAAAACGGTAAATTAATTGATTTTGAGGGGGGATTGGAACCCTGTCACCGTTTTGATGACAGGGTTCCAAAACACAACTGATAGCCTATCTTTCGTTGTTTGTCAATTAGGCTGTTTCGTTGATCTCAAGATAAACGCTGTCACTAAAAGGTGTGAGAGGGTGGGGGTGACACCAACAGCAGGTGTAATTAATAGTCCCGCCAAATCATAATGTACACTGCTCTACAAAGCCAAAAGGTAGTATCTGCTTACTTGTAGCGTAGGTAGATACTGCCTTTTGGGTTTTCACGGCAGTATATAGGCCTACAAGTGCAAACTGGTTGTCATTGGGGACCGACTATTGCATAACATTCTCACCACCCTTTGTAAATTAATTAAATACACCTAGCTTTGAAGGCGCTCTGGGCGGGGGCCCTAGGGTAGTGGTTAGCACCGCTGCCTTTCACGCCAGAGTCCGGGGTTCGGTTCCGGTCTCGGCGGTTTGAAAGAAACAAAAAATGTTTCTTCTCCATCCACGTGTGAAAGTCAGTATTGTGGGAAACCTCCGTGACCGAGAGGTAGCGTGCTCGGCCTCAGACCGTCAGGGCTTGAATTTCGAATCCTGTGTCTGGAGGACAGTGTCATCTCAATCATCATTTCATTTCATTTGAAGGCGCTCTACACATTGATATTGTAGTACGTTTGTTCTGTTTACCTTTAAGTCATTTTTTATACTTTATTATACTTTTTGTACTGGTATAGATCTGGTCATTTTCGCAAAGTTTTAATTTTCGCGAATTTCGCGAGGAGAACAAATTAGTGAATTTAAGAAGCTTTGAGTAAATTATTATTATAATAGCGCTACCTATAATCGAAAATGACTAACGTTACAGCTAGTTTTAACTACAGTTATATATTAGCCTAACTTACTACAGTAATGTGTTTGTGTAAGAATACCAGCTTGAGAGTCCATTGCCACTAACACTGGATGTTACCCCAACGCTAACTCAGCGTTGGCCTGGTATCTCCGGCGCTGAACCAGCATTAAACCAACGTGTCGTGAAAAGTTATTTCAGTAATTGGTATGACGTAAGGGTGAAGTGGGCTACGCCTATACTTGTGATAACTAAACGATGGATGAGGGGAGTTTAAGCTTTCACGGCTGAGTAAGTTACTCAGCCGTGAAAGCTAAAACACTAAGCGTCAGTTAAAGGTGACCTTTCAGAACTCAGTGACTATATGCTTATCTGTTAGGCCTAAATACTGAAGAAAAAAAAACGATTTCATATTGAAAATTGTAGACTTCACGAAAAGCCCCTAAATAAAAAATTAACGAATATTGAAAATCTGAAAATTACCATAATTATAGCCTATATATATATAATGGTTGGAGCCCTGTCAGATTTTTTTCTGGATCCGCCCCCGCCACCTGTGAAACATGCATAGATACATATATTTTTATTATTATTATACATGTGCCTACCCAGGTTTTCGAATTCAGATCGCAAAGGCTGCACTGGTTTACGCCGGGGGTTAACAGGAGAGCTTGAAAATATGATAATGTTAGGGGGCTACCATTTAATATCCAGGGGGGGGGGGCAGGGATATTGGGATGGACCAAAATATTTTTTTCAATATGATTCAGCTCATGGTTATTTTTTTCCAGCTGTACGGTTAACAAATTATTTATTTAAACCACTTTTGGAACGACTTTCAAAAATTGCCAATGTATTATTTATTAAGGCTTTATAATATGATATTAGCCTAATATTTTGCAATGTGAGAAACTGAATATCTCCAGAATCTTCAAAATTTCATCGGCTAGAAAATAGTTTAGTACGCCAAAACATGTAGGCTTGCCCGATATGCCATAAATTATTTATTTCAAATGGGATCGACATCAAATTATTTATTTCACCTTCTCCCTGCCTTTAATTATTTATTTCGAAAATTTCCCTGCCCCCCCCCCCCCCCCTGGATATTGAATGGTTGCCCCCTTACCACTCTAAAACGCTTAAGATATTTTAAATCGGTATAAGAGCCACCCGGTGAGAGAATAAAATATAATTATGGATATAAAGCGACACCTAGTGAACATTTTCTAGGATAATAATAATAATAATAATAATAATAATAATTGGTGTTTATTCAACTAAAAAGACATGGCAGTCAAAAGGCTGAAAAATTGTCATTTTAAGTTAAGTAAGTTAAAAGGCATTTTCCGGAAACACATGATCTGCAGGCACAATGACTAGGTAGGATAATTATATCAAACATTATTCAATAATTTAATAAAGAACATAATTGGGCTGGAGCTGAAACGACCAGACTTGGCAGGCATAGTGGATAATTTGTTCTTATTACGGAGGTTGTGGTGATGACACTGGCCCCTACGGGGTGGTAACCAGTTGCTAAAATCAGTGCTTTTGGCAAGTGTGTACACCGAAGAGAGCTTAATAGAACAGATATTAAAAAACCCTTTCATTTGATGTATATGGTGGCATTCTTTGTTGGACATAACTCTAAGTAATATAATAAATACTTTCGTTCACTGGGATTAGTTTGTGAAACATGCACCTATTGACAGTTAGCGGGCAAAGGGGGACATGCTGTATGGTCTTTGTATTGAAATGGCCTGGCCCCCTTTGCCTTGGCCCCCTTTGCCCAAGGGGTAGAGGTGGGAAACTATATCTAGTATCTCTCCCCAAAGTAATCTCTTGACTAAAGTTATGACTAGCAAACAAAGGCAATATAATGTAGGCCTACCACACAAAACAATGGATTTTCAGAAGAAATCACATAAATTAATCAAGAGATTCATGCAGATATATTTAAGGTTATATTCATAAGGGTGTCATAATGCATAAGATGTCTATTTATGTTTTTTGTATACATACACAAAATTATTCACAATTCATAACTATGACGTCATTAATATTTCATACAACACGTCATAATTAAAATATCGTTGATGGCCTTTTTCCGCCGGCCCCCTTTGCCCGTCTCTCCCCTGGTCTATTCTGCATATGACAGCTCAGTCTTACTCTGTCAGACTGTACATGCCTTTTTTTTAAATTATGATCAAGGTACACAAGATTTGTCGTGTTTGTTAACCCTCCAATGACCAGCGCCGCTTTGATATAACCATCACCTGATTATTGAAAATTATGGTTATTCTACTGACAAAAAATCGAAATGGTTTCTATTTTTATATCATTGAGTATTTAATTTTTATCTGTCGTCATTGAACATTTTTTGTTATTTAAGATGGCGTCCAGGACAATGTTTTGTAATATTCACATTCAAGTGGAGGTCATTGAATCCGTACGGAAGCGCATTTAGGACATGGATTTTTAGTTTTGTTCTGGCATATATCTGGTATATAGGCTACCGCGTACTGTTCGGTATATACTGACTAATAATTGGTATATATTGATTAAAATTCGATATATATCGAGATTAATATTATTAGGTAGGCCTATAGGCCAATTCCGATTACTATCCGGTATATACCAATAACTATTCAGTACATACAGATTATTATTCGATATACACGTAATATTATACCGAATTTTAATTCCCGTATATACCGATTATTATCCGGTAGGCCCTATACCGATTGAAATGTGGTGTATACATATTACTATCCGGTATATACCAACTAACGTATGCATCGATTATTATACGGTATATACTATATAATAATCGATTATTATTCGGTATATACCGAATACTAATCGAGAATCAGTTAATTTAGAGACAGTCGTGTGAAGTTGACTTGTTGGATAAGGGTACGTGGGTTTTCTGGAAGTGGTGTGGTAGGAATGAATGAATACTATAGTATATGAACCTCTATAGTCCTCTTATCTTTATCACAACCTTAAAAGCGCGACAATCACAAGTAATTGTAATTATCACACTTGATCTTAACAGAGCAAACAACATATTTTGATGAGATGAGCTAAGATCGTGAGTCCTGTTCGGAGGCCTAAGCATTTACTTTAGAAAGAGTGGCTGATTGTTTGTGGAGGTGGTGTGTTGAGGTAGACAGGGTTTTGCGGTCGGTGATGTGGTGAGGTAGAGAGTGTCTTGTGTAGGTGGTATATGTTTAGTTAGGAAGGATTTTCTGCACGTGGTGTGTTGAGGTAGGTAGGGTTTTGTAGAGGTGATTTGGTGAGGTATGGAGGGTTTTGTGGAGTTGATATGATTAGGTAGGGGGGGTTTTGTGGAGGTGATGTGGTTACGTGGTAGGTGGTGTGTTGGCATAGGGAGAGTTTTCTGGAGGTGATGAGGTAGGTAGGGTTTTGTGGAGGTAATCTGGTGAGGTAGGGATGGTTTGGGGAAGTGATGTGGTTAGGTAGGGAGGGTTTTGTGTAGGTGGTGTGTTGAGGTAGGGAGGGTTTTGTGGAGGTGATGTGGTTAGGTAGAGTGGGTTTTGTGGAGGTGGTGTGGTGAGGTAGGGGGGGGGGAGAGTTGTGGAGGTGAAGTGATTAGGTAGGGAGGGTTTTGGGTAGTTGGTGTGTTGATGTAGGGAGGGTTTTCTGAAGGTGACGTGGTTAAGTATGGTGGATGTTGTGGAGGTGATGTGGTGAGATAGGAAGGGTTGTACGGATAACACTGCACTTTACTACGACATACAGCATGTACAATGGCAGAGTAATGCAGCTATGAAGGACAAATATGAATCGGTATGTACCGAATAATAATCGGTATATACCGGTAGTAAGTGGTATATACTGATTTTTATTCGGTATATATACCGAATAATAATCGGTATATACGTAATACCGAATAGTAGTTGGTATATACAGCATACATGGTGGGGCCAAATTATACCTAATTATCTGCAAATTATTTGAAGATGTAACATGTATTATGAGACACTCTGAATGGAAGCCCTCTGAATGGGCAGAAGTTCAATTCATCTTTCTTCACAAAAATCACAAAAAAAACAAAGCAAATCCAACCTTGACAACTACAACTGCTTTGACTTTGAGATGACCTTGTTATGACCTTGAGATAACACCCCTGTCAATTAGTTCTACCCAACCCATGTCACCATGTGTAGTTGGGTTGGGATTCATCATATGTATTTGAAGTACTAGCCATTGGGCCAAACTTGACAATCGTTGAGTTATTTGGTCCATTTCTGCCATGGATATGAGAAATGGGCCATATAAGGATGATTTGATTGGGCATTACCCCTCCAGTCCTTAAATAATTATTGTAACCTCATGGGGTGTTTTGGTACATTTCCATGCTGGGGTCTAGGCGAGTTTCACCTACTTCAAGCCGTTTGACTTTCTTGTGACCTTGGGATGACCTTGTTATGACCTTGGAATAACACCCATGTCCAGCCCAACCCTAACCCATGCCACCATGTGTATTGGGCTGGGATTCATCAAATGTATTTGAAGTACTGGCCATTGGTCCAAACATGACAATCGTTGTGTTATTTGGTCCATTTTTGTCATATGAGAAAGGGATGACATACGCGTGATTATATGGGGTATTATCCTCCCAGCCCTTATATTACCCCCCAAGTACCCTCTTGGGTGTTGTGGTATAGTTCCATTCTCGGTTCTAGGTGAGTTTCAACCACCATAGACATCTCGAATAAACATAAATTGAGCAAAACTCTCCAAAAAGCTATTCTCACTCATTTTAAGCTGATAATTTATGACCCCAGTTTTATTGAGTTTGGTTGCCATGGTTAGCCAATAAACACAGATAAGTGACCAATAAAAGCAGACTTGAATGGTGCATAAATTATTATATTTACAAAGAAATGTCTACTGAGTATAGACAGAGTGCAAAATCAGTTGGGAAGGTTCCTCTTACATGTAAACAACCGCACTGCCACACTGGCTATACAGAGTGAACTTTGCTGGCATTTCATCCGACACAGAATTGAGGTCTAAAAACTTCGTTTTTGGGAGCACCACCAATTTCCACTAGCGACCAGACGGACAAAGCAAGCCTGCTGTATGGTCTTGGAAAGGTCATAGAACAGCAACTGGTAGGCATATCACTCGATACTACGTACAAATACGGATATATATATATTCCCACTTACACTCCTCAACCACACCGAAGTATATTGGCCAATGTCACCGGCTGATGAGGCAGCACTCTTGGGAGATCGAACGGCAGCCTCATCCAATCCTGTATTTCTATCCTCGGATAAACAGAGGGTAGCTGTATCTTAATAATAGCAAAATATCAGATGGAAAAATGGTCTGACTTCCACTACTCGACATGTAAGGTCTGCAATGTAAATATTGCTTGTCTAAAGACTCGTGTCCTGCTACATTGCCTCTTTCTGTTTCCCCTCTATCTCACGACAGAAAGAAACTCCGCTTCCATGCCATACAAGGCATATAGAATGGGCAATCCTTAAAATAAAATTACGGAAATGTTCGACGACCCTTCCCTCGCAAATACTATGCCAACATCTACCTAACCTGGATCAAAAGGGGGCTTCGTTCATCTACACACCAATTGCCTGAATATCTTCTATGCCGATAGTCTTAATTCATTGCCCATGGTCTGTTCTCACTGTAATGTTTTCACTGCCAGCCTCTTGTCGCACATCAATAATCATTCCGGCTAAGAATATCACCCAGATATACATACGTCTGATCTCAAGTCCTTAATTATCAATGCATCTCTTCTTATCCTACTCAGCCAGTCCTGCCAGAGACAGCATGCCAAATCGCAGCTCAAGTTGCTGGGTTCCTGCTGAAGGCTGGGTTTTTCCCGCGTGATCGAGTGAGCAACTGACTAGGCCATATATAGGGGCAAGTCCTCTTGGTTGGTCGTTTGATGGTCACTAACGGCTCGGTCACTTCCGGTCAAGTTGTGTTCCCTCTGAGGTGGGGCTTTTTCAGCAACCAGGTACAATATCTATCTACTAACATGCTCACAATCTGCTCTCAAATCGTCTGTCAGCTGTGTCACCACATTGGTCGGAGCCCGCTGAAGGTTGGGATTGATTCGCGCGGCCGTGTGAGCTCGAGCAGCTGTCTGGAGGTAAAAGCCTCTGAGATGGTCATTTAATTGATGGCCACTAATGGCTTTGTCTTCACGGTGAAGCACTGTTCTCTCCATAATGAGGCTTATCTGCATCACTATACCAGATCACAATTATGTGTCAATTAAATCACTAATTGGTCGGGAACCGCTGAATGCTAGGTATGAGGTGAAACCCTCTGACATGGGCGTTTGATGGCCACTAACGGCTCTGTCTCCCCCCCGGGTAGGCCCTACGTGAAGAGCTCTGTGTTCACTCCAAGATGGGGCTTATCTGCAACCAGGTAGGCCATGCATGTAGCTTCTTCAACCGTCACTATCAGATTACAACTAATGTGTCAACTGAGTCACGAATGACCAATTGGTGGGAATCCGCTGAAGGTTGGGACTGACTCGCATGGCCGAGTGAGCAGCTTTCCAAGGGAATCCTCTCAGAATACCCAGCAAACACGAGCCTCCGACCTAATAGTGAGCCAATGTTGGGCCACCGTCTACGACGCTTGCCCAACATTGGACCAACATTGGGTCGGTGTCTCGTGTTTGCTGGGTAGATCAGTGTGGCTCGTGTGTGGGTGAGAGGGCTGGTCTCTCATTTTGGTCATATGTCACTGTACCTCACCACCACATCATCAGTTTGTTTGCTTGTTTGGGTTAGCTAGCCCAGCAAAACATATAAGCTGCCTGGGCCTCTCGACAAACATCGATTGTTCAACGTCACCACGCGATCGAGAGCTGTTTTCTTAAGATCGGTGTGCTAAACCCTAACAAGCATCTCCTCATCTTCTCAGTAAGCCTACACCTAGCCTCAGTCTAAAAGACGTCTGGTCCCTAAGATATGGTGTGGTAGAATCACTTTGACCGGAATAAGAGACCAGCCCTCTCACGCATAGGTCAACACGAGCCACACTGACCGCTTGCTGCGATAACTGCCTCAATATTGATGCTACGCGAGTTCTGGTAGTTGAAATTAAAGCACATATTAATCTAGATGCTGCTAAACCACATCTGGAGGGAACACAGCTTCACTGGGAGAGACCGAGCGTTAGTGGCCACCAATTCACGGACATCACACGGACCAGACGTCTTTTGATTGAGGTTAGTCAGCTTATAGCACACCATGCTTCTGAAAACAACTCTGATTTAAACTCAACCAGCTTTTCAGCTTATTGATAGGCATCACTGTGTTAATACAGGAGCTTAACTCTCCGTAAAAAGAATAGCACACCCTCTATAAATAATATAATAATCATTTATATATAATCTAGTCGTGCTTCTTATTTCCCTGTTCTTATTTCAATTTGTTTTTAAATAATACTTTTCAATACTTCCCCCATTTTTCCTCATTATAATGACTGTGTTAATATAGAACCGATCAACTCTCCCTGAAAAGAAGATCACACCTTCTAAATATAAGTCTTAGTTATATAGCCTAAATTACTTTGTCTTTCTCCTCGTTTTCTTTCCTACTTCCAAAATATTTCAATTTCATTATAGGACCTACTTTCTAAAACTGTATTCCTTATTTTCCTTATTATATAATCACTGTAAGCTCTTTCTGGACTTTTTAAAAAAATTCCATTTTTCTAATATATGGGGCCTAATATTAGCCTATGGTGACTGCAGTAATACAATAGCTCAACTCTCCCTAAAAAGACGATCACACCCTCTAGATGTAATTCTCATGCCGTTATATGGGCTTGTTTTTCTCCTTGTTTCCCTAGCCCGTTTCCCATATTTTATTTTTTAACATTAGGCATGCCTAGGCCTACATCATACATTTCAATATTTTTTTCCACCTACACTGCTGCAATTTTCTTTATGATGTTTCTTGAGGATCTATCCAATCCATTCAATCGTTGCAATTGTTGTATATGTATCCTTTATCTTTGTAATGTTTCAATTCTGCTGCAATTTTCCTTTTTTCTTTGTGGTGTCTTCTTGAAGATCTTTAGTCATTTCTATGTTATTAATTGATGCATATATATATTTTATTCTTGCTTCAATTATATGGAAATACTCTGTTGGTAATCATAATTCCTATTTACTATGTCAAACTTCTGTGAGGAGCTTAAATATCCGATGGAAATTGACGTTAATCAATTAATGTTTATCGGAAGGCCCAGCAGCCTGGTTTCTGGGCTAGCTAACAACAAACAACAAACACATGGCAGGCAGTAAATTTCCGGTACCATGGCCGCAGTAGACGCAAATCATGACCTGACGATCGGAGATAATTTAGCTCCGGTAGCGAAAAATGACGACTCAAATGTATCACAAGCAGACAAAGATAAAGCGGAGACATGTAAAGAAAAAGCAAATGAGCATTTCAAAAGTTTGTTCTCCTGATTTTTTTAGATTGTTACTTTTCTCATGTGTCATGTCTGTCACTGACCTGAGCAGTGTGTCTCTCACTCACCGACTCGACTGACTCAGTCAGTGACAGTAGGCCTAAAATCTAGCATAGTCAGTGTCGTCGGCTCCCGATCTCTCCCACACTGATTTTATCATATTGTCTACTTGTTTTTTTCCACGTGTTTTAGTCAATATTTGAAATATTTTTCACTGACACTAAGTCTTAGGCCTAGTCTATATTGAATTTGTCCGCGTTTCACACTGAGCGATAATAAGTGCGATTATCACCCGCTGATCTGATCACTTCTCCTGCCGTCCTGCTCAAGGTATTTAAGTAGTCTAGGCCTAGATCTAGTCTAGCCTATGCCGTCTTATTAAAAAAGTGAAGATAATTTAACTTTTTGCGGGCTCTTGACCTGGAGGTGACAACAAAGGGAGGAGGAAAAGTGTGAGGTGTCAACATAACCTGAAGAGCTTAGAATGGCGGTGAAAGGTGAATGGAATCATGTAAATGAAAAAGTATCTGGAGACGAAGGATGGAGGAATGGTGAGGGCTCTTGACCTGGAGGTGACAACAAAGGGAGGAGGAAAAGTGTGAGGTGTCAACATAACCTGAAGAGCTCAGAATGGCGGTGAAAGGTGAATGGAATCATGTGAATGAAAAAGTATCTGGAGACGAGGGATGGAGGAATGGTGAGGGCTTTTGTCCTGGAGGTGACAACAAAGGGGGAAGGAAAAGTGTGAGGTGTCAACATAACCTGAAAAGCTCAGAATGGCAGTGAAAGGTGAATGGAATCATGTGAATGAAAAAGTATCTGGAGACGAGGGATGGAGGAGGAAAAGGAGTGCAGGGTACAAAATTAGCATGTAGCAGTCAGCCCATACTGGATTTTACATAGCCAGGGCCGATTATATAAATAACTAAATACAAGGGCGGGCTGTACAAAATTAATCCTGGGGGTATCTTCTGATAGTTGCCCATTGGACTCGGCAAATGAAATAGTCACATCCAGTAGCCTGCAGGCATTTTTCTGTTGTAAATTCCTGACATTACCAATTGTATTTGGTCCAAAATAAGCATAAACAGTCAAAGGGCCTGTTGTAAATTTATGAAGTAAGCCTAAATTTCAGACAATGGTGTAGAATGGGAATGTGGAGTGTTAATGGCAGCGTTCGAAATAAGGCCCTTCCGGTTGTCCAAGACAACCAAAATTTGTGGCGGACAATCAATAGTTACCATGAGGTTGTCCGCTCGGAAAACCAACTTTTGTGAAGGATATTTTCACATTACATTAATATTTAAAGGCATTTAAGTCAAGTAACTGTCAGGGTTGAAAATTTTGATTACAGTGGTGAGCTTCCACTTGTTGGTTATAACTAATGTTTTCAGAAAGTTGTGGCAACAAGCTGGGTCGTAGCTATATATTACTTGTGGACAATCTGAAATTTCAGCAGACAACTTAAAAATATGACCTGATTGTCCAATGGACAACCTAATTTTTAACCCTTATTTTGAACGCTGAATGGAATAATGTGAATGAAAGGTATTTGCAGAATACAGCTGGAGATGTGAGGATACGGAGTGTCCATGGAGTGTCAATGAAATAATAGGAATGGGAAAGAAACTGGGCCCTTCTGGAGTGGGGGAATCAGCGAAGTGAGGAAAATGAAGGTAGTGAAACTGAAGGTGGGGTGTCATCGGAATAATGCCACTTGATGAGAATGTATCATTGTCAATAGAATATTGTCAATGCAAAAGTATCAACATATAAGAGCAGGAGATCTAATAGTAGAGGGGGTAGGGTGGTGGAGGGTATTTTCGCGCAGGGGGTATTTTCGCGCACCTCGTCTGTTTTTTGCCCTGGTTCTTAAAGCGTTTTGTAAATTTCTCTCTTCTTTTGATTTTTTGTCGTTGACAGTTGTTGCAATGCAGCGAATCTAAAATTCGCAAACTTTTTTTTCATCCGCCATTAAAATAGTTCTGTTTTATTTCAAGTCCCAGAAAATGCTAACTTTTTAGCTTCTAAAACTCAATCAGTAGAATTATATTTTTTTATAATTTTTTTGCAGATGGTTGCATCAGGTTGAAATAAAAACAGACATGTGCCGGAAGGTATCCTAAATCCATTTGGAAACAAACGAAATGAGAAATATATGCAACATGGGTCTCCACGCTGTTACACAATGCAGTGCACGAAAATACCCATAACTGCGCGAAAACATAGGAGATTTAATTACTCCATGCTCCCTATTCCCAATTGACCCGGAAGTATATTTTTTTCAAACCGGAAGTGGCTCAGACATACCAATACCAAACATAGTACGACCCACAATATTCATACACATCCATTCTGTGCACGCTGTGGGCCGTATTCGGTTAGGTGCGCGAAAACTACCGCCACCACCCTAGATGTAATTAGAAAAGAAAGTGGGGAAAAAAATTTTGTGGATACTCGCTCCTCCTGTCCAGTTTCCCTGAAAGGGGTTGGGGAGGCACGGAAAGGTTTGTAGCCCTGCTCAGATCAGTGTAGGCAGCTCAAAAACAGTGCTGGTAAAAAATATGTCAAGCTAAACTATGATCTTACTTGGAAAAAAAATCACAAACAACGCCAAACTTTATCAGGGATTCACTGAAAATCAAAGAATTGTTTTTATCCCAATTTTCAGTAGGTTGAGCGCAAGGTACATTTTGACTGGGCACAAAACCATGAAAATGGTATCATCACCAATGCCATATTATGATTCTAACCTTGGAAATTAAGTTGACCTTGAACATCTTCCAAACATATTATGATGACTGTGAGGTGAACTGGCAATGCTGCAAAATATCTGGAATTCTTCTTGATTTTTGCAGAATTCCAATAGCAGACTGGCCCGAGTATACTTGACTGAGTACTACCACTCGTTTTGTTAATTTATTGCTATTTCTGTTGAAATTCTAGTTAATCGTTTAAAGGCTATGAACATAAAACAAGCATCGTAAACTAGTCAGTCACCATGGTCACACGTGTACAAAATTTAATGAATTAAGCCTAATTGTTCTTTGGCACTTGACACACCTCTGGTAAAAGTTTCATGCAATTCTGTTCATTACTTAAAGTAATCCTGCTGACGGAAGGACAGACAGACAAACTGACAGAACCCAAAACCAGGGTTCTGCCCACGGTGTGCGGCGCTGGGTGACCTCACCCAGCACTCTGACATGCCGCCCACCACAACAGTTGAAAAAAACATTGAAAACTGCATATTTTGAGTATAAAAACATGGCTGTACATAGTATAAAAAATGTTGATGCCAAAACCGCCCACCACTGCCCAATGTCTGGGCAGGAACCTGCAAAGCATAATATCCTTTGGCGTACTAATAGGTAATTATGCATCCCCGTAATATCGGAATGCTTATAGTGTTTAGCATTATTCTGTCTCCACCGCCACCGCGGGTGTATCAGGTATAGAGCTCTCACTAAAAAGTACACTGATGAATTTTGTTTATTTTTCACAGACATGAACATAAGTGTCCATTTTCCAAGATGACTGCCTAGAAAGCTTGTGGGCACGATATCTTATTAACCATTGGATGGATCGCAATTATATAGGCAGGTTCTCAGGGTATTTCTGATGATCTTTCAGATTAACTTTGAGGAATAATTCATTAAAAACAAGATGGCTGACGGAGGACATTCTGAGAAAATGGCAGCCCGAAAAGCTAGTGGGCGCGATATCTCATGAACTTCGGTTGGATCACATTCAAATTTGATTTGATGGTTCCCTGGGTATTTCTGATGATGCACGATTAACTTTTAGGCAGAATCTGTTAAAACAAGATGTCTGCCGGAGGACATTTTGAAAAAAAATAGCCAAATGATGGCCGCCCAAAAAGCTTGTGGGCAAGATAACTTATGAACCGTTGGTTGGATTGCATCCAAATTTGGTAGGGTTGTTCTCTGGGTATTTCTGATGATCTGATTAACTTTTGGGATAAATCCATTAAAAACAAAATGGCTGCCACAGGCATTAAAAATTCAGGGGGGCATTATTTTTTCATTATTTTCCTTATATATAATGGAGTGATCATGGACTGACCTGGAAATATCTACACTCCTCAAGCAGTGTCACCTGACCTTGTGTAGACACTGCTGGACACTGCTAACATTCGTCTCTGGCTTGGATAATAATGCAGTGTTAAAAAACCAGGTCAGTGGGAATTCCCCTTCTACCAAACCCATGGAGGTAGTTTCAGAATTTTTCAGATGCCGCCAGAGCTGGTCGCTGAGTGGGCCTGGCAAACTGCCAACACCTCAAGTTGGCAAGCTGCCATTATCCACAGGAGACCCTAACCTTTCCAGTCTTTAGGCTGACTAAGAGTCTAGGAAATAGGCCTATCTAACGGGGATGCTTTTTTAATGTTTTCGTGCAGAAAACAGTCACATCTCTAGTTAACATCTAATTTTAGCAGCCTGAGAAGGGCTGCTTACTCTATTCCACCAGGTCTGTAGCCTCAGCCGTTTTTCAAAAAAGCTACTAATCTATCAGCTACTGCTCCCTCATAAGTACTTCACATAGTCATCACATACCACTGGAGAAGGTTTAGGTGACATTTTGATGTCCATATCACCAAACCTTTAATTACTACGGCCACTAACAAAGAAATGCTCGTTAGCACGTTTCTGGGAAAAGTTGCCATCAGATTTTTTTTAAATTTTGCAAATATGTTCACTGGGTGGGCGCTATGGTGGAAATGAAATTAGCCACACTCTCTGGCCGTGACTAAAGGGACATAATTTCACGTCTCTGATCTCTGTTTTTAGCGAAAAAGGTTCAAATAAGTTTAGCCACAAGGGAAATCTTCTAGCATTTGGCGAAGTGGCGAGTGCTAACGCTCACCCAGGCTCAGCAATGTCAACAAATGACCTGAAATGGCCATTTAGCGGCCATTTTGAATTTGAATAATGATGATTTTAGCCTGATTGTGTCGCTTTAATATTATTTAGAGCTACTACTAGGACACACCATTTTTCCACATACCATATATTTATACTAATAAAAACCTATATTCCAATATACTCCCACACCCTCATCCCTGATTTGGAATCAAACTCGACGATCGTAAAGTGTGGTACTCTATTATTGTCCACCCCCTCTAGCTTCTGATACACTCATCAGTCACAGTTTCAGTTCAGTCAAAGTCTTCTTACTTGAAGGTGGATTTTCTTTTTAAATGCCTTATTTCGAAATATGCGGTAATTAGTGGGTCATAATCATTTAAAAATGGGGACATACATGTATGTGAAAACTATATGGCAATGTTATTTGAATTAATCTTCAAGCACAATTGCGAAAATATATTGTGTGCTTATTAGACTACAAATTCAATGAATGCCTGGCTACCACTACCGTATTTTCTGGTGTATTGCCCGCTCCGGTGTATAGCCCGCAGAGGGTTAAGTTACCCAACAATTGCTACTTAGACAATACATACCCCGCACCGGTGTATACACCGCGTGTTTCACGCCGCTGATCTGTGATCCACTCACAACACTACAGCTGTGACGAACATTTTGTGTCCTAGGGCTAGGCATATAGCAATGTAAAATCTGATGTTTTAAATACGTAGTACTTATGCCGACATTGTATATTATAATTATAATACATTATTAAAAGTTGAGGTCTATTAACGGCCGATTGTAGCTGGCGAGATAAAGATCTACGCGTAAGCCTATATTACAGAGCTCAGCATGTATGCGTGCCTCTCTGTGTCACACTGTACGTGAGCTCTGTAGGAGACCTCCCGCCGTTGTATACAATGCCATCCCTGGGAAACACAAGAACTTTGTCTCGTATACAAATAACCACACTAGACTATATAACACCAGATGTCGCTAAATGGCACGTAGACACTGAGCCGCTGTGCGGCATGGCATGGTGACGTCAGACCTGTCTTATCTGTCTAAAGAGATTCTGGCGCCTGAAAGTTTGAAATTCAGTCTATCATGGGAAATGTAATTGTTTGATATGAGATGAGGTTAAATTATTTGCAGGTTAACCGCGGTCGTTGGCAGTAAAATGTCACACGTTCATTGATGCAATGCTCTGATTACCAAGTGGCAACTCACTGTGAGTGTGGAGTGGCCTGTGTGTAGTGGCCTGTTAACCACGGCCCCTGGGAGTAAAATGTCAGACCTTCATTAATGCAATGCTCTGATTACTGAGTGGTGGCTATAACTGAGAGTGCAGGGGTATGACTGTGTGTAGTGGCCTTTTACCCGTGGGAGTAAAATGTCACACCTTCATTAATGCAATGCTCTGATTACTAAGTGGCTGCTATTTATTACTGAGAGTGCAGGGGTATGACTGTGTGTAGTGGCCTGTTAACCGCGGCCCGTGGGAAAAAAATGGCAGACCTTCATTAATGCAATGCTCTGACTACCGAGTGGCGGCTATAACTGTGAGAGAGCAGGGGTATGACTGTGTAGTGGCCTGTTAACCGCGGCCCGTGGGAGTAAAATGTCACACCTTGATTAATGCAATGCTCTGATTACTGAGTGGCGGCTAACTGAGAGTGGGGTAAGTTGTGTGTGGTTGTCATGCACCGCCAGTAGCTGCTATTTCCATGTGGCCGAGTGATGGCTCCTGTCCGTGAAGTACAGAAAGAAACAATGCGTTTAGAAGAAATTTAACCATGATTATAAAAAAATATCCTCTTGCAATTTCTGACTTCAACAATGTATAGCCCGCATTCGTTATACATGTATATACCCCGCACCAGGCCTTCCATGGAGCAAAAAGTAGCGGGTTATACACCAAAAAATATGGTAGTCGCTGCAAACAGCATCGCCAAATTTGTTCAATCTAGCTGGATACTGCTTATGTTATGGTTATGACGTTGTTGGTCTATGCAGTGTGCTTAGTGAATGTATGGCCTCAAATTTTTACTGGGACGATGTCCAGTAATTTCCTGCAATGACACACATTTTAGATACGCGTGCATGTGCTAATTAATCATTTAATGTTTACTTCCAACCTGTCTTGTTCTGTTTAGTCTGGATGCGCAAGCTTGTGTATTGCTATTTTTAAAACATTGTAGAAGATCGTCCCGTCTGGGAATATGCACCCTAACTAGTGTAGCCTCAGTGGTTACTGGTATTCTAAATAAGGCCATGGTCATTTATTAGAAAACTTACAGTATGTGATGTAAACATGTATGGTATTGGTATAAATAAGTGGTCACCGTTCATCTGTCGACAAAGAATTACGACCACATATGGGCCATGGCTATTAGCAGTGTTTCATTTAGAACTCAGAAGGGGAATGGTGCCACCTATTAATAGTATCATTGGGGCACCTAAGTCATGCTCAACAGACACCCTACTACACCCAGACGAAAAGGCGTCTGACAACATGGACGTCGCTTAGAAATTGTTTGACGTTTTAAGCTGAAATATTGTCCGACCTAGATCCGACCTGGTCGCCTCATGATTAAAATTCAGCATGAATGTGGTAGACTGGACCTAGTGGCGATGCATTGTGATTACAATAGAATGTAAATTAACTCTCGTCATTCTCGCTGGTCAATGATAAGCTGACTGCCGCCCCGTTGTACCATGTCATATCTTACAGGTGTTTGCTCGCTTGTTGCGGTGCCACTGATGTAGACTGTAAATGTATACCGGGTATGTAGTTCTACCAGCGATAACCGTGAAAACGAGCATATGACCCATATTCTTGGAACAATGGTCTCCTGTGACGACATCATGGACCATTTGCAGGGAAAATTTTGTTTGAAAATTATTGTTTAGCTATTTTTTTCTTCAAGCTCTGACTTCCAATTCATCCTCAGGCCTAAAAAAAATATTGTTTGTTTCCGATTTTTGACCGACCCTATCAAAAAATGTGCGACCCAAATTTATTTTATGGATTTCCAAAAAAAAAAAAATTTTTTTTTTTTTTTTTCAGGAAACCCATAAGTTAAAGGGAGGGTGTTAAGGTTAAGGTTGGGTGAGCATCAATAAATGGAACATATCCTATTAATTAAAACAGCTAATTTAATTTTTACTTAATTTTTTTTATTATTGGTAAAAAAAATGTTTTTGTTAGATTTTTCGAGCCGAAGTCCCTTTCGCCGGATCTGATGCGAGTTGCGAAGCGTAACGGCTCGGACACAGCAAATTTGTCTAAATCCCCATCACCGCCAATGCTGGACCAATGTGGTTACCCAGCAAACACAAAACATTTGTATAACATTTGTACAACTCTGGCCCAACGTCTCTGACATTGTTCCAGCATTGTACAAGTGTTATAGGTCTACAAATGTTTTGTGTTTGCTGGGTAGGCGATGTCATCATGGTAATTCCCTGGTTTATGTCGATACGTCACAGGAATTTTCCTTTTCTCATTAAAAAGTGTAGCATGTTGATGGTTAAACCATCTGCGTTCGACGTCTCAGAACAAAGTTATGGGAAGTTCGGTCGTATTTATTCATTGAATTATTTACAAAATAATTCACAAAATTATGGAATTTAACCCCAACGGCGCTCTTATTGACTTTTATCAGGCCAGAGTTTGAAATATTATAAATAAACATATTAATTTTGTTTTCAGCGCCGTTTGGCTAGTCTTACTAATTTTTCCAAGTTTTTGGTGACAACCCTGGGTCGCTCAGTATGTAGGCCTGATCACCTAATATGAATTATTTTTGTTCCCCGTGGGGCTGAGTTTTCATGAACAGTTTTACTCAAAAAATTATCATTTATATAATAATGTATCTGAATAATGCAATCTGGTAGCACAGGTGTGAGCCACAATTCTACGTGTATAAAAGTTAAGTAGCTGAAATTGAAAACAGTCGTGATTGCTATGCGTTCTGGTAGTAATAAGTGGTTATGGGGGTGTTGAAGTCATCATCGTGATCATTAGCCCTGGTAGCAGTAGGCCTAACGGTTAGAACTAGACGTTTGATCTAGATATATTCTGGGACATTTACCCTGGGTAGGCCGGGAGTGAAAACTGAATGTATGTATCCACTGACTATAAGATATGAAATCATTAAGTTGTCTGAAGTAAACACCACACAGAACATATGCGGGATTACCATGCTTCCAGTTAGCTCTGTCGAGTTTCACAGAACGATCCCACTTGCGTGCGATTTGGGAATCTTTTGGCCATGTATTAGTGCTGTAACATCTTCATTTGTATTGTTACACAAACCGGAGAGGCAACGTTTTGGCATGATAACAATTTAAACAAAGATGACATTAAAACTTTGTAGGACAATCCATGAACAAGACGCTGTACAACTGGGTAATGACTGCGGGATCACTATAGGATCAGTGCAAGTGGATTGCTGTAGGCATACGACTTCACCGTGTGACGTCACACGGCAGCTGCTGATAGTGGGAGCGTTTTTTATGACCCTCAATATGAGATCCATTTGGCCTACTTCAAATGCACTTTTTCGTGGCATATATTAAAAATTTAATGATGATTTATTTTGAGATGTACTTTGAATAGTATAATTAAGCCAAAATAATGGCCAAAACTATATTTTAAAACCTTAACACCCTCCCTTTAAGGGATGAGTTACTGGCTAAAGTCAAAGTAACTAAGAAAAGTTTACGAAAAGGAGAGGGGGGGGGGGTCAAAAAGCGTCCAAAAAACAAAAAATTGTTACGTAATGTACAAATATTAGACATGCATGGAAGTGAATTTGGCGGCAAATAAAATAAAAAATAATTCTTACCTACCGATTGGTTGAAGTGACAAAATAAAATAAAAAATAAAATAAATTTCCTACTTAACCACTGGTTAAAATCGGAAACAAACATATTTTTTTTGTACCATTATTCATGTATAAATATTTTGCTAATCAATTTCTAATTGGATTAGCAAATGGCTAAAATTGCATAAAATATCACTACGCGATACTGAACAAAATGTTCCCTGATTTGGTCCCTTTTTTCGGATTTATAAATCAGGCACCTCAAATGGTTACCAGTACTAACATAGAGGCATGGGAAGTCTAAAATTCTTTAATTCACATTTTTGCCAGACCAAACATAAAAATTTCACTATATCACAATAAATGTGCTTGTTTTGGTACAATTCCCCCATCTAACAGTAGCTGAACTCTCCTGGATTCAAATCTTCTAGATTGCACTGGTACATAATGCGTTAATTTTGTTCTATAAAACCTGTGTAATAGCCATACATGTACCATGACATCAATACTCTAACCTCATAGGCTAGAGACCTAGAACATTGACATACTGAGACAGGGCACTGAAATGACCACCAAAACACACTGACCGATTATCAGTTTATGAGTAATTTAAACATATTGATGTCAGAATGTTTTTGCAAGTGGATATCCAGTTAATTACTGTAATTTTCATTATGTTTTTCAGAAAAGCACTACAATGAATCTATTGAACTATACACTCAAGCTATTGAAGCGAACCCTTATGTGGCAGCATATTACGGGAATCGCAGCTTTGCATATATTAAAACAGAATGTTACGGCTATGCTCTGACTGATTCAAATCGTGCCTTGGAACTGGATAAATCATATGTTAAGGTATGGAATAAAGAAAATTAAATTCACCCTTGAATGTGATTAGATGTATGTAGCTCTGATAAAAGAATACAATAGTGGAAAGAAATTATAATTGTATTTAATGCTTTGTTCAATTAATGCCATCACTGACCATATATTTATTGACAAATTAGGAAATAATTAATATACACTGATAATACACAGCTGATAACTATTTGACGAATTTCATCACATTTGCTTTTTATCTTCAGGCTTACTACAGAAGAGCATCAGCCAACATGGCTTTGGGGAGATTCAAAAAAGCACTAGGTGATTTTGAAGCTGTAAGTCTTCTCTGGTATTATGCCTGATTAAATAATTGTTTCCATTTAAGCCATATATTATGTCAATCAGAAGCTGATAAATATTATTTATTAATAAGAATTATTATGTCTCCCACCTGTACCCCTGTACGGAAGACATGTTGTTTCACTGATTTCGGCTTGAACACTTTCCATTTCTGTAACCATATTTCCTGAGCTACTTGTCCGGTAGTGTTCAAATTTGGCACACCAGGGGTCTAGATGTGCATTTTGGGGTAGCTGTACTTGAAACTACTTTTGGTTCAATACTATAGCCTAATTAGATGTTTTGACATACAATTCCGGAAAATATCTCACAGGGTTTCCGCCAGGGGGGGGGGGAAGGACCTGTTGGCAAAAAAAATTAAAATATTTTCCGTATTTTACTGTCATTTCAGTTAAAATTGGCCATTTTAAGCACCAACATTTAAAAACTCTTTATTTTTTTCTCCTGGGGGAGGACCCCCAGGCCCCCCATCCCTTTTGAAACCCCCCTTCTCAAACATTCCTGTCAGACTCAGAAATACTTGTTTGATTTTCTTCAAATTTTGCACACACCACATGGACCCCAAGACTCCCGATTTTTTCTGATTTTCCACCTGTCTTCCGAATTGCCTTGTCAATGTTTTTTCTTTCATTCCAACACCACCTCTATTGGGTACAGATGTGCATTTTGGGGTCACTGTACTTTGACCTACTTTTGGTTCAGTACTATGTCCTAAGTAGATTTTTTGACCTAGGCCTACACATTGAATTAGTTTCCAGGGCATATCTTTGAAAACTATTACCGGTATGTGGATTATCACCGTGTAGTGCACATAGATTGTCTCAATGTTCCCTAGTTGTGCCTTTTCATGTTATTTTACTTTGCCCTCGATGTTGACCTAGCACTTTGACCTAATTTATGACAGAAGTATATATTAAATTAAAAGACTGCGGAATATCATGAGAATCACTCAAGATAGCTAGACCATTGCAGGAGGGAATTTTTTAGCCAGTAGGGCTAGTTGAGTTTAAATAGACGCCACTATCTCTCAATCAGATGAACTAGGTAGCTAGGCAAGTAGAAAAAATAATCCACTAGCCCCACTACGCCACCGCTGTATCGTGGAATTAAATGAAATAATACATTTATGTCACTTGTGTTCTTGCAGGAAAAATTTGTTTGGAAATTATTGAATAGCGATTTTTTTCTTCAACACCTGATTTCTACTTTATCCTTACCATACATGTATAAATAATTTGCTAATCAATTTTAAATATTATTAGCAAATGACCAAAATTGTATAGCTTTTTGTGATGCGATACTGAACAAAATATTCCCTGTCTTGTCACCAAATGGAACCCAATGAGATCAACACATGTACAGCATCATGTTGTGTTACACATACATACTATGGACTGAGGGATTAGTAGTAAAATGCTAGACATTTTCTAGATGATAGGGGATGTGACTATAAACGTGTAAAAGAGGTACTGTTCTGCTATTAAAATTATATGAAAGTATGACTGCGGAAGCGGGGGGATTAGTGAATGCAGAACCATACACAAACCCTTTCAATTATATTTAGCTGTTGAAATTGCAACTTTCTTAGCAATGACAATTTTTTCCATACAAAAATGTTGTGATATTATCAGTACAAAATGTTGTATTACATGTTTCACCTGTATGTGTGTATCTACCTAAATCTTAATTTTGTATGCTTTGGTAGGTGACAAAGGCTCGACCAAATGACAAAGATGCCCAGAAGAAATATAGCGAATGCAATAAGATTGTCAAACGAGTGGCATTTGAGAAGGCTATAGCAGTTGAGGATTCAAAGAAATGTGTGGCAGATCAAATCCACCTGGATACGATGTGTAAGTGCAGACTAAATTACTGTTCTGTTACTTGCCAAGTTTGAAAACTGCATGTATGATTTAAAATAGTACGCATATGCATAATATAACGCATACTGGACTAGAACGCGCGGGCACTGATCTGCAGGAAAAAAGGTGCGTGTTATTTCCAACCTTTTACGGTAATTTTAGTTGATTTCAAAACTTTTTATTAATTATGCTGAATGTGATTGGTCAATTATTTTCCCTGTAGTCTATCACCATAATATCTAATCTACTTAAATGTTTTGGCTGGAATTATTTTTAAAATATTTCAGTTATCAAAATTTTGGATAATAGCCCAGCCTTATCATGTATATGGTCGCGACACCACATATCAGTGTGTTGACATCTACTTGGTCACTTGTCCGTCTGTCTGACAGCCACTATTAAGGGCTCAAATGTAACTTCATTGTTCATTGAGTGTGCCATTGGATTCTGAAAACATCATAACTTCACATTTTGTACAGTTTCATGGGCGCATGTCAAGAATGACAGCAAAATGCTAAGATTACTTTAAAAGTTATCTTAAGAATCACAATTTGTTAAATGGGGCTCCTGAAGATGGGATTCTTAAGGCCTGTACATGTAATTAAGCAGCCCCAATATTACTGTGATGCTTACAAGGTATTCAAATTGATGGAGCAAAGATGCAAATTTGAAGACAACAAACAGGTGAAGATGTTTTTTGTCAGAGACTTGTCAAAGTTCCTGTTATAATTTGTTCATCATGTACTGCCTGGGATCTTTAAAAATTGAATTCTTTGACTGTGTAAAGCCTTCAAAACCTTGAATTTCAACAGATTTTTTTATTTATTGTATTGTCCAATCAGGTCATTATTATCAGTGATCATTATAATAAATCTTATTTTAAACCTGAAGGTATTGAAGATGACTACAGTGGTCCTCGACTCACAGATGGCAAAGTCACCTTGACATTTATGATCGAACTCATGCAGCTATATAAAGAACAAAAAAATCTCCACAAAAAATATGCGTACAAGGTAATATTGTTGTATTATTAACATCCCCGATACTAGCTGGATGCTCATACTGCCCCGCTGCAAAGACAATTAAGGCAGTATCTGCTCACCTGTAAAGTAAGCAGATACTGCCTTTTGGCTTTGCACAGCAGTATAGTGTTTGGGATTTCTCCTTTGCCATGCCTGCTGTGAGAATATCTGCAAATCAATTTAGCTGTCACTAAAAAGTTAACTAATGAATTTTGTTGTATCTTTTCAACATGATTTAATATGATGCATGGGCCTAGGAAATTGTTTCCATATTTTTTTGGTAGCAAGCCATAGAAAAGATTTTTTCAAGATTGCTGCCCAGAAAAGCTTGCAAATAGATATCTTATAAACTGTTGGTTGGATCACACTCAAATTTCATGTGGTGATTCTCCAGGTATTTCTCATGATCTGATTTTTGGAAGGATCCATTAAAAATTAAACCGCTGGCGGCAGCCATCTTGACAAAATTGACATGACAGGAGGTGAGGGTATTTAAATTGTATTTATAGAAAGTGACTCAGGGGCCGATAGCTCTTAAGTATGCTCTGATCAGCCATCAATATTATATTTCTATATTTGAAGGCCGAGATGATGTGAAAGAAATTTCATTTCTTAGTACTTTCATTTGTTTAGTGCTTTGAGTTCTTGTGAATGCATGACATATATCTTACATGTATTTGTGTGCATTTATCTGCCTAGCACCGAAATGGAAATATTTTTGTCATGCGTCAGTTTTTATTTTCAGTTCTTGTGAACAAGAACCACTTATTATTATCACTTGTGTTTTGTAGGTAGGCACCTACTTGCCTGGCTATTAGTTGAAAAATGATTTGGCTGTGTTCGTTGATTTACATCGCGACATTTCTTATTTTTTTGAGTGCTTGTGAATGCATTATCCTGAGAACCACTAATCCAAATCACTTGTGATATCTATATATGCACTTATGGCCTCGTAATGTCAGAGCCTGGAGATTTTAAAGAAAATGCTGATTATTTTGAATTTTTCCAGTTCTTGTAAATGTTGATCTCGAGAATCATTAGTTTGAATCACTTGACATGTATGTCTACATTGTAATTCTCAGCATAATGCTGCCTGAATCAAAATAAAGGATGGAGGGAATGTATACCTTTTCGTTGTATAGAGAAAGCACATTTCATACTTTCACAATGTTCAGTTCAGGACCATTTTAGCTTTCCACATTTATCAAGTTTCTCTGCACATGCAGAACCTTGATCAACTCTTTCAGTGTGGGGAGCGACTTTAGACGTCACATTATGACATCTAAAGTCTATCCCCGCACTGAAAGAGTAAACATTTATAATGGCCGTGTACCCATAACATAGGTATTCAAATGATAAAGAAAGCTAATTAAGACATTTATGATTATTTCAAATTGAAAATGACCCTTTGGTCCCCAAGACTTAGCATTGTAAGGGTTAATGGAGCTCCTGGATATTATTTCAAGGCCTTATGTTCTGTACTGTACTGTTACTGTATGGTTTTAATGCTAACAAGGATCCTGGAAAGTCAAATTTAAAAAAAAATTGATCTCATTTATTTTTCTAGATTCTCCTAGACATAAAAGCATACTTACGGAAACAGAGAACACTTGTCGATGTTGACATACCTAAGGTAAAAATGATTGATTCTTAATTGTAGAAATCTACACTACATGCAAAATATTCAAGTATTTTACCACAATTAAGCCATTTCAAGAGAGACCATACATGTAACTATGGTTTTTTCTTTTTACTTTCAGGATAAGAAATTCACCGTGTGTGGTGACATACATGGACAGTTCTATGACCTCATGAATATATTTGAACTGAATGGTTTTCCGTCTTCAGAAAATCCATATGTATCCTTTATTCAAATTATATGCTGTAAATAACTTCTTAATTGAAGACCCTGCTTCACAAACCTTTTTAGGCCTCAGTTTCGCTGAAAGCCTATTGTTGTCGTATAGGTGTCTGTCCGTCCATCGTGAACAGTTCATGCAGCATGCTTAATTCTTGAATTGTTAATGATAGTCTCACCGGGTTTATATGATGCCCTCTTTTAATATCTTAACTAGATTTTTATCACCTGTCCGACGAAATTGGGGCAGGGTATTGGCATGCCTCGTATGTCCGTCCATCATCCGCATTTCGTTTCTGGAGCAGATCTCAGAAACCCTGTGGATGGATTTCTTAAATTTGTGAACAGACACATCTCTTAGGGTGTGCAGATGTTACTAGGTCGACTGAGCTGGGTGTAGTCGCCCATAGCAGTGTAATGGTAAATATAGGTAATGTTAAGAAAACTGTGCCAGATAGCTACATGATTACTATAAAACGAAATTTGTGGTTTCAGTAATGGATATAACCACAATAATGTCAACTTGATCAAAAAAAAAATTGCCAACTTACGACCATCACTGACCTAAAAATCTGTAATATACATGGTAAACTGTGATAAATAGGTAGACCATTATTGTAAAACAGAATGTGAGACTTCAGGGAAGTATGCACCCTGTAAAATTTCTATCACGCGGGCAGGGCGAGGAATTATGGTGGCCGCCTGGCCTCTTGTTTTGCAATGGTACCAGTATCATCTGTTTTATAGATCTAAATATTTACAGTAGATGATGCCAAGGGGGATGCTTTGGTGTCACTTTTGCAAAATTGTGAACTACTTTTGTTTGGTTGTTGCTCAAATGTTTTAAAATTTACAAAGTTGCCAATTGTTATCATTCACAAATTTAAGATACAACCTTTAGTTTGTATGTGAACTTTTCTGAATGCAAGCATGCTTGATGACAAGTTGTTCACTTCTAATTTCAGTGCTGCATGGTGAAATACTAATCAATTAGAACAATTGTGAGCACTGTCCTTGGCCAGTGGATAGAGACCTGTGTAAAGTGCTGATTAATTTATCTACTCATCTATATCAATATTGATGCACAACTTAATTTCGATGTTTTTTTTATCTGTTTGTTGTTTTTGTTATACTCCTTAAGTTAAATCAAGCTTTTTAATGGAGACTTTGTCGACAGGGGATCTTTTTCTGTAGAATGTATTTTCACATTATTTGGCTTTAAGTTGCTTTATCCTGATAGTTTCTTCATGTCTAGAGGTAAGTTCACAACTTAAGTTCACAGCTTATTACATTGGTTCAAATCCACACGCCCTACAGTGCAGAGTGTCCGGACCATGCACTGCTACCTCAACTGACAATTCTTGCTGGCAGACTCGTTTTGAGTTTGCAGAACTCTCAATATGTCGCAGGGGGGAGAGGTGCAGACATATACATGTGTGGTGACTTATCTGCGGTTTGAGACACACATGTTCTCAGTGTGTGGTTGGGACACTGCAAAACATACTCAGTGTACCGGGAACCAAATCATTCAGTACATTTTAATATAATTTTTAAGCTCTCTTTATTAAATCCTTTGTCCCCAAAGCTTTATTTTGTAATCTATAGTCATCCACTTTACATTACAAAAGTGAACTCTGATGAAAATGATCAATAACATCCAGTTATTACTTCTCCTTTTCATTCCCCTTTAAGTAAATCAGGGATGCGAATTACCTTTCTGCCAAGCTAATTTTTCCCATGTTCTTATCATCTGCCAAGGTCTTTTTTGTGAATTCCAGCTTCTTTTTCTTAACCTGTTCACATCCCTGGTAAAAGAAATTGATAAAATTTGATTTAATATTGAGTGTTTTACATGTGCATACATCAATTGAAAGCTCAAAACCCTCTTTAAATTTTGTGAGAAGAAAAATTTTAGTACTGTAAATAATTTTGATCTTTTTCTTTTAAATATGAAGATATAAAGTGAACGCATTGTGGTACAGAATATTTTTTTTAACTATTGAACCATATTTTTCAGGTAACCATGAAAGTGTAACAATGAACCAGATGTATGGTTTTGATGGTGAAGTGAAGTCAAAGTATCCTTGCATTAACCACTTTATGCACCCTGATTAAAGTTTTATAATTTACACTGCATGTCGATATGACTGGTTGGTAATTAATATTCATCAGTTCTACATGCATATAACCAGAAATACATAATGTGTATTATGTATTTCTGATATAACTGATGACATGTAACAAGTACAGCGGAAGTTGCAATCAAAATTGTAGACATCCTCACACAATTTGTATTTTTTGAAGTTATTTTGTGCATTAAAACTACAATATTATATGAAAGAGGACACATTTTTCTGACCATCTATGATATCTAACTTTTTTGTGACCACCTATAATATTTGTAAGTCTCCACCCACTATGTTCAGGGATCGACACTAACTGCTCTGAGGTAGTGGCCATAAGGGCCGATAGCTTAACACGGGCCAGTGTTAGTGTCGATCCCTGATGTTGTACCGTGGTGGGCAGTCCACCCGCGGTCGGCTCAGCTGCTGCCACTTTTCATAACATAGCCATAAATAAAGGAGTGTTAAAATTGAATAAAGGGGCACACCTGTTATTATTCATTGGCCCACAGGGCCAGTATCTCATGTGATTTACTGGCCCTTACTGATTTCTACTGGCCTCGGGCCAACGGGCCAGTGTTAGTGTCGATCCCTGATGTTGTACCGTGGTGGGCAGTCCACCCGCGGTCGGCTCAGCTGCTGCCACTTGTATCTGCTCTCACTCAAAAACATCTGCTTGGATTATTTTTAAATATTCGCAGTATGCATATCGGCCCTGGGGAATTTGCCTTTGTTAGCTCCCGCCGTCACCGTAGGTGAGCGAAGGGAGCTATGGATTCTACCTCCGTTTTTTTTTGGCCTCTTCTTTTGCCTATAACTTTGTGAGAAAATAAGCTAGGATAACAATTTTTGGTATGTGGGTTACTTCCAGGTGGCTAATGGACGGGTTAAAATATTTTTAATCTGAATTCAATACGCAAGGTTGCAGAGGAGAAAATGATGATGTGACGGCGTTGGGCCGTT
Source organism: Flabesymbios commensalis (assembly GCA_964017125.1). Lineage (NCBI taxonomy): Eukaryota > Metazoa > Annelida > Polychaeta > Terebellida > Flabelligeridae > Flabesymbios > Flabesymbios commensalis. Next base: position 64,382,023 of record OZ024906.1, on the reverse strand, counting down.
GGGCCGTCCGTAAACAATTCGTTTCCGGAGCATATCTCTGAAAGTACTTGTCCGATTGTCTTCAAATTTTACACACAACACCCCTAGGGGGTCTAGTTGTGCCTTTTGGGGTATTTGAACTTTGACCTACTTCTGGTTCAGAACTATGACCTATTTAGACGTTTTGACGCGCACTTCGTTTCCGGAGCAGATCTCGAAAAGTACTGGGCCGATGACAGTCATATTGCACATACATGTTCTCTAAGGTCCCTAGTTGTGCCTTTTCAGGTTTTTGGACCTTGACCTTAAAGTTGACCCAGCACTTTGACCTAATTTATAACATCGGTAAATCCGACTGAAAGATTTTGCGGAATATCATGAAAACCGCTCAAGATAGCTACACCATTACTATAAAACAAATTGTGAGGTTTCAGGAGAGGATGCATCTTGAAAAATTTCAAGTCGATAAAATTAAAAATGGCCGCCTATCGGCCATTATTCACCTCGACAGGCCTGATATTGCGGAATATTATGAAAACCGCTCAAGATAGCTACACCATTAATATCAAATAAATTGTAAGGTTTCAGGAGAGGATGCATCCTGAAAAATTTGAAGTTGATTAAATTCAAAATGGCCGCCTATCAGCCATTATTCACCTCGACAGGCCTGATATTGTGGAATATCATGAAAACCGCTCAAGATATCTACACCATTACTATAAAACAAATTGTAAGGCTTCAGGAGAGGATGTATTTTGAAAAAAAATCATTTTGTCAAAGTTCAAAATGGCCGCCAATCAGCCATTATTCACTTTCACATGGCCGTTATTTGATAAACCGTGCTAGATGGCTAGACCATTACTATAAAACAAAATGTGTGATTTCAGGAGAGGATGCATCTTGAAAAAATTTGACTCGATAAAATTCAAAATGGCCGCTTATCGGCCATTATTCACTTTCACATGGCCGTTATTTGGTCAACCGTGCTAGATGGCTAGACCATTACTGTAAAACGAAATGTGAGATTTCAGATGAGGATGCATCTTGAAAAAAATTGACTTGATCAAATTTAAAATGGCCGCCTTTTCGGCCATTATTCATTTTCACATGGCTGATATTTGGTAAACCGTGCTAGATGGCTAGACCATTACCTGATTACTATAAAACAAAGTGTGAGTTTTAGGGGGAGGATGCACCCTGAAAATTTTCAACTTCTGAATTCAAAATGGCCGACAATCAGCATTATTTACCTCGATAGGTCTGATATCAAGTAAGCCGTGCTAGATAGCTAGACCATTACTATAAAACAAAATGTGACGTTTCGAGAGAGGATGCCTTTTATAAACTTTCGACTCAATCGAATTCAAAATGGCCGCCTATCGTCCACTATTTACTTTCACATTGCTGATATTTGGTAAACCGTGTTAGATAGCTGGACCATTACTATAATACAAAATGTGAGATTATAAGAGAGGATGCATCTTGAAAAAAATTGACTCGATCAAATTCAAAATGGCCGCCTATCGGCCATTATTCACTTTCACATAGCCGGTTTTTAGTAACTGTACTAGATGGCTAGACCATTACTATAAAACAAAATGTGGGATTTCAGGAGAGGATGCATCTTTAAAAATTTTGACTTGATCAAATTCAAAATGGCCTCCTATCGGCCATTATTCACTTTCACATGGGCGATATTTGGTAAACCGTGCTAGATGGCTAGACCATTACTATAGAATGAAATGTGAGATTTCAGCTGAGGATGCATCTTGGAAAATTTTGACTTGATCAAATTCAAAATGGCCGCCTTTAGGCCATTATTCACTTTCACATGGCCGATATTTGGTAAACCATGCTAGATAGCTAGACGACTACTATAGAATGAAATGTGAGATTTCAGCTGAGGATGCATCTTGAAAAATTCTGACTCGATCAAATTCAAAATGGCCCCCTATCGGCCTTTATTTACTTTCACATGCCCAATATTTTGCAAACTGTGTTAGATGTTAGTCCATTACTATAAAACAAATTTGAGGTTTCGGGGGAGGATGCACCCTAAGTTTTTAACTAATTTATATCGAATTCAAAAAGACCGTAAATCAGCTATTAGTTAACTCGATTGGCCTGATATCGGGTAAACCATGCCAGATAGGTAGACCATTACTGGGATACTGATTAGGATCATTAATTTCAATGGAGGTTTGCAATCTCTGACAGACTGTCTAGTTCTTATCTTACTCTTAGACTGGGCTTCTTAGACCTAGTTGTCTTGCGTCTTGATTTTTGACTAGGACTACATTAATAACCCTATACAAAATTGCTTAAATCAAATTCTAATTCGTCGCGGGAGCTCCTGGACTTATGTAGTCTTGTTTTATTTTTTTTTGCAATTTTTAGTTTCTTCAACAAAATCCAAGCTGGTTGCCAAAATCCAAATTGGCCACCAAAGTCCTTTCTTAGAGCCTGAACTGCTTCATGGATTTGTTTCATATTTGGTTTAACGATAAAAACCCCACCCTGGACGTGTGCTGATTTATTTTTGATGTGATTATGCATCCATCTGTCTGTCTGCGTTCCCTTGTCAGCGTGATTAACTCATATTTTTATTTTATTTTTGTGAAACTTGGCCAATATGTTCACCATACAAACCCAGCAGGCGAGTTTTTCCAAGCTATGACTTATATTGCATCCTTAGCTCTGATGTAGCAAAATTTCATAGCTACATGTACAGTCACCAATATGTATCTGCTCTTTTGCAGCTATACTTCTATTCACCACTCTTTAACTTGAATGGTTGCCATGTTATGGTGGCATCTTTCTTTCAACTATTTTTCCAATTATTATTATTTTTTTTAAATATAGGGTCAATTAAAAGCGTTTCTGAATACTTATACATAACTACATAAATGGCATAATGTTTGTATGTTGAATCATACATGCGTAGAGATTTTAACCCTTACACGCGGGGATAGACTTTAGACGTTAGAATCTGACGTGACGTCGTGAAGTCGATCATCGCAATGTAAGAGTAAAAATATTTATAATGGCCGTACACCCATAACATAGGTATTCAAATGAACCATAAAGAGCTAACTAGGACATTTATGATGATTTTAAATTGAAAAACACCCTTAGATCTCCATGGTTTATGCAAAAATTGTCAGCGATTAAAAGGTTAAACTTGAGTGTTCTGATGTCAGTTTTCTCTCCTAGGCTACATCAAAAAGCAGTATGTCAAATTGTTATGGTCTTTTACTCTGAACAGATACTCAGCACAAATGGGAGAACTTTTCACAGAAGTTTACAACTTACTTCCATTGGCACACTGTCTCAGTAATCGAATTTTGGTAAGATGAGTGTGATTTATGATGCCTGTCATGGTGTAAGATTTATTAAAGGCAAATGTTTATGTTCTATATTGGTTTAATTCTAATGTATTCCATAGAAATCAACCCAACAGGACTGTGATGATTGTTCTAATAATACATAATAGACTATTAATCATTCAATGTAATAACCCTTTCAGTACGGAGACATCAGATTCTGACATCTAAAGTCTATCCCTGCACTGAAAGTGTAAAATATTTATAACGGCTCTTGCGCCACAACCCAGGTATTCAAATGAAACGGAAAGAGCTAACAAGACATTTATGGTGATTTCAAATTGAAAAACCCCTTTGTTCTCTTTGCTTTGTATAAAAATATTTCAGCACTAGTTATGGTTATTCATTATGAGATATTTTGTGCACCACTGCCACTGTAATTTCGCCAGGTCACAGTACATCAGCTCCTTTTTATTTGATTTTTTGTTGTCTCAGTATGGCTGCAGGATTTCTCTTGAATATAAAATATCGGCACTGTGGCAACTTAGCGTACATTTTGCAAGATTTTTTTTTTGTAAGCTTTTCTTGTGAGACAAGCTCTGCCCTGCTGATATGACATGCCAGAATATGGCCGAATTATCCAAATATAGGAGGCATCAGGAACTCATTTGGGAGGGTGGTAATGGTATATGTAATGATCAGGCTAAACATTGTATATTCTATACCAGAATTTTTCACAATTGCTAAATGACATTCTCGTGCGGGTTTATAAGACTAACTGGAGAATCAACTTTCAGATGAATTTTTAATTGATGATGTGCTACAGATGCGTATTTGTGTAATACTCAATTTAGGAATGTTGAAAACCCAATTAAATTAAATGCATTGCCTAACAATTCTCTTGAAATTGAAATGTTGATTACTCAATTCACTCTAAAATATATCAATATGTGTAGTGTACTCAAATTAATAGAGCAATGACCACAGCATATCATCTAGCTATAGATGCCTTTCGCATTAGTAATATGGTCAACATCAAAAAGTCTTTACTCTGAATACTTGTGCAATGTTAACAAAGTGATAAAAAACTCAATTCAATTTAAATTGATGAGTAATGAAAATTGAAATACTTACGAGTACTTTATTATGTTTAAAAATAAGGGTAATACTTAATTAATATTGAATGCTTATCAAACAAGTTAGTACATCTCTTGCAGGTTATGCATGGGGGTCTTTTCAGTGAAGACAATGTTACTTTAGATGATATAAGAAAGTTAGATAGAAACAGGCAGCCACCCGAATCAGGTAAGACAGTTGCATGGATTACACAAATCGTGTTGTGCCACAATGTTATGCGTCTGTAAGATCATTGCAAAGGGGACAATCACAACTTGTTGCAAGCATTTTTTTGACACGTTTTATAATTAAATTTCTCGCTCAATTAGTCATTGTTAATACTTAAAATCTAGTTGCGTTCGAAGTCTAAATTAACCATGCGTCAAATATGTGACATAGTCCCAAATGCTGTAAGGATGCCCAGTCTGATGGGAACTTAGGTAAAGTGCAACACCCCACTCTATAAATGCAATGGAGAAGGGGACGTGACACAATGGCTACTGGCTAAAGAACCTGACTGCCTCGTGAGTCATGCATCCCTCGCGTCCAGGGTGTCGAACCCCGCTGTTCCCATGTGAGGTTTTCAGAGAAGCAGCATTGTTTCTACCTTCTTAATGTGACTAGGATATCACGTTAATGGCTGCCTCGTCGAGTTAATGTTGAGACCAGTGTATCGACGTTAATCTCGCACAGCGCTGTGCGTTCCTCAAACTAACCCAATGCCAAATTAATTTTGGCCTGCCATCTGTGATGTCGAATCAACACCAAACCGAAAGTGGGACAACATGCTGCGTTCACTGAGAACGCAGTTGATCATCCCTGTGCCAATGCTGGCCAAGCTTTCACACCGCGTTTTTTCATTCTCTCGTATTATCTAGAGACGGAGAGTTAGTTATGAGAGTACCCCTTTTTTGGCCTGGTCCAATTATAGTAAAATCGATTTTGCTTGAAACATACCTTTTTAGCCTGCCTTTTAATTTAAAAAGGTGGGCTATTGCAATTGAATTGCGTCGGCGTTAACATTTACTTGTGGGCGCGATAACTTGAAAAGTTTTTCATGTATACTTCCCAAATTTGTTATGCATGTTACTAATGACCAGTTCTGGGACAAGTTCGATAATGGCTGAAAAAAAATCAAAATGACCCATTTATTGCGATTTTATGTATCCTCTTCAAATTTGTTATGCATGTTACTAATAAGCAGTTCACGGACAAGTTCCATAATGGTTGAAAAAAAAAAAATGGCCGATTTATTGCGATTTTAAGTCAATAATTTGACCTTGTGGGCACGATAACTTCAAGTTTTTTATGTATCATCTTCAAATTTGTTATGCATGTTACTAATAAGCAGTTCACGGACAAGTTCTATAATGGTTGAAAAAAAAAAAAAATGGCCGATTTATTGTGATTTTAAGTCAATAATTTGACCTTGTGGGCACGATAACTTAAAAAGTTTTGCATGTATCCTTCCCAAATTTGTTATGCTTGTTACTAATGACCAGTTCTCGGACAAGTTCAATAATGGCTGAAAAAAAATTACCAATTTATTGAGATTTTTTGCATTTTACGTCATTAATATGACCTTGTAGGTGCAATAACTTCAAGTTCAATAATGGCAACGGGCTATTGTCAAGTGTGCTCTTGTTTACTATACTACACATTTACTACTCTGGGAAGTCCATATATTAATATGCTGCTTTTAATTTAATTGCAATATAACTCATATACTGTCTCGTTATTTAACATTAGATTTAAAAAGCTTAAATAATGTAGCATTTAAAAGGTACCAATGTCTGATCAATAAATAATGCCAGACTAACATTCATTACGATTCATGGTGGGTAGCCGCGACAATGAAACGCTGCCCACCTGCACATTTAAAACATCATGGCCAGCTGATCATTTTGAGTACAAAACCATGTCTTGCGGTATAAAAATTGACACTTTTTATGCCTTGTCCGGCCAACATTGCCCAATCTATAAATCTTAATAAAAAATGGCCGACTCCTATGAGCGGCGGCTTTACTGCTCAGTAATCTAGCCATCTGTATTTATCCTGAAGTGAATAATAAAACTTTAGCTGGCTATATTCAAGTTGAACCAAATGTAAATTGTGAAAAATGAAATTTGTTTAATTAAGATACTTGTAACCAATAAAGGATTGTTTCTGCATTTCCACATGACAAATTCAGCTAATCCCCACCTTACATTCAGTCTTAATGAGCCATAAATGAGCCATAAATATTCTATTAAAGGTGACTGTTCAAAGATTGCGATATCTCAAAAAATTAACATTGATGGGTGGTGCCTTTTTAAGACTTTGATTAAATCAAAAATGATTGATGTAACCTCTCCAGCTTTTATGATTATTTTATATGGCACTTTTTAAATTGAGATTTTTTTAATGTTTTTTTTTGCCGAAAACAGTTGCATCTAGTTAATACATACATTGTTTCTCTATAGCATTGAGGTATACTCATTGAGTACAATCCTTTGTGATATTAGTTATGATCATGATATAGTATATGATTTAAAAGACAATATAAGTTTAAACGGGTTCTTCTTTATTATCCATCTAGGTATAATGTGTGACCTACTATGGTCAGATCCACAACCACAATGTGGTCGCTCTCCTAGCAAGCGTGGAGTGGGTATTCACTTTGGCCCAGATGTCACTAAAAAGTTTCTACAAGCCAACCAGCTGGATTATGTTATCCGCAGTCATGAAGTTAAGGAGGAGGGTTACGAGGTGATGCATGATGGCAAATGTATCACTGTATTTTCTGCGCCAAACTACTGGTGAGCAAGCAAACAAAATAATCACTTTGAATTTATAAAGACATAATATTGGCATTTAGACAAAACTTATAACAGCTCTTTTTCCATATTTATATGCAATACTTTTTTTCTATGTTAAATTAAGTTATAACAAATGACTTTTACTACACATGCACATTATACACATTTCTCCTCATTGCATACCTTTAAAACTATCAGTGTTATATAATTTATATGATATTTTGTGTTCACAGAATGTGGACTGTAGTTGTTATTTTCAATCTCTTAACTGCGCCATAACAAAATTCAACAGATTTCAATAATATTCCTTTTGCAGTGATACAATGGGAAACAAAGGTGCTTTTATCACACTCAAAGGAGGTGACCTCCGACCAAAATTTACATCATACGAAGCAGTCGTAAGTAATTTTTAACAATTTTATAATATAATATAACTATGGCATATGATACCAATATGTGTTTGCATGGCAAACTAGTTGACTTAAATATTTTACTTGAGTTTTTTTCTATCAGGCATATAACTTCTTTTTAGACTATTATCTAATATCTATCAATTTATTATCTAAGCATATTTTTTTTTGTTTCAGCCTCATCCTAATGTCAAACCCATGGCCTACGCTAATTCAATACTCTCGATGCTTGCATAGCAACACGAGAGGCTTGAGAGAGAAGTTATAATCCATCCAAACAATACTTCGATGTTTAACGTCAATAAATGTTCATTTTATGTATCTCACTATTTCAAATATACTACGCTGTTGACACTATTGTTGTGTGAATTGACACCTTTGTTACAGTCATAAGAAAACGAAAAGAGAGCTTACAAATGTCCACAAACTATACAAGATGTCATAGACACAGTTAATACAAATTGGCCAGAGATAACAAGACAAAAAAGGCGAAAACACGTTGCAATGGAAATAATCTGCCCCCCCTCCGAATATTAAATTGTCGCTCTATAAAATTACTTCCTATGCCACAATGTATCTATCACCTGATACAAAAAATGTCATCACGAGGTCTTGATGATTTAACACCACTTTTTCCCGACGAAGCAATACTAGATGAAAGACATATCAAAATAGTGTGCGTTGAGATAAAAAGCTTGGGGTATTCCTATGTTACATGGACCTGATTATTTCATAGCAAATAGTTATTATATCTTGATTTTCCAAATCATTGTTCCCATCTCTTATGGTAATTTCACTAAATTTATACACAAACGTCGGCAAGCGTTGAATAGGAAGCTGATATAGGCGTAACACCGTCACTTCAATAAGTAAACATTCCTATAGTCTATGTAGGCCTATAGTCTGACACAACCACATTAGTTGTGATCACGCCCATGTAATGCTTCAAAGCCTTTAGATTTAAAATGCAGGTACCACTTAACTATCTTTCACATGACTAGTCTTTCCATAAACTGAAACATCAAAATGTTAGCAACAAAATTAAATGATCTATAAGGACCACTCTGGAGTGAGCCCTATTACATATAGGGATTATAATTGATGTAAAATCGCCCCCTTGGATATGAAAGGGTGTATCTGCCACTTTACAAAGTGGCAGATACACTCTTTCATGTCCAAAGGGACGAAATGTGATCCACCTGCTTGTTGTCACTGCACTCGCATCTTGCAAAGCCAAAAAATATACCAGGTAACAAACAATTTCAATTTTTGTTCAATTCTAAATTGTTGTGCAATTATAAAAAACAAAGGGTTTAAAATATTTATTTTGCTGACTTCACCGTTTAACCCGTTGAACATGAGATTATTATGCTACTGCGCTGTTTCTGAAACGAGATTATTTTATGACGTCATAGTTATCTCATGCAATCAAACCCGGAGATATCCGGGCCTCGTATCTGAATGGTCTCCCTGAATCACGGAGATCTCCGGGGCTCGTCATGAACGGGTTAAGTAAAGATATTCAAAAGTTTGAATAACGATGAAGAGGTAAAGTCACAAAAATAGTCCATTTGTTCTCTTTCACAATATTGCATTATCTTGTTTTGTGAAAAATGCACGTGATTTTGTGCAGATGGGTTACAAATATTTAGGTATATTATATGCCTGTCAAATAGTAAAGTTATGATATGGGTATGTGCTTGCATGCATGCTAAATGAGCCTATTTGAATTAAAGCGACACAAGCCAAAATCATCATTTTTATTTTGGCTCCTTGATATGTTCATAATATGTCAACATGTCCAGGGACTAGAATTGCGTAAGTTTTTTTTTAAATTTTGTGTTGTGCATTTACCAGTTAAAAGATAAATAAGGACGATATTTAATTTCAGACAGGCATGTCCAAAATCAGAAAGAGAGGAATAACTGATAAACAGGGTTTTCAGTACACTTGCTACGTTACCACAGCAACCCAAAATTTAAAAGACTTCCTCAATTCTAGTCTATGTACATTGTCACATTATGAATATAATAAAGAGCCAAAATAAAAGTGATGTTTTTTATGATTTTTGGCCCCAGAGTGGCTTTAAGAACATGTTGTTATAATTCATTTCAAGCCATTAAACATTTCCTACAAGCTAATCGTGTAAGCTAGGCCTATAGTCATGACAGTTCCATTCAGTTTGGTTAGTCCTACAATCTTCATTATGTAGTAGGCATATCCAGCGCAGAGGAATTATCCACACATGCGTAGACCTTTGTTCTTCAACTGACTGACGCAAACAATAGACTATTTCAACAGGAATGTAATCACTGTGTAGTATGTGTGAATTGCAACCGTACTGATACAGACCATGGGGGCAAATGTCATGTTTTTTGTTACATGGCTAGAATTTGGATATATTAAGCTACGTAAGAAAAATAAATTAGTTTTCATACAACGATGTAAATTGAAATAATTGTAAGAATAATATTGCCATCATAAACAGCGACAAACAGTAGTTTGCCAATATAGGCTTATAGTTAAAATATTTTTGGTAGCTGTTACAAGTGTTAGATTCCAGAAGAACATGGGTCCATCACTCGCTCATTGCAGTGTAAAAGTATGTTGGCTCTACAACAGATCAAATATTTGTTTTATCAAATAATACATATGCCTATATTATATATTACACACTCAAGCCCACAGTGACATATTTAAAATAATTTTGGTCAATTTGATATGTAATTGCACATCACGTGTCAAGATTGATTGGTATTGCAGTGTGTACTCTGTAAAGAAATCTCCAATAAACACTTGAATCGGAGTATGTTCTGTGTGTTTTTACATCGCTAAGTAAGTTACCATATGTAAAAAAATGAATAGGCGGTCCATAAATAATGAAAAAGGGCCGTCCATAAAATAGTTCTACACCTAAATTTATTGCAAGATTAATAATAACATGGATAGAGTTGTTTCATGACATGACATGAATGGACTGTCCTTAGAAAAATTGTAGCATCACTGTTAATCCTAGGAGGGCTAGTGGGCAAGTCACCCTTCCACAATAAATCCTAGGTAGAATACCCTGACGTCCAGGGACGGTGGATGACCAGATGATGTTGGGAAGTTATTTGGGCAGTGACACAAGACTGTCATAGGCACATCAACGTTTTATTATTTCATCCTAGCAGCTACAACTACACTTGTACTAGGCGAGATGTCCATCTGGGGATAGCAAACGCTATAGATAGATAGATTCATTCATCATGAATTCACATAAAAATAGGGTTTACATCAGTATGATAAATACATTATGCATTCAAAATATAAGTGTGACCACCATTCTGAAACACCAGGGATAAAAACACTGATAAGTATCCGGGTGCAGGTCACTTATTTCCACAGTGGTCTATATATGCTGTTCCAGAATGGCGGCGACAAGAGCAAGTTATTTTATACTTTCAATAAATACTAGTTATATCACAGATAAACTGTTGACTAGGAAAGTCATGGCATTTTTTACAAAAAACACAGGCAGAAACTGCCTCGACTAGATGAAATATGACATGATTATAAAAGTTTATAAATGGTGCATATGATGAAATATATTTTACTTGATAATATACACTCTATAACCCTTATTATTTACAATGGTTTGTGGAGTAATTTCCAGATTCTGCTTGTTATCAATAAATTTAAAAAAATATGTAAAAACGAGCTGAGTAAAATGGCTCTCATTTGCCGTTGGAGCGCACAAATCTAATCACAGACTCGGGAAGTTTTGATGTACACACTTGAGCACGCAAGCAACAGCGGCCCAATGTTGGGGAGTTAATGGCTGAAGAACACAGATTTGACCCAACACCCGCCAACCATCAGGCCCCTGCCCTTGGGTGTTGGAATTTACAGCTGTGTACGCATACCATAAACTAAGCTAGTGTGCATCCAACCCTTGACCATCTACGTTGAACCAGGCCCCTTCCCACCAGCCTTTGGGTGTTGGAATGTGCAACTGTGATCACATCCCATAAACTCAGCTAGTGTACACCCAACCCTCTACGTTCAACGCCGTGCTTATCCAACCAAAAACACATTACACACAGGGTGTAGTCCACTGTAAATGACCAGTAGTTTTACCAAACATCATTAGTTTAGGCGAAGCCGCCCAAACTATTCTTTTCCTTAAATTCTTTCAACTTATTATTAGTTTGGGCGAAGCCGCCCGAACTATTGTTTTCCTTAAATACTTTCAACTGTATTAGTTTTTTTTTAATCTCCCACCAGTCGAAAATTGAAGACCTATTTCGCCTAGAGTATTTGTCGTAAAGACTTCAAACTCGCACACAATAATCGTTGGGCACCCGAAAGAAGTGCTATATAATTAATAGCTGATCCGACCAACAGATTTTGAGGAATCAGGGGTAAAAGGTCCCATTTTCCCCAGTCAAAATACATAACGCCATTTTAAAATCGCTATATCTCCAAGAGTTTTTATCCGATCTTCCCAAAATATAATATGTCTACTCTCTAGGGTACCCTTCAAGAGTCTACAAGTTTACAGAGCTTTAGCTTTAAAAACACTGGAAGTCGATTTTTTCCCATAGCTAATACATTAGACCTTCAGGACCTCATATCTCCTAGAGTTTTCAACCGACCCTCTCCAAGTTTTATATACAAACTCTTTAGGGCACCATCAAGGACCACAAAAGTTTTTGGAGCTCTAGCAAGATCTGCTGTCAAATAACTGGAGGTTGATTTTTCCCCATAGGTAATACATTAGAAATTCATGACGTCATAAAGGCAGCGAATAAGCAACATAGCTTCAATCTGATTAGTGTTCCTGAAAGCGTGGAAAAATGTCGTAAATTAAATAAGCCATTCTTAAGCAAGCGTTGAATCTTTAATTGTTATTGAATTAAGGCTTAGTGTCGAATATCGTGATGACGTCATAACGATAAAACTATAGGAGCAATATTCAATTTTCTTTGTTTTTTGAGAAGCTTGCCTTTAAGTACCTTTTAAACGTCTATTACAAAAACCTTATATCTCTAACCGTTACTGAGTTATAGGAGCAGATGTGAACCTATTACGTAATGATGACGTCATAAAATAAAAAAACAGAAAAATCAGTATGATTTCTGAAAAGCCCTTGAAAAACTACTGTGATGAAGTATGCTTAGTTTTTTTCTACGCCCAACCGTTGTCGAGTTATTGTATTATTAGTTTGGGCGAAGCCGCCCAAACTATTGTTTTCCTTAAATACTTTCAACTGTAGTAGTTTTTTTTTAATCTTCTTCCACTAGTCGAAAATTGAAGACCTATTTCGCCTAGAGTATTTGTCGTAAAGACTTCAAACTCGCACACAATAATCGTTGGGCACCCAAAAGAAGTGCTATATAATTAATAGCTGATCCGACCCACAGATTTTGAGGAATCAGGGGTAAAAGGTCCCATTTTTCCCAGTCTAAATACATTACGCCATTTTAAAATCGATACATCTCTAAGAGTTTTTATCCGATCTTCCCAAAATTGTATATGCCTACTCTCTAGGGTACCCTTCAAGACTCTACAAATTTACAGAGCTTTAGCTTCAAAAACACCGGAAGTCGATTTTTCCCCATAGCTAATACATAAGACCTTCAGGACCTCATATCTCCTAGAGTTTTCAACCGATCCTCTCCAAGTTTTATATACAAACTCTTTAGGGCACCATCAAGGACCACAAAAGTTTTTGGAGCTCTAGCAAGATCAGCTGTCAAATAACCGGAAGTTGATTTTTCCACATATGTAATACATTAGAAATTCATGACGTCATAACGCAGCGAATAAGCAACATAGCTTCAATCTGATTAGTGTTCCTGAAAGCGTGGGAAAATGTCGTAAATAAGCCATTCTTAAGCAAGCGTTGAATCTTTAATTGTTATTGAATTAGGCGGCTAAGTGTCGAATATCGTGATGACGTCATAACGATAAACTATAAAAGCAATATTCAATTTTCTTTGTTTTTTTGAGAAGCTTGACTAAAAGTACCTGTTAAACGTTTATTACAAAAACCTTATATCTCTAACCGTTACTGAGTTATAGGAGCAGATGTGAACCTATTACGTAATGATGACGTAATAAAATAAAAAAACCGAAAAATCAATATGATTTCTGAAAAGCCCTTGGAAAACTACTGTGATGAAGTGTGCTTAGTTTTTTTCTACGCCCAACCGTTGTCGAGTTACATGAATCTGATAGGAAAGGTTACCAGGTCCATATGTGGTGGTTGTGCGCTGCCGTTGGTTCCCAGGCCGGAATCTGTTTTGGCCACAGTTTCTTAGCCTGAATTTGTTATTCATATTTTTTATTTCCGACTTAAGCATGGTTGGGGAGTTCGGTGGCCAGTTTCCAAGATGGCACCTTACTTTCCTTGTGCACACTATCCAGCCTGAACCAATTTGTGAGATGTTTGAAGTAAATAATAACCCATAGGCCTACTATGGCCGAGATCTGATTAGATATTGGAGTAAATACAAACAGGAAAAAAAACGATCATAAGATAGCCATAACAATTGTGGAATAGCCTTGACCAACTTTTCGAAACGTTTTGGGAGCATTTTTAGCCCGCATTTTAAATAAAAAAGGTGGGCTATTGCAATTTAAGTGTGTCGGCGTTAACGTTTACTTGTGGGCACGATAACTTTGAAAAGTTTTCCATGTATCCTTCCCATATTATGCATGTTACAAATGACCTGTCCTCGGACAAGTTCAATAATGGCGGAAAAAAATGTCAAAATGGCCGATTTATTGCAATTTTTCGCATTTTACGTCAACAATTTGACCTTGTGGGCATGATAACTTAAAAAAAAAATTCATGTATATCCTTCCCATATTTGTTATGCATCATACTAATGGCTAGTTCTCGGACCAGTTCAATAATAACTGAAAACAAATTCTAAATGGACGATTTATTGTGATTTTTTTTGCATTTTATGTCAATAATTTGGCCTTGTTTCAAATTCAATAATGGCGGCAGGCTATTGTCGAATGTGGTCTTGTTTAGAGGATGCGGCAAAAAAAATGTAACCTAAAAATATTATTTCTCCACAGAAATATTGTTTTAGTGTGGTTGTGCACCACTGTTAAAATTATAGTGTGGCCATTTTTCAGGATGCCCCCCCCCCCCACTTTGAAAGCACTCTATGTGCTTTATCGCTTTGTCAGATGAAAGGCCATACCATGGCAGGTTAGATTAGGAGCGAATCCATTAACCATCGACCGAAATAGAAAACAATGAGGGTGTCGGGCAATTTCTTCAGATGTATTCGTCCTCGCTCAACCCCTGAATGCGAACACCCAAACACAGCTTCAAACTGTCGGCCCCTCCCCCAAATTTCAAACTTACCGTGAATTGTGATGGTAATACATGTAGAACAAAAATCGTTTTTATTGCAATAAATATGCAACCAAAGATTTCTAATTAAAGTATATCATAGCATACATATTATACCATAAATACTGGGGTACTGGGATGATGACTAGTTTCGCCCCCATCCGGGGAGGGTCACAGGGATCTGTTCCGTCTGTCGCATGCTTTACAGCATGGTATGAAAGCACTAGTCTACAGCAATCATCCAAGGGAAGCTGCAGCCTCCACAAGTCTGGCCATAATCTTCTGGCGGATTGCAGTGGAGTGCCCTGGTTAATCCGTTCGACAATGTTGCTAATGCAGCTCCCGTATCAGTGCAGGCACTGTCAGCAGTGCACGCACTGATGTTGGCCGTGGTAGCCTTGAAACAACCGGCAATAGAGTGTTAGACATTATGTGTCTCACGTGGGATGAATGGAGTTGATAACTTTTTTTAGCAGAGCTGTGCGAAATGCCACGGAGTTTCAGCATTAAATTGCATAGCGAAAGCCAAATCTCTGGTCATCTGGGCATGTCTGGGGGTAAATCCCCTAGAGATGCCCAGAACCCCTTGTCAGGCGAGCGAAGGAAAAAGCTCTCAATAACCCACCATGCCCTACCACCCTCACATCATCATCTGTACATCATTCATCTCATCAATTGACCACAACGTTTTTACAATGTCACTTGAATGACCATTTGTACCGAAAAGTGACGTAAAGCACTAATTTAAAATTACTACTACTACTATAAATTTATATAGACACAAATAACGTTCTGAATTATTTTCTTAACTTAATATGAGCCCATTTTATCTCGAAATTATGTATTTATTTTTCGAAATGACACTGTATATGTTCCGTGCATTTTCGTTCATAAGTAGATCAGTATGAGGATTATATCGATACAAAACTACGAGAATAGAGATTATCTACACATGAAACTGTTTTTTAATATATTAATTGATATAATCAGCCGTTTTAGGCTCTAATTACATGATGTTTAATTAGTATAATCCAGTTTAATCAGTATAATCCAGTTGTACACACTATATCATCGTATGATGCGCAGTACAAATTACACTTCGCAGATGGCAAGGAAACAGTCCTGCCTCAACGTTGGGACATTATCTCAGTATAGGGAATACGGCGTTCGCTCAACGGTTTGTGCTCGATCACTGAAGTTAAGCAACGTCGCGCCCGGTTCATAATTGGATGGGTGACCGCCCGGGACTGCCAGGTGCTGTATACACTTGTGGGGCTCAGAGAACCACGTAAATCAGATGGCTCGTCTGACTGACTTTGAGTTGGACGTAAAAGAACCTCAATGGACGTAGGCGCAGTTTCCATCCGGCGAGACCCCAAAAAATCCACAACATGGAGTACCTGGCATATATAAGGCCATGAAAGATATCATGAATGATAACAGGCCTTGCTAAGTTACTCCCGTGGCGCGATAGCACAATAGTGCGTACTGCCACGTAATATACAGATTATGTCGCCGCTGTCACAACATTGAAACGGTGCTGGGCAAGTATCGCTTCGCATATACTGTCACATGCCTTCGAAACAGGCTCATTGCTGGCAGGTTAGAGTGTAACGGAAAAAGTCAGGGTGGTGTAGATGTGCCTTTTGGGGTTTATGAAATTTCAGCGACTTTTAAAATCGCCGACCATCGGCCATAATTAGCTTTAATATGCCTGATATCTGGCAAACCTTGCTAGATAGCTAGACCTTTACTATAAAATAAAATGTGCGGTTTCAGGAAGGAGTACGCCCTGAAGAATTTAAATTCGAGCAAATTCAAAATGGCTGACTATCGGCCATAATTAATTTTAATATGCCTGCAATCTGGCAACCCATGCGAGCTAGACCATTAAGTATAAAACAAAGTGTCTGTTTTTAAGTAGGGATATGCCCTAAAAAATTTCAACTCAATTACATTTAAAATGCCGACTATCGGCTATAATTAGCTGTAATATGTGTGATATCTGACAGACTGTGCCAGATAGCTATAGATAATCACTATACAACAAAAGGTGCAGTTTCAGGTAGGGACATGCCTTGAAAAAGTTCAACTCGATCAAATTCAAAATAGCCAACTTCTGGTCGTTATTGACTTTAATATGGGTAATATTAGGAAAACTGTGCCAGATAGCTAGATGATTACTATAAAACGAAATGTGGAGTTTCAGTGAGGGCTAGGCTACATTTACCCACAAAAATGTCAAGTCGATCAAAATAAAAAAAATACTGACTTGCAATCATCATTGTTAGGTGCGTGCACAGGGGGAGGATCATAGGGGTCAAAATAACTTCAATATCTGTAATATACCTGGCAAACTGCTGTGCTAGATATAGGTACACCATTAATGCAAAACAGAAGGATGTACCCTGTACAATTTATATCACGTAGGCGGGGCGGGGGATTATGGTGGACCGCTGGCCTCTTGTTTCCAATGGGCGCAAGGCAACGTGCTGCGCGCTCCTCACATATAATTGAAATATTTAAATTACTGCAGACTGTGTTTGAGCTTGAATAACAATGACTTTGTAGTACCTGTAGTACATCACTCAAGTATTTATTGAGCATACTGTACAAATGTATAGTGATCGATTTCAATTGCAGCGAATTGGGAATATTATGTTTCAAATTGAGCAATCCCCGACTATACCTGACTGGTGCACCTTGAGCCATAGAAATTGAAAACACAAACTATATATCAATTGCAGAGTTTAAACACTTTGACGACACATGTATGGTTTAAAGTTCAAACACTTTCATTCATTTCTACAAGACCGATCGAGTTTCAACAAGACTAATGGAGTTTCAACCGTGCTTGAATACACTTCATCCTTCAAGCAAAGTTAGTCCCATAAAATAAAGAACTTGCTATTTTTTTAATTTAGAAATGCAATAAGCGAAAAACATATTTTTTTAGAAAAACTCTTAGCAAACACGACACGTTGGCCCTATGTTGTTGTAATGTTGGCCCAGCGTCGAAGACGGTGTGATTGCAAAGGAATTGTTTTAATTTAGAAATTCAATAAACGAAAAAGATATATTTATCAGAAAAAGTCATTAACATTGCAGTGCAGTGTCAAAATAACTATTGTGTAAAAGTATGGCGAACAATCTAAATTGTATAACTGATGAAAGACAAATCTAGAATATTTCGTTTTGTGATATTTATCGCTATGGATATTTTCATGGAGTCTTAAAGTCCAGATCTTTATTTTCTTAGGTGTAATATTAGTGTATTGGTATTCATATTCCATATTGTTTGTAAGATAATTCGACTGCTTTAAAAATAGCATCCACCATTTCATCTCGATTGTCTCTTGTTATCTGAAAGATAAAGAAATAGCATGTTGTGAGATATTTTTCTGATCTAATAGTCAACAAGAATGGTTATTAGCAATATCTCATCACATGATCGATTCTATTAATTAACTCATAGCAGTCTGGCTGTGGCGACATTAAAGATAGAGTCACGTTCTAAACTCGCATGCGTGTAAGCCTTCAGCATACAGTACAGTGTGGTTGATACAGTAACCTGATTACAAGACTGGATACTACGCCAACGAGACACTCACTCAATGCTGTTTTAATGTTAGGCTAACGTCTGCGACGCTGGCCCAACATTGAACCAACATTGGGGAAATGTAAAATGTTTAAGAGAAAGTTCTCCTGCCCAGCAAACACAAAACATTTGTATAACATTTAAACAACGTCGGCCCGAAGTCTTCGACGCTGGTCCAACATTGTATAAAGTCATACAAATGTTTTGTGTTTACTGGGTGTCGGTAGAAGCGTGGGGTCAACCTGTTTCGAGATACCCGCAGTAATACAGTCAGTTTGTTTGCAGGCCAGCGACCTGCTAAGATCCAGGACTAAGGGCTTTGAGATTCGATGGAATTATTAACTTAAAGATGTCGCTCAAGTATATATATGAACGTGCTGTGATTTGAGAACTTGCTCTTATTGAGGCTTTGGGTATGAAACACATATTTAGTATTATTATGGAATAGGGCCTTGGCCTGCCCACGGGCACTACTGCATTCTGGAGGACCCTTGTCCCGCGAATTTTGACAGTTGACCATACCTTTAAACGTCTGTATGGTCTGGCGGGTTTTTGGCTTTTATGGAAGTCCCAGCTGGGGTCGGATCTAAACTGCAGCGCCATAAATGTGAGGTCTTAGACTGATATATGAGTTAATTATTAGGCCTAATAAGATGTTAGAAATTTAGGTCAGGAATGACATTGTCACCTAATTACCAGGGGATGCAGTTCAATTTAAGCGTAGGGCAGCTAGAATTATATATTGTGTTTATTGCACATACCTTGTGACCTATATGGCCCTATGGTAGCTCAACGCGGGGGGCACGTCTCCGACGCTGTCCCAACAATAAGCCTCCATAGGTTCAATGTCGCATTCTAAGAGGATAGTTGGGAAACCGTGACAAAGTTTATCACCAGTGGTTATGCAGCTTGCAAGTACCACTACTTGTTTTTATCCACCCTGGTTAATGACTCGTTGCTGTTGGTTGCATACAATAGCAAAATGGCTTTAGGAGGCATTCGAAATATACGTCTTAGGTTCGCAGACGAATTTTTCGTAAGGTGTCGTTTTTACACATAAAATGACGGTCACTGTGGCTGGGTCTGCCGCGAAGCGAGTTAGCCAGCCGGGTACGATACACTAGTATCTATTGAGTAATGAAACCAAATGTCAAGCTGTAGGCCTACACTGATTTGAAGGTCATTCATGACCCAACGTTAACGGTAGTTGAGCTTTATTTATCACCTACCAGCCTTATAATTAGGAAACTGCATGTCGCTTTTAAACGTAACACCACAATAGCTTCTGAAATACTGTTCAACATTAAACAAGTTAAACTGGAATTTAGACAATTGGTTGGGTTAATCAAACATATAAGTTTTTATCTTAATTCTACCATTGTTAGCTATATCCATATATATGTAAATGCAAATTTGCAAGTTTGACCTCAGACCTCATCACATATTATAGCCTATACAAGTAAATCTTAGCTGTTTCTTTAATTTGTTTATGAGCCACTTTCCTCACCGTAAATAATTGAACGTCTCTTCTGTTCCTTAATTCTTCAACAAACGCCATAGGTCGACCTTTGGCTATCGGAATTGTGGCAACCACTGTCAGATTTTCAGTTGAAAACAAAGTTTTCACAGCTCGAACAAAGGCGTTGCTAAACATCTCCATCTTTCCAATCTCATCAATTATAAATACGGCTGGAGCATTATCCTTCTGTAACATGACAAATGTAGGCTATAAATAAGTATATTATGTATACAATTATGTTCCATACCAGTGCTATAAATAAATTAAATTTACATAACTGACTGGGGGGATTTCACCAACAAATAGCCGTGGGCGGTCTGTGTAACAATTAACATGTGAATGTAATCCTACATTCACAATAATTGTATACAAATGAAATAAAAAAATTATTGCTTTAAAGCGATTTGCTTAAGAAATTTTGTATGGTTACGGACATTTCAGTTAACATATTTATGTAATGTTATGTACGTTACATAAAATGTTTCTTTTTTCTCTGACGCGAAATATAATATTATTACAGCAGTAATACATTCATTATAAATGATGTTAAAAAAGGAAATAAATAGATTGTGGTGTGAAAATATGTAGGCTACAAATACTAACTTGCTAGGGTAATGTTATTTTGTACCTACGCTATTTAATTAATATTACCACAAATAAATAGCATTGTTCTGAAAAAGAAACCGCTCTAAAATGTTGCTCTCATAATAGTGTCTTGCTAACGGGTTCATGCTGAGTTGTCATAGCTTAAAATACAAGCAATTAGCGGTAACGCTTTAATCTGATAAGATAACGCCGTAACACCCTTGCCGCGCAAGTGCAATGAATAAATTACAGTGGGAAGAAATTACCTAAATTTTTAAATAAGTAAATTATTCATCGTATTTTGCATTAGTTATACACTCGTACTTTTTATCATTTTTACATTTTTGTACTACTGAAAATTGTTTTTTTGACCGTTATTTTTTATTCTTGTTACTTTTTGTTCACTCACCGAGCCCCTAGCTAATAAACAGTTTTGCCAGTTTTCACCCATAAACCCTCCCTCCTCCCTATGTTATAAAATATTGAAACATTTCCAATGTCAATTAATACGTAAAATATCTCTAAATCTTACGTGCTATCATGGAATATTTGTTGACGTGTTTTAATCCACCTGATCAGTGAAACTATTGTAATACAAAATAGAGAAAACATAATTACATAATTACACCATTTTGTGTAACGTTGTGAAATGTTGAGGTCTGTAATCATGGTAATGTAATAATAATATTCACAATTGTTGCAAGTTCTATCAGTGTCACTTCCGCAGATTGTACCCTCCACATGAGCACATTTCTGGGAAACTCTTGTAAAACTACGGGTGGTGACATAGTTTACATTGTCCGAGCAAAGGAGCATTCTTGACAATAGTATATATATGCCTTTGTTGCGGCTGTAGTGTTTTGCCTGATTTGGTGACTTCAACATCATGGTCGTTATCAAATTATCTACCTGCCTGTCCTTATATGTAGCTGCAGGGTATGACGGCTTAGACAAGTGATCTTACTTTCAGACAAACAGTTGGTGCAGACTAAAGAGAATGTGGCGGTGAAATACATCATCGGTGGAAGACACAACTAAATCTCCCTTGGTTTTGGTGAAAAGGTGAATACGCAGTCTATCAAATATGCGCTGAAGTCCTCACGATTGTACTAGTACAAGACCAATCGCCTGGATGCATCAATGACATCGTCTGTAGCTTTTCTCCAGGCTGTCCATATTCAACAAGGGGTATCAGGTGCTTTTTGAAGATGTCTGTGATAGCCTTGGAAATACGTTTTTTCTGTACGAAAACGGGCGGTGATAAATTGCAGTATATGTTGAACATTTTGATCTTTCAGGGTACTTAAGTGGATAGGCGATTTGTCTGCTGTTTCCTAAAGTTCTACATATATGCTGCAAAGTCAAACAATCTAAAGTATTTATTTGAAAGTAATTGTTGCTCCTCGTGTCTGGTAATGACTATGTGTGACTGCCTGAACCTCCGTTCAACCTAATTATCATCATGCCATGCAATTCACTCCTAGGGCAGTGTCGCTCGCTCACTCACAGACACTGTTCAGATTGTTAGCTTCCCGCCAATAATTGCCACTGTCGGCCGTTTGGCGCCTCGAGTTCAACCGCCAGTCAACTCTCTCAGCATCTGACAATTTTAACCATTTCCTGGTCAATGGTTGGTCAATTCCTACAATCTCCGCCTGATGATTATTAATTGAAAACTCAAGCAAAGATACCAGTCCCTAACCCCCCCCCCCCCCCCCTGCATCAGTGAAGCCATGCAAGAGAATGGAGCAAACGTCCACCAACCCCAAGAAGGAGACTCCTGCTCATGTTGCTGATCGTGGAGGCATCATTCAGAGAGGCAAAAGTCGGAATGATAGAGGCAGAGCCAAGCAACGGCCCAGAATTGATCCTGCTGTTATCATCGCTGATAGGCTTAATGTAGCACGTTCTCCATCACCACCTCTTCGAGGATCCCCTACTCACTCAAACTCTGGGTCAGTAGGTAGTAGATAGTGGGTCAGTGGATTAGCTGATCATGCACTGGCCAAACTGTTGTCACCTACCTGATTCATATTCTCCGTTGACCTCATCTTCTTTTTCTCCTGAATACATGGACTTGGTGAATTGCCAGTTCCAAAGATTTTGCCTTTGCTGGATAACAGTGATTTCGTATTGTAGTCGCAGCCCCTCGGGATCCTCCATCTTTTCTGATGTTTTTTTTTCTAGATGCTATTAGTATGATTGACCCAGTCTCATCACCATGAGAATCAGAGTAGAAGTGATCGGGAGGTGGTGGTGGTATCCTTTTATATTTCCCATGGCGTACATGCCAGATATACACACTATTGAAACGCTATATGATCACGCGGGGCACTCAATAGACTCGCAAATGAACATGCGTTAGAAGAACACCAGGTATTCATTATGCATACAGCCAGATTATGCTTGGTAGACGTTAAACGTATGTATGTCTCAGGCGATGAGGTGACATTGTTATAGCGGATCCTACTTGTTTCTGGTGGTCTTTACTTCTGATGTGTACATTGATGCGTTCTCATGAGTTCAATATCTCGAACATGTACAACTTCTTGTGGTGCTCACAAACCAGTAACGAGTGTTGATGCAGGACCAATGGCAACACTCTAGCATTGTACACGAGAGCCTCACATCTAGAAAATACGTTAAAAAAATGATGTCATTGAGCGCCCATATAACGTGTTCCTAACGCATGTCCAGGGGATATATATCATATATGGGCATGTTTAATGACCCCCTGACTTATTTGCCCAACACGATAGCGAGCGACATGTATTCATTAGCTCCATCGCCCTGATAACGTTAGTTAAAACGTTGTAGGCTGTATATTCGCTTATTTATGCACCTGATGTATTTATCATGTTTATAACACACTGTATATTCGTCATCTACTCGCTAGCTCTTTTCACATCCGGACAAAATTCATGGACGCACAACGACGCACTACTCTCATTTTTGTCACTCAAGGAGTGGGCTGTGCGCCGTGAATGCGCAACTGGGGTATTAAGCAGGGTGCTTACTACCTATCGTGTTATATGGCGGATCTTCTGAGATTTAAAATGCACCATAATCTGTACACAGAGCACTGTGCAGCCTGCTCCAACCAGACACAGATGGCACGCGTGTATCCAAATGCAGACAGCTCTCTCAGGAAACACGAGGACTTGACCCAATGTTGTTTCAATGTTGGCCCAGCGCCGTTGGCGGTGGGCCAATATTGAAACAGCATTGGGTCAAATACTCGTGTTCGCTGGGCTCCACACAGGTGTCTGTCTACACCCACCCCTCCCCTCCATAATATTTTTGCCAGCTGATCAGGGTACTTTTAGCAAGACAGCCGGCCAATCACAAGCTTACTATACAATACTTGAAATTGAGAGTGACGTCATCCATCTGCACATTTTAACATGCGAAGTAGCAGTGTCTAGGGCGGGCAGTGTACATAATCTGATAATGGGGACTCTTAAACTTTCAAATGAGATATTTTATCATTGTATAATAGGTTAAAAACGCCATTTTTACAATTTATCATATCATACTCACCTCTAATACCATAGCCGGTAATGCCGTCCCTTCAAATGAAGTCAAGTCAACACTATACTGCCCTACACGATATTCTCTTTTTCCAGGATTGCTATCCATCTGGCTGTTGAAATATGAATAGCACAATACAGTAATGCATGCGTCGTCGAGATAAAGTTGCACCAAAAACTAATATAATCAATGTAGGGATAGACCACCAGCTAATATTTTATGCTAAAGAGAAAAAATCCGTCGAACGATTCGGATGTATAATATTTATGTTTCGTTGATCCACTGATTTTTTCTGGACGGTTCAGCTAGGAGGTTAAAACGTATTTTGGTTACAATAACTCCCCAGATATCTAAGTAACCTGGTAACGTTACATCTGTAAAAACAACCCTCACAGATTCTTATGCTCAATGGATAATCCAGCCCGCGGCGGCGGCTGAAAATATTATAAATGCAAAACATCATTAAAAAACGTTTTAATATTTACATATAATGTTAAAAAAATGCACTTTGAAAAATGCTATAAAGAACGTTTAAAAATTGATGTTTTGCATAGTCGTTCTAGTTGATGTTTTATAACATTCTGTTGATCATTGTTGATGCGACGTTTTAATGTTGTAAACAAAATTCATGTGACTTTCTCAAAATGTTTTGTGTTGCTGGGTAGTCATTCTGATATTTAGATAATGTGCTATGAGCCTGACCAGAGCGCAGGAGCCGTAGCCCCAGTGTTGGTGTGATGTCGTGCTAAATAGCGTCGTATACAATATGCATAAACGTTTATACCATCTCTGGTTGGGAATGGGTGTCTCTTCATTGCTGGTCAGCTCACAAACGTGACTCCGGTGATGTCAGTATGGTAATTGATGTATTTGTTTTGATGTTTGATGTATTTTGTTTTGGAACACTTGTGATTGGTCAATTTTGTGTTCTGACAATTATTCCTTGAAGCCTGTGACTGTATTATGTCATTCTTCTTCGTAACATTACAATAAGTCACTCGTCAACAAATTTTTTTTGTGCTGCTGTACCGTTTCATCTTGCAGGTCATAATATTCAAAATCGTTAAATACCGTATCCCCGTGCATAAAGTGCATGAAAATCGCATGTTTTGGGGGTGTTTTGAAATAATTTTAAGTTGGAATATAAGTGCATGCACTCATGATAATGTATTCATGAAGTTATATTGTTGGTGCAAAATAATATGAAAGAATATAATACTCCCTGTTCTAATATAAGTGCGTGTAATTTTTCTTGATTTATGTTTTGTGTTCGATTATAAATGCATGCCCTTGTTTTCGAACACTAAGTGTATCTTCAAATATAAGTGCATGCATGTTTATACGCGGGGATACAGTAAAAGTTCCTTGGCGGATTTAGTATTTCGCAGAGTATTTCGCAGATTTATTTTTTCGCGACGGTTAGTGTTTAACCTACCTGATTCGCGCCAATGAGCCCCTTTTTCCATCTAACGTTAAAACATCAAAACCGCTTCTTTTCCCTTGAAGCCGTATTTCTTGAGTGTAAAATCCTTTTGCTTGTGTGCCACAGTTTTTCAACTTTTCACAAATTTTGCATATTATTGTGGTCTTACCAACCCCTGAAAATGACAAATCAGTAAAACAGACAAATAAACAAAAAATATCACGTGATGAGTAGAGTAATTGCATATATTGTTTTATGTTATATTGTCACCTTATCCTAGTATCTGATGAAACATTAATTTTACACCCACTGTATTGTTACAAGTGCCAAAAGTCTAATAATCACTACTGAAAAATTCTCAGAGAAGCTCGCCTAGATCTAAATCACCAGGGCTGATATCCAACGTCCGAAGATGATGTAGAATGTAGATGTAGAATGTAGATAATGCTATAGGCACAAAGGTTTATTCTATCCACACAATAGCTATGACGTCTTTATATTAATCTGGTATCATCAACAGTGATGCAACAATTAAATCTGGTAGGCCTAGTCAACGGAGCGGCCATAGAGTTTTTCACATAGGTATTTTATACGGGTGAATATGTGAGTGCATATTGTTTTACGTCGCTTTCTGAATAATCGTTAGCTTTATGAGAATTGCTAACGATTGTACGAGTTGATCGCAGCGTTCGTTGGCTGCATATAATATATACATCGTCTGTCTGGAGCAACAAGAGGCGAAAATCAGTCAAACAGGTGACGCAAATCAGTCAAACAACAGGTGACACAAGCGTTGCAAAAACAAGATGCCAACTCAAAATCTATAGTTACAATCAGCATTGAGAGTTGCTGCCCGGAAGATAGCTTGAAATTAGCGACTTAGTCCGTTGTTATCTGCAATAATTTATTCAATAGGGCTATAGCTACCACTTCTAAATTGTTGTCGGGGATAATTTCAAATACTTCATATTATTCCCGTCAATATAGCTAAAGTAGTCTGTTGTTGTTTATATAGTTAGGGAGTGAATTGTAAGCCCTACATTGAATTAGTCAAGAGACGATTAGAGGGAGTCAATCATTTCTCGTACGCGGCCGTATTTGGGTCACAATAATTTTTACAAACAAACAAGAAAAAACGTTGATAAATCGAGGCCCTCAGTTATGGATGTATATTTACAGATAAAAAGCTGTACAAAAACGAACAAGTATGTTCAAAAACGAACAAGTAAAGTAAACAAGTAAAGCCTTGTAGCTGTCCTATGCAGATCCATTTTGTATTATTATTGTGTAGGCCCTACTGACCATTAACATGATTAAAGTTTTGAAATCAGTTTTTACATTTTAGTCATTTTTTATTTGTCATGTATGTCTGAAGACTGGATAAATATTGTTTACTCGTCTGAAGTTTGAAATATTTAATCGAGGTCTATGACTCAATAGTCAGTGATAGCAGACATAGGGTTTTTTATCACCGTATCTCAGCGGTTAGCTTGACTGCTCGGCTGCCAGATTAGACAGAATGGGTTGCGCTCTTCCCAGTTTTCCAGTGTGGATCCTGTAGAAGGTGTGTTATAGGATTGTCGGATACAACTTTGTCAACTCCGCTCTTTATCACAATTGGGTTATGGGATTGCCTTAGCTGTCGAGGATGTACAAAGGTGGTGTGAAAGTTTATATTTTGATTCTATAGTTGGCCCACCGGCTCTGTGTCACTCTGACCTGAGAAAAAGGCCCATGTTGATGACATCCTGATTGAATCCTTTAATAACCAAGTAGCTCGAAGATTTCGCAATTTGAAGACGACTAAGTTTATGCAGACGACTTACTAGGCCCCATTATTATTAGGCATGTGGACATTAGGCCAAAACAATGTGTACCGTAAAGCGGAGATACTTTAGTTTTCTATTTCATTGTTACTTATACTGAAGTATAGACTGGCAAAAAAGGTGGAGAGTGGTAGGAGCGTTGTCACCACTTTATTATCGTTGAAAGATATCATTCACATATCATTGAAAGGAATATATTTTTTGTAGGCCAAAGTTACCCTCAGCAGGTGTGGATACTTTGGCCCATATTTCATATCGGCTATTAGTCAAACTAGACCTGTTGCATGGGGTTCATTGACCCACAGTTTGGAGTTAAAAAAAACACAGTCACATACTAGTACCATAGCACAGGGTGCGACGTCATTATTGTCTGTGGGCTTTGGTAGAGCTAATTAGAATCCTGTAACAACTGGGCCAATGTTACCCCAGCCTGTAGTGGTGGGCCAAAGTAACCCCAGTATAATGGAGACATCACGTGCCCTGACAAAATCTATATGATCCAGATACAGATACAGTTGGTGCGTAGTAAACAGCCAAACAGGTACTGGATTCAAGGGGTCAGTTTACACCATTCTCACTTGGCAATCTCTATTTGAAGCCACCCCTAGTCACCTGTAGTACTCAGGTAAAAGTTTGGCAAGTAGGCCTACCTTAATTTGAAAAATACACCGCACCTTTTGCAGTTTCAAGTAGTAGCTGGTGGTCTGTGCGATGTCAACGTAGCCAAGTTTGAAGGAGAAAGGGTTTCGTACACTTCTGCCTGACGTCACAGTATTTAGAATCACGCCACATATATACATGACATACCATAACCTGATAACATAGGATGAGCCGACATAATTTTCTGTGGGCCTGGGCCAAAATTACCCCCCCCCCCCCCCCCCGGGGACTAAAGTATCCCCGCTTTACGTTGAGTACAATATTTGCTATATGTAAAAAACGCAATTAATTTAATTGAAAAGAAAATACGGAAAAAAATAAAATATCACTCGTCGTTTTAGTGAAAACATAGAACAGGTTCTTCTTCTTCATAATACAGCTAATTACTCATCTGTTAGAATATTATGGAGCCGGATAGGGTTATAGCTAAACTATGCCTACTAGGTGTCACCATAGCAAAGACAATTACGACAGTTATGGCAAACATACATCGCAAACAGAATAATTACCTTTTAAAATTACCTAATGGTAGGCAGCTACAGACTGAGTATGCAACCAGAAAGCAATAATGGAGATTTACAAAACAGTATGTTATCTGGTTATCACCATTTCCTCTATTTAGGCGAATGAATAATGCATTTTTTAGTACTTTCTATTTTATTAACATTGCATTTCACAGTGAAAAAAATCCGAGAAACAGGTCTTCTGAGAAACGGGCCTCCTGACTAACGGGCTTTCTGGCAAACGGGTCTTCTGACTAACGGGCCTTCTGACTAGAAGGGTGGCACCGAAATGGCAAGTACGCTAGGTCTAAAGAACCCACCAGCAAAAGATTAGCCAACACACTCGCTGGAAGAAATCTCAAAACTATCCAAACTACAAAAACAACTGAATGAGATATTCAAACAGCGAGATACAACATCATAAATTTAGACTTGTAGTTGTAAGCTAATGTACAACTACAGAAAAAACTATAAATAAAGCAATTGGAACTGAAACACAACGTTAACATAACATTGGACCAACACGCGACATCAAAGTAGCTAGATGGCTTCCCTCAATGTAAGAAAACGACCATTTTTTGCTCTATCTGCAATCAATCATTCAGACAGAAAAGTTCGTATGTGAACGGCCAAAGTAATATTACATCATTAGACACAGCTTACCGGTACCATTGGAACTATCTAGTAGCAGAATATCTAACCGATCTTAATATTCGAAATTATTTCACTTAGGCCTATTTAGATTGAGTTACTTCTAGTTCTCATATCAGACAGAGACATCATATATATAATAAACGAAATGTTTCATTCTCACCATTCAAGGACATCCAAAATTGCAACATCACTTCGATACAAAACAAAGAATGCCGGGATGGTGCCTATATACGCAATCAATCAATCAATCAATCAATCAATCAATCAATCAATCAATCAATCAATCAATCAATCAATCAATCAATCAATCAATCAATCAATCAATCAATCAATCAATCAATCAATCAATCAATCAATCAATCAATCAATCAATCAATCAATCAATCAATCAATCAATCAATCAATCAAACTTCTATAGCGCCTATATCCTCAGCGGACCGAGCTCAGAGGCGCACAAATCCTTAGCGTGATCATGTGTCATAATCGAGGCCAATTAGCAGGTTCGTCAACAGGGAGCATGGCTGCTGACTGCTGAGGGGCTAGGGTGGGAAAGCCAGGTAAAAAAGGTGAGATTAAAGATATTTCCGGTATGTTAAAATTGTTTTGGCATCACATATTATCACAGGCAGGGCGTTCCATAAGGCTGGACCATATATAGGAAGACCCAGTCCTAATTTACCCCCCTAGCTCTCCCTAGCTCCCAGACAATGAGACATCATAAATAATAGCTCCATAATCTGATAATACAAAATTAAGGTGTGCATGGGCCATGGATTGTTGTAGCTAGGCTACATTCGTGACGTTGCGGAAAATGAGCTGAGCATGTGATCATGTAGCTGAAGGCTACTGAATCTAAGTAGGTCTAAACATATTTTTGACCTGATTTGATGTGACCTTCTAAATAAACGATCCATGTTTTTGATAGGGCGCAATCTGTGGCTGATACCTTATGATGCAAGTTCTGTTTCAGCCACGTTGGGGCTAAATACAAGATAGCAAAAATGGTCGGCTATGCACGCTTTTCATAGACTAGAATTGTGAAAATCTTTTAAAGTCGGATTTATCCTAAAATCAGTGCTCTTCGCGCGCTAGAGTTCCTATCTCCCAACCATGCCCCAACCGAAAAATTGAAAGATAGGCTACGAGAGATGAATGCCTCACTAAACTGTAGACAGAGGTATTCAACCAATTGCACTGCACTATTGTAGGGCCACCGGGTATTTTAGTTGAAACCCCCTTTTTATTTGGGTTACATAATATCACTTTTATTTAGCACCACCACGTTTCTTTTTCCGCGTTGCCCACGTACACAGCGTATATTAATACTCCAAGTGAGGAGTGGTCGCTGAACAAAACTAAAAAGTAGATAAATATCGGAAGGTCGGCCAGCCTGCTACCACAGATCCAGCCTCCAGGGCTAGCTATCCCAAACACAAAATGAAGTAACAAAACACAAAATGTTTAACAAATGATTCATAGCATGCATGGCTTACCTTAAAACTGATTTATTGTAGGTTTAATTTACTAGCCTAAATATATTTGCGGTTTTCTTACCTGGTGGTCCAGTGATAAGAATATGCCGCGGTATTTCTAATTTTGATGCCATGAGATTGATTTCGGTAGCATCCGATGATACGACTGTGTTCAGATTATTTCGCCATTTTTGCAAATGGCCTTGACATTCAATTATAAACACAAAATATGACAGAAACTTTCTCATGTTTCTCAGTTTGTATGTCTTTTAAATGATTGTTCCAGCCTAAATTTGGTCTATATTCAGCCTTAGAGCAAATTCTAAATATGGGTAACTCATTGAAACCCCATATTGAAAGGGCAGAGAAAACAGGGGCATGTAATCTGTCAAAACAAGGGTTGACGGAGGTAAGTTACACAACACAGACACAGTGACAGACTGTCAGTGTCATGTCACTGTCACTGTCACTGTCAGTCACTCAGTCTCAGTGTCACAGTTCCGTATTCGTGTTTTATCGCCCACACTGAGTGATAGTCAACTCCGGTTGAGCAGCCTTTTCCTTCAAATAAAATTGTGATTTTTTACTTTTTTTATGGTAGACTAATGGAAAGTGAAGTGCTTCAGGCCTAACAGTTAACTGCTAAAAAAATGATTAAATTTGGCACAGTGACTGATTGTTTATAAAAAAACAGAAAAATAATAGTTAACTGAATAATAATAGTCTGACTTTAATAAAGTAGACTATTAGACTAAGTCTAAGTTACAAATACAATTAATATACAATACAAGTTGTATAGACTATATTGTATATATTAGTTAGCAAAATCTCACCCTCCACATATCCGGAACACGGTGTAGGGATAGTAATTGCTAACTAGACTAGTATATATACAATTGCTGTATAAAATACTATTAATTAGTCTTAGATTACTGATTTTTATGTTTTTTTAGTTTTTTTTCAGAATTGATGTGAATTTGTGAGACACTGCAATAAAATACATATTTTTCTCTGTTTCTTTGTTCACTATAATTGACCATTGGTACTGGTAGAAATAAAGCCATCAATGTAGAATTAAAAGCATTAGAACTATTTGTTTTGAATGACACTTTTAATACCTGTTCCGGGGGTTCCCATCATTAAATATCTTGCAATTACAAAAAATGGTGCCAGCTCTCGACTTTAATTCCATAATTGTGGCAACAAGTGCTTGAAGAGGTAAGTGGAACAGGCATGCTGTGGCCCCTTCTGATAATTTTTTTTGCACAGGGTTCCTGTCCATTTTTTTTATTTTTTGTACAAAAATGCAAAACATGAAAATAGACTATGTCCACTGCCCTATGAGGAAGTTCTGGAGGCCATCATTAAGGTTGTTTGGACAGAACAATTTGGGAATCTCTAAGAATTGAAATACCCAGGGAAGGCTGCACTAGTTTGCCCAGAGTAAAACCTGGGTTAAGTTTTGTTTGCCGGCCCTACACCTCCTCATGGGGCGCACCGAGGGTAAACTTGGTAAAAATTGATGTTTCTTAGCCATAAGGATGAAAATCCATCAAAAATTTTCCATGACCCCCCTCATGAAAATTGGTTGAGAATTGACTGATAAATCGGCGAGAATCATTTACCACGGTTAATGTGAATCCGACTATATATAGTTTAGACTACGGATACTGGTTCATTTCTCAGTCTATTCTCAATCAATTTTTGCAAGCACTCTTGGCAAGTATTACAGCGACTACGGTAGCCTACCCTGAAAATTTTGTGAAATTTGAGTGAGTACAGTGTATTTCAAAAGTTAGAGCATTTGACATGTAGTGGAGTTTCGATATTAATGCTGAATGAATTAAATGGATTTATAGAGGAGAGTCATAATTAGCAATTTACTATGTATGTCAAATGGTCTCACTTTTCAACTACATAATTTTCAGGGTAGTTGCCATAATGCTTGCCAAATTTCAGGACAATCTGATAATAATTGCCTGAAAAGTTAGCGAAAGAAATGCTACGCAAAAGTGACCGATTGAATGTGACTTTTACTATAGGCCTTCAAATAAAATTGTGATTTTTTACTTTTTTTATGGTAGACTAATGGAAAGTGAAGTGCTTCAGGCCTAACTGCTAAAAAAATGATTAAATTTGGCACAGTGACTGATTGTTTATAAAAAACCAGAAAAATAATAGTTAACTGAATAATAATAGTCTGACTTTAATAAAGTAGACTATTAGACTAAGTCTAAGTTACAAATACAATTAATATACAATACAAGTTGTATAGACTATATTGTATATATTAGTTAGCAAAATCTCACCCTCCACATATCCGGAACACGGTGTAGGGATAGTAATTGCTAACTAGACTAGTATATATACAATTGCTGTATAAAATACTATTAATTAGTCTTAGATTACTGATTTTTATGTTTTTTTAGTTTTTTTTCAGAATTGATGTGAATTTGTGAGACACTGCAATAAAATACATATTTTTCTCTGTTTCTTTGTTCACTATAATTGACCATTGGTACTGGTAGAAATAAAGCCATCAATGTAGAATTAAAAGCATTAGAACTATTTGTTTTGAATGACACTTTTAATACCTTTTCCGGGGGTTCCCATCATTAAATATCTTGCAATTACAAAAAATGGTGCCAGCTCTCGACTTTAATTCCATAATTGTGGCAACAAGTGCTTGAAGAGGTAAGTGGAACAGGCATGCTGTGGCCCCTTCTGATAATTTTTTTTGCACAGGGTTCCTGTCCATTTTTTTATTTTTTGTACAAAAATGCAAAACATGAAAATAGACTATGTCCACTGCCCTATGAGGAAGTTCTGGAGGCCATCATTAAGGTTGTTTGGACAGAACAATTTGGGAATCTCTAAGAATTGAAATACCCAGGGAAGGCTGCACTAGTTTGCCCAGAGTAAAACCTGGGTTAAGTTTTGTTTGCCGGCCCTACACCTCCTCATGGGGCGCACCGAGGGTAAACTTGGTAAAAATTGATGTTTCTTAGCCATAAGGATGAAAATCCATCAAAAATTTTCCATGACCCCCCTCATGAAAATTGGTTGAGAATTGACTGATAAATCGGCGAGAATCATTTACCACGGTTAATGTGAATCCGACTATATATAGTTTAGACTACGGATGCTGGTTCATTTCTCAGTCTATTCTCAATCAATTTTTGCAAGCACTCTTGGCAAGTATTACAGCGACTACGGTAGCCTACCCTGAAAATTTTGTGAAATTTGAGTGAGTACAGTGTATTTCAAAAGTTAGAGCATTTGACATGTAGTGGAGTTTCGATATTAATGCTGAATGAATTAAATGGATTTATAGAGGAGAGTCATAATTAGCAATTTACTATGTATGTCAAATGGTCTCACTTTTCAACTACATAATTTTCAGGGTAGTTGCCATAATGCTTGCCAAATTTCAGGACAATCTGATAATAATTGCCTGAAAAGTTAGCGAAAGAAATGCTACGCAAAAGTGACCGATTGAATGTGA
This sequence comes from Flabesymbios commensalis, assembly GCA_964017125.1. Lineage (NCBI taxonomy): Eukaryota > Metazoa > Annelida > Polychaeta > Terebellida > Flabelligeridae > Flabesymbios > Flabesymbios commensalis. The sequence continues at coordinate 64,347,763 of OZ024906.1, read as the reverse complement.
CTTTTACTATAGGCCTAGGCTAAGATACAAAATTGTAAACAGAGTTGTGGTAATTGGTAATTTTTTTTTTTTTCTTAGAACTTTTGTAAAATAAAAATGGGAAGGGCTGGCTCAATCATGACTCATGTCAGTGTGGAATGTTGGTTATGTTAGTTATGCAGCACTTGGCCATAAATTTAAGATTCCAACGTTTACAGGTCTCAGTAAAGCTTGAAAGTTAAACACCCCGGTAATAATTTAGTTTACATTTGTTTTCCAACTCTCTGTAATGATAAAAAAAGTGCTATAATATTGTATTGTACTTGTCTAAATTATGTCCAGTTTCTATTAAGAGGTGGTTTTGCCTAATTTGACAATGTTTATCTTTTCAGTTTCCGGAACTGTTGTGTAAACTTACAAAATGTCTGCGAACATTGGAGCTCTCAGAAAACAAACTTCCAAGTATTCCAAAAGAGATCGGTTCATTCACCTTACTCAAAGCATTGAATATCAGTCAAAATAGACTAGGTAAACTTCACCATCCGTATTCTGAACTCTTGACCATATGAAATCAAAACAGATCCAGATCAAATTGTTAACCGAATCCTAATTCTTAAGAACTGAATACGTTTTTTTTATTAGATTTACTTTTTAAGAATGGAATAATTTGAATATTTTTAGATGAAATAAATGTATTGATTTTTTTTCTCACATAATTTTCTCGCCTGTGGATAACTTGTATGAACACAATGAAAGGATAGATGTATATATGAATGATAACAGTATTCTTTTTCTTTCTGTTGGTCAGTGAGCATTCCTGCAGAGGTTGGCAACTTAAAGAAATTAGAAGCACTAATTCTGAGTGAGAATCGAATATCTAGTCTTCCTACATCACTTTCAAAGCTGCAGTCACTGCGAGATATAAACCTTGCCCACAACAAACTATCTATATTTCCTACCCAACTTGCTGGTCTAAAAAACCTTGACTCACTCAACCTGTCCCATAATAGTCTTGCAGAAATACCTGAAGGTGTGCAGCACCTGCAATGCATCGAACTCAATGTCAACCAGAATCAGGTATATGTCACTATTCGAATAATGAAGTTACATCACATGAAGCATGAAGCTTTATCTATTTTAGATTTGGTGCAATTTATAGTATAGCGATCTAGATATAACTGACATCTACATGATTTGTTTAAACATCTTGTCAAAAATTAGATCATAACTGCTGTATTTTATACTTTCACATTTACAACATTCTGTCATGATTACACAGAAGTTTAATGATTCAAACTAAATAGTGTATGTTAATTGTAATGTTAATCATCGGTAGAGATATTCCAATACAGCTTGTCTATAATGTGGAGTGAATGCATATCAAATTACAGCCATGTGGGTCTTGGCTCTGTCCGCCGATTCTTCACTCATAGCACAGTGCCGTTCACTGACTTACAGACACAGCTTAGATTGTTAGCCTCCCGCCAATAATCGCCACTGTCAGCATTTTGGCACGTCAAATACAGCCGCCAGTCAGCTGCCTCAGCATCTGAGAACTTTAACCATCTCCTTGTCTTGTGTATTGTCAATTTCCACCATCTCCGCTTGGTGGCTATTAATTGCAACCCCAAGCAAAGATAAGATCAGGGTTTCCTGGATAATTTTTTTTTAAGGGGGGTGAGGATTTTTTTTTTTATTTGTGCTACAATATTTTATTACTTGATCTAAATAGCTACATTAAATTGATCAATTAATTAATGTAGTTGATTTTTTTAGATCAAATTGTGAATGTCATATTCGATTTATATTACTCTATCACACGAATCTTGTTATGGAGTTTTAAATTGATGTCATGCTCAGATACGGGATGTGATACTGTTGTTCTAAAAGGGTGCAGTTGTGTGCATTATCACTTGCCGGTGACATTGCTGAGTGTCAAGCGTGAAGGATTGCCACTATTTATAGCATGATTAACATGTGAAATAAGTTGAAAATGTGATGCTCAATCGGATGTTGATTTAACACACTTTTTCCGGAAAAAATGGTAGAAAAGATAGTTTAAAATTTTTGGGATCTATGGTTGCATTGTGTTATATCCGATTCGTGTAGTAGTGATTCATGCTATAACGGTTAACTACTGTACATGATATATAGTACAGACTTGTACACATCTACTAGCAAATACACTGAAGACAAAATTGTACACAATATCACATGCTGGTATTTAGGACTGTACACCTTTCAAGTTTTTTTACCGATTACCATATAAAATTAGTTTTGACCACACCAATCATTGTAAATTGTCTATTACATTACTTGTATCGATATGTTTTCTCAATTAGATTTCCATGTTATCGAATTCCCTGGCAGAATGTCCTAGACTGAAAGTCCTACGCCTAGAAGAGAATTGTCTGGAGACTGCATCAATTACTACAGTGCTATTAAGGGATTCCAAGATAGCGTTACTAGCTGTTGAAGGAAACCTTTTTGAAATGAAAGCCTTTCGAGAAATGGAAGGCTATGAGCAGGTATAACGCTCAGTAAAATATGTAGATATGATGTGATAGTGTAAATGACACTTATGTGCACAGTATATAATTATATTGTATTTGTAAACCTGTATAATTTTATAAATATTTTTATTACACTACTCATCTGTGTAAGCAGTGTTTTCCGACCCTACTTCTGCCAACACAATAGACCTATTGAATAATGAACTTATAAATAATTAATGTAGCTGTTGTAAATCTAAAAGACTAAGTCTTTAAAAATAATGTGTTCAAAATGTAGTTATAGAATAGGATATTTGATTTGTATTCCAGTATCTTATCTATATTTTTTGTTGCAGTATATGGAGCGGTACACAGCAACGAAAAAGAAATTTAATTGAACAAGGATTGTACAGATGTTCACTTCTTATCTTTACTTTTCAAATGAAAGGGGTGATCATAGTACTAAATAATTTTTGTATTGTGATTTATCAAAGTATTTATTTTTTAAGTGTAGGAATTGTGCAATATATTTTCAGTAGTAGATAAATTATACTTCAAACACGAATTGTAGAGCACACCTTATGGAGTAGGTCTATAGATATTTGAATGATAGACACTTAATGCATTTAATTTTACTAAGTGCTATTGGAAACTTCGAAATATTATGTTTGTGTTTGTATCTGTATATTATTGTTGGTTTTACATCAATTTCCCAAGCTTTGCTTTCATTGCCTTTTGGCATATTTTAGACACTTTCTACTATACAGTAGAACCTGCTATGAGCCTATTGAAGGCCACTTTGCCATTCCCCCAAATGGCATTTTGTACACAAAATTGAACCTCCTCTTGGCAGCCACCTGCCACTTTTCCTGTGTCGCAAGAGTGGCTGCTCATAACAGGTTCTACTGTACTGCAAATTTTGTATGGAATGCTCTCATGGAAAATAACATTGTCATTCTGCTACTATATATATATAGTAATCTTTGAAAATAAATCTGAAGTAGAAAATAAACAAAAGGCATCCTTTGCCTACACAGACAATATGACTGACATTTCTTGCATCTACACAGTATATAAAAGCGACACAATCAGGCCAAATATCATAATTTTTATTTTGGCCCCGCTATTCGTCCATAATATGTCAACATAGACTAGAATTGAGTTAAATCTTTTAAATTTTGGGTTGCTGTGGCAACGTAACAAGTGTACCGAAAAGCTAGTTTTTCAGTTAAACCTATATTTCTTATTTTGGACATGCATGTCCAAATAAAATCTCGTCCTTATTTCTTTTTCAACTGGTAAATGTGCAACCCAAACACTTACACAATTTTAGTCTATGGACATGTTGAAATATTATGAACATATCAGGGAGCCGAAATAAAAAGAAAAATTTTGGCCTGATTGTGGCGCTTTAATATTCTACTATATTGTCAGTTACTATTTTCATTCTGGATTTAAAGCTGGAATTGCAATTCCAAATACCAGCTTCCCCTGATGAAAAATATGTCAATTTTCGAAAAAAAGATACATCAAAATGAATTATTTGACTGACATATCATTTACCGCATAATATTCTATCAATTTTAGTGCCATTTTGTATCGCTCGAAAATGTAAGTATTTGTTCTAGCAGGACAATTTCAAGAGTTATCATATATTTACATACTGCTGTAAGATTATGACACCTGTTTATAATAGCTCAGTTGGTACTATGTTTGCAGGCATCAAAGTAAAACCTATAAGCCTATAAAAACCTTTAAAAACCTATATTTGAAAAAGTAACCTATATTTTTCTGAAAATAGCCTATATAACCTAGTAAAACCTATATTGTGATTCTGCTTGAACAAAAACATTATGTTGACCTATATTTTATTTGTGTTTGTGTCAAATAACTTTCTGTTTTTCAGAAAGAAATGCTTTAAATATAATTTAATTCCACAAAATAGTTCGAAAAAAATAATTATTTAAGCTTATCAGCTACATAATTCATTAAAAAAAATTCCATCCTCGCTTCGCTCGGCATAAATTTTACTACACCTTGTCTGATATTGGTTCAACCTATGTGGACAATTTTTTTTTTATATATCACTTCCATCGCTAATTAACTTGTGTGAAAAATTGAGTAAGTGCAATAAATAATTTGTCCAATTCAAACACTCCAGCCCTCCTCTGATTGAACATGGCTCTGTTAAGGCGAGCAGTTCGTTTTATTGCACATGTAAGTTGGAAAGACCATACTACATGTATTTAACCATAAGCTGATCACCCAGTAAATGACGATGGACATACTATATAAAAAAGTATGCATTTTTGGCACTATGTAGGCCCTATTATACTGTATATTCAGAGGTGTGTACTATACAGTATACTTCCTGAAATACGGTAGATATGACTTTGGAATAGTAAAAAAGTATGAATTTTCACATGGCGGGTACATTAGTGTCACTGGAAAACCTATAAAAACCTATAATTTTATGTCAGATAAACCTATAAAAGCCTATATTTTTATGAAATAAACCTATAAAAAACCTTATATTTTGACCTAAATGGACTTTGAAGCCTGTGTTTGACTTCCCACCTTTTTTAGCATTGCTTTTTCTCGGTGCACACATGCCAACAATGAACTGATGATATGGAAAAATAGAAGGTGTTAGAAAATAATAATAATTAATGCCCCCTACATTAAAAAATATATATAATAATATCACCTATTTTTTTGAGTTGACATGTAAATGGTTAACACAGCTTTTGATATTCTTGGCATTATGTAGGGCATAATATATAATTATGCTCATGTACGTTTATATTAATCATCTTGTTTTGATTTGCTAATATTTTTCTATTATATTATATTTAATACAGTTAAAGTTTTATTAAGCATTCCAGGTATTAGCATGCCAGGATTATTAAAAGGTACCAGTACATAACTGATCGGTCAGAACGTCCATTATATGGGATGGTGACACGCTAATTAGGCTGGCCATTCTGAATCACCCGGATGTTCCTATCAGCCTGAAATGTGCATAGTTAATTCTGCTCTGCAAAGCCAATAGGCAGTATCTGCTTACTTGTAACGTAAGCAGATACAGCCCTTTAGCTTTGCATGGCAGATTAGGTAAGGCCTAATCTTGTTGAAACTATATGTCATTGTGACATGTATCAAATTGTACAATTTAACATGAATATTATGTCGGGATATTGTCGTGCCATATTGTATCCACCTGTAAGGCAGGACATAATCCTGTAGGGCCAGTCAAGAGTCAGGACATAACCCGACTTTGAACGTTCTTACCGATCTGTATTAGTACAGTATCATTTTACTTCTAACATTATATAACTGGGAGCACGTCACAAATTAATTTGGCTCTTACTCAAAAGTTAACTAATTAATTTTGTTTAATTTTAACATACTGGTATATACTTATGCCCTGCTCTTCCTTATATTTTTTGGCACCGACCCATAAAACTACATTTTCCAAGATGGACATTCAAAAAGCTTGCAATAATTTCTGCCTTTATTGTATTGCATTCCAATTTGACCTCACAGTTCTCGAGATATATCTCATGACAGTAGTCATCTTTAAAAATAATACACAGTGGATGGAAGTATTTTATAGACTATTATTGGAGAATTTTTCCAGGGTCACGTTTTGTCGTTTCATTTTAGTTTTGGGGACGGGGCAGTCTGAAAATGCGGCAAAGAAGACTTAATCTGCCACAGCAGAAGGTTAATAAAGTGCACATGAAGTCTAGATATTGATATATTTTGTAAATCTCATGTAATATCCCGTGTAAAGGCTTCTGAGAAGAACCACATAAAGTATTGCTTTTTTTTGCATATCCACTTCTCTATCTTGTTTATGACAAATAAATATATGTCAATAAAATATCTGTCAGTCTGTATGACAGATTAAATCTATCCGTAGCCTATTTTTCCTGGATCAGCGATTCCGCACCTACGATATTTAGCAGCTCGCATCGATACATAATTGGTAGGAAATGAGAGATATTTGGTGATTTATTTCTTTGCAAATATGACCCAGTTTATGCCTATATAGGCCTACTCGCATGCTATTTTGTGGGATTGCCTAGATAAGTGAAAACTACGATAATTACGATAAATCAATCAATAAAACTTCTATAGTGTCTAAATACTCAGCGGATCGAGCTCAAAGGCGCCCAATTTCCAAAATGTCAAATTTTTAGGGGCATTGGGAATGAACACAGGCAGAGCGTTCTGCAACGCTATAGAGAAAAAACTCTTGACCCAGTCTTAGTTTTTATACAGGCAACAAAAAATATTGCAATTTGTGCAGCGTAGATATTTTGAGTATATCGGCCGAACAAATAAGTCAGTGAGATATGCAGTTTGGCTGTCCATTGGGGTTCGAAAAGTTATTGTGTATGCTTTAAGGCCTGCTTTAATGTCACACTAAATAACGATATGCCATCGAAATGCCACTCATATCGAAATGGCACAAGAAATGCCAGGTAAAGGAGGGTAAATAAATAACGTAGGAAGATGAAACTTTGCACACATCTTCCCTTATATGTTATACGTATCATACTGAAATATTGGAAGTATACGAAATAGGGAAGCTATTTAAAAAGTGGTATTTCAATATGTACAAATATATCGTACTCGGCACGCGATCAATTAGAACAGCAGGAGAACAACTTAGTATTATAAATGTCACAAGTACGGCATTAATAAGAAAAGCTACATGCACCAAAATTAGTTTGTCTAATATATAGTATATTATACACACCATAGTAAAATTTTGAGATGATACGATGCTCAGAACATATTGAAAAAGTGGTATTTCGATAGGTAGGCCTGCAAATATATTGCACTCGGCACACGACACAGTCAATAAGAACAACGGTACCGTAGTGTTAGAAATGTCAAAAGTACAGAGTGAATAAAACATGCCACATACACCAAACTTTGCATAGCTAAAACATAATATATAATACAAAAAATTGTACAATTTTGTGACAATACGATGCTTAGAACATACAAAAAAAGGTGGTATTTCGATAGACATAGTAATAAAAACAAATACAAAATAATATTCACATGTTTATTAACATATAACAATGCATAATAATATAGTGTGTATTCCACAACAATGTAATATTTGGATACAATACGTAAATGCAAATGAATTAAATTGTTTGTTTATCGCTCATATAAAAAATATTGAGTATATGAATAGCAATGTAATGAGTATGTAGATACAATATGGATGCGACAATAATTGGTTATACATGTACACAAATCATTAGGGCGTACAATGAATTAAATAAAATTAAAATGGTAATATGCACATACAATTATTGGACCATTTTCTGTGTTTTCTTAGTTACTGTTGTTGTCTTTGTCGCCCGTTTTCTCTTTACTTGGTTGGGGTTTTTTCCGCCATTTAATGGTTTCTTTACCACAAGTTGGTTGTTTGAAGAGATGATATTTCTTGTGAAAATTAAATTAAAATAGAGGACGGCTCGGTTTGCTATTTGTAATTGTGACTAAAAACAAGGCGGGGGTGTGTAATGGGGGTGTTGTCTTTTGAAGCCGTGATTAGGGTGAGGTGATAGGTAATAAACAGGATGCAGTATTGTCTTTTGACGCCGTTGATAGGTAATCGACGGGATGGAGTGTAAATATTATATATAGCATATTATTTATCTTACTTTCCATAACTAAATATAAACATATTGTGTCAACTATATTGTTTTGTATAATTTGTGAAGACGTCACACGGTCCACAGCCTGAAAGAGAAGGCTAAAATTAATATATTACATGTATGAAGTCTTTGCCTATGATGCTAGACTACTTTTTGTGTCGATCTTTTTTAAATCAAACATAGCATTCGCTGGGTGACGTTTGCTTCTTCTGACCATGACTTCTGCTGTTTTCTGCAAACAAAAAAATTAAACTTTTTGAATGTATTCTAAATGCCACATTATCATTTCCGTAGCACTTACTATTAAAAGGTCACTTTTTAAATATGTTCCTCACTCCAATCACTATATAGTGTAGGGACGACATATGGAAAGTTCCCTTTATGCCATCTTCAACCACTTTAATATCTATCTAGTGTATACAGGAGGAACACAGATAGTTCCCGGTATCAGGGTTCACCAGTTAGGCTAGATATAGAGACGAAATTCCCGATTTCTAATTATTGACAACCATGTCAAAAATAGGAAATGCGGGAATTTCGTCTCTATCTAGCCTAACTGGTGAATGCTCAGCACAAAAATTATCAAAATTTGCAGTTCTAGTCTATGTACATGGTTACATCATATGGTCATATTAAGAACCCGAAATAAAATCACCGATTTTTTGATGATTTTAGCCTGGGCCAGTCCCTTTAAGAAATCTTTGATGAAAGAGATGGGCCCATCGGAAATCACCAGTTCAGTACATATTTTTGCCTTAGGGGACCACCAGTCGAATACCAAAGGTTTCAGATCAAATTTTCGTGATACAGTGTGTGAATAATTTTCTGGAGGACATGTTGTTAAAAAAATATTCATTCCTTATGAATAACTTGAGCCTTGCTTCGCTTGGCATAATTAAGCGACCCTTTCAATTTGTGGAGACTCGCTTCACTGGGCTCCTTAACCATCAATACTAAGTTCAACTGAACGTAAATTTTAACCTAAGTCTATGCTAAAAACACAAATAGTAGGCCTAATTTATGTTCTTGTATTATGGACCCTATCGATGGAAGCTGATATTCAACATCACATTGTAATAAAGGCCTAAATATCACGCTAATAGGGATCTAATTAGAAGTTACTAAAATGTGTGGTACCAAAGCCACACATAGATGTCGCTCAGATGTCGCTCAGGTCACCCACCACTGCAGAATGACCAAAGCCATAACTTTATTTTGAATTGAATTTACAAATAGTAATATTATTAATAAATGATGTTCCTTTAATGCTGGGTAAACGATGTAGAGGCGCACAACAATTAACTAAATATCCAATTATCCCTGGTTTAATGCTGGTCCACCGTCTGCACTGCTGGCCCAACATTAAACTAACATCAAGTCGATGTAGCTTCTATGGAAAGTATAGCGTATATATTGCCAGTGTAATATATTATGAGATTATGCTTTGTACGCATCGCGTTGACTACTAATGTGGCAATACCGCTGGAGTACAATCACACGTGTCTTGCCATAGAGTTAACTCTGTATTTGGTCTGGCTAAACTTCTGAAATTCGAAACCTTTGAGTGTTGATCCACTGTTCGCCGTATCGTATTTGCTGGGATGCACCTAAAAGTATGCATACTTTAGAAGTGGCTATATGTATATTAAAAACATGCCTCGAAGTAATAATATGTAGGGCTATAAAGTGTCTATAAAGCAGCTGGGCCAATAGTGTTTTTTTTATGACACAGCATCATAGTTAAATTCACGCTTTCCCATTCGTTGATTGTTTTCTACCAATTACTGGCCAACCGTCAATGATAAAGACGAGGACCAGCCGTGCATGTGGATTATAAAACTTCAAAATAGATATTTTTCATTTTTGCAATAAATGAAAATCAAAGTGGAACAGGGAACACTATTATGGCAGAACCAGAGTGAAATCATACCTGTCAATTATAACAGATAAGGGATAGCAATGACATGACCAATATATATTATGCACATTTAATATGTTGTGCAGAATAAAATATAAAAAATGTTGGGCAGCGCCCGTGATGGTGAACCAATATTAAATCCACAGGTAATGTGTTTGTTTATATGTAATAAAAATACCGAAGGGAGGGGGGAGGGGGGTCTTGGTGCCTGCTAGGAAAGTCAAAGATTGCGGATTCGTCTCCTGCTCTGGCATTCAAGTTTCAAAGAAGCAAAATGTTTCCTCCCTGTTCAATTGTAAATATTGAATATTGTGGGCAGCCTCCGTGACCGAGAGTTTGTGTGCTCGGCCGTAGACCAACAGGGCTCAATTTCGAATCCTGTGTCTGGAATGAAGTGACACCTCATTCATCTCACCATCCTCAGGTTCTCCTTACCCAGTTTAGCCTATATGTATACAAATGTGGTGTAGAACCCCATTTATTTCATTTCATAGCATTCGATACAGCCAACTAACACCTGACTCAACGTTGGCCTGACAACATTACAGCAACATTTCAGCAAAGATCGTGTGAGTTGAGAAAGCCTTCATGGGTCTTTATCCTTAGGTCTACTGTGTGTATTGTGATTTCCATAATTGGCATTACGTAAGAGGGTGCAGTGAAAGTGCATTACGTCCACATGTGACAATGATGGATTAGGGCTACTGTATATTTTATGGCTGAGTAAGAAACTTTCAAAGCTGATAATTTACAACTTTGTTAGGCCTATTTTAGACAGAAGAATTAAAATTGAAGATTTCGTGAAAATTCCTGGCTAACTGGGGCATTATGAAAGTCCCAGAAGAAGTAATAATTGCACTTTTGTAATATTAACATTGTAGTCCTGTGAAATGATTCTTTTTCAAGCATATTTATTAGGTGCAGTGCTTCAGAACGTGTGTAAAATCAGCAAAATGTATTATGGGAACCGAACATAATAATATAAATGCCAATGATCGATATAAAGGATATACATCTTTTCATGATAATGCATCTTAGAGTATAGATATACATTCCCTGACACATTTATAGCTGATTTTTTGCAATGCTGTTGACAAACGTCAAGGCCCCTGGGCCTCCTGTTGATCATTGTTACGTTTTTATAGTCAGAAGGTTATTTAATGCACATTTACCTGCAAATTATGAAATACATTTTGGGTAACATTTTGGGGTTAATATGTTCCTAAAGAAGCACCTTTGCATAAGGAGCCCAACCGGGAAAAACGCCACCCCACTTGCGCAGTAAGGGTAAAATATTAACCCACATTTTATACATTTAAATGTCTTTCATAATTTGCAGATACGGTCTATTTTACGTGCATTATATTAGCCTCCTGACTACTGGTTGTCTTTTTAATAATTTATTTTAATTTGTTTTCGATTAAGAACACATTTTGTTAAAACGAGTTTAGATAACGAGAATATCATTTTAAGTAAGATACATTTTTGGCAAAGATCAAATTTGTTCTCACATATTTATGTAATGCGATATAGAATTTCAAATGTCTAAAGTAGGTTTCCTAACAAATAGATATAATACAAATAGAATGCCATATGTTTGTTATGTTTTTGAATACGAATAGTTGTTTACATTTGATGAATCTTATCTTATTTGATGTACCTTATCTGATCAAAATATCAATAACATCATAGTAAATTAAATTCCAGATCCGAATGCTGCTGAAATGCGTTATGTATATTGTCAAAAAAAAATCTATGTTGGAATTTTGTACACAAAGGGTTAGTTTCTATTTTTTAATACACTTTTTTATATAAGATAGATAACTTCAATGCGCATATTGTAAAGCCAATCGGGATTTTGTATTACTGATTTGAACATTCAATATGCAGTAGATAATTGGTAAAATATAAAATTTATATTTTTGTGCTTTTGCATGAAAAATGTGGTCAAATTTAATTTATTTATAAAAATCAGCTTCTCATAATAATTATTGTATACAGTATATAGACAACATCATGGATGAGACTTAAAAAATATTTCTGTGGTGTCTAATAAATCAGAATGGCAAATGAACCTAATATGCTCTGATGTGGTACACAAATGGTCATTCTTTTTACTTTTATTTAAATTATTTCTATAACGAGATTTCGAGCTTATCTCAAAACATCTCCAATAACACTCACAGGGATTATTATAACATATTTAAACATACATGTATAGGTACAATTTAAATCGAGTTGGAGCATTTTAAATTGCAACCATGTGGGTGCTTTTGAAAAGAAAGGGTCTTTCGCGCTTGTTATCCCCCCTACCCATATTCCTGAGATTTCTTAATTTTTGGTCACTTCGCTGCAGACAGCTACACTATACTGTCAAATAGTACACCACGGTTTTTGGTTGATATAGATGAATTTGTATCTCGACCTAGAATTAAGCAATTATTTAAGATTTTTTTCCCCGTTGAATCTTGGACCCAATGATAAAGAAATTTTGTCGTGTCAGGATTCGGCCTAAGCTTCATCTTGGAGCCTCTCACCCATGCCGACACCCATTAAACAATGTTGCAACTTCTCTAGAGATGCCTAATTATCGTTTGAAACTGATAATTAAGGGACATGTGAATTTGAGTATTATCGGTATAAAGAGCTTTATGTCTAAAATCGATATTATAACGCCGAGGACTGTAGTGTATAAGGTGGAAAACAGTGGTACCTGTATGGGGCCATGTGGAACACCTTTGTATTTTTTGCCCATTTGAAGCTCTCTCTCGCTGACACGACTTGCAGGTTCAACTGGATGAAGATTGTTGGGATTTGATAAATTGAGGTTCAGTTAACAATTTTTAAAATTTGCTGATCAATGTCATGTTTTTATCTTTAACATGTTTAATTGCGGGTTTGCTAAAATCAAATCTCATATTTATCCGAACTTTTAAAATTTGATTTGACAAGCTGCATTATATTTTGTATAATGATTTTGTATTGTTATTCACTGTATTATATACGATATAAGTATATTAAGAAAGTGTCCTGCTTTCTAACCTTTTTTATAAAGCAGGACATCCCTAAAATGAAAATGTTAGAAAGCAGGACATTTTTTCAAAATATGTTGTTGAATATCGTGGCTTTGGATGCCAATATTTGAGAAGGTGGAATGATGGTTTGTTTTATTGAAAAATAATGTATTTCAGATTTTTTTGAGACGGTATTTTTATCCATGGTAAAGTAAAATCAACAAAAGTGTCTATTCCCCTGCCGATATTCCGTGAGCAGGCATCTATTCCAATTTTGGTGCACACTAAATGGATCTCAATTCGTACATGTGCTTGCAAGGTGGTAGAGCAACTATTCATAGAAGACTGAACAAAAATTAGAACACTCTTAGAATAGCTAAATATGCGAAAACTCTGAATTATTACTCGTCATATGCGTTTGATGACGGCTCATTAGAAAGCATAACACCATGTTAGAAGGAGTGTCAAGCATGACACCATGTTAGGAAGAGAATCTGCATGACAAGTCTACAGAGGGTGGTGTATGGGATTTAGAAAGGGGCGCTGCCCCTTCGCTGTAAATGGTGACGCAAAATGGTGACAGTACCTGATTGAGATAATCGCCGCGGAGACTTTGCTTTTGTGGAGATGATCTTTTGAGGTAGGGATGGTTTTGTGGAGGTGATGTGGTTAGACAGAGAGGGTTTTATGTAGGTGGAGTGTTGAGGTAGAGATGGTTTTGTGGAGGTGATGTGGTTAGGTAGATATGGTTTTGTGTAGGTGGAGTGTTGAGGTACGGATGGTTTTGTGGAGGTGATGTGGTTAGGTAGATGGGGTTTTATAAAGGTGGAGTGTTGAGGTAGGGATGGTTTTGTGGAGGTGATGTGGTTAGGTAGATAGGGTTTTATGTAGGTGGAGTGTTGAGGTAGGGATGGTTTTGTGGAGGTGATGTGGTTAGGTAGAAAGGGTTTTTTGTGTAGGTGGAGTGTTGAGGTAGGGATGGTTTTGTGGAGGTGATGTGGTTAGGTAGATAGGGTTTTGTGTAGGTGGAGTGTTAAGATAGGGATGGTTTTGTGGAGGTGATGTGGTTAGGTAGATGGGGTTTTACGTGGGTGGAGTGTTGAGGTAGGGATGGTTTTTGTGGAGGTGATGTGGTTAGGTAAAAAGGGTACCGTTTTATGTACGTGGAGTGTCGAGGTGGGGTTGATTTAGTGGAGGTGATGTGGTTCGGGAAGGGGGTGTATTGTGTAGGTGGAGTGTTGAGGTGGGTATGGTTTTGTGGACGTGATGTGGTTAGATGAGAAGGGTGTTGTGTAGATGGTGTGTTGAGGTAGGGATGGTTTTGTGGAGGTGATGTGGTTAGCTAGGGAAGGTTTTCAGTGGGTGGTGTGTTGAGGTAGGTATGGTTGAGTGGAGGTGATGTGGTTAGGTAGAGAGGGTTTTATGTAGGTGGAGTGTTCAGGTAGGGTTGGTTTTGTGGAGGTGATGTGGTTCGGCAAGGGGGTGTTTTGTGTAGGTAGCGTGTTGAGGTAAGTAGGGTTTTGTGGAGGTGATGTGGTTAGGTAGGAAGGGTTTCTGGTGGTGATTTGTTGAGATAGAAAGGGTTGTGTTGCACGGATAACACTGTACTTCACTATGCGGCATATACACCATGTAGGCCTATAACCTACAGGACACGAGTTACAGTTATTATTATCATACAGACAACAACATGTTCACATATCATATAACAATTTATTATTTACATATTTAAAAATTTGAGAATAAGAAACATATCCCCACAATACACGTGAAACAAGCTTCAAGGCAAGTAATCATATAGTAGCCGCCATCAGGGAGTTCGGTACACAATGACATCAGCGTGAGATTTCGTGCTTTTCTATATGTATCATATCAGCGGAAACAAGCAAACTTTGCTCTCAGGCAGTTGTCAATCGCTGGTTGATTGGCCGGTCTTGTGACGCAGCGCGCGCAAAATTCAAGGTATCTCGCTATTTAAAATAGTTGAACGATATTCTCGATACAGCAGGGCATCACCCTGTGGCCTTGTGGGTAAGATATCTTGTTAGGGAAGATGGTAAACGTTTGTTATGCTATTAAGCACACCTGATACGGCAATAATCCGTTCAAAAACCTTTTGTAGCAATTTTTGTTATTTTTAATAATTATAAGCAGACTATATAATACCCATAAAACCGCCACCTTGATATTATAGGGTCGTGTCTTGTTTTTAATAATTAAGGCATCTAATGTAAATAATACAGGCCTACACCTGTATATCTCTTCGAATTCATGTAGCTCGATCTAATTATTGAAGCTATGTTACCACCTCTGTATATTTACAATATGTCAGCATAAACAAACGGGTCCCACGTGGGCCTACTATGAGCATACGGCATGGTTTGCTTCTTGTTCTACTTCTGGTCGCGAGACCCTAAAATGATAAGCCTGCATCACCATTCCCATCAATTAACTGTTACACAAATGTGATCCAGCAAACAATCCAATATAGTAGCTCATGTCAGGCCATTATGACACCACTAGGATGATAGAATTTTGAATACATAGGCCTACGAGCATGACCAAGTATTTTAAAAACACGTACACATATGATGATGTAGGGGCCTACGTTATCAGAGAAATAGGTCATAATAGTCCCTTGGTTTGTCGCTCCAATTTCGACAATAATAGTATAACCCACATCGTGCCAATGACGTGTATTCTTGATCTCTAACATTTGAAATAGCTAGACACATAATTAAACATGTTATTTACAAGTTCATTATACAACTCTTACAAAATAGTCCAGGGTATAGTAAGCGATTTTCAACTTAAATCTGCAGACCATGATTATAGACCTAACTATTTTTTATGTTTGTGATTTTACGATAGGTCGATAGCCCAATTATTCCTTGTTCAATACGAAATAAATATTCTGCCATTTTTCATTTTCAATTATTGCAGTAGGCCTATGAAGTAAGTATGCAGTATAAAGTAATCTTAGGGTAGTTATTCTGATTTTTTGTCAGCTGCAGTGAGAACACCTAGTAGGCGACAGGAGAGGAGGTTGACTTCTCAACAACTACCGTGGTGGTCCGTGATACACTCGTAGCAGACGTCGTGGAACTGCCTGTTGTGATAACTTCCCCATAACGTAAAGAGTGCCAAAGTCTACAAAAAAAATACAACATGCTATAGACATACGACAGTGCTTGTTTTAATTTTACAGGCGAAGATAGAAGTTACTACCGTACTAATAATGGCGAACTTTGATATGCAGTGATTGTCGTGGTTCATGGAGAGGTTGTAATGCGATCTCTCCTATAATACCGGTATCCATAAACCACTTTAGTTTGCCTGGCGATGCCAAGGTTCTTAGTCACGTGCCTTTCATGCCCGTGCTATTGAGGCCTGTAAATAATTTTCTGGGTCAAGTCATAGGAAATGAGTCAGAGGGGAAATACAATACTGTGAACAACTCTTCATCCTGGGAAGTGACCTTTCAAAAATGCCTGAATTCGGGGATTACCCTATTTTCATCTAAATATAGCAACTAGTCACAAACATTCGCCACTCGGGCATACCAGAGGCTACACGAAGCTCGGCCACGCCGCGTAGTGTGGCTCTGGCAACTAACTAGTAAAGATAAACTGAAACAACGGCATAATATTTTCGAATAATCAGTTGTATTGTATGATAATTTAATACCAGTGGGTGCAACGCTATGAGCCATGGATGTTACTGTACAACTTTTTTTTGTCATCAGTAGACTCCACTCACCTGAATGAAAATAATGCTGTGAGAAGAAGCCAACAGAGAAAACCGAGCCAGCTGCCTGCCTGTAGAAAATACAGCATACAATATCTGATTTGTCATGATAAAAAAACGTAAACAGATTTATAAGTAACATTCCCTGCTCTACAGAGTTGAAATTATAATTGTGTGCCTCTTTGATACCAAAATTACATCAGATTTCACTTAGGTATATTTTTTGTCACCAATACTATGTCCTACGTTACTATAATACGATGCCTCACGTGACTGAAATATTCCTTTTACGTCAGTTATATTATAACGTTACTGACGTACAAGGGATATTTTAGGTGCACGCCATAGGCTACACATTATATCCAGTAACAGTAACATGTTAATTAAGTATCTTTTTATGGTAGGCCTACAGCATAGATAATGAGCCTTTTAACTCACCTCGGTCGTCCTCACTTTGCTGGCACCCCAGAAATGGCAGCTTTAAACAGAACACATGTTGTTACAAACATCGGAAATTGTAAGCTCATATATAATCTATTAGTCAGGAGGCTTAATCGTATAATTGTTCAAATCGTTCCACAAGCACCAAATTTGGACCACTTGTAGCCCAGGTCATATAGTTTTGATTTTTAGCGGGAGCCAAGCTGGGCTCCCGCCGTGGGCGCCATATTGGACAAATCCAAGATGGCCGCCTTTCCGAATGGGGGCATGTCATAACTTTTAAACTAATAGACGTAGGGACACATTTAATACTACTTTTCTATGGTTTTCGACTATGTAGAGTTCATTTGTGATGATTTCGGGTTGATCTGGGAATAATTTCAAGCACATATAAATGGTATGTTTGCCAATGGGACATTTTAAATACATTCTATTGCTTTAAATGAGATAGATGTTCTTTAAATCGTGTTACTAGCAGTGTCAGGCATTGACAATGACCTAACCATAATATTTTGAACCAGAGCCAGCCTTTGGAGCTCCAGTGTGTCAACCATATTGAAAAAATTCAAGATGGTCGCCATTCCAATTGTTGACTTGTCATAACTTTGACGTAGGGACACATTTAATACCACATTTCTATGGTTTTCGACTATGTAGAATTCATTTGAATTGTGATGATTTGGAGTTGATGTGGGAATAACTAAAAGCACGAATAAATATATATATAAATATATTTCTTTGTGATTTCAGTTATTCCCAGATCAACTGGCATGTAAAAGTTGCGACCGAAATGGGTAATCCTTTTCTGGCGACAGCCCATGAACTTGCTGCTCTTGATACATATGATGTAATGGAAAATGTAGTAGCTATGTCGCTATCCAAAATCACTGAAGTTGGCAAAACTCTTCATTCAGAATATGTAGACACACGTCTTACAAATGCTACTGTTCCTTTTTCTTGTACAATTAAAATAAACCGTTTGTTCACGTTTAGCCATCGTTCAGACACACGAAAGAAAGGAGAGATCACTCAACTTTTTATATCTCTTCAGTCGAGACCAGAAGCAGAAATGGTAGATTTCTTTAATATAAAAACCAACGAGAACCCCCTCCTCTATCGGATTGTGGTTTGCTTTGAGCGGGAAACAAGTCAGATATATAATAATACTGGCTTGTATCAAAGCTCCAACATCCCGCGTTTGTACAGCAAGACAGGTTTTACTTATGTTTTTTGGTATGGCTGATATCATTCATATGGTGCGCCCAACCAGAGCTGTAACGTTTGCAGAGTATGTATCTATAAATGTTCTTCCTTTCCTCGAGAATCAACTGACGTCTACAGTGGAGCGTGTCGATGCAATCTGGGACACATACCCTGAAAAACTCAGAAGAGTGGAACAGACGTGGAACAGGTGCTCGTACACGACTTGAACCAAACAGTGATGCCAGCACACCCATTTTCAAAAGAGACTGGTAATCACATCTGAAAAATTTAGATGATAACAGGGAGTTTTTCTCCTGCGTAAGTAAACGACTGGCCAGGGATGGTGCTGACAAACAGATTGTTGAATATTGATATGGAAACACTAGAGCCCTGCAACCACACAGAGGCTGACACACGTACATGTATATTTCTGCAACTGGCCCATGCAGCATATCAGGGTCACGAAAAACGTTTGTACGAGCAGTTGACAGTGCCATTGTTGTTCTAGCTCTAAGTTTGCTTGAAAAGGTGAGGCTTGTAAAATTATGGATTGGGTTTGGTAGTGGCAAAAGCTATAGAGACATTCCTGTGCATATTTAACAGCTAGGCCCATCCAAGTCATTAGCGTTACCATTGTTTCCCTCCTTAACAGGTTGTGATACAGCCTCCCACATTTTGAGCTGTGTCAAGAAGAGTGGCTGGAATGCATGGCAAAATACTCCTGACAGTGACATTTATTGCCCTTACTAACGATCCGGAATGTTTGTCTCTGGAAAGTGTGCATATAGAGCGCATTGGATGATTTGTTGTGTTGATGTACAGCAAGCCATATGCCTCTTCATCTGTTAATGATGGCAGATATAATTTATTCTTCATTGACAGTTGCTCATTGAAGAATATCCCACCAACCCAAGCTGCACGTTAAGAGATCTCTATTGCAAGCCAGTTTGCTCTGAAAGCAATTAACCTTCAGCAAACAAATACTACCTGACGTTGGTATGGGAATATGTTTGCCGTTTTGAACAACCCTTGCTGACGCAAGCAAGGCATGTAGTTGTACATTGTTGTGAATGGTAAATGTTGTATAACAGATGCACATCGTTGTGCAAGTGCGAGGGTGGATGCATTGACAGTGATGAAACAGTAGAAGTTTAGCTATGCTAGGTAAAATGCAAGTGATTATGAAAGCCTACATAAGTTAATGTGCATGTAGCATTATATTGCTACATTGTTATCATTGTGTCACTAAAACACTTAGCGGTTGATCTGGTTTAATGTTGAATTGACTGCTACACAATAATGCTATGTTTATATAATGTTCAAACTTAATTATCTGAGCAACATTACGTGGTTAATATGAAAGCCATGCAACCGACCCTCTATGACATATCGACCAGTTCTTATGTATAAATCTGTGGAGGATTATTTGTTCTTGTGTAATAAACATTTATTGTGTGATACATAAAATAGCTATCGTTCAATATTAACTTTAAGTGCTAAATGTAGCTGTATGAGCGATTATCCTCGTCTGGATGACACCGTTTTTAACTATTTTTACTGGCTGGAAGATTTGAATTGTGGTAGTGAAACATTATTGTAAATGGATGAATGTTTGTAGTTATAGTGTAGAAGTTCCATCTTCAATTTTGTATATATACCAGCATTCTGAATGGTGGATTTGCACGAGTGCCATTTTGATAACAAATGAACATACAATTTAATTTTTGTGATGTCCAGGTTAGAAACATTAGAGGTTGAGCTTGTTATTATATAATCACATTTTGGCAAAAGGTTGTATTGTGGAGATAAATGTACACATAATACATATGTGACTGTAACATTTCCTACATAGTCTTATAAATAGCCTCATCATCACAGAACTTTTTTGGCGCGGGTTGTGACAAAGTCTCCTCGTTTTTGTCACATAACTCCTCTTCTGAAATATTTGCACTGTTACCTGCTCATTACAGAATCAAATTAATTGTGTTCCCTGACCTACCAGGCTTTGACCAGTAGACAACCAGTATATATTTGAAACATGCTTCAGCCATCGGGAAAGGTACGGACACTTCGCTCCAGTGATCTAGATCAGCTGCATGTTCCACTGGTTAGAGCCGTGATAGGCAGCAGGGTCTTTTCTGTTGCTGCACCAACAGACTTTGGAATGAACTTCCTTTAAAAATATGCTCTATGAAAACACAAATTAGTTTCCAGAAGAAATTGAAAACGTATTTTTTGGTTGAGCTTTTCCAACTTAAATCCTCTGTGGTCCGGTTGGTCCAGACGACAAATGCAAAGTTTTGGAAGATTACGATTATTTTTGTCGCGCCTCTGAGCTCGGATCACCAAGGATTTAGGCGTTATAGAAGTTTATTATTATTATTATTACTATTATTATTATTATTATTATTATTATTATTATTATTATTATTATTATTGTTATTGTTATTGTTATTATTATTATTATTATTATTTTTGTTATTATTATTATTATTATTATTATTATTATTATTATTATTATTATTATTATTATTATTATTATTATTATTATTATTACTATTATTATTATTATTATTATTATTATTATTATTATTATTATTATTATTAATATTATTATTAATATTATTATTATTATTATTATTATTATTATTATTATTATTATTATTATTATTATTATTATTATTATTATTATTATTATTATTATTATTATTATTTTTTTTTATTATTATTATTATTATTATTATTATTATTATTATTATTATTATTATTATTATTATTATTAATATTATTATTATTATTATTATTATTATGCAAAAAAAAGTGTTATCTTACTTAATTCTACCTTTTCGCGTTTGCAACTAATAACTGATTTTTTTTGTCCCGCCGCCATCTTGGATTTTACAATATATCCTCCTCTCCAAAGTTGGAGATTGTTTTTAAATGGAAATAATAAGCTTTTTCTTACTCATGACCAAAATATTTTGCTTTTAGTAGGCCTACGATTTTTTGTCTTTAAATCTAAGGTATATCTAAAACCGTCTAATTTCAGCTAAAATACGATTTGTATGTAGGCCTACATTAACAAGTTAAACAAAATCCAAATCAATTTTAAAACGTGTTAAATAGATTCTACATGGTCAAAAATCATAGAAAAGTGCTATTAAGATTGTCTCCACTGGTATTAGTTTGCAAGTTATGACATGGGCCTGTTATGAATAGCGGCCATCTTAGATTTGTCCAAAATAGCGCTCCCGCGGAAAATCAAAAGTATATGACATTGGCTACAAGTGGTCCAAATTTGGTGCTTGTGGAACGATTTGAACAATTCAGGGGTAAATATGGGTTAAGCCCCCTGACTATATGCCTACATTTGACACTCATACTTAAATGTGATATATATCACTCATTTGCGTTTCATAATGTGGACGTACACTATCGCTGCAAACGTTTCCTGTAATTTATTTAGTATCATATTATTTTAATCTTGCTAATGCCTATTAGGGCCTATGCTCAATTATAAAGTTTTTCAATAAATTTGATGTGGATGGATGCTCGACCGTTGGCACAATTATATATATTGGCCTTGCTAAATACAAGCTAACCGAAGGAATTGTCAACCTAAATAGGGGCCTACGTATCACGATTACCAAAATGATTTGATCCGTTTTAAATATTTTATGCTAATAAATCATTTGAGGTGTTTAAATAAAAACAGGTCTAAAAAGAAATTATTTCATTGGGTTCTTAAAATACATACAGCTATTGGGGACACATGCTTACCTGCCGACGTTATCACAAGTTTTGTCAAAGCCTGCACTTGCCACACACGCAGCCACAAAAATAAGGAAACACGAAACCGCGTGTAACACTACGAATCCGATGAGGAATGGGATGGTGCTCAAAAAGCTGTAAATACAAAATAGTGAAGAGGTTTTTATTAGTTGTTGTTTTCTGTGCAAAATTTGTACACAATCGGACAAATTGTAGTTCCTGAGATAGGCCTACATGTATGCTCCGGAAACGAAAGTTTTATTCTGCACGCCAACGCCGACAGAAGTGAATGAACATACTTATCTACCCGCAGGCCCACTTAACGAACATAACATAGACATAATTAGTTTGATTATGCAGTGAAAAGTTATGATCACAAAACATTGTGAGACACGAAAGGGGTCGTAACATAGGAAGGTCGTAACATTGAAAATCAATACTAGACAGTGAGGACACAAAAAATCGTGTCCAGATGGTCGAACATTTGGTCGAACATGAGACACCATTGGTCGCACACAGGACACCAAGAAAATCATTCACTGCGGTCACACATGGCATTATTGAGAGGACACCAAAAAACATTTGGTGTCCTATGTTCGACCGTTCTAAAACACGTATTTATCACATTTATCCTTGATTTTCTGCTTCCAAATATGATTGTATGACTAATTATTATTAATTTAATCGATCTGTTAAGTAGCTAAGTGAAAATTTTGCTTTAAAAAAACGGGGTCAAATGCCCCACTTGTTCGACGCACCTATTGAGAACCGCCCACATAGGGCCTATACACCTACCTCAATGGTTGTGCGATTCGGCGTCTGTAAATTGCAAACGAAAAAACACATGTCAAGAGAAGAGCAATCAAAATGCAGACGAGGCTGTGAATGCCAATGACGTAATTGCAGCTGGAAGGCGTTGAGCTATTGCTATCTGCATACAGTGTACAGTGGCCTCTGTTATCATCCTGCACGATAAAATAATGTAATGTAATAATGTAACCCTATATGTTGATCATTAAAGTGAAAGAACAAAACCTTGTATTTTAAACCAGTAAGACAGATAGTTTGTACTGAATCACTTGTGTAAGTAATTTAGCTTTGTTTATAAAAACGACTTGTGAACCCCTTTACTGCACCCCCTCCCCCTATAGACGAACATAGGTTTATTCTGTATACTTGGTTCATCAGCTTTCGTTTTCAAAACAGTAGGCCTACCCTTTACAAGGAGTGTCCCAAATGCTCTTTGAAAACCATTTCCTGCGGTCATAGCGCTCCGGCAGAAACGAGAAAATCCTTATTGCAAAATTTGTAGTTGACAAAACCCACAGCAAATCTGGGAAATTTTACCTGGTATGCATTTGATTTTCAATTATATATACCAGAAAATATTGCATGTGTTAATTGATGATCACTGAGGCGTAAATTAAAAATAAACGCCAAAAATGTGTACAATATTTTTTCAAAATCAGGACTCAAATATTTGTGGTGGGTTCATAAATTGCCGTGCTGTTTTCTGTACAACTGATATGATATAGAATTAGATTATGGTTTTTATGTTTGTACACTTAGGCTTGATCTCGATCGGGATGCTGCTCCGCATGCTAGGCATAGGCCTACGCGAGATTTCGCGCATTTCGTGGACAATGTGTTATTCAGCATTTGTGCACATGTCTGCTCCAGGCCCAGTAGGCCTATATATTCCCAATACAAGTAAAGATATATGATAAGTTAGATTCACCTATAATTAAGTCAATCCCCATTTACAAAAGTAATTATGGGATTCGTTATTGCGACAGATATCGTTATTCCGACAGGTTGATAGTCCGACAGGTCGTTAGTCCGACAGATCGATATTCCGACAAGCAGGTCGATAGTCCCACATGTCTATATTCTGACAGGTTAATATTCCGACAGGTCTATATTTCGACCGGCAATAAAATAATAGCAAAATAGAGGATTAACTGTTAGGCCCTACTATCGTGATGACTAGCGATACAGAAGAGAGAGCCCATAATAGCCTACAGGTCTATCTGTTTAAATAACTCAGGTTGTTCAACTCATTAAGTACTACATCACTCTCTGACATTTTTCATTCATTTGAAACTGGCATTGGTGACGCAAATGTCAGCTTTAAATAAATGAAAAATACCCTCACGTTTAAAAACTGGCAGAATAATTCACAATCCGTGCTATATTTGAGATCTGAACATGTCCCATTTGCCCGCACTGAAGCCACCCAGCAAACACGAGTTGATTCAATGTTGTGCTACCGTTTACACCGCTGGCCGAGCATTAAAAGAACATTTTAGTCTTCGTCGCGTGTTTGCCAGGAAGGCCCATTGTTATATGTGTGGCGACCCCGTAGCTTTCCCCGTGCCTCAAACAAACAATGACAACAGCGCATAAACACTAATCGTCCCCTTGCATATGAAAGGGTGTATCTGCCACTTTGTAAAGTGGCAGATACACCCTTTCATATTCAATGGGACGTAATAATAAATATATATTTTAAGAGCAAGCGAATACTACAAATTATTATAATGCTGCTTTAATGCTGGTACCTTTAGCCCTTACAGTGCGGGGATGGACTGTAGTCGTCAGAATCTGACGTCTGTAGACGTCAGATTCTGACGACTAAGGTCTATCCCCGCACTGTAAGAGTAGAAATATTTCTAATGGCCGTAGTCCCATGCATAACATATGTATTCAAATGAATCACAAAAGCTAGACATTTATGATGATTTCAAATCGAAAAACCCCGTTGGTCTCCATAGTTTATACGAAAGTATTTCAGCGCTTTAAGGGTTTGCTGGTCACCGTCCAGCGTTGCTGACTGTGGACCAACATTAACCAAACATTGCCTCAGTGTAGGCCTACCGTATTGACTGAGATGGAAGCGAGAGGATAATCTTGCGGTTGTGTATACACTAATTTGTACTTTGACTGATTGTTGTTTTTAGTTAAACTGTCTCACCAGGATACATAGATAACGTGACGTTTTACCTAACTTCGCTAACATGTTCCCAAACATCGGCAAAAATTGTTCAACTTCGATAACGTGGTTCCAAACGTCAATAATGTGTTCTCGAATTGTGATCACGTGTTCTCGATATTATGTGATAACGTGATAACGTGCTCTCGAACTTCTAGAACTCGTTCCCATATGGTATCGTGAACGTGCTCTCGAATCTTGATAACGTGTTGAAATCAAACAGTGTGACTTGCCATAATATAGCGGTGGTTTATTAGCCATATCACGTTGACACTAACACGCCAGAAGTTGGCCATTGACATCAAGTGTTGGACCGACGTTGTTTCAGTGATAGTCCGGTCAATAGAACTCTCATAGTCTTGTAACGTTAGAAAGCTTCGGAAAAATATTTTTTTCTCTATAGAGCCAACTAGCTAACTAGCTTCAGACCTAACTAGCTTAAAAAATAAAGTACTACCACTAGCAAACACCCCAACACCCATATTCGAAAAAAGCAGTGTGAATAATACAATTATTTAATTTCATGAGAATGAAACGTCTTATTTGTGTATTTATCCAGATATTGAAGAAAATACTATTTTCGCAAATTTCCATTTTTCACAAAGATAATTTTTTTCCACTTCATGTTTATTACAGATAGTGGAATTTTCTGGAGCATCTTGAAGAAAATTATTCATATGTAGATGTTTATTAGGGTTTTTTTATTTCGGAAGCAAATTGTTCAATAGGCGATATAAACAACACATACTAAGTATTATCATGTTTTAATATAAATTATACATACCCTTGATAGTGCCATGGAGATAGATCCCATCAATCCAAAAAGAATACTTAAAATGTAAAATATAATTGGGATGAGGAGATACAAAAACTCCCGATTGCCAATGTCACACATCTTGATTGTTTTAAAAATTCAAATCCACTTCTATTGCTTCATTCACCAGGAATGCCTGCAAAGAATCAATCACCTATAAATTATGTGAACAAAATTAATAGAGATGTTTGCATAGTATATGTATGAAAAAATGGTGTGAACACGCTACTGCCATTGTATGGTAAACATTTTAAATCTGAATATCTTGAATATCTTCCTGACCTTCTGATTTTGTGCTTCCTTTGTGTATAATAAAAGCGACACAATCAGGCCAAAAATCATCCAAATGCCAAAATTGTATTTTCGCTCCTTGATATGTCCGTAATATGTGAACATTCCCATAGCTTAGAATTGCGGAAATCTTTCACATTTTGTGTTGCTGTGGCAACGTAGCAAGGGTGCCGAAAATCCCGTTTATTTGTTATTCCTGTATTTCTTATTTTTGACATGCCTGTTTGAAATTAAATTTCATCCTTATTGCTCTTACAACTGGTAAATGCGAACACAAATTAAAAAAATTCTAGTTTATGGACATTTGACATATTATGGACATGTTATTGACATATCAAGGAAGCTAAATAAAAATGATGAGTTTGACCTGGTTGTGTCACAAATCAAATTATATGTTTAAAAATATTTGTGTTGTCAAGAAGACAATACAAACTATTTTTGATATGACTATAGGGTGTCCGTAGCAAATTTGTTTACTGTTCTGTATAGTTTACAGAAAATTTACTTTACAATGTTAACAAAACATTTATATCTAAATGGATAGATTGTGCTTAACATATTTAGACGATATTTCCAGATATTAACATATTTCGAAATATAAGAAGTCAGAGGTTTATCAACAGTGGCTAATATATCTTAGCCTGTCTGACAAATATAATGTATTACATACAATTATTTAACAGAATATTCGAGCTTAAAGATATTTATAGACTACTTTATGTCACCTTTTGATCTCGTAACATTAATAATATAAATCTCTGGCTCAGAATTGAAATGGGGATATATTGTAGTTTCATTATGCATAGCCTAGTTGAGAAATATAAAATATGTAAATTTTGTAATACTGATAAATTATGTGACGAATGCATCCCTGTATTGTAGCCCAAGCAAAGTATTACCTCAGTCATCTAGTAGTTTACACGAGTTGTGGATCCGTGCAAATTTCTGGAAGTGAACAAGAACAAATACCCAGCATGGTCAGACTGTTCCCTTAGCGGCCCACGCGGCAGCTCTGACGTCAATGCAATATTTTGTGTATCATTTACCGAGAAATTATGTAATAGCAGCGTGTCTTGTATGATGACAAAAACACCCTTTCAGCGCGGGGACCGTCTTGTGACGTCATATTCTGACGTCTAAAGTCGATCCCCGCACTTGAAGAATTAAAAAAAATATAATGGCCGTAGACCCATAACATAAGTATTCACATGAAGCAGAAAGAGCTGACTAAGACATTATCCTTATGATGATTTCAAATTGAAAAAACCCCTTTGGTCTCCATAGTTTATACAAACACATTTCAGCGTTGTAGGACCTCCTGCCCCTGGCCCACGACTGGAAATGTGGACTAAAACCATTTTCTTTCTCAGTAGTATGTATAGGATAAAGCCCGGGGAGCTCTACATTCTTAGCTGTGAGAAAGGTCGAGGCCGAAGGCCGACGCCTTTTTCACAGCTAGGAACGTAGAACTCCGAGGGTTTTAACTGACTTAAAACACTTCGCAACATGATGAGGATCCCTCATAATCAACAGCTCTGTCACGCCTGACTGATTATAATACCTTAGGCCTACCGTAATGATTGGTTTGTAATTGATCAACAATAACTCTCCATTCCCGGCTTGTATGTGGTCTGTGTGTAATGTAGTGGTCGTACAAAGAAAACTAGACGAGAATTATGACTTTTCAAGTAGCAATAATGTTTGGACTAGGTTTTATGCGTTTTTTGTCGGCCATTTTTTTTTATTATTATTAGGCCTATGACAGATTGATTGTAATTTGTTCATGGGTTTTTTGGCAGCCATTTTGAATTGGACTTCAGAATTCGGACCCTAGACTTCAAATTTCAGAAGTCCCCACTGAGCTTTTGTACCTTTATATAGATAGATATTTGTTTGTGAGATGGAAACACATTCAGAGAGCACATTGACTTTTCTCTCCTGGCTGTATCACTGTCTGCTACGCTGGTCCAACATCATGAACATTGAAACAACATTTGATCGACGTTTCGTGTTTGCTGGAATTAGGCCCCTACAACTGTTATTTTAATTTCGTAATGTAGCAAATGTAGCATAAATTATTTCTACTTGCGCAAGTAGGCTATTTGCGCTCTTGCGCAAGTACTTACGCACTTGTGCAAGTACTTGTGCACTTGCGGAAGTACTCGCTCACTTGCGCACTTGCGTACTTGCACACTTGCGAAAGCACTTGCGCAAGTACTCGCGCACATGCGTAATTGCGCACTTACGCAAATACTTGCACAAATACTTGCGCAAGCACTTGCGCAAGCACCTGCGCACTTGCATACATGTGCACTTGCGCTATTACGTAAATACTTGCGCTCTTTCGTACTTGCGCACTGGCGCAAGTAGTTGCGCACTTGCGCACTCTTTCATACTAGTGAACTTGTGCAAGTACTTGCACACTTGCGCATTTGCACACTTGCGTACTTGCGCACTCACTTACTTCCGCATGTACTTGTGTACTTGCGTATCTGTGCACTTGCGTACTTGCGCATTTGCATACTTGTGCACTTGCGTAAGTACATGCACACTTACACATTTACGCATGTACTTACACACTTGCGCATTGCGTACTTGTGCAAGTACTTGCGCAAGCAGTTTGTGCACTTGCGCACTCTTGCATACTTGCGCACTTGCGCAAACACCTGTGCAAATACTTGCGTAATAGCGCACTTGCGCAAGTATTTGCGCACTTACGCACTAGCGCAAGGACTTGCGTACTTGAGCATTTGCGCAAGTACTTGCGCATTTGCGCACTTCTAGTGTGCCCATTAAACTCATTGACTTGACTTTCGGTTGGTTTATTGCTGTATCACTTTCTGCGACGCAAGGCAAATATTAAAAAAACATTGGTTCGATGTTTCTCGAATTACACCTGTTATTTTAATTGTCAAATATAGGACTTAAAAGTTTACTAATGTTCATAGTTAACACTGAAGGTTGGTTTAATGGTGGGCATTCGTCTGCAAGACTGGTTCTGCATTGAAACAGCATTATGAAAAAGCAAATTAATTAGCAAATCTAACATTTAAAGGGTTAAATCCCAGCCTGCCCAGTAAACACAAAACATTTGTAACACGCTGGACCAACGTCGAAGACGTTGGGCTGACGTTTTACAAATGTTTTGTGTCTGCTTGGCATGGACACACTGCCCGCATCACTTCAGCCTGAGTCTAGTGATGCAATGAATGGATATCAGCCGAAATGTAATGCTTTCACCCGCCATTCAAATGACATGAAAATTAAAACCCCCCTCGCCTTCAAATGTAATTAGTACATAATCTATAATAGGTATACATATCATACAAACATATAGTTAAAGTGCTTGTGTGTGTGATTATGGTACAACAAACAGATTTTTAAAATATTGAAAACTCGCGGAATCATCAGCCTCTGAAAATGGGGGAAAACTAAAAAGCTATTATGACAATCCCTCATTCAATAAAGATACCTCTCATTAGAGTTACTTCTCTCTGGAGGCATTAAAATCCGGATTAAATCCAGTTAAACTACTCCGCTTTCTTAAAAAAGATATTGCAAACAACCACAATACCTCAGGATTATTGTGCCAAAGTTTGAAGTTGATTGGATAAAAAAATAAAGGAGAAATAGCCCATCAAAATTTTACATTGATCTATAAAGTGACCAGAATATCCTGTATAAATCCAGAAGTACACCTCGAAATTCCTAACAAAGATATAGTATGCAGCCTGACTATCCGAGGAACATTGTATTGAAATTGCAAGTTGATTGCATGAAAACTCAAGGAGAAATAGCACTCCGATTTTTGGACGAGAAAAACGAGAAAGAGCCAAACAAAACTCAATATAGCCCAAACATAATAATGTAGTGATGTGTTTTAGGATCTCTGTGTCTGAGATTGCAATGTCACTAGGGTGAAGAAACAATACCGCATTGTGCAAACAATTATTCAAAATATTTGGCACCTCCGCCTCATATGCTCTATATACTATTGAAAGAGTATTTAGTGTCGCCTGAAAAAAATACATACCCCAGCGCTGCAGCTCAAGCGGGCGCCGAACAATTTAAGCAGTAATGTACATTTGCAGTTATCCATACACATGATACATTACGTTTTGTCTAAGAAATGAGTTTGTGACAACTATATTGCTAACAATAAAAAACGTTATAATATAGAATATAGTGTAAATTTGCC
Source organism: Flabesymbios commensalis (assembly GCA_964017125.1). Classification (NCBI taxonomy): domain Eukaryota; kingdom Metazoa; phylum Annelida; class Polychaeta; order Terebellida; family Flabelligeridae; genus Flabesymbios; species Flabesymbios commensalis. The sequence goes on along the minus strand of OZ024906.1, from coordinate 64,317,216 downwards.
ATTTTCGTCATTAAAATGTTTTTTTTTTATAAATAACGGCACCATATGCGGAGAATGAGCTCACTGCAATAGCAACTATATTTGTGAAAATTGAGTTTTCACTACCAAGGCCTGGCCCACGTGTAGTGGTTGAAGCTGCCTGCCTTGGAAGTCGGGGCTTGCGGGTTCCTCCTCCGCTCAGGCATTCTGGGAAACAAATGTTTCTTCCCCGCTCACTTTTTCCATATACGTAGGTAGAGCGGCTATACTTGACAAAGGTCGTCATGTTATCGTGGCGTCGCTAAAATAACGTTACATGGCGTCCCTCGTATGATTGAGTTAATCAAATATATAATTTGCCTGGTTCGGTACCCTAGCAAAACCAAGCAAAACGATGTAGTTACAATCAGTTTCCAGGCCAAATACCGTAACTGCAACAAGGCAAAAAGCCGCATTAATAATATATTAAAAATATGCTAATTAGAATGACCGTTAAAACCAGAAATATATTGGTCGGTTCAAAGGTGGTTTAGCCTCTTTTGTGATAAACTGAATACAATTGAACAAAGGGGAAAAAGCCCGTAAATATAAAACCACACTTTTCTCAGATTGACCGATGATTTAGATACGGCAGTTCAATGGCGGAATTATAAAATCAGACTCAACTATATACTATCTGGTAGGTTCTAAGTGAGGTGTAAATAATGAGAGTGTGTCCGAGTCCGTATTATTACGTCAGAGCCCGGCCGAATTTCATGCAAACGTTTATTTTTACATTATCAGGCCTGCATCAGATGAGAAATTGCTTTCCAGTCACAATGGAATAGTGGATTCTGCGCTCTAAAAAACTATCTTGGATGCTTTTGATGTCTCTATGATGAAATACATGTATATGTAGGGGCCTACAGTGCTTGCAATATGTCATTGCATTTACAGCAACTATAGGCAACCCATTATACACTGCACTTCTAGACTAGCTTAATCATGTTAATAATGCCCCGTACAAGTTAAGTGAGTACATGTCGCAAAGACGTGATAAATAGTGTGGCTTTTTAATTCGGTGAATTCAGTTTTGGCTGTTTTCAATTTTACAATCACCCAATTGTTTTATTTAGGAATGTGAGGTATATTACAAAAACACAAAATCATAATGCAAAATACTGCATTTGAAAGAGAAATTGAGATGAGATCACAAAATTATCATTTTAGTGTAGCTATATGACATTTTAGATTTGTGCCAATTATATATTTTACAACAGACTACCTATGTGTGCTTTTCTTAATATGATTTTATCACAACCGGATCGCTATATTGGACAAGACATTACCAGCAAACTCAACCATCCGAAATCGCGTTCAAATAAATTTACAAAATACTACAAACAAACGTTTTGTTTTTAAAAATGTTACGGAAGTCTCTGTGAGCAAATATGGTTTAAAGCCTAAACCAAGTGCTGGAACAGACAACATTAGTAACAGGTTAATAAAAATAATAAAAGAAGATATTGTTCCCTTTTTAACCATGATAATCAATCAATCATTGGAAACCGGCATATTTCCAGAAAGCCTAAAAATTATACCATTATTTAAAAAAAAAAAAATTATCGACCCACTTCACTTCTCAATACCATTTTTAAAATATCTGAAAAACGTATCCATAAACAATTAAATTCATACCTTTTAAAAAATAACCTTTTATATGGAAGTCAATATGGTTTTAGATCTAATCACTCAACGAAACTTGCAGCACTTGAGTTCGTCGATAGAATATCAGGTGCTTTGGAGAGTGGGTAAGCTCCGCTAGCCATTGTTTTAGACTTATCTAAAGCTTTCGATACTTTAGCCCACAACATTATCCTACATAAACTTAGCCTTCTTGGCATGAAATATTACTAAGAAATAATCTATCTGACAGAGAACAATACGTCAAAATTACTCAAATCAAATTCACTTCCAATTACCACGGGTGTAGCGAAAGGATACATTTTGGGCCGTTTATTATTTCTAGTATACATTAACGATTTACCAGAATCAGCAAAATTGTTCACATTAATATTCCTATGCGGAAGATACCACTTTCTTAATTAATCTCAATAAACAGGACATGTCAAATAGGTCTATACTAGAGACAAAAACTAACTCGGAGATGAAAATGTGTCGCTGAATGGCTGACGGTTAATTGTCTATCTCCAAATTGCTACAAATCCAAATTCAGGTTATTTTATAAACCACCAGAAAGGCACATATACCAAATATCAAGCTTAATAACAATGACATAGACCATTTGAATGAATTAAACTTTTAAGCCTAATTATAAACAATAATCTCACTTGGAAAACACATGGTAATACAACTTGCAACAAAATTTCGCAGTCCGTGGGAATAATAAATTGTTTAAAGACTACGTTACCCGATAACATACTACTAGCACTGTATAACACCTTGATTCTACCAGACATCCATTGCTGTATTATTGTGTGGGGTACAATTGCAAACGGGTATAGAGACTTCAAAAAAGGGTTCTTGGAATAATTGATAAATGTCCTATATCTAGTCATACTGACCCAATATTTATCAAATTTAACCTAATAAAAGTCCATCATATTTTTAACTCGATCAAGACATTTTTTTAAAATGTATTCACAGCGAAGTACCCGATTTTTTTGAAAGATTTTTGTCCAGACCAGATCTCTAACTTACACAATTATAATACCAGGAATTGTTTGAATATTAGACAAATTGAAACCAGAAAGGAATTTGACAAAAAAATTTACGATACGATATAATTCAGAAAATAAATAATACACCAAATATAATTCACGATAAAGTTCAAACACATACTTTTAAAGGTTCATCTTATTATATTAAAAAAATTATAACTTTATACTCAAGTGCGTGCAACAATGCACAGTGCTATTCATGCCAATATTCAACTGTTTCTTTTTGTTTATCACAATTTAAAAATCATAACCCCGGTATCTTCTTCATATGTATATATGTTTATTTTATTTTTTTTGTCTGAACGTTTTGCGGTGGCTCTTTTACTAGCGTACCCAGTCGACCACCAATGTATATATATTGTTGTGTAAATGATCTATGTTTGAAAGGCCAAATAAATACGTCTATCTATCGCCACTTTCAATTATTTTACTTTAAACATGTTAAAGGTAGGCCTACTTCATACGATGCGTCGTATGAGGTCGTATGCATCATTTTTGAAATGTATTACTATTGTCTTTCTATTTTTGTAATGGTGGCCTCATACCCGCGACCTTAAGTTAGATCTTAATGAGGTATCCTGACACACACGCTTTGTATATATTTTTTATTATAATTTTATGTATTTTTATTTTCCTTATGTCAAATAAATCATTTCAGTTCGGGGCCCGTATTCTCGTACAAGTTATAGGGACCTATATATAGGCCTATCGTAGGCGTCGGATTGCTCGAGATGGCCATTTCGACCAACCCGAAGCCTGCGATATATCGTAACTTGTACGATAATACAGACCTAGTTCAGTTCAGGTCTCGTTTGTGAGGACTGGGTGCGGTCACACTCACACGTGGAGTAGAAAGTTGAGCTGTTACAAAGTGAAAGGTCACTTTGAACCACAATGAGTATATATTTTTATTGATAAAAATATACAATACAAATACAAAGCATGTAATATCAGTAAAATCAGTAAAACAATTTATATAAAATATAAATAATATATAAAAAGCCGTCAACAGTCCAATGTCGGAGGACAATCAATAAAACCAGCACCGGCCCAAACGATTTTTTTAAAATTGTAAGCTGAAAATACAGCGCATCCTTAACGGTATTATGTACAGCCAATTATTATTTAATAATAACATCAACATAAAATCAAACGGGTAAACACTATAAACAGATATAAACTGATAAACCTTTTCAGTTTTGTAGTTCAAGTTACATGCGTAACATATTTGAGTAGGCCCTATTAGACTCCTGTGTTGTCCCTGACCACTGAGGACATGCCATGCACCTCTAGGCATGTACTGACCTGGTAGACCTGCCAGTATAACATTCTGGCGTACAAAGTCAAAGGGCAATATCTGCTTACTTTTCAAGTAAGCAGATACTGCCTTTTGGCTTTGAATGGCAGCATTTACCAGAGCTAACATTGCAGGCGTGTTTTTCTCGTTCCGCTGGAGCGCGTGTGCTTGTTAAATCCCATTCTGGAAATACGATGTAGGCCTACTGTGCGCTAGCTTGACGTTGTCTGAACGAGTATATCAAAGCCTGTTATTCATTGTTTTTTTTTGTTTTTTTCCCTAATAATTTAACAGGTACGACATAATTATGTTTATGCCTAATTATAATAGACAGCTCACTAGTACATATTATATGTCTATATTTCAATTACTACTTCTTACGTGTGTGGATATCAGGCATATATATTTTCCGTGAGCAATATGAGAACCATTCGAAATAATAATTATTATTTAAACAGTTCTGGTAATATCATGCTTTGTGGGCCAGCTCACCTACAATAAATATTAGAGCGTGGATCACCAGCAGCGCACGCATACCTGTTTAAAGACAACTATAGTTTGCCAGAGAATAGGCCTATATATACAGCATGTACACTGCTACGGTCACGTCGATGAATCAATAATAATACAGATCTGGCCAAGTAAAGTCACAGTAAATGTAGGTGAACTATATAATGTATTCATACCTGGTTATTTTAATAAACGGTCTGTACGTGTGTTCACCACTGGCAATTCCCATGCAGTTAAAAAATTGCCATATCAAAGCCAGAAATCATGTAGAATATCATGGAATTCGTGTTTCCGCGAATGCTGCAACGCATGCGCACAACTTCTATTTATATCCTAATATGACACAGTTGTGAACATGGATATGTCCCACGGGAGCGGTAGACCACGTCTCTTTAGTGTAGCCAAAGATTCCTTGGTGTAGCATATAATATTCTATACAAACATATATAATTATATAACTCTACTATACCAACTCTTAAAAAATTGGCTTGTACATTATTCATTTTATGTCAAAGAATAAGAAGCATAATATATATATAAGTTTATAAGCCAAGAAAACACAACGACACATTGTCACCGTTCTTGAGTATTCTAACAATTACGGATATACATATTTAAAAAAAATCAGAATGTGGGCCTACTTTTAAAATTAGACCACATTCTTAGGCTAAACTCCGCAATTCTATTATCTAACAGTAGCCTACTCACAATTGTGTGTAAATTAACGTAGGCCTACTCTACCAAAGTTCGTTTATTTTATTAACGAAACGATCTTCTATATCTTTTTTCCAGTGCCCCTTTTTTGGTTTGAAATTTGCTCGACATATATTTGATAATTCATACATGTAGCTGGACCTAATTATCTGATTATGCTTGTAGGCCTATAGTGATGATACTGTATTTATATTGTCTGTCAACATAAAAACAAAAGGGACCCACGGTTACGATATCGGTTGATTCTTGGCCTACTTCTGGTCACGATCGAGGACCTGCCTGGTAAACAATTCCCATCAATTATATTATTGATTACATCGATACGATTTACTTAGAATGATTTCGTCACTGTGTTGGGTAATGTTGGGCCCAACGTTTAAATAGCCCAGCACAGACTCCACACGATCCAGCGAGCGATCCATTATTGTGGCTCATTTCAGGCCATTGTGGAGGCTGACTTCTCAACAACTACCGTGGTGGTCCGTCGTGACACACTCGCAGACGACGTCATGGAACTGTCTGCATGCTGTCTGACTGTGATCACTTCCCCATAGCGAGAAGAGTGCCAAAGTCTATACAAAAATAAAACAAAGTGCACACACATAACACACCTTATGCGACATTCATATTTTTAATTACAGGTAGAGTCAAAAGTTACCACTAATAATGGAAAACTTTATATTCAGTAAATCACGTGGTTCACACACATGCACTTTATACGACATTCATATCGTCGCCTCGGAGCTAAAGGATCCTATCTGCCACTCTAACGAGTGTCAGATAGGATCCTTTAGCTCCGAGGCGACGATATTTTTAATTAGGGGCCCACAGGCGAAGCCAAATCTTACTACTAATCATGGACTTTAATATGCAGTAAATCTCGTGGTTCAGGTTGTAATGCGATAAATCATATCCATACACCACTTGGTATTTATTTTGTGAATTCGAAACGCCAAATTGACAAAAAAGACTACATAATATTATTGACGTGTATTTTGTTAACCTTCTGGAGCACAAAAACAGCGGTATTTTCGATTAATTAGTTGCGCGAGAATTTAATGTCAGTGGGTGTATGGATGAGGATATTATTAATTTTTTTATTTGTTATCAGTATGCCCCACTCACCTGAATGAAAACAATGCTGTAAGGAGAAGCCAGCAGAGAAAACCGAGCCAGCCACCTGCCTGGAAAAAATACAACAACACACAATATCTGACATACGCCATTTTATTAAAAATGATTAAATATATAAAACAAGAGCGCACTCGACAATAGCCCGCCGCCATTATTGAACTTGAAGCTATTGCGCCCACAAGGTCAAATTATTGACGTAAAATGCAAAAAATCGCAATAAATCGGTCATTTTGATTTTGTCAGCCATTATTGAACTTGTCCGAGAACTGGTCACTAGTAACATGCATATTTGGGAGGGATACATGAAAAACTTTTCAAGTTATCGCGCCCACAAGCTCAAATTATTGACTTAGAAGGCGAAAAATCGCAATAAATCAGCCAGTTGGAATTTTTTTCAGTCTTTATTGAGCTTGTCCGAGAACTGTTTATTACCATGTATAACAAATTTGGGAAGGATACATAGAAAACTTTTCAGGTTATCGCGCCCACAATAAATGTTAACGCCGACGGCGATACCGACGCCGACGACGCCGAACTTCAATTGCAATAGCCCACCTTTTTTAATTAAAATTAAAATAAAAGGCGAGCTAAAAAGTAAAAAAAACTGTACTTTCTCCTTCCTGTACTTTATGCCCTACATGTTTTAATGACTATTGACAAGGACTATTTTAGGTGCACATGTCCACAGACAGCAAAAGGGATTGTTTCTTGTTATGGGCCAAGAGTGCGGCATAGATACTGAGCCTCGAGCTATTTCAGTGTTATAGATAGATATACTTGTATTAATGTCTCGATATGTATACAATTTTAAACCAGTATTTAACATAGCTAAGCAGAAGAATATAAATGATAATGACTTATTTAATACACAAATAAATAAATGCTTGACTAAAATAAAATAATTTAAATAATGAAATAAAACACAAACAGCGATTATGAGAACGGGTAAATGAAAGAACAGATGAATGAAAAAAATGAATGAATAGACGAACGGACTAACATACGGGCGGACGATCGCACGAATGAGCATGATGAATAAACGACAAAATAAACGACAAAATAAACTACTCCATGAATGAATGAGCGAGCGTACGAATTAAATGATGAGTGAATGAATGAATAAAAGGAATACTAGAAAGAGTGAATGACTTGGAGTTCAATGAGAATAAATTAAACGATATTTGTTAACACATGTTATTTGTCGCTAGACAGGAAATGTCCAACATAGTCTAACAGGTGTTGGCACACTTCCTCCCGATCCTCTTGTCATTGACAAAAAAAATAATTGATCAATAACAGTCATTTGCATAAAATCGTGATTAAAATAATGTGGCCTTGATAAACAGTTTATTCCGCACTTGTGTGTACATAAGGCACCTTATGATTGTACATGTTGCATGGACCTCGTCCTCAACATAGTCATCACAGAAATTACAAAATCTCTGATCAGCAGGCACACTCACATATCTGCCAAGTTCAATATTATTAGCGCAATCCCACATCGGAAACGGACCATCGCACTCCCCTGACCAGTCTGATACACTTTATCAACATATGGCTATCCGTGCCGTATTCATGTGTAAAAGGTTTATAGGTTCTAAGCTTGTTTAAACCTTGTCCCCTCTTTGCGTTAGCTCGGTAGAGTTCCATCTCCCAGTCATGTATAAATTGTTGTCTCGCCGCATCGCTCACTTCATCTTGCAGACTTGTAATATTACTGTTTTTATATTGCACTGTTATTTGTGGATTTTTTTCACAATTTACAAAGAGAATGCATCCTTGCTTCACTTCCAATGATTGCCTCGTGGATTCATTTCCAATGATTGAACTAATCCTATTATTCAATAGCTCTAAGTGGTAATAACAGTATAACAGAATTACTCACCTCTGATGTTTTCACTTCGCCCATATCATGATGGTGACAGCTTAAAACAAAACACAATTTTATACAGACATCGAAATTGTTCATTTATAGCGTCGAATCTGACACTCATTTTGTGGTCTGCCACTATTTGAGTTACAGATAAATATAGGACACTATCACTCCAGTAAAAAAAAGTAATTTATTTAGTATCATATTAGTAATTATTCTTAATGATAATTAAAACCAATTGTGCAGTTTTCAATAAGTGCGCTAGGCCCTATGTATGGATGCTTGACAGTAGGCATACTTGATATATTGCTAAATAGGTGAATTAATGGAATTACCACAACACTACGGATTTCGCTTACCAAAATAAATAAGTCAGTTTTGAATAGTTTGATTCTAAATCATTCGAGCATGTTTAATAAACAGATCTAAATCGAAAAATCATTTTTTATATATCGTTGGGTTATTTTAAATAAAATACATACATGTACTTATAGTTATCACAAGCTTTGTCAAATCCTGCAGTTGTCACACAAGCAGCCACAAGAACAAGGAAACATGAAACAGCGTGCAACACTACGAATCCAATAAGAAAAGGAATAGTGCTCAAAAAGCTGTAAATAGAAAATAGTGATTGACAATGTAGTTTATTAATGGTTAATTGTTGTTAATATAGCATATTATGGTACATAATGTAGAGGCGTGAGGCTCACGTGACCATCATGATCATGCCCTCCCATCCCTCCCCTCCCTTATACTTTTTTGTGTTCGTGAAGGTCACCAGAATGTCATACTAAAAATCTTTCGTGATCTATGCAGACAAAACTCAAATCCAAAATGCCCACCATCAGACCAGTATTCTTTCATATGTTCCCATTATTTTTAGTTTTAAATTCGTTCGTCATTATTATTGCACCACTACAAGTGGGACCAGCTATTCAATTACATCATCACTTAGTCCAGGAGCCAAACCCCTATTTTTTGGTTAGGTGGACACCATCTGCCGTCAAAGGGTGGTGTCATTTTTCTGATCCCCTAGCTATTCCTGAGTATATCTAGGGTGGCCACCCCGCTCCGAAATCCACACAGCAAATTTTAGAAGGATATTTGTGAACGACGCCCCTTCTCCAGCTGAAATATCCTGAAATACATAATTGATCATATTTTGGCCTTTAATCTACTAAGAAATATTATTCTAGTCGCTAATCATACATTTTCGGAGCTAAGAAATAGATTAAATATACTTTGATGGCAAACTGATAATATATTTGGTGTAAAATCCAAGATGGCCGCCAAAAATAACGAGAAATCACATATTTTATCACTCTAACCCAATGAGCTAATGCATATAAAGTTAATATACCCCTAGGACCTTCCATGAGTGGCATAATTTTGCTCCGAGACCTCTCCTGTCTGTGAAGCAGCCACTTAACACGTGATCCGTATGGATAAAATTCTTTCAAAATGACTACCATCAAATACCGACATCACCTGAAATACATAAATGATCGTATCTTGGCTATAAATATACTTGGAAAGATTATTTTAGTGGCTAATCATATATTGTCAAATCCAAAAATCCATTAAAATTACTTGTGATTGCCAACTAATAATATTGATGGTGTTAAATCCAAAATTGCCGCCAAAAATAACAAAACATCACATATTTTACACTAAACTAACTCATATAAAGTTAATATAACCTCAGGAGAGGGCGTGGCATAAGTTTGTTTAGAGACCTATCCTGGGTGAGAAACAGCCAATTGACACGTGATCTGTGTTGAGAAAGTTTCCCATATGGCCCTACTTTAAAATGGCTACCATCAAAATACCAAAATTACCTGAATTACATAAATAATTTTATCTGGACTATACATCTACTTAGAAAGATTATTTTATTGGCTAATAATACTGTTTAATATCCAAGGAATCAGATAAATTGATAACATTATGACTTTTCAAACTATTTTGTGGCCATCTTGGATTTTACAAAAAAGGTAATTGAAAATAATTACTTATTTAACCACTGTAACCTACTGAGCCCATGAATTCAAAGTTAATATATCACCAGGACCATGCATGACGGGTATCATTCTGTTTAGGAATATCTCCTGCTTCAGAATCAGTTTCGTCTAACCTCACATGAACGAATAGCAGCTACATCTCTGGCAAGCATCTGATATGGACTCAATCATAAGACATGGAATCAAAGACGGAGAACAGCTGCTTAAGGTTTCGGAATTGTATAGGGTACCTTACACCAATTTTTCAGATATAGAGACGAACAAATCTATTGTAATTCCCCGATTTATTGCATTTTGTGCAAGCATATCACCCTCAGCTAAGTTTATTGATATTGGATACATCCCACTCATTACCTCTTCTCCCACTGATGCTGATTAGGTTGAGTGTAGTGAAAAAGGCAATGCAAACATTAGTTAAGGCAGCTGAGGCAGTAAACATGAAACACACAGTGATCACATGTGATTTAGCCTTCTACGAAATCGCATAATTATACGTTAAGACAAAAATATTTAAATAAGTTTTCAAATGTTGTCCTTCAGTTTGAGGATTCCATTTATCAGTTTATGTAACAATCATAAAATCGATCAAGGTTATGCAAGGTTATGATAAAAAAACCTGGGGGAACATTTCTGGACATGGTCAGTGTAGTCTACTCCTGCGGTTTCTGCATTTTCAACTGGGATGAATATCTGGCAAAAACAGGCAAAATGGTTCTGTACATTATAACAACATGGCACTATATTAGTATGTCACTTGGCTTCCACTCTATCTAAAGAAATGCATGACCCGAGAGATATAGCACCAAAAGTGTATGAAAGATATTAACCATGGAAACCTTACTGTGAGAAGAAGTGACGAAAACACAATGGTGTTGCACCAGACATGGTTATTGAACAGAAATACAATGTGGATATAAAAGAGAAGCAAGGACTTTGTGGAAAAACACCCAAGCCTAAAACTCAAAATAAATGGCTTTAAGCAAAACACGTCACTGCTGCTGTAGCTGGGGAATTTCGAAGAATGTTGTTAATAATTCCAGACAGAAATTTAAAGCAACATAAAGCTGAACTGACAGCTATACTTAGAGATAGAGATACTGTGCAGCAGAGCCTTGAACATATTTCCGTGCATATGATCAATCCATTTCCAGATACAGGAAACTTTGAATTCGTCAATATTGCCACTGGGGTGGAAGCATTCAAAAGTAAAGACTTACCACATGTCAAAAAGAGAAAGCAATGATAACTTTTCTTGATACTGGAGGGAAAAACTGTCGATTGTTATGCTAGATACATATCATTTCAACCCTTACAAGCAAAATACAACAACAACAAAATACTACAGAGAAACCTTCAGAAGTTGGTATTCTACAGAGGATCGCTCAAGTACTAGCCATCGGTGGAGATGTAAATGTACAAGAGCTAATTGGCACTTAGGAATGCTTACCAATACCACTGTCTCTGTTTGATACATCGGGTGATCTAAGAAGTGGAGTCAAGTCCACACTAACACAAATTATGCTGGAAAAAACTAGCGTTAGGGTTGAAAAGAACCTACTTTCTTGCATGAGCACCGCTTGGTGTCACAAGCGCCCTCCCGGTTACATGGTGTGACGTCTTCGACTACCTCAGCTTTTGGATAGAGTGTCATCCTGAAAGGAGATAGCTCTAGACCCTATATATATATATATAGCTCCGCCTTGAAGAAAACTCCACTTTCAACGGGAGAGACTGGGTCTGAGTGGTCGATTTGATCAATCATTCTTACTCATTTGCAAGAATATAGTCTTATGTTGGGCATGACTGTTCACGTTAGGTGTCCGGGGCGTCTAAACCAATAGGATTTTTAAGAAATAATAGAAATAGGAAAAGCTTGAAAAGTAGGAGAAGTTGGATTGCTGGACATCTTGACAATGTGATTCTGGAGGCCTGTGTTGTTTTCTTTCAAAGAGAGCTATAAGTTGCATTCCTTCGCACCATTGCCACCATTTGAGAATGCTGCTATGAAAATGATGGCATATTGATATAGGAACAGGTTTTTCGTATTTTAGTTTTTCTAAGGTGTGGTACTCTCAGTTGTTGTAGATTGCGCAACAAGATTTCTGCTAGTAGGGCCTACCATCCTTTGTGGATGTTTCCGCATGATAAGCACCATAATCTAGATCCAATCTTAAGCAAAGTAACTGGAGTAAAGTCAGAATGTCATGATTAATTTTGTGCATACAACGCATGACGTCTACAACATACTGGGACTCCTCGGGTATGATGTTGATTGAAATAAGAGGTACCAGGTTGACATAGTCCAGAATAAGCATTATAGAGGTATTGAACATGCTCGCATGATCTTCTCAGTAAACAAATAGTGATATTGGTATTGATAATACATCACACTTCACAACCACTGACAAAACCCATTATGTAATTAGCTATGGATATTTCAAGTACATTTCTATTCACATTCCTAACCTTCTTGAATGACTCGATTGACTTCTCTACATCAAACAGATTAGCGAAGGGGGGGGGGGAGCTCAGCCTAGTTGAACGGCATAGCTGGTTTATTACTGGATATATACATGTCATTATGACCAAGAATGGAACATGAAAACTCAAAGGCCGTAGTAATTGTCAAGTTAGTTATATTTATGGACAAAATACACCAGAAATTCCCAGCTTTAAACATTGGATTGAATTCCATCGAGAAAAGGCAACAGCAATTAACATAAGCATGGAAATGAGATGTCAACTGTTGTCAATGAATACCATATATCTTGCTGATGCACAACCATATAAATTCACACTCATTCATTGATACCTGGTGTAAGGTGTGGTCATGCCATAAAACGATATTACCGCTTAAACGGTCGTAAATGTGTTCATCATCATCAATAAACAAGATAATGAGTACAATATGCCCTGATTAAGCACCAACAGGAAAAATAAAAATTACCTCAACACACAGTCTATCAGGAGACAACAACAACAATGAACAAAACGTTAGCATTTTCACATATTATTACCCGACGTGTATATTCATCAACGACTACAGGAAAGTGCCCCTGAACATCAAAGCTAGATTGGATAAAATTATTTTGAACCTGTGAGGTCTCATTTAAGAATATACTAAAAATACAACTGAATATTCTTAACTTAAATAAAACTAGATTAACAAGATGATCTCACAGCTCGAGCTGATTTTTTTAAACCGTTTTTTATACTTGAAGTACAATGAAAGTAAAATAAGGATTACATTAGATATAAACATCTCTGTCAAATGCCAAGTTGTGTTTGGTTTAGTATTTTAATTTAATGATCACCTTACGCTGGCATCTCAATATTTGATTAGATATTATTAATGACATTAGCTCTTAAAATTCAAAAAGTGGAACTCGTAATCTTGGTGATTTAAAAGCAAGAACAGGTACATCACATTATCATTAGTGAAGCACCAGAGAAAGCTGCGTATCATTCAGATATGCGAACATTTATAAAAACAAGACTATAAAGTGACTATTAAATATACCCTATTCAACAATTTACCAGGGTATTCCATTCAATTAGACATACAGAATAAAACCTATTCAAAATTGCTCATATATTAAGCGAAAAATAATATTTCCAATGCCATCAACGTCTTCAAAGTACATGCAGTTAATAATGAGGTATCAAATTAATTTCTAGACCTATTTTGTTTAGAATATACAAGTTGACAATAGTCGCTTGTAAAAATGGATGATTTTCATGTCAGGCATTGGCCGCCATGCTGGTTTTGACAGCTAGATGATATTGAAACGTAAAATAACCATTCCAACGTAATGAGTGTACGTAAATTGTCAAAAATTAGGCATTACATTAGATTATATGCCTATTATGTCAAAAGGTAATTTTCAAGTTGGCCACCGATTGTGGTTTGGACCTCTGGATGACCTTGAAAAATAAAATAACTATTTGATTGCAATCAGCTTCTTCAAATTAGTTTTAAATAAGGTATTAAACTAAATTCTAGACCTAATATTTCAGAATACACGAACTAACCATGTAAACGATAGTCGCTTGTAAAAATGACTGCTTCAAATGTCGGATGTTGGCAGCCATCTTGGTTTTGACCTCTATATGACATTGAAACGTTGAAAACCTATTTCAACGTAATCAGTGTACCCAACGTACTGATTCAAAAATAAGGTATACGATATTACACTAAATTCTAGGGCTGATATGTCAAAAGATAAAAAAAATACAGACGACGAAGTTTATTTTGGCGGCCATCTCGGATTTGGCGGCCATTTTAAAAAATTGAAGACCTTGAAAAGTAAATATAACAATTCCAACATAATCAGTGTACCGAAATTAGTTGAAAATGAGGTATTACATTGGATTCTAGGCCTATTATGCCAAAGTATTTTTTTTGCCCTGTGAATGACCTTCAAAAATAACACTTTACTGCAATCAATACCTTTAACGTAGTTTAAAATTAGGTATTAATTGAAATTTTAGAATTTATATTTCAGAGTATGCAAATTGACAATAATCGCTTGTAAAAAATAAATGATTTTCATGTCGGATATTGGCGGTCATCTTGGTTTTGACCTCCAGATGACCTTAAAACGTAAAATTACCCATTCCAATGTAATCAGTGTACCCAAATTAGCCAAAAATTAGTTATTGCATTAGATTATGGGACGATTATGTCAAAAGTTAAAAAATCAAAATGACAACATAAATGTTGGCGGTCATCTTGTATTTGGTTGCCATTTTAAATGGTTTTTGATGATTTTTCGTTTTTTTACCGGGCACCATTCGATTCAGCATATGAAAAAGATCCTATATCCGAATTTTCACATTTTAAGTACGAGAACTACCCTGGGTTGGTTATTTTGCATGATATTGGATATTTTGTCCTGGCTATTATGTCCATTTTAAGTGACAATTCCTAGTATTTGGCGGCCATCTTGGATTTTTAGCTCTAGCACCTTCTGTGTCATTTCTGTGTCATTTAGGAGGTCCACGTTAGTGAAAAAAACGCACCACCCTTTGACGGCAGATGTTGTCCACCTTAGATATTATGGCTACTGGGGTACTCAGCATCATTTATCGTACAAAAAACAGACACATAAAATTTGTTTAATAAAAATAAACATCAAATTAAACGACTACAAATAAAAAGGGCTTCACTTCAAATGTTGTTAATGTAAACGTGGTTGTAACAGAGTGAAGCCCTAAGACCAAAATAGGTATAAATTTACTTGACAGTCAATTAACAGGATTAACCAGTGAATATTTATACATGTCTCTAATTGATCTAATCTACTATGAATATTTATACATGTCTCTAATTGATCAAATCTACTATGCCTATTTATACATGTCTCTGATTGATCTAATCTACTATGAATATTTATACATGGCTCTGATTGATCTAATCTACTATTTAAATGTGAACTTTGATTCTTGTATCATTACAAACAAATTACATAATATCAACCAAACTATCAATAACAATCTAGTAATTGTCCACACAAAACCAAACCTATCAATAACAATCTACTAATTGTTCACATTAATATATTAATGAACTTTGACTCTTGTATCATTACATACAAATTACATAATATTGACAAAATATATCAATGACATTATTAAACAAGATTATCTGTTGTTGAGGAGGGTATGAAAACGGTCAGAAGAAAAATGAACAAAAAAAAACTTGCAGCCGATGGAAGCGGGAGGAGGTGGGATTTTCTTGATAGACATAGAATCTGGTATATAAAGTTATGTTTCTTTGGGATTAATTTTTGGCTTGGACCAGCCTCTCAGATTTCATTGCCAAAAGAGACTGTTACAAACAAATTGAGATCCGAACAAACCACGAATTACATAGCTTGGGATTCGCCTAAGATTAATAATCTATTTTGTGTCCGATAAAAAGAGCTTTCATTTTACGAAAACTCTGTATTTTTTTGTAGAATCCCCAAGTAAACACGGTTTATGTTGCTCGTATTCAGAGGTAATGACGTTTTTACTGTGTTCAACAATAGCACAAAGAACTGAAATTCACAGTTTTGGTACCGTCCGCATAGCAGGCCTACCTTTCATACCAGAAATTAACGGACTGAAATCACTATTATATGAACAAGTTCATTACATGTATGTATTTACATGATAAAACTATGCTTGATGAGTTGTGGAAAATATTGCTCTCTGTTTGTCCCCCGAGACCAGCTTGGTCAGGCATGATGTAAATGGTTCATGATGGTCATCATGCTCCCAGACAAATCATCTGTATATTCTTCCTTCTAATGTTAGACATGGACCACAGTAACAACTCTTCTCTTCCTTTACCAACTATTTACCAGAATCGTCTCCAGAAGTTGACCAGCATTTTAAAGAAGGACTGCATGTTGTACGACAAACTGATAGATTATGGACTGGACTTTCACCTGACCTAGTAATTGAACAGGTTTTGATGAGAATTGCAGTCTGACATGTCAGAGACACACTGACATGTCAGAGACACACTGACAATTAACGCATTTTGTGGCTGATGTCGCACCCGGTTTGTTCCGAGATGATCAACGCAATTATGCTGCTTAGTCAATCAAATTAAACGACTACAAATAAAAAGGGCTTCACTTCAAATGTTGTTAATGTAAACGTGGTTGTAACAGAGTGAAGCCCTAAGACCAAAATAGGTATAAATTTACTTGACAGTCAATTAACAGGATTAACCAGTGAATATTTATACATGTCTCTAATTGATCTAATCTACTATGAATATTTATACATGTCTCTAATTAATCAAATCTACTATGCCTATTTATACATGTCTCTGATTGATCTAATCTACTATGAATATTTATACATGTCTCTGATTGATCTAATCTACTACTTAAATGTGAACTTTGATTCTTGTATCATTACAAACAAATTACATAATATCAACCAAACTATCAATAACAATCTAGTAATTGTCCACACAAAACCAAACCTATCAATAACAATCTACTAATTGTTCACATTAATATATTAATGAACTTTGACTCTTGTATCATTACATACAAATTACATAATATTGACAAAATATATCAATAACATTATTAAACAAGATTATCTGTTGTTGAGGAGGGTATGAAAACGGTCAGAAGAAAAATGAACAAAAAAAAACTTGCAGCCGATGGAAGCGGGAGGAGGTGGGATTTTCTTGATAGACATAGAATCTGGTATATAAATTTATGTTTCTTTCGGATTAATTTTTGGCTTGGACCAGCCTCTCAGATTTCATTGCCAAAAGAGACTGTTACAAACAAATTGAGATCCGAACAAACCACGAATTACATAGCTTGGGATTCGCCTAAGATTAATAATCTATTTTGTGTCCGATAAAAAGTGCTTTCATTTTACGAAAACTCTGTATTTTTTTGTAGAATCCCCAAGTAAACACGGTTTATGTTGCTCGTGTTCAGAGGTAATGACGTTTTTACTGTGTTCAACAATAGCACAAAGAACTGAAATTCACAGTTTTGGTACCGCCCGCATAGCAGGCCTACCTTTCATACCAGAAATCAACGGACTGAAATCACTATTATATGAACAAGTTCATTACATGTATGTATTTACATGATAAAACTATGCTTGATGAGTTGTGGAAAATATTGCTCTCTGTTTGTCCCCCGAGACCAGCTTGGTCAGGCATGATGTAAATGGTTCATGATGGTCATCATGCTCCGAGACAAATCATCTGTATATTCTTCCTTCTAATGTTAGACATGGACCACAGTAACAACTCTTCTCTTCCTTTACCAACTATTTACCAGAATCGTCTCCAGAAGTTGACCAGCATTTTAAAGAAGGACTGCATGTTGTACGAAAAACTGATAGATTATGGACTG
This sequence comes from Flabesymbios commensalis, assembly GCA_964017125.1. NCBI lineage: Eukaryota > Metazoa > Annelida > Polychaeta > Terebellida > Flabelligeridae > Flabesymbios > Flabesymbios commensalis. The sequence continues at coordinate 64,299,085 of OZ024906.1, read as the reverse complement.
GACTTTCACCTGACCTAGTAATTGAACAGGTTTTGATGAGAATTGCAGTCTGACATGTCAGAGACACACTGACATGTCAGAGACACACTGACAATTAACGCATTTTGTGGCTGATGTCGCACCCGGTTTGTTCCGAGATGATCAACGCAATTATGCCGCTAAGTGGTGCAGCATTTATCTTACCACGCTGAAATATTACACACCATGGAGACCTAGTTGACTCTTTCCGATTCATTTGAATACCTATATGTTATGGGTCTACGACCATTATAAAATATTTTAATTCTTTCAGTGCGGGGATCGTATTTATACGTTCGACGTTTACATATATCAGATTCCGACGCTGAAAGGATTAAATCTAGTTCGTCAAGAGAAAAGGATGAAAGACACTATTAACATTTCTAGAGTCCCGAAATCTTTCTCTGAAAAAAAGTTTACGTAGTATCGCCACTGGCGTGAATGCTTATAACACAGTAAATGCTCACATGACAAGACACGTAGGGAGGGGGGGGGGAATCAGCAGTTAATGCTAAAGAAATCAGTTCATGATTACACGTTTAAGAGGAAAGACCAGATGGCGCTAATCAGCACTGAAAATATACAACGAAACAGTCCATATTTACTCGATTATTTGTCTAGCTCATCACCGCCGGAACACAGACTGATCAGCTTTGAAATATATTACATTTTCAGTATGAACTCATTTTCACTTTGTTCAACCTTAATTACGCAACAAAACTGTTACAGACTAGTTAGTTTGTATTAATATTAGACCAAACATTTGTACATGTTAAATCATGTTCACCTACCTCAATGGTTGAGCGATTCGGCGCCTGTATATGGCAAATGCAAAAACACCTGCCATGATAAAAGCAATCGAAATGCAGACAAGACTGTGAATGCCAATGACGTAATTGCAAATTGAAGGCTTTGTGCTCCCGTCACCAGCATAAAGTGGACAGCTACCGAAAGTATGCTGTATGATAAAATATAGGAAATAGACCTTATTATAATCATCAATCATGAAAGTGCAAACCCTTGTATTTTAACCCTTTAAACCCTCACGATGTATTAAAGCATAGTTTTGCATCTCTGAAGAAGGACCTAATTTCCTGCACCTAGATTTTTTAAAACGAATATGTTCACGGAACTGTTTTAATAAAAAGAAATCTTTTTTTTTCATTTGCCACCCACTTCAAGTCATCTTCATCCACTCCAAGTCTAGAATTGCGACAGCAATTCGCGGCTTGTAGTGGATGAAGATGACAATGGTAAATCCCTGAAAGGGTTAAGACTAGTAAAAAGATTGAGCTGAATTACCAGATTAATTAATTTATGAGATGGTTCAATCTTCTTTTTAAAAATCAAGTTTTAATTGATTCAATCAACAATGGATTATTTTTTATAAGGTGGACACTATTCAATCTCCGAGGGGGGGGGGGTTAATAAATAATTTATGTAGGACCCTGCGTGAAAAAAATAATTTATCTCAAAAAATGAAACGAATGGGATTTTAGGCCACCTTTGTGTACATGTAGGCTAAACTGGGCCAGGAGAACCTCCTGAGGATGGTGAGATGAATGAGATGCCACTGCCCTACAGACACAGAATTCGAAATTCGAGCCCTTGTGGTCTGAGGCCGAGCACGCTACCTCTAGGTCACGGAGACTCCCTACAATTTTACCTCATTCTATTTAAACATGTAATAACATTTTAAATTTTCAGCGATCCGCCGAACCGGATTGGGATCAATAATTTGTACGCGACAAAAACCATACCTCCCCCCCCCCCCCCTAACAGTCGTTTACTGTCAGTAGGCTTACTGCGAGAGCGTGACGCTAGTGTGACGCTGGTCCAGGATTTTCTGGATGTGTTTTGTATATTTCTGGCACATATGGGTACTATATATAAGTCATTATTCTGCATGCAATTTTTGAACTTGCGGAGACATTGTCTGGTATTTCCAAAACGACCATACAAAAGCATATCGCTCATGTCAAGCAACTTAAAACGACAAAGTCGAGAGGGCATGGTTTCTTTTATGAAATGAGTGTTAGATAGAAGAAACAAATAATAAAGGCTATGCGTATTAAAGTATATTATCGTGTAAAATGTTTGGATTCAATAATACATAGTGGGGCCTATCATAATGTTGGGAACTAGATGGGCTGTAAAGAATATTAAATTTACAAAGTCTTACACCTGAAAATAGATAAACATGAATAATAATTTGAGCACATTCCATTCAGGAATTAGTTTTATCTGATAGTCTAGCTGACTTCTTTTTTATTTATTTTTGATTTTATTTTTAATTTCTGTTTTTTTTCTAATATATATACTCCAATACAGCATCATTCACCATGACATTTTAAAAGTATTTTTTTAGTATATTCCAGATCAGCACCACTTTCAATAAATACATTTGTCCTGTACATAGGTCTGTAAATGTATAAAGAAGATTGGTGAAAGATGGACGATAATAGGTGACTACTAAAAATATCAGTCAGCTAGAAATGTCCCTTTCTTAAAACGGGAGACGTCATTGTAATATGGAAGATGTTTAACACACTTTTTAAAATCATATTGTATAAATTACAGGTGGTGAGAGTGTTTTATCTAGCTCCCAACATTATAACATTATATCTTCTGGTGTAATATTGAATTCAATTTTTTTACGCGAATGTATAGGTTTAATACTGGTAGGGCCTACTTTTGTTTTAGCTGTTGGAGTCGGTCCTACATTTCTCTTAACTCTTTCAGCGCTGGGACGGTCAGATTCTGACGTATAAAGACGGCCCCCACGCTGAAAGAATTAAAACATTTATACTGGCCGTACCCCCCATAACATATATATTTAAATGGAACGGAAAAACATTTCTGATGATTTCATGAGGGGTTTTATTTTTCAAACATATCAGTGCAAAAAATAAATGTTAAATAGGCGATGGCTATATTAAAAACACGTGACATGGTTATTACGAATCATGTTTTAATATATACATACCCTTGCTAATACGATGGAGATAGTTCCCATCAATCCAGCTATAATACTTAAAACGTAAAATATAATTGGGATGAGGATATACAAATACTGCCGGTCGCCAATGTCACACATCTTGATTGTTTCAAATACTCAAATCCACTTTTACTGCTTCATTTACCAGACATGCCTGCAAAGAATCAGTCACCGATAAATCCTTTCCATTAATTGTATACGCGAAAATCTATCACTGCTCATAGGATGATATGTACCATCCTGTGAGCAGAGACAGGTATTTCCATACTATGGAAACATCTATATATCAGTATAATATAGATATATAACAGTCCCAGCAGACATGAGATGTTGGCCCAACGTTGGTTTACTGTTGGGCCAGCGGCGATGACGGTGGGCCAGCAGTAAACCAACGTTGGGCCAACGTCTCATGTTTGCCGGGGTATAATGTAAAACCAACTGTTCACCAGGTGTTGGCATAGTTATCGTGATGACAACGTAAGATTTAGTGTAGTTTAAAATAGTTAATTGTTATTTTGAAAATATACACAGTAGATGTTAAAATTTTGTGCTATGTAGCCTGCACATAAAATAAAGATAACTGACAATTGCCTGTCATCAGTTCCCGCAGCAAAACCAGAGATAAAATAGCTACAGTGTGTTTTATACCATGTAGCCAAAATACACTCTGGAAAGCTGAGAAACCTAATTAAAACCTCTGAACGCTGTAGTGGTTTATCATACAAAAGGACATACAACTACAGTATGTGTAAAAACAGTAGTAAAACTATATGTCGAACATATGTTATTCATGGTTCCAAGGATCAATACAATAGTAGTGAAATGTACTAACTTTGGAACAAATGTTTGAAACTTATGACGTTTCGACTTGCTACGACAAGCCTTGTTGTTGGTTTGGTTTGATCTCACTGATGTCCTGGTGGTGAAATGGCTCAGACTAGACTGGTATAGAGCAAAGTCTAGGAGGCAATCCACATACGCCAACGACGCCTAACTATACTAACAGCTACCACCCATCATTCCGCCGATGTCTGAGCAATTTCACCGCCAGGACATCATTATGTGATCAAACCAAACCAACTACATGGCAACCCGGAAAATCCAAAGTTTACTAAGCATATTCTAAGATGAGCCACCAATGTTAGATGATTATCATAATTAATATTGATATCAACCTTAACCATGTTAACTATTATAAGAGTGAGTTTAGATAGTGGTCAATCAATGTAACATCTGGCTCAACTGCTCTAGATGAATATTGACATTATTATGCTGTATAAACACACTAATGGATGGTTCTGGCTTCCTTCAATATAATATGTAACAGTGACTACAAAAGCTACAAAAGACTACAAAGGACTAGCTAATTTCCAAAATTTCAAGGTAGAATGTAGGTGATAACCCACGTTTTTATATATATATACATATTTATTTTGTAAGCTTTGGATTACCAAAATAGCAACGAGTGCTAGTCGAGGGGCATATATGTATACATATATTCCAATTAGATCAAGTAAACCCTAACATGTAAAGGTACACTTATTGAAATATTTTTAAACTTTTGGCCAAGCTATGCTTACTTGTCTATACATTGTAAGATATTTTTTAGTAAGAATTTTTCAAAGTAATGCGAAGATGGATGTCAAATTATATGTCAAAACTTTTTAAAACAACACTTCATTTGGCTGTACATTTGTAAAATATTTTCCCCATTCTTATGGAAATAGCCCACATTTGGTCAGATATTTTTCTATTTTCGTCTATTTATTTGCTTCATACCTATTGAACTATTCTGATACATCTGGCGGCTAAGTTATTTATACTTGCCTCGCTAAGTCAAATATTTCTGGCTTTTGTTCGAGTAATGGACAACTGTTCAAATAGTTCACAAGTTTTGTCCAGGTGATGTGATTTATGCGAATGTTTCTCAACTTTTGTCCTAATAATGTACTCTAGTTGATTTTTTTTCCAGACTTCGCTTTAATTTATATCTACTTGTTCCCCACTTTTCTAAGTGACACTTATTCAAATATTTTCGATTTTTGTTTTATTGACGTATCATACATATAAAATTTCTACCCACATTTGTTTTAAATATTCAACATTTGATCCAACATTTCTCAACCTTATTTTAAATAATTCACAATTGTAGCAACATTATCATGCTCTTGGTTAAGTTATGTGTACTTGCCTCAATGTTTGTTTCAGTAACATTTATTTACTTTGTCTCATTTGTCCAATTGATTCATACTTGGTAAAAAATCTAAGACTTTCACCTGCATGAAGCACCATTGGTCAAATAATGTATCGACATTTTCTAGGTAATTCACACTTGCTAAAATATTTCCCCGCTTTTCTAAGTAGTGCGGACTTTTTCCGTTTCCTACTAAGTATTCCACACTTCATTTTAGTGTTTAGTGATTTTTTTATGTAAAATTTGCTAGAATATTTTATCACGCAATCTAAGTGATGTACACATTTGACGAAATATTCCACTCCTGGTCAAATATTTCTTGATTTTCTTGTATGTATTTCAAACTTGTTGAAATATTTTGTGAGCTATTTAGTAGTTTTCTTAATATTCCAACTTTTTAAAACAACACTTGTTAAAATATAGTCTCACTTTAGTTGGGTGATGTGGACTTGTAAAATATTTTTCTCATCTTTTATCTAAATATTTTCCACACTTGGTCATATTTTCCATTTTTTGCCTATTTATTCATACATATTGAACATTAATGCATACTTGTCTCGATATTTTCCAAGTGATGTGAATTGTTCAAATATTAACCAGCCTTTTATCCTCATAATGCTTTTGTTGAAATATTTTCAGACTTTCTTCTAATTAATATCAACATGATTCCCTGTTCTAGTTCTTAATTTACTGTCTACCTCGCACAGTGTGAGGTTGTGAGCAGTACTTGGAGGTGAGCTAAAATAGAAAGGCCCTGAAAGAAAACACTCGAAGGCCTAAGATTACAGTGGCTATATATATTATGCATACCGGAGACAACTCCATTTAGAAATGTAGTGCCTATTTTGTGAACCTCAATATCCTTGACCCTCAAGGTTTTCACCTAGCGATCCAAGTATGAGGAGGGGGCTATATAAAATTGCTTTCACCGAGTAGCCATTCAAAAGTTGACGTCAATGCGTTCCACATAATAGGTCTAGCATACAGGATACATTATTAGTCAACACTGATCTTAATATGTGCTGTTTGATGACCCATGTTGATACGTAGTTAATTCTCAAAAGATTTTCTGTAATAAACAAATCACAGTAGAGATACCGTACATAATTATATGTTTATTCGGGAATGAGACATAGTCATAATTATTACAAGCGTTATCTAATCATATGGTACGTTAGCTGTGGGTGAACGGCTAGCGCAAAAATTGTGGTAAAGTACCGGTCCCTTAACATAAAATATAACATAAAACTGACTTACCCACTTTTAGTGTAGGGATCCATTTTGGATTATAAGCTAACGCCGGCGTTAGCTAATCAAGTTTCGCCCCAGTGGTAATAGTCAATCATATATAGAGCTTAATCTGAATGTCTGGAGGTAATGACACATGTGGGCAGCTTTAAAACCGAGAACTATGAATGTGCCATCATCTCAACATAATTAGATATCTGACAAGATATTGCAAATCATTCATCTTGTGTAATTTGCGATGTCATACGTAGATTTGAGCCGGACATGGTATATGTAATACTCAAGGAGATCAAGGTGGGAAATTTCATCTTTGTGGCCATCATGGGTGGTAGCACAGTCCACGTGTGCGGCTGTTTATGATAGGCCTACTGATCTGATAAACCTTGGCACTGACAGTAGGTTTTACAGGGCTTACTACGTGTCACTCAACTACAATCTGCTTGTGCATAAGCCTTTTCCACAGCCCTGCACTGGCAGCCTGCAAGCCAGGCAGTGCTGTGGTCCACTAGCTATTAATATAGTCCAGGAGCACGAATCTGAATATTTGGTTTCGTTCAACACCAAAAGTAACCAAGGTTTGACTAGGATGATGGTATGAACATTCTAGAACAACACCAGGTAGTGTGTTCGATCAAATTCTGTGGTGTCAAAAAATATTATGGACAATTTTGTGGTAGGGGGTGTAATGTGTATATACATAATTGTCAATATCTTTGTCAATACGCAATCAATTTTAAAGATTCTAGCATCAAAACGTAATGTTGTTTAATGGTTTATGGTTACGTAGAAAACATTACAACAATGTTTAGGTCACGAATGTCAATGAAGGTCGCACCTTGTGCCACAGCGATCTTAGCAGATGTTTCGTTATCACGCTATATGTGGCCTACTTTAGTATCATTTGTTGTGCATTAAAACTAATCATTATTTTTATTCAAAATGGGTTTATTTTAAGTCAGCAATAGTTCTAGATTATATTTGATTCAAAACAAAACATTTATATCATACAGTAATGAGCTGAAATTAAAACTAGTTTTAATATTTATTGAAAAAGTGTGAAAAATTGGTAAAATTAAGAGTTAAAATGCCAGCTTAAAGATCTGCAACTGTGCAATGTTTAATGAGTCGAGATAAAAAAAATTACATTCATTTGAAAGGCTGTACCAGTAGCTTATCAAATATATTGGTATATCCGTAAATTTGACTTTGCAGTGGGTAAAATTGTGCGATGTGCTCGATTTTCCCAAATCGGAGTAAAGCAGCAGTAGTTACCTGATCAACAGGTTGATTCAGGCCCCTGAGTAGTCCAGTTATGTGAAAATAACAGTGGCTTAAATCCCCCTTCCTTGTGACACCTTAACACGTCTGGTCTATCAGCAATTATTATTTCTTATGGCCTTAATGTAATTTATTTAGGACCCACATATATATGGCTAATATAATAGGCCTTACTTGATCATGTGGTAAGCTAAAATTACTGGGAGGGTAATGGAGGGAAACCAGTGCCCTTCCGTAAGTCCCAGGACTAATACCTGTACATCATTTCATCTCATCAATTGACAACAACGTTTTTATCGTGGTACAATGTCACTTGAAAAAGCGATGATTTACTACTACTACTCGCCGCACACCTTCTCACAAACATCTTGATCTCTCGGCCAATCAGAAGCACGCTAGTCTTTGAGGCTTACCCTTGAAACTTGGCATGGAATATCATTGGCCATCAGAGTACACAAATTTAGTCATACTCTCTCATGTTTCGGAGTCCCAACCTCGCGAAATGTGATTAACAGTGGCTCAATCGTGGCTAAGTGCTGGTTAACGCAGTCAACATTGAGCCAACACTCCACCAGCCACAGCTCGACCCAGCTCGGTCACCTTAAGTGTGGGAACATACAAACGTGCACACAGACCATGAATCAGCCTACCTACACTCAACATTTAACCCTTTACTCTCAACGTCGGAACTACAGATATTGATTACAAACTGGGTGCTGTAGCCCCTGCTAAATCGTGACCAATAGTTTTAATATAAGCCTATGTTCGTAACTTTTTAACAAATCTGAAAACTATGACAGTGATATGTAGAGATAGGGAGATAAGTCAAATTTGTTTTTTATTCTTTGCTACAGATCAATAAAAATGGCCACTGGCGAAACTAATTTTTATCGACGTCCTTTGCCAAACACATGTGTGTCATTTACCAGTCAAGAGGGGCGTGAGTTATTTCATCAGGCTCTAGAAGCTGGCCACATGGAAAGCTATTTCCCTCTTGCGGCACAGTTTCGTACCCAAGATGAACCAACATACTGTGGATTGGCCACACTTGTTATGGTGCTTAATGCATGTTCAGTAGACCCAGGAAAAACATGGAAAGGTGAGCAATTTTATCTAAACTCAATAATTGAAATAACCGACTTTCAACTAGACATGCAGTCCCCAGACAACGCGTGTGTTTATAGGTGTTGAGTGAGGAATTAAGCTTCCACCGTTAGTTTGAATGCCCTGGTTTTCTATTGGACACCCGATGCTGTGCGCTCCCTTGTAAGCGCGATTAACTCACCGGTTTTATTCAAATGTTGTGAAGCTAGACCCACATGATCATCCTCCAAACTTGTCGTCGACTTGGAAAACGGCGGAGATCAAAGTCAAAATGGCCACCACTCAGACAAAAAATGACACGGATGGATAACATTCAAAATGGCCGCCGCTCTGATATTGACGTGTTTTTTCAGCTTTTTTGAATTAAACCCTTATCGACTGCCTTACAGATCATTGCGGTGCTGTTCTAATGCTCCCTTTCGCTGTGTAATGCGGAAGAAATATTCCTATAGTTAACTTCCTCATTGGGAAGTATGAGTAAACTGCTTCCCACAATCTTTTGTAAGACTATAACCAAGCAGAGATCACAATATGGATATGTACCAACGAAGGTTATGATTCATTATTGGATATAGGCATATATTGGCCCTGGTCTACAACGCCGGTCCTTCATTTATTATCACTCCGTGAATTTTTATCTGAAATTATATAGTGGACCAGAAGTATTTTGGAAACGAGTTACATTCCTTGGGCATTGTATTTTGTTATTCAATAAAATGACGGGATTGTCTGATTATGGGGGGAACGTAGCGAACATAGAGAAATAATGTAGTTTAATGTAGTTTTCATTCACATGCAATCATCGTGTATAATTTTAGGTCCATGGAGATGGTACCACGAGGACATGCTTGACTGCTGTGTGCCTCTTACAGATGTACAGCTGAAAGGAATCACCATGGAGGAATTCAATTGTTTGGCGTCTTGTAATGGTCTTAGAGTTCAGATGACAAGGCCCCCACTTGTACTAATGGGAGTAGAACCTTCACACACCACAAAACAATCCAGCGAAGCAAGCGTATCATCTGGTGACAAATCATGTGCAGTTACAACAGACTGTAAGGATACACAAGATGAGTTCCGGAGGGTGGTGCAGCGTGTGACTGGGCAAGGTGAACAGTTCTTGGTGGCCAGCTACTCTCGTAAGGTGCTTGGTCAGACAGGGGATGGCCATTTCTCACCCGTAGCGGGATATAACCCCGAAAATGATCTAGTGCTTATTCTAGATACTGCCAGATTCAAGTACCCTCCTCACTGGGTACCTCTTCGGCTGTTATGGCAAGCTATGCAAGCTGTAGATAAGGACACAGGTGAAAACTAGCTTATATATAAGTAGCTAAATGTTGGTTCAAAGACTTAATACGTTGACCCAGGGTTAGTTGCTATCAAATACAATAAGATCAAATATATTTTTACTGTAGTTCTACGTAGGCCTATTAATTGGTTGATCTAGCCATTTAAAATATATATATTATGTAACAGCGTAGCATAAAATATTTAGGCAAATTTGTCCTGGAAATAAGTAGCATAAAATATTCCGGCAAATTTGTCCTGAAAATTATTTCATTATTGTTAGATAATTTATTATCTCGTTATAGGCAAATGTAATACTAAAAATATGTTCAAAATGGTAGGCAAGTATGTAATAAGTACATCATTAAATTAAACGTAATAATATCATATACTTTTTTGTATTCTGACATACAATAATATACGTTATTGTTGTTAAGGCTTGTTACATTTTTTGTTTTAAGGTATGTCACGGGGGTACTTTTTACTTCAGAAGTCAAACATTTGATCCTCTTTAAAATTCTCGATCACCGGAGCTTGCACATCTCTCCGCCACTGCTTCATAATCACCCTTTTGGTGAAATGAGATCTTACCTTAATCAGTTGGAGGAATTTGTATGTGAGGATGAATTTGATAAATTTTCTAGCGACAGCAATACACAGATTGACCGAAGCTTTGTCTGTCTTCAAGACTGGTGAATTTGCTTTGATGATAGATGTCGCAGCGTATTACCACTTTTTAACATGTTTGAAGTCGACAAAAACGACACAACAAAAAAGATGTTGCTGGAAGTGGAACACACATTCGTATTCAAAACTGTTCAAGGTAGTGAATAAATTGATTAGAGAAGAAGACGAAATTAGAATACTAGCAGATAAGGCTTGGGAACACTGAAGAGATTGGTGGTAAGAGCTGTTTGCAGGAACAGTCTAATAAAATGAAATGAATGGGTCCCTTTGTGCAAATATAGGCCAAAATGAGTGGACCAGGAGAACCTCCTGAGGATGATGAGATGAATGAGATGACACTGCCCTCCAGACACAGGATTCGAAATTCTAGCCCTAACGATCTGAGGCCGAGCACGCTACCTGTCGGTCACGGAGGCTTCCCACACTTCACGAATGAGCGGGGATGGAACATTTTGTTTTTTTGAAACTTGAAGGCCAGAGTGCGGTTCGAACCTGTGCCCCCGCCCAGGAACAGTTTAATATCCTATTATCAAGCTGGCCGAATATATCAGTCATGTGGAGAGCTCATTCGTCAAACTTCTGATCAGCTGCAGATGGAAGTGCGTATTATCAACCATCATATGCAAACCTTAATGTATTATTAAAGATTCCTGTAAAACTCCAATGCAAATGTTTTATGCTAGCATGATTAGGTGGATAATCATAATCATAAGATTTATTGACTAAAGGAACGAAATTTGTACTAAACACTATCTAATAGAGAAATATTCTGACATTTGTCTAATTCATAATTGTTATGTTTGTAATTTGACAACACCTACCTAATGCACTGAATATGTATGTGTGTATGTATATATATATATATTTATATATACATTTTCCTTTTGGCCACAATGTTATTTATTTTGTAATTTTGCCTTTTTTGTGGCTGTGTCTCGCTGACGCGACTGACAGTTTCAGCTGGGTGGAGATTATTGAGATTTGATAAATTTATGTCTTGTGTTAAAATCCTATCCCATATTTATCCAAACTTTTTCATTTGCACAGTCCCTTTTAAATTTAATCTGACAAGCTACATAATATTTTGTATGATAATTTTGTATCGTGATTTACTATATTATATAGTATTTTATATTTTATATTATTTATACTTAGGTGGCTTCCATGCCAGCGACTCTTTGAGTCTTAAAGGTAGTCATCCTGACATGTTATTCAATTTGTATTTTTTCAGTGTCATTTGTCGAATAAACATTTTTCTTCTTCTTCTTCTTCTTCTTCTTGTATCCAGTGTACTTTTTATATCTCCTCATAATAATCAGAATTACGTTGTAGGCATATCATACCCAAAGCACAACATAATTAGGACCGGCCTAAGGCCGATATCCTATTAAGTTTATTTTGCCTAAGCTTGTGTCCTATTTAGGGGAGAGAGGGGTGCTGTGTGTGGGAAACGGTTGACATTTCTGTACACCAGTCCTTATGAACATGTGCAGTACAACGTTTGAGGTCCCTATGTTAAGTACTTTCGTTTTTAAAAAATCTTCAGAAAAAAAATATTCACGATTATATTCGTGGTTAAGAGCTTAAAGGGTTTTGGTTGGAATAATGTTGGCCCAGCGTCGCAGACGGTGGCCGAGCATTATTTCACAATTGGGCCAATGTATCGTGTGTTATCCGGGTAGTGGCCTTTCTGGGGATAAAACGTCAGTGCACCCGTATGGCAGTCAGAGCAAACACGTGACAATCACCCAATTCTGTTTCAATGTTGGGCCAGCGTCGAATACGCTTGACCGGCATCGAACCAGCAATGGGCTGCGACGCTGGCCTAACATTGAACCGGTATTAGGTGGGTAGGCCTACATTGTGTGTACCAGATGCATCGTATAGACGCGTACACTGACTTATCAGGAGTGAAAAAGACAAGCGGCACAACATAGAGCACCGGTGATGGTGGTGGAAGGAATAGGCCTACACGTTGGTTCTTTCAATAATTATATCCTGGACATTTAGGATTCTGGCCCATGAGGAAAACCAATACAATTATGTTTACAAAATATCAGGCAATTTTTTTGTCTAAAAGACTCAAACAGACTAAAGCCGGGCCTCGGAGTTCGGGAAATCCTTTTCTAGTTAGGATTCTGTTGATACTACATGGAATTCATCTACATTTAATCACGCAGTCGCATTGAGCGCATTGTGTAAAGTAAAAATACAATATACCAAATATTCCCGATTTTGTTTTATTGTAGGAAAGTTGGGGCCAACGAACCATATGAGCAAAATGATATTGATGATCTACCTAATATCATAACTCAACAAACTAATACATATTTGTATACAAAATAATATATGTATTTTTTAACTTTTGAAAGTTGAAAGCAAATTATTTGAACTAAGAATAACAAAAAATATATATGCTGCTTTTTATTACTTTGCATTTATTCAATTATTTGCAATATTAGGTCACCATGAAATCATTGAGAATGCATTTTGAAGTTTGACGTTGCACCCATTCCAATATGACTATGAGAGAGACTCCACATGTAACAGGGGACTACAGTAACTCAAGAAAACTTCTGGCACGAGGCAAATCTAATTGACGTTTAACATCAAGTGGGCTGTTAGAGTCAACAGAATGCCTTATCATTCCCATCATATATAGAATCGGCTTTTGACAGTTTTTACAATATGTACAATAAATCAAATTTTTTAACAAAATGAATTCGACGTCAATTTAATTATTTTTATTTGAAACAAAAACATGTTTCTGAATGTGTATATCTAGAAAAAGTCACCCATTTTTGTTATATAATTTCAACATTGAATGTACAGTAGCAGACACTCTTTCTGACCCTGATGACAGCTAGCATTTTTATTGGCTACCATCGTCAATTTATCATTGGTATTTTCGGCAGTGGGGTGGTTTGTTGCCTTATTGTATGCTTACATAACTAAGGATGTTTATCTAAATTCAAAAGTGATTTATATGATACAATTAACAGAAAAGGAGACGGATTAGGGGGTGTGTTTTGGTAGTTTTTAATTTAACAATTACACAAATGTTCTGTTTAGGAATAATGTGGGTATATCACCCCCCCCCCCAAAAAAAAAGAAATATATAATTCAAAATACTTCATCTGAAAGATGAATTGAGATGTGATCACAAAATTATCATTTTAGTGTAGCTAGTGTAGTAGCTTTAGTGTAGATATTATATTTGATTTTTAAAAATACCATATCATTTTAACTATTGTCTTATTGCATACTCCAGTTACTGTAGCATAATTATGCACTTGTATATATTATAGGTTTCTACGCTTTGCAGAGTCTTTTTGCTACTATATATAATTAGTATGTTATACATAGTAGCTATTTATCTCTGGTTTTGGTGCGGGAAACAAAATGATAGACCTTATGTTATCTTGGCAATGCCTTTCAATTTTATTTTAAGTAGCAGTCATTTATATTATCGTATTACCCAGTGTTTTTTTATGGCAAAGCCAGTTAACATGATTTCAGTTATGTATGTCATACTATGTATATTGTCATAATTATGATTAATGTTGTATATACATGTACATGTACACATTTCTCTCTTATTTCTATGACAAATAAGTCTGGAATGACTTTCTTTCTGTCAATAAAATATCTGTCTGTCTGTCTGTCTGTCTGTAGCTATATTCCTATTGCTGGTATATATTTCACGGTTTAATCAGTAAAGCCAAATAGACATGCCGCCGGTATGCCATTTTGGATTTTATTTTCGGACAAATTTGTCCTTGTTGACACTGCACATTTTGTTTTATATTCATGGTCCAGCAAATTAGCATCATTTTCGAAATACGTAAATATCACAAAATTCTGCAGAATCAATATGGCAGCCAAATGGCCATTTTAAATTGTTTGCTCCCAAAAGTTAATCAGATCTTTGCCTGACATTTCTGAACATCTGTTGCAAAATAAAAATAAAGAAACAAATATTTATTTGAAGCTTTTTTTCTTAAACGCACTAGGGCTGCCTTATTCAGGGTGATATTTATTACATTACGTGCCACTACAATGATAATATTGGATGAGCTTTATTGTTTTTATACATGACTTGAAGAGGCTGAAAATGGTTATCAACTAGAATAATATATAGCAGAAAAAACATTTCAACTGATTTGTCCTAATGAAACTGTTGAACCGTTTTTTGAAAAACATATTTTGTGTAGGCCTATTAATATCAACGATTATTTCACTTTTCTTTTTATTAAAAATAAATAACATTTGGCCCTGAATCTCCGGTCAACCAAATTGAAAAAGTTATGGTTTTAATCTATGGAAGTTAATTTATATAGATACCTCAAATCCCAGAATCTAGTTTGCAAATTTTCATGAAAATCAGTTGATAGTTGTCATGGAAAACAGCTAAAATCATGCGTTATTGGTTAAATTTGTGTTTGAAACTCAACGGTAACATGTCTCCATGTGATTCACTAGGTGGTACTACTGTGTCTAATTCATAGTAAAAATGAGTTTGACAGACATGCCGCACAGTACACTTAGTGATTGTCAAGTGAATGTACAATTGGATCATCAAAGTTCACTCTGGTGGATATCGACTGGAATAGCTATTTCCACATATTGACGGTATGTAGGCTAAGTAATACTGCTGACGGATGTACAGGACAGAAAGACTATTTAAACAAACATTCCCCTTTGTGGAAGTAAATATTATAGTAAGGCAGAATTATAACTGTTAGGCATAA
Source organism: Flabesymbios commensalis (assembly GCA_964017125.1). Lineage (NCBI taxonomy): Eukaryota > Metazoa > Annelida > Polychaeta > Terebellida > Flabelligeridae > Flabesymbios > Flabesymbios commensalis. Next base: position 64,283,517 of record OZ024906.1, on the reverse strand, counting down.
TCGCTTGCACAATTGTGCATTGTAAATTTTCCATCATAATATAGGGGCTATCATTTATTATAAACAGTCGCGTCGACCCAGAAACGATTTGCTTGTCCTTTTGTCGCGCTATATAACTGTATAAAGGGAATGCGTTTGTAATTTGTGGCATGCATGTGGGGTTGAGGCTTTAATTGTCGCCATCCCAACTAACACGGAGCTTTGACCCATATGTTGTTGTTTTAAATGAAGAATCAACGTCGCAGGCGGTGTACCGGGGCGGTGGACCGACATTATATCAACATTACGTCAAAGGCTAGTGTTTGCTGGGCAATGCCGTATGACAGTAAATAGTGTATGATTACATAACATAGTCTTGAGAGAATCGCATTAGCTTGTTGGTTTTACAGACAAGAAAGTGCCACCTATTATTGATACAATCTAGCTATTTTATACAATCAATCAAAATAAAGATTCAATAACAGATGATTAGGCTATACCGGTACTTTGTTTTGAGGAACAATTGGCTTCAGTGACCACGGGCTATCTGGAAAATGAATATCATCAGTTTCTTTGTTAATACCTGGAGATCTTATTGTTTTTTGTTATTAACATAATAACTATGTGGTGTATTGCAAAAAGGCTTGACTTACAGTATGCTTATAGGCCTATGTTGGAATATGTTCTTGCTTCATAGTTTTTGCATGGGAGTTATCTGAGAACGATATGCACGTCCTGAGGGTGCAGCAATTATTATTTTTGTAAGGCCTAAAGTAACTTATTTGGGAAAACAATAGGCCATACATATATATTTGATCATGTGGTAAGCTGAAATTCCTGGGAAGGCAATGGAGGGAAACAAGTGCCCTTCCGTAAGTCCCAGGATTAATACCTGTACAGCTTTTCATCTCATCAATTGACAACAACGTTTTTATGGTATTACAATGTCACTTAAAAGACCTTTTGTGCCGAAAAGTGACGTAAAGCGATGATTTACTACTACTACTACTAGGACTAATACCAGACGTTCAGTGATTGTGGATGACCAGATGGTATTAGGGTAGTAAGTGACACAGGGTATATCGACGTTTATTCATTCATTCCAGGAGCAACACCACACACACAAGACTTGTTGTAAACCGACAAGTGTACACAGCTATAGTGACAATCAAATTTTTCAGCGCACACCTTCTCACAAACAGCTTAATTAAATTTGTCGGCCAATCAGAAGCATGCCAGTCTCCGAGGCTTACCCTTGAAACTTAAAACATTTATAATAAACAGTTGCGTCGACCCAGAAACGATTTGCATTTGCATGGAATATCATCGGTTGCCTTAAGCGCTGGAACATACAAACGTGAACACAGACCATGAGATCAGCCTCAATATACTCAACAATTTAAACTTCTACTCTCAAAACCGGGTTTACCTCACCAAATCCAACGCCATGGTGATACAGGATTACAGATATTTTGATTACATGTTGGGTGTTGTAGCCCCTGCAAAATCAAGATCTCTAGTTTTAACATAAGCCTATATTTGCAACTTTTAAAAATGAAATGAATCGGGCTTTAGGCCACCTTTGTGCACATATAGGCTAAACTGGGCCAGGAGAACCTCCTGAGGATTGTGAGATGATTGAGATGACACTGTCCTCCAGACACAGGATTCGAAATTCGAGCCCTGGCGGTCTGAGGCCGAGCACGCTACCTCTCGGTCACGGAGGCTCCCCACAATACTAACTTTCACACGTGGATGGGGAAGAAACAATTTTGTTTCTTTCAAACCGCCGAGACCGGGAACCGAGCCCCGGACTCTGGCGTGAAAGGCAGCGGTGCTAACCACTACCCTAGGGCCCCCGCCCCTTGTAACTTTTATTTATTGTAACTTTTAATAAATCTGAAAACGAAGCCCGTGGTGTGTAGAGCTATGGAGATAAGTCAAATTTGTATTCTATTATTTGCTACAGGTCAACAAAAATGGCCACTGGCAAAACCAACTTTTATCGACGTCCTTTGCCAAACACATGTGTGTCATTTACCAGTCAGGAGGGGCGTGAGTTATTTCATCAATCTCTAGCTGCTGGCCACATGGAAAGCTACTTCCCTCTTGCGGCACAGTTTCGTACCCAAGATGAACCAGCATACTGTGGATTGACCACTCTTGTTATGGTGCTGAATGCAAGTTCAGTAGACCCAGTAAAAACATGGAAAGGTGAGCAATTTTATCTAAACTAAACAATTGAAATAACCGACTATCAGCTAGACATGCAGTCCTCAGCTAACACGTGTGTTTATAGGTGTTTAGTGAGGAATTAAGCGTGATTAACTTGTCGGTTTTTATTCAAATGTTGTTAAACTAAACCTACATGGTTATACAAACATGTCGTTGAGTTAGAAAAAGGTGCAGAGCAAATTCAAAATGGCCGCCACTCAGCGAAATAGCTGGACGAGCTGAAAAATGAGGCGGATGGAGATCACATAATGGATAGCCTATGTACCACATATCCCGATTCTTCATTTATTATCGCTCATTGAAATTTTATCAGAAATCATATAGTGGGCCAGAAGGATTTTGGAGTTACAATTCATATTCTTTAGACCCATGCTGATCATAATGAATCTTAGGCCTAATAAGGGTAGCGAACATAGAGGAATAATGTAGTTTTCATTTTATTTACATGCAATCATCGTGTATGATTTTAGGTCCATGGAGATTTGGTTATGATTCATTATTGGCTATAGGCATATATTGGCATTGATCTATAACGCCGGTCCTTCATTTATTATCGCTCCGTGAATTTTTATCTGAAATTATATAGTGGGCCAGAAGGATTTTGGAAACGAGTTACATTCCTTGGGCATTGTTATTCAATAAAATGATGGGATTGTCGGATTATGGAGGGAACGTAGCGAACATAGAGAAATAATATAGTTTTTATTTACATGCAATCATCGTGTATGATTTTAGGTCCATGGAGATGGTACCACGAGGACATGCTTGACTGCTGTGTGCCTCTCACAGATGTACAGCTGAAAGGAATCACCATGGAGGAATTCAATTGTTTGGCGTCTTGTAATGGTCTTAGAGTTCAGATGACAAGGCCCCCACTTGTACTAGTGGGAGTAGAACCTTCAAACACCATAAAACAATCCAGCGGAGCAAGCGCGTCATCCGGTGACAAATCATGTGAAGTTACAACAGACTGTAAGGATACACAAGATGAGTTCCGGAGGGTGGTGCAGCGTGTGACTGGGCAAGGTGAACAGTTCATGGTGGCCAGCTACTCTCGTAAGGTGCTTGATCAGACAGGGGACGGCCATTTCTCACCTGTAGCGGGATATAACCCCGACAATGATCTAGTGCTTATTCTAGATACGGCCAGATTCAAGTACCCTCCTCACTGGGTACCTCTTCGGCTGCTATGGCAAGCTATGCAAGCTGTGGATAAGGACACAGGTAAAAAAAAGCGTATAAATTATGTAGTAAGTAGCTTATACCAACGGTGGTTCAAAGACGTAATACGTTGACCCAGGGTTAGTTGCTATCTCTACAATAAGAAAAAGATCCAGATTTGTTTTATTGTACGCTTGCGTAGGTCTGACAATTGGTGAATATAGCATTTTAAAATGTATATATATGTAAGCAGCGTAACATAAAATATGCGGAAAAATTTGTCCTGGAAATTATTTTCTTTTTATTATCTTGATTATATACTGAAAATATTTTTAAAATGGTAGACAGGTATGTTTAAAGTACAGTATTACATCAAACGCAATTATAACATATACTTTTTTGTATGCTGACACACATTATTTTATGTTATTGTTTTTAAAGCATGTTACATTTTTTGTTTTAAGGTATGTCACGGGGGTACTTTTTACTTCAAAAATGTGATAAAGCGCATCTGATCCTCTTTAAAATTTCCGATTACCTGAGCTTGCACATCTGTCAGCCACTGCTTCATAATCACCCTCTTGATGAAATGAGATCTTACCTTAATCATGTTAATCAGTTGGAGGAATTTGTATGTGAGGATGAATTTGATAAAAACAAGTTTCTAGCGATATCAATACGCAGCTTGACTAAAGCTTTATCTGTCTTCAAGACGGGTGAATTTGCTTTGACAATGGATGTCGCCGCGTATTACCAGTCTTTAAAGTCAAACGACAGTAACACAGCAAAACAGATGTTGATGGACCTGGAACACACATCCGTATTCAAGTTAGTGAATAAATTGGTGAGAGAAGAAGACGAAATTAGAATACTCGCAGATAAGGCTGGGAACGCTGAAGAGATTGGTTGTAAGAGCTGTTTGCAGGAACAGTCGAATACCCCCAAGCAAGCTATCAACCAGAAATTGAGAGGATCTGCAGAAAACACAGAAACAGAGAAAGACATCACAGCATCTGAGACTGAAAGTATCCAGGTAACTTCTGAGCATTATCTGGCTATGCTATTATTAAGTTGGCCGTACCAGTCATGTGGAGAGCGAATTCGTCACGTGATAGACGAAACATTTAAAGCAGAGCTTGGAACATCTTCTGATCAGCTGCAGATGGAAGTGCGCATTATCAACCATCAGCTGCAAACCTTAATGGATTATAAAGATTCCTGTAAAAACTGCAATGCAAATGTTTTGTGTTGCGATTAGCTGGAACAATCATAACATTTATTAATTAAATGAGTGGAAATGGTATTCAATGTACTTTTTATATTCTCACAATAATAATCTGAATTACGTTGTACCATGCCCAAAGCACAACATAATTATGATTATGTTGAAATATGGCATCATACTATATGGAATCCTTCCACACGTAATCACACATTGTGCAAGGTAAAAATTCAGGATACCAAATATATTTGTAGGAAAGGGGAGGGGGGGGGGGGTCAACATACCATGTGAGCAAAATAATTTTGATGATCCATCTAATATCATAACTAAACAAGCTAATAAATATTTGTATAATAAATATTCTATATATTTTTGAACTTTTGAAAGTTAAGATAAATTACAAAAAAATACATTTAGTCCACAGAAACATATACTGTGAATGCGTCTTGAATGAGTTAATCCAGCATTAATTCAAGTTATCATGCTGGCTGTTCAATCACTGAAACGACCATGCACTGGACCGATGTTGGGCTATCGTCTGCAACGCGGCCCAACATTGAACCGGCATTGGGTGGGTATGTCGTGTGTCGGGGTACATTCTGGAGACACTCGGCACCTAGCCAGTACGATTCACTGCCCTGTATTAAATGGATGTTGGTCAGCTCCGGCGATGGTGGTCCAGCATTGAACCAGCATAGGTTTAGTATCGTGCTGACTTGTAGTGAACAGCTGCTGGATTCACATGTTCGGCAGAACATCCCTTTTTATGTTTTGGTATGGATAATGAAATGTTTATGGTTTATGTTTGTTATGGTTTAAATCATAATATTTCTAGTGTATACTCCAGAACACCACGGTCTACAATCATTTGAAGTTTATATAGGCCTATATATAAGGCCTGAATATTTATTCCATCGGACGACCCACATAAATTCCATCTGGATTCACCCGTAACATATTGCACGTTTCCCAGCAAACACAATACGCTCAGATATAGTTATAATCAGATTATGGACTGGTAATGTTAATTTATTCATAGATACAGAGATATATGGATTTAATATTGGACCATCATCTCATACTCACTATCGCGCATGATGTATGCCAAAGCACCTTACTTATCTAAATACACACGTTCCCACATCCCTAGCTTCTGCTATATACTGTCCTAAATGTTTCCATCTCGGATGCTGTCTTTATATTCTTTTACTGAAGTGTCATATAGTGCTGGGTGTTTCTGACAGATTGACCAGCTTCTCCAGATATACAAGTTTATCATCAATCACGTTGCGTGGCATAATGTAAGTGTTGCTAAAAAGGAGCACAAATAAGAAAAGAAGATTATGTATAATCTACGAATGGGTAGATCAGCACGTAATTGTCCCTCGATCACATGCAAGGATCTTGGGGGGGGGGGGGGTACCCGGGAGAATCCATAAAATGACGTCATGGTAGGATCGCGTGTTTACTGCTCCCAGAGCGGTGAATACGCGAGCCCAAAACGAATACGCATCACGCATGACGTGCATGTGGAGTCGCTCTTTCTATTTTCAATGATTTCGGTGAGCACACATCACGCTTCACGCATCACGCGTATGTGGAGTCGTAGCTTAAGTGTATAAACTGTTAACATGAGCCGGTCCCCTTTTCCACTATCAACAGTATTGGATCTTCCACTGTTACTATCGTTTTTATTGTAAAGCATAGGAACAGTGGCGGATCCAGTATCTGATAAAAATTAATTTTGCTCGTGCAAATAATATTACATTAATAAAATATTGGAGATTGTCTAATATTGAAATATGTAGGTTTTCTAGATGATCATACTAAGGATTACGTTGTATCAACATAATTATTTTTATTAAAAGAGAAAACTATCCTTAAAGCAGGCCAGTCCTTTCTCTTCATTGATTCATAATAATTATTTATTTCTGGTGGACCCCGTTCATTAGAACGTTGGATATTATGTGCATGCGTGTGGGCCTACGTATAGGATAAAGCCCGAGGAGCTCTACTTCAAAGATAATAATGTAGAGCTCCGAGGCCCGAGGGTTTTAACTGACTTAAAACACATCCGACCATAATGAAAATCCCTCATTGTCAACAGTTCGGTGGCGCCTGACTGATTATAGTAACACACGCCTACTATGATAATTGGACTGTACTTGATAAAAAATATCTCTCCATTCCCGGCTTAGAATTTCGTGGTCGGACAAATAAAATAATGTAGTGGTGTGTTTTAAAACATATACTCAGCGATTCGTAATGATATATATATGCCTACCTGCTTTAAACACCATTTCAGATTAATTAAAAGCTATAATTGGTTTTAATAACAAAAAAATATCTGGTACTTTTTATGTTTATAAATAAACAATTAACAAAGTTATTGCTAACATATATTTTTGCATAATCATTTTTATTCATTTTAGGGGGGGGGGATCACGGTGGAGCCCTACGCTTTCGGTCAATTCGAGCCCGATGCATACAACTTTTGCACTCAATACAATTCTGTCAATACAATAATATATCTTAAAAAATTTACGAAATGCCAATTTAGGCATATAGGGCAGGCCTATACGAAATAATTATTAATTTACAAGTTTTACAAGAAAACAAAATAAAAAAAGAATGGGGCTTTAGACCACCTCAACATGCTCAAGAGAATAGTGATGTGGTAGATGATAGGCATACTATACTGCTCTCCAGACACAGGATTACCACAGTGCCGAATCTTGTGATATTAACTCAATAATATGAGAGGCACAATGTATCTTTGACCACACCCAAAATAATATGGCGACATTTGTCAAGTACAGCCGCTCTACCCGCAGTGGCCCGCATGGAAGCCGCTTTTAACAAAGTATTTTGTGGGTCTCCCTTGCATTCATTTATTGTTAAAAAAACACTTGTGAACAACAGATGATATATTAATTGTAATTGATTAGAGCATGAATAAATGAATTTGAAAATACTTACGTACGTGTATGAAAAAAACCCCTCTATCTTTCAGCACAACCAAGTCAGTCTGTGAGATAGGCGAAACCATGTATTTTTGACCATTGTGTATGTTGTGTCATTCACTACCAATGCATGTTAAACAATTAAAATAACTGATCAAAGTAAGGTACAAGTAGACGTTTAAAACGACAGCGTGGTTCAATTCACAGACTGCGTTCTATAAGCGATTAGTTATAGAGCATGAATTAATGAATTTGAAAATTCCTACGTACGTGTATGAAAAAAAACCCTATATCTTTCAGCACAACCAAGTCAGTCAGTGAGATAGGCGAAACCATGTATTTTGTGTATATTGTGTCATTCACTACCAATGCATGTTATACAATTAAAAATAACTGATCTAAAATAACGACCAATTTCAATCACAGAATAGCGATGGGTAGGCTAAACATTAGGCGGAACAAATTTGAGCAGAATATGCTAATACACATGAAAAACTTTTGAAGTTATCGCACCCACAAGGTAGAATTAACAACCTAAATTGCGAAAATGGTGATAAATCGGCCTTTTTAATTTTGTTTCGGCCATTATTGCACTTGTCCGAGAACTTGTTATTAGTAGGCATAACCATGGTAACATGCAGAAAAAAATTGAACAGGATACATGAAAAACTCTAACTTGAAGTTATCTCTCCCACAAGGTAAAATTATCGAAGTAAAAAATGAAAAATCTAAAAAAAATCGGCCATTTTGATTTTTTTTCAGCCATTACTGAACTTGTCCGAAAACTGGTTATTATAGTCAGATTTACATTAAATTCATTAACCGGTGTGGGTGCATTTTTCAGGTCAATACTGAACCAATTTTCATGACATTTTGCACACACTATTGTCTAGTCATGCGGCGACTAGAATGCATTTCAGAAGTTAGACCATTTGACATGTAATGGAATTCTGAGACGAAGTTATTGGGTTTATAGAGGGCGACATTTCTTTATGTATTCACTACATGCAAAATAGACTGTGGCTTTTTAACTATGCAATATTTTTTAATTGGTTAAGATTGCCTGAGAAATCAGCGAGACTCATTCACCACGGTTAATGTGAATCCGACTACAGCAACATGCAGAACAAATTTGAGCAGGATACATGAAAAACTTGTCAAGTTATCGTGTCCCCAAGTAAATGTTAACGCCGACGCCGATGCCAACACCGAATTTCAATTGCAATAGCCCACCTTTTTAGATTAAAAATTAAAAGGCGGTCTAGATTTTTTGATGTCCGAAATACATTTTGTTAGATCAGATTTGGAATTGATAACGGTTGATCTCTACACAGACCGGGGATGGATGACCCGTCGAAACACCATAACAGTCTCTGCTTCTGTAGGTTGATGCTAAACTAAACACCACAACTAGATAAGATAAACGTACTAGTATATGGCATAGGCCTACATGGAATGGACTTTGAAGTTGTCACACCCCACCGTTTTATCACAAACGAGATGCCACGTTGACAGTGTTGGTTGGATGTTGGTCCACCGTCTGCAATGAACACTGGTCAACGTCTCGTGTAAACAATTTACTGAGTGGAGAGATAGACATAGCCCCATGATATCTATGTCTGGGAGTGAACTGGGACAAAATATTCCTTGCTTGGACCGATAGTGCATAATATTTGATGACACACACCACTGACCCAGGGATATAATAATTATGACAAACTGCCAAAAATATATTGAAGGTATCGGTTGCATTTCAACACAAAGACTTCACAGGTATCTCGCATAATATCAAGGTAAGCTATTATATGCTTACTTATCTGCTTATTATATCTGAATATCTGTATCTGATGTTTCTCCACCACAAAGTATGCCTGCTCTTGATTCAAGATTTAGTCTTGATTTCCCACAGCTCTCACTGAAGCCGCCACTCGCAGAGCTATCGCCCACTCGGTGTCCCAAACTGGGGCTAGATTTCTCCTAAACAGGTTTCAGCCACAGATTGATCCCGTACAAAATCGTGGGACATTTCTTTGGCCGGTCATATCTAAGACTTGTCCCTGAATAATCAGGTCGAAAATAGTTTTTTTAGAATGAGAAACATTTCAGTTCCATACCCGCATGCTCAGCTCAGAGGTCGCACAGTCACTAAAAAGTTATGGACATTTTTCGGACCTTGGAGTCGAGATTGCTCTCAGTCACCACTGGAGGGCAGTGTCATCTCACCATCCTCAGGAAGTTCTCCTGACACTGATAAAGCCGATTTATTTCATTTTTCCATCCATAGACCTACTTCTGATCACATTACAAATATTTCCATTGTTTAAACCAAAAATAAAATCCCTGTGTAAATAGTGAAAAGCTTTACAAAACCAATGCACAGTATAATTTCTTATTATTCGGCAACACCATGTAAAGAAAAAAGTCGGTCTATAGTTGAGCGGTTAAAATTTAGCTGCCTGTTATTCTAATAAAATTTAAATTAAATAACAATGTTCTGCTCCCCAAAATAAATATTATATTGTTTAGCATGCGTGTACACTCAACAATTAGGTAAAGGCTCTAGATGTCAACTGGGTAATTTTCTCATTACGGGTCAATACAGGCTATTCACCAATATGAAAAATTTTCCACCATGGGAAACTATCCGGGTGATAGATAATTTTCTCACTAATCTACGGGTCAATACAGGCTATACACCAAATATGAATGAAAAAACCCCTGAAATTGTTGCTATTATCCGTTTTTCATCAGTCAGAAAATACAGAACTGGCACCAGGCAATCGTGTTTTTTAATTCCACATAGATGTCAGCTGCCCAAATGCGAAGGTTTATATTTTAACGACCGTCACCTAATTGTAAGATAAAAGTATAGTACGTGTTGCATGTTTGACTGCAAATTAATTCAAGAAATCTTGATATAACACCACAAGATCACACCTGACACCTGCAACTTATTTGCTTTAGATTACCATAGCTGCGTTGTATATTTCGTTCTTGATAACTTGTGTGGCCACCTTCCAGATATAATTATGTGTGTGACGGAGATGTAAATATTCACAGGGACAAAAACAGCCCCCCTGTTCTACGTACTGAGACATGCAATATATATTTTTTAATGCTGACAATTAATATAAACTGTTTATTTACTAAACACGATAACATAATGGGAATTCTATACACGATAGAGGCCCAAAAAAGAACCGCTGAACCTACTATCATCTATAACTCATGGACATCTATAGCTTACCTATTTGGAGGGTAATTATTGCAATTACCATAGAAAAATAATGTTTTTTCTTTTTATTGTACATGAATAGCAGCCCATAATATCTTGCCCGATGTAGAACCGTCATTCTTAAGGATTCTTTTGGAACGAAAAATTCAAAATGGCCGCCATAAAATCAATAAAATTAGCATAAATTTCTCAATAGTGGAGATAGAAACTTGATTCTTCCCCTATAGTTCTGTTACCAGGGAATAAAATAAAACAAACCATACCTTCCTTTGGTATCATCATCATGCCTAAAATGCTATATTATCACTTAGATGACGGATATCGCAGCAGTGCGGATTGCATAGTTGCACACCTAGTAATCACGCATTTAGTACACATCACCAATAAACTGATACATGACCTTGATATAACCTTCACGTTTATTATCTGATTATAGGCGGTATCCATGCTGTAAAGCACAACCACAACCCATGTCAACCTCCACACCCAATTCTGTATCAATCTTTTGCGATGGGAGCCCAAGCTGATGCAACACTCCGCTGCATAATTGAAATTTGCTTGTTCAATTGAGCCTTGAGGAAGGGAGTGCAATAGGGGCAAACAATATAAGCACTGCTCTAGGTTTCCTAAAAATGTGTGCTGAAATGATACCCGACCAAGAATAGATGACTGCACCACTAAACAGCTTGAAATTGATAAAAAGTGGGTATTGTCAATTACATAACCTTGATGTGATGACCTTGATATGACCTTGGTGTTATGCACCAGTAAAGCACAACTTCTTTTCGTGTTATTATTTGCTCATAAGCTAAGTTCCTGCTGGTGTCTTCATACAAATATGACGGTACAAATTATTCTGATATTTTTCAACTCTCCTCCCAAGGAATTCAGTGGTGGGGATGCAAGTGTGCCCAGGAGTTCAGCGTTAAAAGGGTTTAAAAACAAGCGCAATTAAGACAGCTTCGCTAATGTTGTTGTTGTATCTGTCGTCTAGCTTGGTGGAAATGCCGATATCCGACGCAATGTACGGTGAGCATATACACGAGGCGGTGACCCAATATTGTTTTATTGTTGGGTCAGAGTCGCAGGCGTTTGGTTAATAACACTAGGTTGACATCATCTTTCCCAAATAAGCGGCTATTTACATATATCAGTAACATCATGGTTATTTCGGGGCCTAACACTCTCGGTCGTATATAAAAGTAGTAGGTGTCACGTCACGTTGCGAAAATCGTAAAAAAGCTTTAATAGTGCACACCACGTAACCAGGTAACAGTTTCCTCCTACATGTCACGCTGGAACGTCCCAGGTACGACGAGCTTACCACATCAGTCGTTGACATAATACGAGTCACATTAGTGACTGTTTTTTGCACGCGGCCCCTGCACCCTTTGTAGACCTGTCATGCAGATACTCTCTCTAACATGGTGTCATGCGTGATACTCTCTCTAACATGGTGTCCTGCTTTCTAATGAGCCGTCAACAAGCGCAAATGTTGACCAGTAATGCACAGTTTTCGCATATTTACATATGCTAAAAGTGTTCAATTGTTTTATTAGATATTTTACAAATAGCTGTTGTACCGCCTTGCAAACACATGTACGAATTGGAATCGATTTGCTGTGTTTCCATGGTGAAATAGACGCCCGCTCGCTAGATATCGGCATGAAAATTGACACTTTTGTTGATTTTACTCCCACATGGATAACATGGATAAACCTGCTGCGCCAAAAAATCGTCTGAATATACATTGTTGTCGAATACATTAAATTGATATCCCACCTGCTCAAATATTATCCTCCAAATCTACGATATCCAGCAAAGCATTAGCTGAAATGGTCCTGCTTTCCATTTGAGATATGTCCTGCTTTCTAAGAGCAAGTGTCCTGCTTTCTAAGGAGCAAAGTGGTACAGTTTATATGGCGAATAAGTATAAATTGGCGAGTGTTCTTACCATCTATATTCATCATTCAATGCGGGGAGAAAAGGCTGATACCATTTCTATGGTTTACAGCATGGTGGCACCAGAGTATATGAGCACGAGCTACAAAGAGAGCCAAAATTAAATTACGCATCCACGAGTCATGGTGGAAAGACAAGGTTTTGTATCATGGGATGGCTTCTATTCTGCCCGACAAAGCCAAAATGCGGTATCCGCTTACATGTAAAGTGCGCAGATACTGACTTTTAGTTTTGCAGAATAGTAATGTGTTCTAATGGATATGTAAACTGTGATAAAAAACTTTAAAATAGTCTACTTAACTCTATTGAATTTCAGATTTAAAAATGGGTTACGTTAAGTTATATAGGTTTTATATAATTGTGTAGGCCTATTGCTGGGCTCGTCGTTTCTTGGCCTATTTGTGTTTTTGTTATTTGGACCTTTAAATCACATGACAAAAATATTTGTTATCTCGTTATAACGACGTCGTTAAATCAACTTAGTATAATAAGTCGTTTAACAGATATCGTTATAACGACTTATTAGTTGTTAAATCGACTGAAGCCTACTTATAACGACTTATAAGTCGTTAAATCGACTTAGTAAGCTATAAGTCGTTATAACGACTTATAAGTCGTTAAATCGACTTACTATAAGTCGTTATAACGACTTATAAGTCTTGTAAGTCGATATATCGACTAATACTAAGTCGATTTAACTACGTACTTATAAGTCGTTATAAAGACTTATACTAAGTCGATTTAACGACTTATCAGTTGGTATAACAAGATACAAATATTTTTGTCATTTCGTTTCAACGCTTCCGTATATATGTGCTTGTGGCGTTTGCAAGCCAAAGCGGGGACAACGTCAATGAAACATTGTTGTGCCAGCTGTCGAGTTGCTGGCCCAGTATTGAGACAGTGTTGGCTGAATTTCTCTGTAAGCGAGTGTGTTGGCTTAGGCTATGAGTCATAATCTATGAATATCACACACTCGCAACCTCCTGCAAAGTATACATAGGAGCCCTACTTACAGGTAGGCCCACCTGTAGTATAGGCCTATTCTGTGAAACTTAATAACCTTGACCTAATACAATGAAGTATGGGTGGGGTTCTTACATAACATTATTTTCACCGAATAGTCATTCTGGTGACGTCACTGCGTTCCACAGAATAGGCCTAGTTAGAGTATTTTTAAAATAAAACCCTGGACAGGCTCTTTATGAAATAAATAATATATTACAAAATCTAGACTGGGCCTAACCAAATGAGACATTTCCAGCGAGCCACCAATCCACTGGTCACACGACGTTGTAGCAACGTTGAATCAACGTCAATGACGTTGATTAAACGTCTCAACAACGTCGTGTGCCCAGTGGGGAGCCACGCCCAGTTGAAAATATGCACGGATTAATAATCCAGCCCCCCCCCCCCCGGTGATTGAATAGCCCCCCTCTTTTAACAGTTATGTTGATTATTAATATATGGTTGATACATTCCCCCTGTAGGTCTATTGGTAAGCATATGTTTGGGGTATTTGTAGTGTATACTCAGAGTCTATAATCCTTCACACATATTGTTTTTAACATAGGCATAATGCCTAGTTAAGCCTACCGTTAACACGTGATTGATATTGAAAGGTTACAAGGATACACAAAAAACGCGAAAGTGGCTTAGCTTCAATGATCCATAATATTTACCTATGACGGACTCCTTTCCTTAGGACGTCGGTTCTGATGCGCATGCGGGTGCGTCTACAACATGTGCTAAACGATCCAGTCGGTTTATTTTACATCCCAGTGCTATTAAAGGGACTGACCCACGCGTGGGCCAGTCCCTTTAAGTTTAATTTGTATGTATTTTACACAATACTTATTGCCGCCCCGTGTGCGCATCAGTTGTTGTAGTATTATTATACATGTAATGATGATTTACAACCTTTTTCAAATTGTCAATACTTAACCTGTTAACTGCAACAGTTATATCGTGATATTGTTGTATTGAGCAGATCGCTTAGAAAGCAGGACATACTTGCTCAATGTATTGTTAGAAAGCAGGACAATGATGGTTAGAAAGCAGGACCCTTTCTGATAATTCTTTGCTGATTATCGTAGATTTGGAGGAAAATATTTGAGCAGGTGGGATATCGATTTGATGTAGTAGTAGTAAATCTTTGCTTTACGGTAATTTTCGGCACAAAAGGTATTTTAAGTGACATTGTGATACGATAAAAACGTTGTAGTCAATTGATGAAATGAATGATGTACAGATGATGATGTGAGGGTGGGGGTGATAGGGCATGGAGGGTTATTGAGAGCGTTTTCCTTTGCTCGCCCGATAAGGGGTTCTGGGCATGTCTAGGGGATATACCCCCAGACATACCCAGACGGCCGGAGACTTGAGTTTCGCTGTACAATTTGATGATGAAACTCTGTGGCATTTCGCGCAGCTCCGCTATCCTCGGGTCGGATAGTCCCCAGAGTAACAATAGGAAGGATCACTCCCTCTGGGTAACTCCATTCATCCCACGTGAGAGACCTAATGTCAAACACGCTATTGCCGGTTATTTAAGGCTACCACGGCCTACATCAGCGCTAGCACTGATGCGGGTGCTTCATTGGCTCCGCTGTTGAGTGGAGGAACCAGGGTACGCCACTGGCAATCCGCCCGAAGATTATAGCCAGATACGAGGAGGCTGCAGCTGCCCTTGGATGATTGCTGTAGACTAGTGCTTCCGTACAATGCCGTACACAGCATCCAACAGACGAAACAGATCCCTAATGACCCTCCCTAGATGGGTGCGAAAAGTACTACTATTAGCAATCATCCCAGTACCCCCGATTTGATGTATTCGACAACAATGTATATTCAGACGATTTTTGGCGCGGCAGGTTTATCCATGTTGAAATAAAGTCAACAGAAGTGTCAATTTTCATGCCGTTATCTAGTGAGCAGGCATCTATTTCACCTTAGAAACACAGCAAATCGTAGATCTGCTTGCAAGGTGGTACGACAGCTATTTATAAAATATCTAATAAAAGAATTGAACACTTTTAGCATATGTAAATATGCAAAAACTGTGAATTACTGGCCGTCATATGCGCTTGTTGACGGCACATTAGAAAGCAGGACATCATGTTAGAGACAGTATCACGCCTGACACCATGTTAGAGAGAGTATCTGCATGACAGGTCTACAGAGGGTGCCCTGGTCGTCTAGTTGTTTCAGCGTCAAATAAAAGGCCTTGTGCTCGGTGGGCTGGATAATGATAATTAATCTTATCGTTTCGAAGTTACTGTTTATTGGTAATGTGTCAGCGTTCTTGCAATTCTCTGGCTCAAATATCGGAGCTGACATTATGATGATGGGGGTCAAAATATATAGCCCCAGTGGCTGAAACGGATTTCAACCACAGATTGAACCCGTACAAAATCGTGGGAGATTTCTTTGGACGGTCATTTCTAAGACTTGTGCCTGAATAATCAGGTCGAAAATAGTTTTTTTTAGAATCAGTAACATTTCAGTTCCATGTCCGCATGCTCAGCTCAGAGGTCGCACAGTCATTAAAAAGCTATGGACATTTTTCGGACCTTGGGGTCGAGATCGATCTTAGTCACCGCGATGTTGAATCTTTCGGGTAAAGCAATTACATCAATTCATGGCCTCGGAGAGGACGACACGGCTAGCCCAGACCACTGCTATAAAATATAATGTCCCCTCGATCATTATATTACGTAGCCGCTGGCAATTGAACATGTTGAATGCAGTCCCAGTAGTATAGGTCTACATCACTCCTTTGATGGGGTTAAGGACAAATCTAGTTTGACTGGCAAGCGCCCCCGTTTTTATAACTATTTCAACATTTTTTTCCGGCAAAATCTGGCTAATACGTCTTTTTCATTATTGTGGGACGAATTAATAAGCCTAAGATTTTTTGCTTTAGGCCTTTTCTAAATTATATGCCTATAATTCAATTATTCACGATTTCTCTTCATGATCATACTTCATGTAGTACATGACTGGTAGAAATTAGACCATATACTAGGTCTAATACCCCAACAAACATGAGAGGCTGAGTGATCATGTTGACTTCTGTAGTGTTGGCTTAGCATTAAACACTGTTAAACCAACAAGACTGTTTGATGATACGTACAGCTAGGATATAGAATATCTTGCCAAATACGCAAAACGAACTGTTGGTTATCACCAGGAAGTAATATGTGTGATCACTAGATCCCACGTGACAAACTGAGCAGCCACTCGATTGTTAATAAATAAATACCGGTAACCTGTAAAATTATCAACTTACATGTTTGTTGAGATGATCATAATTATGCGGTCCAGGGGCCAGGTGCACCAAACAGTCGCAAACGGAACGTTGCTCGTGAATGGATCGTAAAGCAAACGTCGTATGCACCAACCGAATCGCAAATATAGGACGTGTGCACCTAATAGTCGCAAACACACGTTTCGTATACAAGTCTCAAATGAGCAGTACATTTGCGACTCATGGCGAGGTGGTTTAAATGGGTCGCAAAGAAACGTAGCAACTTTGAATTTCATTTATAAGTACAGTAATTGCGTTTTAAAGTGCTCAACATTTTCCTGAGTATAGCGAAAAAATAATTCCTGTAAAGGTGTAGACATTGTAATAATCTCACATATTTATGGTGAGGTAATGTAAATAATGTATTATATTTTGAATAATGATGATACGCTTGAACCTTTTATCATCACCACCATCGGTAGGCCCTATTATTCCATGGATCCCTAACATCATTTCACCGATATGAATGAATTTTGAGAAAAGTTAAACAAATTATTTTAAACAAACGAAAGTGTCTAATTGCAAGCCTTTGTCCACGCTCATATTTGTGATCATAAAAAATGGAGAATCAATTTATAATTATAATTACATGGAATCCGGCTTAGGGGTCTAAGCATTGGTAGTAAAATGTATGTATTATTTTACCTGTTTACCTACCTAATGCAATTCGGGCTAAACATCCTTAAGATTATTGTGTAGGCCTACAATATTTATCGTTATTCTTCACGGAACCATAATATTTACATTGCGGCGGGCCCCACTCCTGTGGACGTTGAACATGCTGCCAATGCGTGCCATTGTGCTGTATACGCCCATAATGCTTACTCGCCGAATAATGACGACCCACCTTTAATTGCGATTAAAATGTAGTCGTAGCTATTCACCATTGGTATTGTGATAAAAAGAGACAACGTATTAACCCTTTCAGCGCGAGGACCGTCTTTATACGTCAGAATCTGACGTCAAAAGCCGGTCCCCGCGCTGAAATTTATAATGACCATAGACACATACCATAGGTGTTCTAATGAATCCGGAAAGAACTAACTAAGACATTTATGATGATTTCAAATTTAAAAAACCCCTTTGATTTCCGTGTTTCATACAAAAATAATTCAGCGTTGTAACCCCGATAAACCCGACCCGAAATGATATGTTGATAATTATAGTGTTCGTCGTCCGCCAGCTTGGTCGTCCTCTATCATTGCGATAAGCCATGTGATGACGTATACACTGGAGCAAGCAGCAGGATCCAATGCGTTACTGTGGCAACGAAACGAAGGAGATATTGTAATGACGTGTACACGGCATCTGCCAGGCTAGGGGGGGGGGGGGGGGGATGGTATAGGTATGTCACCTCCCTACCAACACTGTGTATGTGCACGGCGCTGCTGTTCTTTTCTCAATCTCCGAATGAGATGCAGCTAGCTAAACGTACACCCTTTAGTATGGATATGGACGCTGCTCGGTGCGTACGCTCACCCCTTATAGCTGTATCCGTGTAGACGTATTACAGCCACGGAGATCAGGTTAGCAGTGTCACCCTGACAGCAAAATAGGTCGTATTCTCATCATTAACAATCCATGACTGAACATCCAGATTGATTATAGTGTCGCAAGGTGAGTTCCTTACTTCATATAGGCGTTTTTATCGTTTTAAATTTCAATTCATAAATATATTGTTGTGGTCACATCATCATATTTTATAGAAGGATCTCGCCCTCCACATTTTTCGGTGGATGTTGGCTTTTGCTAACTACATCTTAATATAGCTCGTCCATTTGGATATGAGAGGGTGTACCTGCCACTTTGTGAAGTCGCAGATACACCCTTTCATTTCCAATGGGACGAGCTGATCACTGGTTTACATTACGTTTATCGTTTCTCTGTTTTGATCTGTTATAGTCCGTCTGACCGAAATCGTTTATCATATCTATCAATACAAATGTCCCAGTAAACATAGTAAACGCGAGATGTTGAGCCAATGTTGTTTTGATATTGGACCAACGTCGAAGACTGTGGTCCAACATTAAAACAACATTGGTTCAATGTCTTGTGGTTGTGGGTTGGATTACAAACATAGGCGTAGCCCTATATCTTGATAATCACTTGATGATTTCGTTTCCTGGTCTTTCGTTAGGCCCCCATCTGATTATTTGGTTATTTACCGGGTTATTTCATTTTTGCATAAAATTTAAAAGAAGGCCTTCATTCTCCTTGTATTCCAATAAATTCTACATAAATCACCCATCGCCATCGTTATTCTTGGTCACAAAGAAAGAGCGATATAATATTATGTGCAAACCAATAATATTATGTAATCATAGTAATATGATATAACATTATGTTCACCCCGGGCACAAACACATGGATATTATTATGTACGCCCTAATTAGGATTGTTATGCAATATTTACCTACTGGACATTTACTATGAAACGTTGTATCCTCTTAAAGGGCCTCCATTCAATTACCAAGGGGAGAGGGGCTGGACTATTTTTAAAATAAATATTTTCAGACTAAATTTTCTTGAAATAAATAATTGTCGAAAGGACATGTAAATAAATATATGTAATTACAATTATGTATTGCAGATAGGAAGTGAAATAAATAATGCGTCAATTTTTTATTATTTCACTGTCCAATTGAAAACATGTAAGAATGATACATACTACAATACCATTTAATATCAGTTAACACCACACAATATCAGTTAATCATTGACTAAAAGCTTCAAATTACTATGCTTTGGTTGCTCCACGCGGCTCGTCTACTCTGGCAGACGAGCACTTCACATCGACTAGATTTATTGAGCGTAGCAGAATTTAATAATTTCTCATGTCATAGGACTATAGTGCATAGAAGTAAATTTTGAACAGACCACAAATGACATTATTAATATTTATCAGCTAATCACAAACTTTTATGAAGATTGATCAATTTTTACATATTTTTGTCTATCATTATCTATAATTTATGACTTTAACAGTTTAAGTGATTTTCTCTCTCTGCTATCACACATCACTCCTATGGTGATCAACATAAAGTGTATATTTTATATGTGTAGTGTATATCTAGCGTGTACAGAAATAAGATGTCGAGTGTGTGTGTACAACCGCTAATTATTAACCACCATCCACATGATCCAGTGCTTTAACCCTTTCAGCGCGGGGACCATCTTTATGCGCCAGAATCTGACGTCTGTGGACGTCAGATTCTGGCGTATAAAGACGGTCCCCGCACTGGGAGAATAACAAAAATATAGGCTATAATGGCCGTAGACCCATAACATAGGTTTTCAAATGAAGCCGGAGTAGCTGTAACTGAGACATTTATGATGTTTTTTTAAATTGAGAAAATCCTTTGTTTCCAAGGTTTATATAATAATAATTCAGCGTAACGTTTTAAGGGGTAGGCCCTAATACACGTTGATGTGCGTTCAAAGTCTTAAGCATGTTTAAATCTCTGGGCATTCATTTGCAATCCACACGATTGCGAAACGCACACGACGATGGCATAGCGATGGACCAGCGATGGCCAGCATCCGGCTGATTTTTTATGCGTTAGTTTATGCATGCGTTGACGGCCACTCTGATCGCCAAGGTGTGACAGGGACTTGTAGGCTCCTACTAGCCTACATGGACATTACTGTATGCTCAGATTGATTTATGATCAATGCTAAAGTGAGATTTATATTTTTCAGGTGAGAACACATCAACAGAATGCTGAAAGATGAG
Source organism: Flabesymbios commensalis (assembly GCA_964017125.1). Classification (NCBI taxonomy): domain Eukaryota; kingdom Metazoa; phylum Annelida; class Polychaeta; order Terebellida; family Flabelligeridae; genus Flabesymbios; species Flabesymbios commensalis. The sequence continues at coordinate 64,262,718 of OZ024906.1, read as the reverse complement.
TCTTTTAGAAAGTTTTAGTTGGTGACAGGTGTGTACTTGTGATGTAAATATAGTTGGTCTTCAACTGCACTTTAAGAGCCGTTCACCTTTTTACAAGCAGTAGAGGATAATTTCAGTGACCATCACTGAGCTTTGAATAACAATTATAAATGTTCTGCAACTATAATGTTGGATCAGATGTGTGCGGTTGCAGTAAGCAGGGGATTAATTCCTGGTAGGCATATATGCCACATTCCTCTCAGAATCTGTGTACATTGGGGATGACTGCTGGATTTCTACTGACACACTGACAATTGATCAGAAGTCAATCATGGCGTCTTTGTACAAGAAACAGTTTTTAATGTCGTTGGTCCCGCTGTGTATATTGGCTTTTGCAATTTGCAGCTGGTTCTCAAAATTCATGACAGAACGTACTGCTCCAAAATCAGATAACAGCCATTTTGTGGCGAGTGCCAACAAACAGCCACACATGGTTGAAGAGCCTTTCGGCTTAACTACCATGGATGCTAAGCAGCCCACGTTACCCCCTCACCAAATTTTCAAGCCCCCTGGACTACATCAGTACTCACTTCCGGCAGTTGTGGGGGAAGAACAGTTCACCGTGGTTATGCTTACTCATAACCGTACTCCTCTTATGCTTAGATCTGCGGAACATTTTCTCAAAATGAACAGGACACAAAAAGTGATCGTCATGTGGAACAATGGCAACCAGCTTTTCCCCAATGTGACGGACTTAGAGGCGAGGACAGGAAAGCCGATAGTGTTTATCAATATAACAGAAGACAAGTTACGATTCAGATTCCATGCTGCACCCGAAATCGAAACACAAGGTTCGTAAGGCATGTATATTCGGCTGTCTCAAGTTGAGCCAATTGTTTATATTTGGTATAAATTCAACTAAATACCCCACCACTCACCCTACACAAAATAACTTATCTTGCTACCAGATGATGAGAGATGCTAAACATGGCATATAAAATAAAACATAGGATATTCGTTTGCCAAGTAGTCCACATTATATTTGTGAGTGAAGCTAGGTAAGTAAGACTAGTCTAAACTTCACGTACAAGGCTGATAGTCCGGTACTTTTTTAAACTTTCATGTCGGGAAAACACATTTCTATTTCTTTCAAGCACTTCTTTAACATCATGTTAAATACAACATTTCTATGTCCAATGCATATTTTAAAATACCAAAAAACCTTGTGTTGATCTTTGCACTAATTGAATAGAGTCATGGCATGATTATGATAATGGAAAGCTCTTGTCATTGAAAATGCAACATTATAATTGTCCAAGAAAAAAACCTTTAATCAGCATAATGGTTAACATCAGTCTCTCAATGTCACCCATTTTTCTTCCAGCATTTTTCTCCATAGATGATGATATAGAGATTGACGAGAGGGATATGAATCACGCGTTTCAAGTCTGGAAGGTTATAAAACTTTTATTTAGTATTATGAGATTGTTTTTGTTATGAAGATCATAAAGGATAATGTTGGTCTAGACAATAATGTTTTCGCAATTTATGTTGTGTAAAAATGGTAATTTGTTGGATTGATTATTTACCCTTACAGTGCGGGGATCGACTTTAGTCGTCAGAATCTGACGTCTGTGGACGTCAGATTTCGACTACTAGAGTCGATCCCCGTACTGTAACAGTAAACATATTTATGATGATCGTAGACCTATAACATAGGTATTCAAATGAATCAGAAAAAGCCAACTAAGACATTTATGATGATTCTCAATTGAATAAAACCCTTTGGCCTCCATGTCCATTATTTATACAAAAAATATTCAGCGTTGTAAGGGCTATTTTAAACTGCACACTGATTCTAATGTGACACGGATTTCAGGAGCATGCACACTCTATCGTGGGGTTTACAAAGCGGGACTACACCGGATCCAGATGGACAGGATTCAGATACGTATTTGACGAGAAAAGGACGTTGTATAGCCTGATATTGACAGGGGATGCATTCGTGCACAAGGAGTACATCAGAATGTTTGAAGAAATACTGCCCAAAGGAGTGGCCGATGTCATAGATGAGTTTAAAAATTGTGAGGATATTGCCTTGAATTTTCTTGTAGCCAGCCATTGTTTGTGTCAGTCTGCTGTGTATGTCAAATCTCAATATCCGTGGATTCACCACGGTAAATACAATGGCCTTTCTACTATGAAATCACACCTGAACGAAAGACACAAATGCATTCATACATTTCAGAAGTATTTTCATATGTTCCCGCGAAGAAGCACAGAGGTATTTTAAATCAAAAATGTATGTCACGGTGAATATAGCTTCAATGTTACAGAGTGTAATAGTGTATTTTGTATTTAACTTTACCAGTCCATGTGATCTACATTTAATAATTATTAAATTAAATACATATTTTATGTAAAAATCGAATGTTCCTCGAAAAGGAATCAGAACGGGTGTCGGCTTTAATCTGATACCCGCTCTGAATATATAACATATAAAAACCTAACCAGTAAAAACGATACATTGAACCAATGTCACTACTGTAACAGCTTTGTATTGCGACGTTGAACCAGAATTAAACAACTTATAATATCAGTCCGATAAATTAGAGCAACGTCACAATTATTGTAACAGCTGTGTGTGGACCCTGTCCATAGTCTTCACCAGCAAAAACAAGATTTTGGTCTGATGTTACAATTGTTAATTGGGCGACCAGCATCAAAGACGGTGGTTCAACATTAAACCAGCATTGGTCAATTTAGGTGTCGTGTTAGCTGGGTGAACTATTGAACTTGCTTGCTTCGTAATAATTATTTAGTAAAAGACAATTTATTTTATTTTTGTTGGGCGTTCCCGTCCTAACTTCTTGAGTTGTCGGCATACTCACCTGATAGTGATGGACATATGCTTCTGTTATCATGGTTATATGTCACGTTATACTGGGCCTGTATTCTCGTATATATTACGTTATATATGGTAGGCTCGGGATTGGTCGAGATGGCCATCTCCACCATTCCAAAGCCTACGCTATATCGTAACTTTACGAGAATATGGGCCGTGGTGATTTTAGGGTTACCCAGCTAACACGTTTAACCAATGGTGGTGGTTTAATGCCGGGCCAGAGTCGTAGACGGTGGACCAACATTAAGCTAACATTGGATCAATGTCTTGTGTTTGCTGGAATATATCTTATAATGTACTTATCCCGGGTACTTAATGGAAAACTATTGTACTTAAACAACATTTTAATAAGACAGACATGCATACTAGGCCTATATAATAAGCCTCACATATTATATTCAATGCATTTGTTTTAGGAGTGGCTGCTCAGGAGCCTGAGCCCTGGTGACATGTTTTCCGAAAATTTAATATATTTTGCATACATTTGTGAAACTGTGAAATCGTATTGATTTAATGCATTTTTGTTCAATTGTTTGAGTCATGAGGTATAGCCTATGTATGTATGTGACAAAAACAAGTGTATACGAAGTATAATAGGCCTTATAATAGTATGAGTAGCCTACTCACCACAACTAAAGTTGGTTCTTGTCTTTCGTTCTTGCCTTGTGTAACGTCACTGTGTTACGAATAACTGCCAGCGTTGGTCACGGTTGGCTCCCAGCATCACCATTCCAGTATACTGCTCTGCAAAGCCAAACGGCAGTGTCTGCTTACTTTTCAAGTGAGCAGATACTGCCTTTTGACTTTGCATGGCAGCATAGTCACGACGCGAACCCTTTATAGTGAATGTGCGTAATATAATTCCCAGCTACCTAGGCCGAATACTAGTCCATGTGTTACAAAATATGTAGTTTCGGTGCCCTAATTACCCTCAAAATTAATTATCCCAATTTCTTGACTGATTAGCAGTGAGTCTAAACTACCTGACTACACATCCCAGCAAACACAAAACATTTGTAGCCTAAAGCATTTGTACAACGTCGGCCCGACGTCTGCGACGTTGGTCCAGCATTGTACAAAATTGTTATGTATACACATGTTTTGTGTTTACGGGGATTGCAAGCATTAACATATTTCTATTATGCGATAGCGCATTATATATGAACATAAGAATTATTAATAAAGTAGTTATCAGGGTTGATGGCAATTGGCTACATAGCCAGACAAACCGATTGACGGGCTTTATTTACTCTTTATGGTGGCCTGGCAATCCAAAACGCTCCCCCGGCTCTCGTTCGCAATCTCTGTTTGCCTCGGTGTCCAAAATTAAAATAACAACAAATTTATGTTGTTATTTTGATAACATATCGAATTGAGAACAACAACAAATTTATGTAGATTGAAAAAATGTCGTTTATAAGTGGCCGAAAAACTGTATGAATACAACTTATGATAACATACAAATGGTAAGACAAACGTACAATCGTACGGTATCAGTAAACCACAACTTATAGGCTGATCGCGCCGTTTATAAACGACGTTGACACTACACAACACAATATATTCAAAATCAAACAATTTTTTTTTGGATATTAAAACAAGACTTTCCAATGTAAAAATTAAGACACAACTGATGACTGATTGCCAGCTTCGGTGATATAGCACCACATTTATTTCAAAAAGTGGTGCAATTCCAGCTGATTCAATGTTGTGAAATCTATCGCATCCGTGAGCTGATGCAATGCTGTGAAAGGGAGCATCCGGGAGTCCCCGCTCATGAGGGAACTCCCGCAAGCGCAAATTGCAACTTATCGGGATATCCCTAATGACATCCCCGAAAATTCTATAAACAAATATTTCCTGTTTGGGACCACCATCATAAATACAATTATACCCTCTGCGGGTCTAATTAATTATTTCCCTAAATACTTGGGCCTAATTGAGGTCAATTGATACAGTAGCCTACCAGTAGGCCTATACATGATCTACATAGACAGCACATCAGTTTGTGGTAACGTTACCGTAATATGGGCATTAATTACACGAATAGAATCATACAGACCATGTAGACCTACTGTACAAACTCTATAGCCACAAGGCACATGACTTCTCATACACCCCCACCCCGCCCTACAGGTGAAACAGGAGTCAGTCACGCCGCGCCCGTCACTTGTGCGGATATTTTAAAAATGCTAGCTACCAACAGTCACAATGGCCGCCACAGGTTAACTTCATAATTTTCTTGTGGGCTCTAAAAACTTAAAACCTTAAGGTCAGAAATTATTAAAATTTTAGAAAACAGTAATTTATAATGTTACATTTCCAATGATATGGAGATGCGCAAGTGATTTCTTGAACATTTTAGCAGAATATGAAATGTCCGCCACGGATCGTCTTCATATTTTTTGTGGGCGCAAAAAATAAAACAGCTTGTGACAAAAATTATTGTAATTTTTCAAAAAGTATTCCATATTCAGTAACCATATTCCAAGATGTGGTGATGTGCGGGTGATTATTTCAAAATTTTACCGAAATTCAATACCCAGCAAACCAAAATCATTTGTATAACATTTGTACAACGTCGGCCCAACGTCTTCGACGTTGGTCCAACATTATACAAATGTTATACAAATGTTTTGTGTTTGTTGGGTATAGGCGTCACGGATAGCGTTATAATTTTTTTTTGTGGGCGCAAAATGTATGGAGTAAAATGCTGTGGCGCTTGAGGCCTCTTGTTTGCCAAGTTTGCAAGGTCACTAATCAGCTACTTTTGTTCCACTACAGTAGGCATGGTAGGCCTACGACAATAATCTACGTTGCTCTTGTGGGCAGGACAGTAGACCTATACTTAGTAATTTGTGGCCAACAGAAATAGTAACCATACAATTCGATTTGGAACCCGATACATGGTAACTTATAGACACGTCGTCTCTCCATCACGTACTTACAAAATTATAGATTTACCTAAAAGTAACACATCTGTAAGTCAAGGAGCATGGTTAGTTTGATGTGAAAAAGGCATAATATAATACGGCGCCTATGGGTCTATCAGTCAGCCATCTAGGTGCCGTATAACCACTTATAACCCGATTCTTTATTGCTATCAAACATACAGGCTACATTTATGTAAAAAATACATGAAAAATGTGTAAAATCTTGCAAAAAACCGTCATTAGTTTAAACAGGCTACCCACAAAATTTCAGAATTGAATTTACCTAATGCAAAGATTTATTGGGTAAATATATGTCCATAAATCATTTTTTTAATGAACCTGATTAACTAAAACAAAAAGACAAATTATCGGTATAAGCCTCTCATCCTTTTTTGGTGACATTTTATGCAACAGCACCACCAGCTAGCTAAATTTTCCCTGTAAGCCTTTTTCCCCAGATTATAGAATTCCATGTGTTATTTAAACAATTCCCCGTCTGCCCCTGTTAAAGGATAACTACCTTCACTTTTACGAGCATATTTCCAGTGCGGTAATTAATCAGGGAGTGTCACTGCCAACCACTAATCAACATAATAACTTGTCATTGTCATCATACATTACATGGTCATTGTCAGTAATAACACTGAAGCGCGCAGCGAGATGCCGCCATGCACAAAATTAGCGTCGATACAGTGGTTTAAACCTTAATTCGACAAGGCCGACATTAACGTGACCGTCTATATTGAGAGAGAGTGTGAGGGGGGGGGGGGGCAAATATGTTTCTCTGAAAGACCCAAGTATGATCAGCGGGGTTCGTGCCCAGGAGGCCGGTATGACTTGCTTGACTGTCAGGCGCTCCACCAATGCGCCACGTCCCCATATATATTAAATCTAACTTAAATATTATTATAATAAATCACTCACTCACTCACTCACTCACTCACTCACTCACTCACTCACTCACTCACTCACTCACTCACTCACTCACTCACTCACTCACTCACTCACTCACTCACTCACTCACTCACTCACTCACACTCACTCACTCACTCACTCACTCACTTATATTACCTTACATTATTGTATTAAAATAAATTACAATTAAAGTGTGGCGTGTACTTCGACTCAGATGGACGACATTTACATTATACACATGAGTAAAATCTAAGAATATTCAAACAAAATCATTTAATTGGCGGATCATAATGTTTTTCTCTCTCTCCATATAATAATAGTAATGGCCACAGTGACTTCTGTGAGAGTGGGTCGTATAGCAAACATCAAGCGCAAACAAGACCGACATCTATAGAGTAGACACACTAGCTACATTTCTATGAGTAAGCCTACACAATAGTTTACCATTTAACACAATCATGTCCAACGAGCATCTGCATGATGCTGAAAGATTTTTATTAATAATGAATTGGCACGATAATAATTGCGGTGTAAATACTTACACAAACTGATTTATATAGGCCTACACCATTGAACATGCATTCGTCTACAACTCAAATTATGTTAATGGGTGTACAATAGAACCTGCTATGAGCAGCCACTCTTATGAGCAGCCAACCTCCTATGGGAGGCCACTTGGCCATTCCCCAAAATGACATTTCCTATACAATGAACCTCCTATGAGCAGCCACCTGACTTAAAAGGCTACTTTTCCTGTGTCACAGGGGTGGCAGCTCAAAGTAGGTTCTACTGTAAAACAATGGCCACATGAATGAAACAAAAACGCGGCCCATCATTGGTTGGTAATTGGCATTTAAAATTATAAACTGACTGTTATAGAAAACAAATGTAGGACTATTACATGTATTAGCTACACCACATCTTCTGTCAATAGTAGCCTACTAAATTCACGTATACCTACCTACCGCACGATGAGAAACTGTTCATGGTTTATGGAGGCCCAGTCATGCCTGAGTTTATTTATATGCAACGTACGGTTATATTTCATATTGTGATGTTAACATTATCAGTGATTATTATTTTAGAAAACCATACATAGGCCTACATGTTCGCATTTGTGTCTATATTTTTGCCTGAACCATGGTAACATAAACGTGTACTAGAGCTATTTCGCGTGTTGTGTTTTTATTGTTGGGTATTAACCCTTTCAAGCCTGAATTTACCATTGTTATCTTTGTCCACTAAAAGTCAAGAATGACTTGAGGTGGTGAAAAAAGTTGATATGTAGTGGTAAAACAGCTTCATGGACATTTGTTTGTTGTAGGAAAATCACGTCTATTTTCAGGGATGTAAAATGATGTTTCAATGCATCGTGAGGGATTAAAGGGTTAATTACAGCATAAGGCCACTGTGATTAATTTATCTGTTGTAGATGTGAAAAAATCTAATGAGAAAGGGTGGAAATAACATCAAAGAAAAAAAGTTGAATCTTAACGTTATTTCTGGAAAAGTTATTGAGGGCGACAGAAAAAAAACTTGGACATATTTCTGGAAAAGTTAACGAGGGCGAGGAAATAAAAACAAACTTCGTATCTATTTAAAAAAAGTTCTTGAGGGCCTAGAAAAAAAACGACAGAAAACAGAGCCGGATCCATATGTTTTACATCCATTGAAATGAAGTTTTTTTCGGAAATTGGCAAGCATCCAATGCGCGCGATGGGCAGAAAAAACATGAGCGCGCTCATCTTAAACATAGGAAAAAATATAGTGGCCTAATACTGTGACCCGTGTTTGCATTTTTGTTCTGGTAAACGAAGCCGGGAATGATGTAGGCCTATGGGACTATTATAGTGGCCACTTACCGGTCTGTATTTAGGCTAGGAGCCTATTAAGTTTATTGCAATAATGTTTGTGCCTAATTTGCGGAAAGAGGGCTGCAATGTGTGGGAAACGGTTGACATTTCTGAGGAACAGTCTTTATGAACATGTCATATATAACATTTCATGTCGCTAAGTCAAGTAGTTGCGTGTTTAAAGAGTGCTAAGAAAAAAATATATTCACGATTATATTCGTGATTTATAGGGCTTAAAGGGATAAGGTTGGAATAATGTTGGGCCAGCGTCACAGACGGTGGCCCAGCTTTACATCAGCATTAGGGCAATGTGTCGTGTTATCTGGGTAGCGGTTTTCTGGCGACGGGAGGAGGAAAGCTCCACCCGCATAGCAGTCTAAGCAAACACGGGACAATCATCCAATGCTGTTTCAATGCCGGGCCGGCGTCGAAGACGTTGGGCTAACATTGAAACATTATTGGGTAAATGACACTGTTTGCTGCGGTGCGGCCGCTAAGTATACAACAGATCCAGTGTTGGGCCAGCGTCGTAGACAATTTGTCGGCATTGAACCACCAATGGGCTGCGACACTGGCCCATCATTGAACCGAAATTGGGTGGGTAGGCCTACATCATGTGGATCTGAAAGAGACACGCGCAGCACGATTTGCTGGCAAGTATCAATGGATGTTGGCCAGCAACTGGCGATGGAATGAATGTTGAAGATATATATTTTAACTCGTGTCCTTGGTTCTTTCCTTAATTATATTCTGGACATAAAGGATTCTGGCCCATGAGGAAAACCAAATAGTTATGTTCACAAAATATTAAGCCGATTTTTTGTCCATAGCACTCATACAGCCTAAAGCCGGGCCTCGGAGTTCGGGAACTCCTTTTCTAGTGATGAAATCAAATTTGTTTATATTACGTTAACTAATTATCTAGCAGACATCTAATCTGAGGCAGTTGTCCTCCTCCGCTGTCCCTCTCCACTTTTTTCAGAATGTAACGTTGCATATTATTTGTACGCCTATTATGTTCAAATCCCAGCCGGGTCGGATGTTTGTCATCGAGGTTGTTATAGAAAGTGTTCCAAACTGTTCAAAGGCCCGGAATTCTGCATTGCTGTCTTTTGTAGGGCCTACTGTGCACAATAAAAAAAACCTTCAAGTCATTCTATAAGAGAGGGCAATATTCACTCACACACTCACTAAGCGATCTTATGCCCTAATAATAAAATTTGACCTTTTCAATATCGATATTTATCAGTATCTAGAAATCTTTAATTTTAAAGATTTGTCCGGAGAACTTAACTGTATATTTAGACATTTAACGACGATATTTAACAAACGTTTATTCGTGAAGTTGATGCTATTTTATATCATACTGCGTAGAAAACGAGATGTTTATTTTCGACATCAATATATCTTTCCCTACAGGTCTGGATTTGTCACTATGATATAAATTTCAAAACCATGCCATCATGATCAATGATGACAATGTCGTGGTAATAAATGATTTCACTGAACTATTGCTCCAATCTTCCTCACAAAATAATTTGACCCGGAGAAAATTGCTACAAAAGGTTTCTCAACGGTTTATTGTAATATCAGAACCGCGGAAAAAAATATGCGGTTTCAGGGAGGAATATACCCGATCAAATTCAAAATGGGCGACTCGCGGTCAATATTGTCAATGCAATATCTTGAAAACCGTGACAGATAGCTAGACCGTTACAGTAAAACTAAATGTGCGGCTTCAGGGAGTGATATGATCTAACATGGTCGACATGTGGCCATTATAGAATTTAATTTAAAAGTCATTATGCAAAATATCTGGAAATATCCGTCTAATATGATTAATTTGAAATAAATGGTCATGAGATAAAGTTATAGTTAAAAGTTATCTTCACGCGATATTCGCTTTTAAACGATGAGTAGAGCCGAGGCTTAATTCCATCGCTGACGGGCCTTGTTTCAATTTGAAATTGTTGTAAATGTCTTAGTCAGCTATTTCCGTTTCATTTGAATCGCTGTGTCATGGGTCTGCGACAATTATAATTTGTTTTATTCTTTTCAAGTATTATTTGGACTATTCTGCTCTGATGTCCAAAGATGTCAGATTCTAACCTCTAAAGTCGGTCCCCGAGCTGAAAGGGTTAAGTTATGAGCTAAAGTGTCAACTCACAGACACTACTGGAGAAAATGAAGTTAACGGTCAGCTTAACTAAATTAAGATCGTCTCAGAACACCGTCCCAGCACTTGAAGTGTTAATTGGGGTCGAACAGCTCACGTGATGCGCAATCTTGCCAGGGCTGCCACCACGAAATGTGCCCAAAATTATACTATTGAATGATAGCTATGTAAAACAAGTAAGAAACACTCCCATTTCGATGAATGGAGGTAAAACTGATGATTAAAACTTCAATGATATGACCATATGGAAAAACGTTGATTGAGTAATTAGGCTTCTGCAACATGCTCAAGCTAAATGTATCGCTATGGCACAACAGGTGGGATTCATTGGAATTCAGCAAGACACCTTGGAGTATTCTGCTGCTAGCCCTTACAGCGCGGGGATCGACTTTAGGCGGCAGAATCTGACGTCTATAGATGTCAGATTCTGACGTCCAAAGTCGATCACCGCGCTGTAAGAATAAAAATATTTCTAATGGTCGTAGACCCATAACATAGGTATTCAAATGAATCGGGAAGAGCTAACTAAGACAGATTGAAAAAACCCTTTGGTCACCATGGATTATATAAAAAAAATTCAGCGTTGTAAGGGTTAAAGAAACAGTAGTAACTTTTTATGTAAGCAGTTAATGCTGTTTGTCGTAGCACATCTTGTCCTGCGGCTACCATGGAAAAACACTTCTTTTTACAAAAAATAATTTTATTATTGACTATAGCGGAGCTTCCAGTGTACAGGAGTAGTGATGCATCTGTAGCATTTTTTTAAACCTGTTAGGACGAGGTATTCTACCATGAGTTTTCCACAGGTCCAGAGATTGTACCGGCTGGTAGATGGGCTTCGGTAGTTTCACCCGACTCAGATCTCGTAAAAACATTTGTTCTCTGCTCTGAAATCTGAACACAAACACTACAGGTGGTGGCTGATTAAGAGGTACCTGTTCAAAAACTTCTGTGATGGCGTAACGTTTTGTCACCTTTTTAGGTGCAGTAACCTGCAGAATTGGCATTTCATCAACCTTGGTTCCCTCTTGTACAGGAGAATCAATATCGCCTGCCACTTTAGCTTTAGGTCTCTTGGTGATGAACAATTTAATACCTGTGGACTCGCTCACAGCTTTCACAGTCAGATCTGTGTCGGCGTCTGTAAACGAGTTAAATGTTTCGTCCGAGTGGGAGCGCTCAGATCGTGAGGAGCGTGATGATCTTTCAGAGCGTTCAGACTTGATAGACTTCTCATCGCCATCATACGCCCCTTCGTAGTCCATCTCGTAAGTACCCGGATCCAGACTGTGGCTGTCACTCTTACCGTCCTCATCTACTACAACTAAATCATCTGAATTCACCACATTAATAAACCCAGATTCACTTCCAGCTACATCATCAGTCAATAACAACTGCTGCAGCAGCTCTTCCCCTGACTTGCTTGTATTCTCGTCTCCTAGCTTGACTTCCATTTCCCGCTTTCTTTGGCAATAGTACTCACGCACGTGGTGATGAGGCAACTTCATAGACAGTGAGTCACCAAAGTACTCTATCAGTCGGCTGTAATTCTCCATCATCAGTTTATACGGGTTATTGGCTTCTGGTAATTCAAGCACTGTGCCAATCAAGTCACCGTCAGAGAAATCTATGCCTGATTTAACAGGAGTGGAAGTGGTGGGTTCATCTGTTTGTTTGTTGTCTGATTTATCAAGTGGAGCGGTACGATCTGTTCCATTTTTACCGGTAGATTTGTCATCATCATGACACCCATTTTCCAAGTTTAGCAATTTTACACTCCTGACCAGCAAGTAACATTCTGCTGCCAGCTGCAACAAAAACATATGTAATACTAGTAATAAGAACTCAATATTGTACATATATCACAATAACATTGTGGTTTTCAAAAATAGCTAGGGTCGATTTATATGCGTTAATCATCTTCAGTACTGTTTGGTGGCAATGAAAACAATAGGCATTTCCAGCTACATGTCCAAGCAGTACCGTATTTATTCAAATAAACACCCCGAGAATACCCCCGAGATTACAGGGCGCTTATTAGAGTAATTTTTTAATCATCATAATTATGGTGGGTTTCATTTTAAAATCAGGGGGGGGGGTATTGAAATGTGGGCATTTATTAGAATAAATACGGTTTATGTGGAAGGAGAAGAGCTAGTATATGTAGGACAGTGTGGAAAAATCATGCAGTTTCGAATTATTTATTCTTTGAGCGAAAATTAACACTATAATATTTTTAAACACTTTTTATTAGCACTTTACAAAAGTGGTTTTTGAAGGTGAAACAGGTCTTCTGTCGGTGGTATTGAAAAAAATTAAACACACTTTTTATCGTGTTAGCGAGACACAATTTAAAGTAGTTAAACAAATTAGCCTAATCCTTAAAGTGCTACATTAAAAAAATCATTTTTCACCCAAATGAAGTTGTGTCTCGTTACAGTGACCCACTACTTCAAGCAGGTAAAAATTATATTTGTTTAATTTGAGACCAAACATTTCGTCGCCTCGGAGCTAAAGGATCCTATCTGCCACTCTAACGAGTGTCAGATAGGATCCTTTAGCTCCAAGGCGACGATTTGCAAATATTGATGCTTAAACGCTCATTTCATTCCAAATACAGTGATTTGATCGGCTAATAAAATGGATTGAAGACGAGTTTACCCTGGTAGTCGTGCTTGGCAGTGAAGTGTTTAATTTTGAATATAATGAGGTTTATTATGAAAACTGACCAGAAAAGCACCATGTACTTTGTAAGCATCAGCCTTCATTTGAGCATTGCTATAAGATGTGTCATCCATTGCAAGCTCTAGCTTTGGCCAGTAACTGGCAAGACGTGGGAGTAGTACATCCTCTATTCCCTGAAACATCAAACGGAAATTTAGATCAAAATCTACATTTAGACATATTGTTTTGAATTACATAATGTTCACAGGAGCATGGCACAATACTTCTGAGTGCTTTCCGTTAAAGATATATAATTATGTGTATGTTAACGGTTTAAAATCATAGTATGAGAGTAATTTATCTTGATTTTTTCCAGTTGAAAGTTTTTTGGTTTTTTTTAAATTACCATAGCCATCAATAACTCTGTACATTTACCTGAGTACCGAAGGCTATCAGTCCCATAACCGCCCCGTAGTGAGAACAAAGCGGGCGTGCTTGGTCATATAATACTTCTTGTAAAGCCAGCAAGTTTTGTTCACGTAGATTGTTGATGGGGCTATCCCAGTCTCTGACAACAATACACAGGGCCACATTCAAATTGCATTAAAAATGAAACAGCAGGTACAGTTAGATCTAATTGTAACCATTATTGTAATACTAGTATTTAAATTACAAGAAAATACCAGCTTTGACCACTGAGCACAAGTGAAAATCTCGAAATTTTCTTTCCGCAGAGTGGGCATATCACCTGATGCCTTATCAATGTAAGTTACCAGGTAGAGTACAAATCCCCGATGTGATTTCACAGACACTATGTATTGTTAAATAATAATGCTATGGCTATGCCAGATTAACAGATTAACTATGCCAGTAATTACTTGACCAATTTCCCGCTAAGCTATTTTATTTAAATTTTTACTTAATTGAAGTTGTGTGTCTCTACCGTGACCCACAACTGCAAGTCGTTGCAAATTACTGATATTTGTTTAACTTCAGACAAAACATTTGTTATTATGTTCAAACAAACATTTCATGCATTTCATTTCATTAAAAGCTTTAATTAGCTAATAAAATGAATAAAAATGATAATAATACAGGTAGTCCTATAATACCCCTATAATATATTTATATACTTTATATATGGAGTAACATAGGTATTCAAATGAAGCAGAAAACTATTTGGTCTCCATGGTATACAAAAATATTTTAGCATTGTAAGGGTGAAGCATTACCTGGTAATGTGTGCTAATAGATGAGCTGCATAATCACGCAGAACCCAATGATCATTGAGTGGATTGATCGAGGCAGCTAACGGTTCTATCAAACAGTACATAACTGTTTGTACCAGCAAACTCAACTGTAATAGAGAACACAAATGCTCCATGAAACATTAGACTGTTTGCTATTCCAGTATATGCTGACCCACGGTACGAAGCTTGCCAAAATTGATTTTTTGGTGTTTTTAACCATTTTCGAGTATGCTGAATCCAATGCCGAGTGGTGCCAAGCTCAACTATTTATGCAAAGGCTCGAATTTTGGGATTTAAAATTGGTCTCGAAAATCGCTCGAAAATCTCTCAACAACAAAGGTGTCAGCAAGGTATGAGCCAGTACAGGACACATACATGCTGCTTTATATGTGACCCACCGTATGAGGCGTGCCAAAATTAATTTTACAATGTTCTTAACCTTTCACGAGTATGCTGAGTCTACTGCCGAGCGGTACCAAGTTCAACTATTTATGCAGTGATTATCGAGGCAAATTTTAAATCGTAAAATTTGTGCCTTTGCAAATTATATAGTTGAACTTAGCACCGCTCGACATTAGATTCAGCATACTCAAAATGGCTTAAAACATCGAAAAATTAATTTTGGCACGCCTCATACGGTGGGAAACAGACATGCATATGCCTTGTACTGGCTCATACCTTGCTGACCCCTCTGTTGTTGAAAGATTTTCGAGCTATTTTCAAGACCAATTTTGAATCGTAAAATTCGAGCCTTTGCATAAATAGTTGAGCTTAGCAGCGTTCGGCATTAGATTCAGCACACTTGAAAATGGTTAAAAACATCGGAAGCTTAATTTTTGGCAAGCTTCGTACTGTTGGTCACATATGAAACAGGCATATTATGGACTTTATACTACCTCAGACACGTTGCTGGCCCCTTGTTGTTGAGCAATTTTCGATCAAACACACCCTAATATCGCAAAATACGAAATTTTGCATAAATAGTTGAGCTTGGCACCGCTCGGCATTATATTCAGCATACTCGAAAACAGTTTAAAATATATAAAGCAAGCATATATATGGGACGTATATTGGATCAGACTCCTTGCTGGCCCCTTCATCAGTGTTCTTGTCGAGTGATTTTTGATGCCAATTTTAAATCGTAAAATTTGAGCCTTAGCATTAATAGTAGTGCTTAGCACTGCTCGGCATTAGATTCAGCATACTCGAAAATGGTTAAAAACATTGTGAAATTAATTTTGGCACGCCTCATACGGTAGGTCACATATAAAGCAGCATGTATGTGTCTTGTACTGGCTCATAACTTGCTGACACCTTTGTTGTTGAGAGATTTTCGAGCGATTTTTTGGGACCAATTTTGAATCGTAAAATTCGAGCCTTTGCATAAATAGTTGAGCTTGGCACCGCTCGGCATCGGATTCAGCATACTCGAAAATGGTTGAAAACACTGTAAAATAAATTTCGGCAAGCTTCGTACCGTGGGTCACTTTTTAAGCACAATTTCTGAGATCGCAAACAGTCTACATAGCATTGCTTGTTAGTAGAAACCCCAAGAAGCATGAGACGTTATCAATCTAAAACGTTTGGTATAGAAGTAGTCCTCAAGATATAAATCCTCATATTGAAAGGTTATGTAAAGCAATACTGAAATTTAGCTGTTCACCTTACTAATATAACGGGTAGATATAATAGCCTATGCCCAGAGCCACAAGTCAGTCTGTAGATGATGAGCTGTTGTGCTCACGACTGTGTACCGTAAAAACTGGACTATATATCAAACTACCCTAATTTTTAATTCGTCTACGTGTTATTTACCAGCTGTGTTCGCTATTTTATGGCAGAAGCAGTGATCAATCTATTTGAATGGCTGATCACTGAGAGGTCAACTTTTCGTATTCAATGCCTAAAAACATGTGACTGTCCGAGAAACAGCGAGATGGAAGGAGCTTGTTCAATGTTTGGTTATATCTTCGACATTGGTTCACCAGAGGACCTGTATTACATGTTCTAACATGCAATGGCCAACATCTACAACGGCAAACACAAGACGTTTATTGCCGGGCGAGCATTGCAACTGGGGCACAGCATTATTTGACAAAATGTGCCATATATATATACCAATGCAGTTTGCATACTGTCACACCACATAGCGTAGTAGATGAATATGTGTCTCGAAAGCCTGGGTCACAGTGAATTTATGAAAAATATCTCATGAAATTGGATGAATAATTCATGATGCTTGATGAATAAATAACAGTAATGACAGGAGTTCAACAGTGAAAGATGGCGATGCACCTTTGCAAATATCTCCACTGATGCATTACCAATACGGAGAGTCTGGACAACACATGTGCAACGGACACGGAAAATATTATAGATATCCCAGCAACTCAAGACGTTTAAAAAATGCTGGTATAAGCATGTTGGTACGACTTCCCGGACAGTGAGCCAACATTAAATCTGTAATAATTCATTGTCTCGTGTTTGATCTTCAGTGATTCGGAAAAATAAACTTACATAAGGTTTTGGTTCCAAATATAAGGATGGGTTCCCAATAAGAGAACACACTGTGTGTAGAAGTCGCAAAAGCTGAGAAATGTCATGACTAACAGTTTTTACCTGAAAGCAAAAATTAACAAATATTATAAGTCAAGCAAAATTCGTCATTCACATAAAAGACCAAGAAATTTTTAAGTAAATCTGCATGCTCATTTATTGTAATAGATGTACAAACATATAATACAGTAGTTCCCCTATTTCCGTTAAACAACATACCCCCCTCTTACACACGAGATGTACAGCCTGGCAAGCCGTAACTGGACAATGAGATGGGACCTCCTACGTGTTCTGCCTGGTGAAGGAGAGTGGCTGTTGGATATTAATTGTGGAGCACTGGGGCAACCCTGGTATAAGGTTGGGCCAGGGTGCTTTGTCTAGGGTCTTCTGGTTATATGCATTGAATTCTTAAATTTGTGGGGTGGCCTGAAACTTGACTTGCACTAGGATCATCTGTGAGCTAGCGGTGTTGCGTTCTGTTGGCATTTGTATGTTCCTTCTGTCTGAAATATGTGTGAAATATTCAAAATATTCTGAGCTTTGTCTTCAGTCTCCTGCCGCAGGTTCCAAAGAGTTCTGCTGCTGCTCAATAAATGATGTACCAGTGCCGGGAGAAGCATGGATATACTGGCCACATTGGGATAATGTTAGCCAGCAGCATGTATTGAATAGGCTAACCTACCCCTGATCCTTTGAACTTTACCTATATCCCAATTAATTATTGTTAACAGTAATATTATGAAGCATAACATACATGTACCTTTATAAACCTAAAAAGATACCTGTTTTGTCATCACTAATTTGGTTTCCCTCAGTTATGCAAGCATACAATTTCATTCAGGAGGAAAAAAAATCCATTACTTGTGTTTTTAGATATGGCATATACAGTAGAAATATAAACCTCTGTATACTTACTCCATTGGAAACAAAGTTGACAAAGTATGGCAGTAATGGAGAAATCTTGGAGTTGGTTCTCATATCCACCAAAGCAAGCTGTCAAAATACAATTACTGTATGGAGAGATTAATCATTTAAATCAGGTTAGGTAGATGTCCAATTTGTTCAGTATAGTACAGCAATAAGCTAAAAAAAATACAAATTGCTGGTCAAACTCCGGAGTGATTAGCAAATATTTTATCATAATAGGATTAGGAACAAGAGCACACTCGATGATAGCCCGCCGCCGAATTATGATAAAGAAAGTAAAGACGAATGTCATCACGTAAATAACAACCCAAGATATAAATGGTATGTTAAATAAGATAGATACATGTATAATATGATATACTATATAATACTTGCATAGACTACAAGCAGATCTATAAGATGCGTCTGACAAAAATGTTTTCTATTGGTGTCATAAAGATCAAAGTCGATATATGAGGAGGGGGGTATTACAATAAAAACGTTGTAGTCAATTGATGAAACCAGCCGCTTTTCAAGTTATCGCGCCCACAAGGTCAAATTATGGACGTAAAATAAATGTGAAAAATCGCAATAAGTCGACCATTTTGATTTTTTTACCGGCCATTATTGAGCTTGTCCAAGAACTGCTTATTAGTAACATGCATAACAAACTTGAAGAGGATACTTGTGAAAATGTTGAAGTTATCGCGCCTACAAGGTCAAATTATTGACGTAAAATGAGAAAAATCGCAATAAATCGGCCATTTCGAATTTTTTTTCAGCCATTATTGAACTTGTCCAAGAACTACTTACTAGTAACATGCCTAACAAATTTGAAGAGGATATGTGAAAAACTTTTCAAGTTATCGCGCCCACAAGGTCAAATTATTGCGTAAAATGAGAAAAATCACAATAAATCGGCCATTTTTTTTTTTTTTTCAGTCATTATTGAACTTGTCCAAGAACTACTTATAAGTAACATACATAACAAATTTGAAGAGAATATGTGGAAAACTTTTCAAGTTATCGCGCCAACAGGGTCAAATTATTGACGTAGAATGAGAAAAATCGCAATAAATCGGCCATTTTTTTTTTTTCGGCCATTATTGAACTTGTCCAAGAACTACTTATTAGTAACATGCATAACCAATTTGAAGAGGATATGTGAAAAACTTTTCAACTTATCGCGCCCACAAGGTCAAATTATTGACGTAAAATGTGAAAAATCGCAATAAATCGGCCATTTTTTTTCTTTCTGCCATTATTGAACTTGTCCGAGAACTGGTCATTAGTAACATGCATAACAAATTTGAAAAGGATATGTGAAAAACTTTTCAAGTTATCGTGCCCACAAGGTCAAATTATTGACGTCAAATGTGAAAAATCGCAATAAATCGGCCATTTTTTTTTTTCCGGCCATTATTGAACTTGTCCAAGAACTGGTCATTAGTAACATGCATAACAAATTTGAAAAGGATACGTGAAAAACTTTTCAAGTTATCGCGCCCACAAGGTCAAATTATTGACGTAAAAGGTGAAAAATCGCAATAAGTCGGCCATTTTGAATTTTTTTTCAGCCATTATTGAACTTGTCCGAGAAGTGGTCATTAGTAACATGCAAAACAAATTTGGGAAGAAAACATGAAAAACTTTTCAAGTTATCGCGCCCACAAGTAAATGTTAACGCCGACGCCGAACTTCAATTGCAATAGCCCACCTTTTTTAATTAAAATTAAAAGGCGGGCTAAAAACCTGAATAATCTGGATCTTGGTTGGAAATGGCTACACAAATTTGCAAAGCAAATAGGAAATATAAACATGGTGAAATGAATGTACTAAGACTGTAAATTATAAAATGGCTCTCTATTTGTAGGAACATTCTATAAATCAGACACACAGCATGACCTGGCTCTTCCAAGTGATAAAAGCGGTCTCTTGCATTTTTGTGTATTAATAAATAGCAAATTACACTGGTAGAATACAATTTTTCACATTACATATACATTATATACAGGTATATGTACCTGTTATAAATTCGTTAGTATAAATCTTGAACAGTCACAACTTTAGACAGGTAACTTTAGACGGGTCAATTGTAGTTTTGAACAGTAAATTTAGATGGTGTTGGTTGTTGAGGAAATGCTATTCAATGGTAAATTTGTACGCTAGATTTTGATTTGTAATTTTGGATGGCTGCTATAGTTTTGGGCAGCAGCATCAGACTGATCTGGTAGCTTTGTAAGGTAACTGATTAGTTAATAAAAAGAGCTATAATCTCCAAAAGTGTGACAGACAATTACCATATTTATCTTATTAAATGCCCGGGGCGTTAATTAGAATACCCCCTGAGATTACAGGTGGATGGGCGCTTATTAGAGTAGTTTTTAAATGATCAAATAGTGTAGATGATCGTGGTGTTTTTTCAAATCAGGGGGTGGGTATTTATCGGAATATAAGCCTTTACTAGAATCAATATGGTAAATGTAAAAGTAGCAATGTATTACAGCCTTTGCGATTTTTGCCTATTGATAATTACCTTTAAAAATCTAGTGACAGATGCTACCATTCACTGTCATTCTGAAATAAGTGACACCATCCGATGTGATTGTGCAAAGCAGTCAAGTCACTCATCAAAATTACCCCAAACCATCTAGTTTTCTGTCAGAAATTACGACTGTTCGAGATCACAAATTAATCATAAATAACAATTTTACTAATTGGGAAAAAACAAAAAAACGATGTTCCAGCAAAAATCAGAACCTCCAACACACCCCTAACACCCCCCCCCCCTGGGGGCAATTGAAAAACTATCCCCTCCTAGATATAATTCTTTTAGTTTAGAGCATTTTTTTTCGTCTGCTTTCAACAGACAAGAACTTCCATGACTCATGAACAACATATCACACCTGCCTGAAAAGTATAAATTGAAGCCTACCACCCCCTCCTGAATAAAACATGTGCTGTATACCTACATCCCCAGAACATGGTGTGCATGGGGGGGATTTTTTCTGGAACAGCCCTAATTTATCTTGCGCCCATTCTAGTAAATAACAAAACACATGTACACATACACTGCCATTCAGCTGTAATTACACAGTGCTTTTTGTGCATTAAAACTATATCACAATGGTCTCGTAATGCATACATGTACATGCTTCTTTGTTTTTTTTCATTTTTCTTCAAAAAATGTTTTTGTATATTTTTTTCTTCAGTATGCAAACCTTCATTATTTCTTCATCTGTTCCCAGAATAGCTTTGGTGACATCGTCGTAGTACGTGAGCAGGTCATCAGATACCGGTTTAGGTATTTTGCCACTTACTTTAGCTAGGTAAAAAAAAGACAATGTTGTACAGTGGTAATGTAATCATATTTCTCCGAAAAAAGTTTATGAACATTAAAAATTGTGAATTTACTTGATAACTTACAATGCAAACCTGTTCCCAGTGGTGTACCTTTCAGCACTCCTTCAATTGCAAGCCACTGAGCTAAAACAGCAAGAATTGTACATGTACATGTACTTACAATTCAACCCTTACAACGCTGAAATATGGAGACCAAAGGGTTTTTTTCAATTTGAAATCCTCATAAAAGTGTAAGTTAGCTCTTTCTGCTTTATTTGAATACCTATGTTATGGTTCTACGACCAAGATATATCGTTTACTTCTGTCAGTGTGGGGATAGTCCCTAGAAGTCAAAATCTGATGTCTAAAGATGGTCCCCACGCTGAAAGGGTTAATATATATTTACAATTGTTCTGACGCTAGACCACATTGAGGTCTATATGTATATATATATTATATGTCTATATATTATATGTGATTTGTTTGTGCGCAGATACAAATACAGTTGATTTGTCAGCAATAAAATACACATTAAGGACAAGTACTGTAAGCAGGATAAGGCCACAGTTTTTTGATTAATTGGTTCTCAAGAATTCTTATTCAAGATTCAAAGCAGGCGGTCGGAAAAAAAATAATAAAAAAACTTTTACATTTTATTTTGTAACAGTAAACTTAACAAAAACACTTTTTTTTTAGGTGTCTACTCATTTTATATTTAAAATATGCATAATTTACAAAATTATTTCAATTTTTTTTAGTTTATATCGATAAATAGCGGGTTGGCGGTATAATTAAATTTAATGACAAAATTCTAATTATATTTTTTTATTGATTTTCCATTATTGTGACTCGGCGGTCTTGAGAACCAAATAATCAACGAACTCTCGTCTAGGATGTGTTTTGAAATATTTTTATTGGTGGTTGAACTTCTTCACACTGACAAAGCCAAGAATATTTTTAGCTGTCAATTTATCTCGTATTGAATTACTTGAATAACTGAGCACTTCCCTCAAACTATTCTATTAATTTTAATGTCATTTTATTTAATTTGAAACTTCTTGAAACCATATATATATATTGGCTTCATTCTGTTTGGCACCTTCACAAAAAGTGTGTTTTTCTTTATTCGGTAGAGACAATTTATTTCCAAAAAACGGTTTCAACAGTTTTCCACCAAGTTGCCATGTCACCAAGCAAAATATTACAGCATTAAATGAATAAATAAAACCAACACTTTCAACTCTTTTCTCGCTACCGGTAAGTTATCTTACATAAATTTTTAGCCACCTGAGGTTGTGTCTCACTACAGTGACTGACAACATTCTTCAAGTGGGTGTAATTACTCATATCAATTTAATTTGAGACCAAACATTTGAAAATCTTGATGTTTAAATGCTCATTTCATGGCCAATAACTGTGATTTAACCTGCTAACTTTCTAAATGCAGAATAAAATACACCGCTAGAATTAAATATAAAGGAAAGGCTAGCTTGTAACTTGGTTAAAAAAGTACAGCACATGACCTTACCTTTGACTGTGGTTTCTCCGAGCTGTGTTGGCAGATGATTATTACTCACTATAGTTGGTAGTGTGATGTCCAAGTCGTCCACAAGATAAAGTTCTGTCTCTTTCGCTTGACGGAACGGATTGGGCTCAGTTAATCCATGGCCTAGCACAGGCTAAATCAGAAAATGTGTATCTACATGTATTATAATATATAACCACAGACAATAGTTTACAATCAGACAATGATTCTGATACTTCATGAGACACTGAACTCTTGTGTATTTATGCATATTTATAAATTTTGCATGCTAATCAATATGACAAAAATCTGATTTATGGGTATACATTCTGTATGCTTAAAAATATGTTATTTATAAATCATCACACAACAATAACCGACTTGCCTTAACCCTTAAACCGCTAAGCACGCCTATATTTGTTTTTTATCCGTTCTATTACCCGTTAAAATCAAAGTTATTGGAAACGAAATGTGTCTTTAAACATCAAGATTTCCAGATGTTTGGCATCGAATTAAACAAATATGAGTATTTTTCACCCACTTGAAATTGTCGGTCGCAGAAGTGAGGCACAACTTCAAGTAGGTAAAAAATCAAATGAATAAATTTAGCGGTTCTGGGGGTTAAGTAAATCTTAGAAGAGCTATGACTAGCAAGTGGTACAACAGCAGATATTGAGAGGCATCTGAATTTGTGGAGCATGGTGAAACACAAAACTATTTTTTAAGTGAAATTGCTTGCAGTGTAGGAGGATATGCTATCAATTGATCAATGATTTTCCTCAGAAATATAATATGATTTTGGGGACCTTGCTCACATTTCAGCCATTAATTAACTTTTTTTGCTGTCAATCCTCTCCTGGAACTAATTCAGGAGAGGGGAAACGAGTGAGAGTGATTGTTCTCCTTAACTCTTTCAGCGCGGGGACCCTCTGAAATTATATGTCAGATTCGTCTGTAGATGTCAGATTCTGTCATATAAAGATGATTTCCGCACTGGCAGAGTTAAAATAGGTATAATGGCAGTAGACACATAATCATTATAATAGAGGTACCGGGTATTGAAAAGAAGCGGAAAGAGATAACTAAGACATTTATGATTATTCCAAATTGAAAATAAGCCTTTGCTCCCCATGGTTAATAGAAAAAGAAATCAGCGCTTTAAGGGTTAAACATAGTGAATGGTAAAGTCTGCAATAGTTTAGTCAGGTATGATTTTCAAGGATTACATTTCTGTAACCTGGTAATATTAGAGTAACATCTGTAACCATCATCTGTTGCTTTCAGATCTGTGGAGCACAGGATATAATATCAAAGTTAAAAACAACATCCCAAATTATTGATATTAAATAATAATAAAATAGGATCAAATTAGTGCTTTTATTTAATTTTATTATTTGTTTGTCAGGAGGTTTCAAGACATGTTTAACTTCTTAATATTGGACCCTCGGCATAAGCTAAACATATCATGTAATCAATGTAAACATGGTTAAGGTATGATAGTAAGGGCATTATTTGTGGTTGTAACACAAGAAATACATCCATACTAACCGGCACATCACTGACTTTCAATGCTTTATTAAAATCTCCAGTTAGCATTCGTTTTCTTCTGGAATGCCTCATAAACTGACAGCTGTTCTGAAGTAATAACAAAGTACAACACATTTCAATTGATGAGCACATTTAACTGTTTCACACATGACTTGAAGTGAGGGGAGTAAAAATCAGCCTAGTTAATATACTTGGCCTACGCTTGTCAGACTACACAAGTTATGCTCAGGGCACCATTTGAAATTAGCTGTGTAAAACTGTATCAAGTACCTTGATAAATCAGCTACATTTCAGGTAAATTTCAAATACATGCATAATCGGGTATAATATATTAATCCTTAAACAATTAATTTTTTTACCAAGGTGAAGTTGTGTCTCGCACAAATTCAAGTGAGTCAAAATTACTGAAATAAGCATAATTTAAATCAAAATATATGTCAATCTAGTAAGTTTAATGATGAGTTCTCCTTCTAATAGCGTTGTTTGAAAAAAATTTAGAAGTGAAAAGTATCAGTATAGTTTATTTTCATTTTCAGAAGCTCCTAACCCTTTAAGCCCTCACGTTGCATTAAAGCATCATTTTACATGCATGAAATCATGCCTAATTTTCCTACAACCAGTGGTTTTAGAAGGAAAATTCCCATGAAACTGGTTTACCAATACATGGCAGTTTTCATTAATTTTTCGCCCACTTCAAATCATCTTCATGCACTACAAGTCGAGAATTGCGACAGCAATTCGCAGCTTGTAGTGGATGAAGATGACAATAGTAAATTCAGGCTTGAAAGGGTTAATCACTCAGTGTCTATCCACAGGAGACACTGCTCAGGTTTCAGAGCTGGCTACCAGCAGCACAATGAACAATCAATCTTGGATACCCTGTGTGTAAGTCTATCAGGAATGGCTTAACCCTTTGCCTGCTGATCACGACTATAGTCGTTTTTAAAGTTTATTAGCCGATTAAATCACTTCATTTAAACCTACCTGTGTTACCTCTCGAATTCTGTAGGTGACATCTTCAGCTAGAATTGAAATAACTTCATCTGAAATGTCAGCATGTCCTCCAGCCTCCGCAAACATGCGTATGCTTTCCTTAGACAGAAGTGCGTAGCGTCTTCCAGGTGCCTTTTTCTTTTCATCTGCCATACTTATTTCTAGAGGTCTAGATCATCACACAAATTCGTCATGAAAAAAAAATGATAATAAAAATGTAGGAATGACTAGTCGTTTGCATAAGTTTCATAAAATGCACCGAGCATAAACTACTTGCTTATACAAATGCTTGATACGTTTTACAGGGGTAGTAAAAATTGGTGGTGTTTATACGGAACATTCAATAATCTGATGCTCCGTACCCAAAAATGATGTTCCGTACAAACAACAACTATATCTTACAAGTTACAACCAGAGTGTAAATGACACAGAAGCTCATTCTTAATTAGGGCAAGCTGATTAAGAATTAAAATTTCTGAAATCCGTGAGGCAGTTCTATGCACATGCACAAGCTCTTTCAAATAAACTAAACAAAATTGAAATCGGATAAGAATGGAGTGAGGAGAAGCATTTCTTGTGAATTGTGGACAGAGTGCCCTAATTAGAAATTAATTAGGTCATAAGTTAAATAATAATTAAAATTTCTGAAATCCGTGAGGAGGTTTAATGCACAGGCACAAGCTCTTTCAAACAAACGAAACAAAATTGAAATCGGATAAGAATTGAGAGAGGAGAAGCATTTCTTGTGAATTTGTGGACAGAGTGCCCTAATTAGGTCTTAATTAGGTCATAAGTTAATTAATAATTATAATTTCTGAAATCACATTTTAATGCATAGGCACGAGCTCCTTCAAACAAACCAAACAAAATTGAAATCGGATAAGAATTGAGGGAGGAGAAGCATTTCTTGTGAATTGTGGACAGAGTGCCCTAATTAGGTCTTAATTAGATCATAAGTTAATTATTAATTAAAATTTCTGAAATCCGCGAGGAAGTTTCATGCACAGGCACAAGCTCTTTCAAGCAAAACAAACAGAATTATGATTGTATCTTGAAGTCAGTCAGTTAAACTTTATCTTTTAGCTTGTCTGCCGTCATTCATTTTAATTTGGCCCCATTTTTAGTTAATAATATATTATTGTTGATGTGGGAGTTAAATTTAAGATCGGAAGTAAACTTGTTAGGCCAAGATATTTAACAGAATCTGTACTTTGGAGTGGCTGGTCATGTAGATTGTAAGATGCATTGATTTTAGATTTGCTTCTGCCGGCCAGCATGGTAAAACACTTTACTGCATGAGCCAAGTCTTTTCCTAGGAGCAGACAGAATTTAGGTCAGATTGGAGTAGTTCGGTGTCTTTTTTACATCTGATGGGGCGGTAAATCAGGGAGGTCATTTTTATATATCAGAAAGAGTATGGGTCCAAGAACAGTCCCTTGGGGCACCCCCGACAATACAGGAGCACTGTCAGAGGTAGCACCGTCCAGGACTTCCCTCTGGGATCTAGAAGAGAGAAAGTCTGTGATCCACTCAAGTGTATCCCCTCGGATGCCATACCAGTTGAGTTTGTAATTTAAACGTTTGTGCGGAACCTTGTTGAAAGCTTTGCTAAAATACATAATAAGCATGTCTGTTTGAGTTGTACTACTGGCCAGGTCCTGAAAGAGGGAAAGAAGCTGTGATTCTCAAGCATGATTTCGCCGAAAACCATGCTGAAGAGGAAATAGAATGTTCTAAATTTCAAGATGTTTCATCAGGTTACTTACAATAATATGTTCCAGAATTTTTGATGCTATACATGTCAATGAGACTGGGTGATAGTTACTTGGCTTGTGCTTATCACCCTTTTTGAAAATTGGAGCCACATTAGCTTCTTTCCAGTCACCCAACACCTGTCCAGTTGTAGGCCCCTAAGGGAAATTTGGAAGATAATTTGTAGTATGGGAGCAATTTCATTACTAAGTTTCTTTAAGACCATCAGAGGTATTGAATCTGGGCCTGAACTCTAAAGCTTTACAGGGTTTTAAGTTATCCAAAAGTTTTTATAAATTATATTTATAAATAGTCTAACTAAAGTCTGTCCGACGGTGGTAGATGGTCCAAAATGAAAGTTAGCTTTTTGGTATCCAGGCAGTCAATTCTCAAGCGATTGTCACAAAATTTTGCAACCATTATTATCTAGTAATTTGGCAACAACCCTGCAAATTTCGCGAAATTCTATTTAGTGTTTCAAACGTTAGACCATTTGACATGTAACGGAATTCTGAGAATAAACTTGAATGAAATTTATGGGTTTATACATGTTATAGAGGAGCGTAATAAATGAACCTTTACTAGTCTACATGTCAAATGATTTAGCTTTAGAACTATCCAATATTTTTCTACGAAATTTTCAGGATCGATGCCAAATGACTAGAAAATGGGGTTTACAAAATTTCATAAAAATCGCTTGAGAATTGACTGACTGGATACCAAAAAGCTAATTTTCATTTTGGACCATCCTCCACCGTCGGATAATACTTTCTTTGGATTTGTTTATTGGTGGTTGTCAAACGTAATGAAAATTGCTGTATCATTCCTTCCATGATTCTGAGATTTCGTTCCGTTCCGTGATTCTCGTAGTTCCGTTCCGTGATTCAGTCTACGCCAAATCGACCACATTGAATGGTAGAAACCTTTATTATCGCCCGGAACGGTGGAGAGGGACAACAGAAACTCACTTAATCGCCGTCTCGTCAAATGCGAGAAATAAAAATAAGTTTTTTTAACGTTAGCGGCGTTGAAACGACGTATTACCTAATATTTCAATTTAGCATCATGTTGTATGTACATTAGGGCCATAAAAATGTTTTTGAATGGAAAGAAGCAGGGAAGAAGTAAACAACATCAATCTATCAAACAACCGGTAAGCTGTCGGCGGAGGACGCCTTTTAGCTAGACTATTTCCCTGCTCTACGCCACCTGGTGATAATAACCACCATAGACATCTGAAGTAAACAGAATTGGAGGGAAAACAATAAAAATAAGCTATTTCACCGATTTCGATCTAATTTGAACTGTGACCTTGAAATGACCTTTTCATGACCTTGAGGTAGCACGTCTATAAAGCGCGACCCCAAATCATGTCACCCATGTGTACTCTGAAGCCCAACCCAATATCATATCACCACAACTTTGTGGACTTGGGGTGGGATTCAATAGGGATAATAGAAGTGCTGTCGATTGGTCAAAACTTGAAAATCTGCCTTATTTGTTTTATTTCTGCTAGCCTATAGTAGACAGGATACCATAAGGGTGGTCTGATGGGGTATTACTCCTTCAACCCCTGTAGTCTTCTGGGATGTGTCTGATGTAGGCCTACCTCTGTGTCAGGGTCTATAGGTGGTTTTCATCCATCGTAGACATCCCAAGTGAAAATAATTGGGAGAAAAACAACAAAAAAGCCATTGTTAACCATTTTGAGCTGCTTTGACTTTGCTGTGACATCCAGATGACCTTGTCATGACCTTACGAACATCCACGTGAATCCCGATCCCAAAGCATGTCGTCATGTGTATAGACCTGCTTGGGTTGGGCTTCATCAACCCTAATGGCAGGCCTATATTTGGCGATTGGTCGAAACATGATGTTATTTTGTTAATTTCCATCACAGCAGACATGGCTGACATAAGGGTGATTTGATGCAGTAATACCCTCCCAGGCCCTATAAAACCGCTGTAATGTCTTGAAATGTGTTTGGTGTAACTCTGTGTTGGGTTCTAGGTCGGTTTGTACCATAATAGACATTCGAAGTTAACATAATTGTAGGAAAAACAACGAACATAAGTTTTTCTCATCCATATTTAGCTGATTTGACCTTGCTGTGACCTTGAGATGATCTTGCCATGACCTTGGGGTAGCACTCATGTAAAGTCCGACCCCAGACCATTTCACTATGTGTACTGGGGTTGGGCTTCATCAGCTGTAATAGAAGTGCTGGTTATATTGTTCCAAATATGTTTTTTTGCTATTTTTTAAACAAAATCTCTTGCACAATATATAGGCCTATTGGATTTTATCATACCAGAGCGAGGGTTAAATTGGTCAAGTGCAATTTTGAAGTCAAACTGAGTATCGTTATTGTCCGTGGCAGGACAGCTGCTGTAGGCCTACTCAATTTAACGCCGTAGACCTGTCAGCGCTAATCAGAGTGTCTCAGACATGCTAGACCATCTCCAATGACCTACTTCAGCCCAGCAATGATGTTGCTACTGCTTCACTCAGGCCTACTATGAGATTACACATAACCTTGTGGTAGTTGGCTACCATCCAGCCAATAAATATTAGGCCTAGCCCTCATCAGACAAACACAATACTGACTCACTGGCATACGTTGTGGAATGCGTTGCCAAAACAATTACTCTACTACGGTACCTCGATATAATGCCAACATTGAAACTCGAGACTTTTTTTTGGCATTATGGTGGGGTGGCAATATGGCGAGGGAGGTGATTTAGTCCTGTGGATATATGCCAGCTGATTAACATTATTTCTGATACATATTGAGTGTTCTCACGCATTTTGTTCATTGCAGTACAAAAAATTACAGTATAGGCCCTTTATCTAGATATAATATTGTTTTATCCAGAGCATTATATATAGGCTGCATACCGAAAAATATATTGAAAAACACTAAATAATCATTGGTATTTGAATTGGGGTTAATTGAATTTATAGTCCCTAAGCCTATTCCCTGGTGACATTGTTAACCTGTTTTGTGATCCAGCTTTTGTTTCAACTCATAAGTCGAGCTTGAGTTCAAGTCAAAAGAACGCTTGCACTTAAATCTAAATCTCAGCATAAAGTCATATTGTTGTCAAACTAGTGTTTGCAGCGCTGGCCCAACATTGTACCAGCAATGGATCTCGTACCTGATTGTAAATTTATATAGGCCTACTGACACAATGAGCAAATAATTTACAAATTACATCGTTTTGTGTCAGACATAGCTGTATGCTACCAGAAAGTCAGATTTTGGTTCAGAGATTGATCAATGTGAATACCGAAGATTATATAAACACTGGGCTAACTGCTTTTTTTTGCTTGTATAAACAAGTATCTCAAAAATGTGTACAGTAGGCTTATTAATAAACATGACATGACGCTGTAATGATGTTGTTTTTTCTTGACAAAACGACGTCGGAAAATACGACGTCGATACGACGTTGTATTGAGGTTAGCCGACGTTGCAATTTGATTTCAACCTCACATCCACTTTGAAACGACGTCTCATGCGGGAAAATGCCTGCTGGGTAGGCCTATATAGGGCCTATATCTACTCAAGACAAACTTAACTTAGGGTTG
Source organism: Flabesymbios commensalis (assembly GCA_964017125.1). Classification (NCBI taxonomy): domain Eukaryota; kingdom Metazoa; phylum Annelida; class Polychaeta; order Terebellida; family Flabelligeridae; genus Flabesymbios; species Flabesymbios commensalis. The sequence continues at coordinate 64,231,830 of OZ024906.1, read as the reverse complement.
ATTCAGTTGTGCATAAACTTCCGTAAAGGCATCTAACTAGGCCTATAGATGCAATATTTTGTACGTTTTTTTTATAATAACACCAAACGACCAAAAAAAGGTTCTGGGTCAACTCGGACCCTGCTACAAACGGTGTCCGACTTGAAAATGATAGAGTGTCCGAGTTGGCATGGGGTCTGACCCGTCTAAAACCAACTCGGACCCTATTTCATAGATTTTAATAACAGTAGGCCTATTTAGACTACTGAATATATCAGGCCACTATGTTTTTTTTGTTTTCATTATCATTCAGGCCAGTATGTTTTTTTTCTTTTATCATTCAGGCTGCGCAATACCAAAAAAACAATTAGACTCAGAGACGGATGGCTCGTTCACCACTACACAAAGATGGTTTACCATACAATGGGAATAGTAGGCCTAGCTTATAAAATAGGCCTACAACCTAAACTTAATAATTCTACAAAATAATACCAAACAAAACGCAATTAAAATCAAAAGTGGAGTAACAACTCAACATAGTTATGACACGTCCTGCCGACTATAGTCATGGTCTGATATACTGAAAGCTCAATTAACCCTCCTCATGCTAATGACGACATTTATATATGCATTTAACATCCGTTAACCAAATAAAATATAGTCTGTATTTGTTGTTATTTATTTGTCTGATAATATAAATAACAGCAAATATAATAATAAGATATTACATTTTAGATTATACATGTTGTCTCTGTTGTCATTTCTTCACTTGTAGCGAGCCGCCCGTCTCTAATAATTTTATTTGCAAATTTACTAGTCTAATTTTTTTGTAGCCTACATCACTTCTAATTCCAACCATCTCTAATAATCAACATTAATATGTAATATGTGGCAAACCGTCCTGTGATTTTGTCGCGAGCGTTGCGGATGGTTGCAAATTGCCAAAAAAGTTCATTCCTATATATAATAAAAAACATTGCTTCAGCTGTGTTTATTAATCATAGTGACCTTAAAGTGCCATAAACTTAGAAAGTTTCAAAGTTTAAAATGGTGGTAGGGTCTACTGGTAGGCCTATAGATCTATATCCTAGGCTTCGTAAATCTATATTATCTTTCTCCACCCGCTACTTGAAAGAGATATGTACCTGGTAGCCTAAACCAGTAAGTGTGTATTTCGGGATGTTCGAAAAAAATTTCTAGCAACCATCTCTTAATTATATTGGGTTTGACCAAGCCGCTGAGGGTCTAGATTAAGTTTCCAATGTTGATTTGTTTTGTTTTTTGTCACTACACCAGCCACGAACATCCCATGAATATTACCTGTGTATTTTGGCGATGTTCACGATGTCCCGCAAAGATGTAAAACATGTCAATTGGCTGAGTTTAGAAGGGGTTACAAAATTTCATGAAAATAGCTTGGGAATTGACTCAGTCAACGCAGTAAAGCGCAATGATAGTTTTGTTCTGTTCCGTTCCAGGTTTCACAGTTTGAGTGTTAACAGATGGGAAAATATATTTATAAGTGCCTACAAATTCATACTTCTTCTAAAACGTATACACGGTATAAGAGACCAAGCATATGTAGCATAGAAATAACGGCAAGATTTAGAGTATGTTTTTATAGCAGTTTCACTAATTTTATTGTGACTAAACTATTTTAATTCAGGTTAAAAGCTTGATAAATATACTTGATGTGTGGGCGATAATATGGGAAATAAAATGTTCGTCTAATTGTCCTCAGCCTCAGGTCATGCATGGGCCATGGCGTACGTGGGCCTCGTCACGTAGGCCTATGACTCTATGTGAGCAGGTGTCTATCTCCTAACCACAGCAGTGGCTGACCCGGAACGGGTCTTGACCGAGGGCTGAAATCTTAGCTATCCATGTCCATGATCTCCATAAGTTCATAACCATGTTTTGCAATCTGGAGGTTCGGATCATTTTCATTCATTATATCCATTATCACTCAGTATCACTATTCAGCTTGATTTTGAAAGGTGGTCCTGGGGATTCAGACTTAACCAGGACCACAGTTACCTGTTTCCGTTGCTAGATGTATTATATAGACAAGTTGGGAATCTCGCATTTTGGGCAGTGATGTGTAGCGAACTCCCTCATGGCGGCCAGTAATCATTATAGTGTAGAGGGAGTGCGGTACACAATGACATCAGCGTGAGATTCCGAGCTTTCTGTATCTATGATATAGACAACGTAAACAAGCAAGCTTTGACCAGGACCAGGTGTCTGACCCTGACCGGACGACTGAATGCCACTGGTCACTTGTGGCTTCGTCACTCTCTGTAGTACGGAGTGTGAGCAGATTTCGTACGGAAGCTCATTAGAGTAAATTCAGACTGTAAAAAGTATTATTCACCAGCCAACTAGGTGACGCTCATTCCTACCGGGTAGCCCTATGTCAAGTACTCTTTTGTCCCTAATAGACGAACTGGTTTTGAAGACAGGTTCGTTTGTTGTGGTCAGGTTAGTTTAATAGAAAATGAGTGTTAGATGACCGATAAAAAGTTTTTCAACTTCTAAAAACTACTTCCCGTGGACAAAATGAGAAAGATACTAACAGTGTTATGAATACCACACACCGCAGCGGTCAGTAATTATCAGCTCTGCATGTCTACACGCGCCACCATGCGGGTAATGAGTAAAACATACGGTAATGGGATATTTTTTCCAAGAGGTGCTTTTATTGTGGACAGGTGCTATTAATAAGAATATAAGATTTTTACAACAGGTGCTTTTATTCCGACAGGAGAGTACTGGTATACTTTTTTATTGTTTTAAGAAAAAGTGTCAACATGATGTATTGTACTAGGTCTAGTGTCAATAAAATTAAAAGGATTATTATTCAAGATTCACAGCGGACGGTTGATTTTTTGTAGCAGTAAACTTACACAAAAAACACTTGTCGACTTAAATTTGATCTTAAATTTTATCTAAAAAAATGCAAAATTTACATTATTATTTCAATTTATATCGATAAATAGAGGGTCGGCGGTATAATAAATTTAAAAAGGTGAAATTTCAATTTTATTTTTTTATTGATTTTCCATCATTGTGACTCAGCGGTCTTGAGAACCAATTAATCAACGAATGATCTGATGATCCTCGCCTAAAAGTCACTTTAAATCTGTCACTTTTGCGTTGCATGTTTTTCGCTGATTGCTCAGGCAAGCATTATCTGATTGTCATGAAATTTGGGAAGCATTATTTTCTTGTCTTACGACAACTACCCTGAAAATTTTGAGAAAAAATATTATCCAGTTGACATGTATTTAATTGCGAATTATGATGCTCCTCTATAACCAGGTGGAAGGTGACCACAGATTAAAGTATGTACTTAGATAGAGGTATGTCCGTACCTCGATCTAAGTACACCCTGAGCTTCACTCTCACAAATGGGTACTCTTATTTGTTATTTTATTACCGTATTTTCTGGTGTATTGCCCACTCCGTAGTATAGCACTCAGAGGGTTAAATTAACCAACAATTGCTGCTGTATTGTAATAGTCCTCTCGCCGTATGCCATCCACGGTAAACACGAGCTCGGTAAACACGCGACGTTGAATCGTCCACAGTTTTCGACGTTGGCCCAACATCAAAACAACATTGGGTCAACATCCTGTGTTTGCTGGGTCGCCTATACACATAACCACACTATACTATAACACCTTCGCTGAATGGTGCGTGAACACCAGCCGCAATGCAGCATGCTGGTGACGTCATATACCGGTACCTCATCTCGTCTGTCTGAAGATATTCTGAGACCTGAACGTTAGAAATTCAGTCCATCATGGGAAATGTAATTGTTTGGTCTTTTTAATACGGGTATATTCATATTTTGGCGACTCGTTCCAATGCAGGGCTTTTAAAGTTTCTAGCTACAAAGACCATTTTTTGTATCGTTCTGCTGACATAAGAACCGTCTAAAATGAGGGTAAGTTATTTGCAGGTTAACCGGCAGCCGTTGGCCGTAAAATGTCACACCTTCATTAATGCAATGCTCTGATTACCGAGTGGCGGCTAACTGTGAGAGAGGGGTATGTGTGTAGTGGCCATCCACGGCCAGTAGCTGCTATTTCCACGTGGCCGAGTGACGCCTCCGGTCCGTGAAGTACAGAAAAAACAAGGCATTTACAAGCGAAATACGGCAGAAGAAAATTAACCATAATTATAAAAAAAATATCCTCTTTCAATTTCGGAGTTCAACAATGCATAGACCGCATTCGTTGTATACCCCACACCAGGCCTTCAAAGGAGTAAAAAGTAGCGGGTTATACACCAAAAAATACGGTATTTTTTTGCAACTTCAGATGTTAATGTCATTGATTGAATGGTTGCTTTCTGAAGATTGATAATCAAGTTTTTAAATTAATAAGAGACACTTCCAATTATTTTCTGTTTACATGAATATAGCTAAGACTTTTGCGACAGGTGGAATTTTTTTTTCATCGTTTTGTCTTGGAACTGTTGAGCGTTTGCCAGCTACCAGAACAGGTTCAGTTGAAAGAGGACATTTCATATAAAAACTGTTTTTCATGATTGGAAAATTATATATTAACTTTTTTATTTGTTCCACTGAGGGTGTACTTTGATTGAAGTACAGGTTTAAAGGAAGTACGTACTTAAATGGAAGTACTTACAGACCATGAGGCATGTGACTGTAGTGGAGTACTTTATCAGCACATTCCCAATTTTCCAGACATAGGGCTGCTCTAAAAATTGGTGATTTAATATTTCAAACTACCTTTTTTAAGTCCCATTATTTTTTTGAGTTGGCAATAGATATTATTTACTTAAAATCGATAAATGTTTACCTCTTGTTGCACTCACTCTCAGCTTCAGCGTGCCCTCAAACAAAGTCAGAAATGGTGTAAATTTAGTAGCCTGATTATCATTGGACAGACTCTGACTATTGGACCAATGAAATAATGTGTTGCAAATGAATGGGGACACAGTGAGTGCCCTATTAAGCCAGAATGAGGCTGTAGGCATACTTTGATCATCTTACAGCACACCTCAATGGAAGTACGTACTTTAAAGAAAGTACGTGCCATACTTAAATCTGCGGTCGGCCCCCATCTGATAACCCATTGATTTCATTCAGCTTTAATCGCGAAATTCTACTACATGTCAAATAGTCTAACTTTTAAAATAGTCACCCAAATTTCATGAAATTTTCAGGGTAAGCGTTGGAATACTCGCAAAGAGTGCTTGCAAAATTTCATGGCAATTGATTGAGAATTGACTGAGAGATCAGCGAAAAACACCCAACGCTGGTGAAAGTTGACTGCAACTATAGCGTAGCTAGGGCTAGGCCTAACGTTAGCCCTAGGCCTAGTGACGTAGTGTGGCTCTGATTCAGTGATTGATTACACAGTAGAATGTGTTCTTTAAGAATGTGTTCCCTATGTATATTCATGAATTTGACCCAATCTTTATCTGGCCAATATAACAAAAATGATGTCTTTGACATTCTAAACCACATGATAATTGGCGAAAACCTAGCAAATCTAATTGCAGCACTTTCTCACACTGCACTTGATTCGCTATGGTCTTCATGCCAAATAGTTGGTGACTAGTTCCATATCACACCCGTCACAGCACTCAGGCCTGTACCCAGGATGTTGATTGGGGATGTGCGTTTCAGTATATTGTGGACTTTAAAGTTTAATCACCACATGTGGCGCGGCCGCCAAAGATGGCCTTTTTTGTAGGGAGTCCGGGGCTATGCCCTCCCCCCGAAAAAAACAACACTTTCTGGCATCGTACTTACACAGAATCGAGGAATCAAGCAATCTCACAAATGATCATTAGTAGAGATTAAAGTTACTGGTACCGTAAGCCGGGGCTATTTTGCCACCCCCAGGGCTATTTTGCCACTCCTTAGAAAATTGATAAATAAAAAAATCCTGTGGTTTTCAATAAAAGTTTATAAAAATAACTATTATCATGGGCTAGACTACATGGACTATATTGTAGGGAGCATTATTATGTCTATTCACAATTTTTTCATAATATTTCAACACCAAAAAATAAATATTACACCGAAGGTTTTTTTTTTCTTTCACTTTTTTTTTAAATTTGACTTCAATTTGAACTCTGGAATATGGTATTTATCCATTTTATTAACGTACCTATTTTTCTTTTATGATATATTTGAAGGGTCCTTATCATATAAAAAATAATTCAATTGATGAAATTTAAATATTGAGCCTGTTTGAGCACTCCCAAGTAACCAAGACTATTTTGCCACCCCATACCCGGGTGTACATTGGGCCAATATATCGTGTTATCCGGATAGTGGCTTTTCTGGCGACGGGAGGATAAAAGTGTCACCCGCATGACGAAGCCGTAAGACGTGCTGCTGCTACGTATACAGCAGAGACAGTGTTGGGCCAGCGACGATTTGTCGGCATCCATAACGTCATGGATTTTAGGCTCCTTTCCTAGGTTCTTTTCCAGAAAATCTTGTGCTAAAAATCAGCTGTACACAGGCCTGTAGACACAATTTATTAAACAAGGGGGGCGGGGGGGCGAATTTTCGGCTGCAACTTGTTGCCGCAGATAACGCAAACTTGCGTGCTTATCACGGCATTCACACAACAGTGCTCCAGCTAACAGAGAGCTCAGACGTTATATAGGTCTACTCTATATTGGCTCAATTTTGGACCAGTGCTGGGTCAACGTCCGTGTACACTGTGCAAGCACAATAGTGTTGTGTCATGTTCGACACATGACGTTTTTATCATCCATTTGTTGTGTAATACTCTTGAATACAGATTAAGCAGATTATAGCACAAGCAATTATTTTTTACTAATTTTCTCTTTTTAAGATTGTGCTATATAAATCATATTGTAAATAATAAATAAAATAGCATTATTATCCAAGCATATTGCGGTAATTGTAGGACGAAATAGTGAACTCAATTGGGATGGCATGATTGAGATAAAGAAAACAGTACAGGCCTATCACCCTGGCTCATAGTGTCATGAGCTTATTGCATGGGACAGCGATGAATCAGATGAAGATACAAGACATAGATAGAGACTGATATCCTAACGAAATAAAGAGACAGCCCAGCAGACACAGGACATTGAATTAATGTTGTTTTAACGTCGGTCCACCGTCTATGATGCTGGACCAATGTTAAAGCAACATTGATTCAACATCATGTGTCTGCTGGGAGAGGGCAGTGATGGTGCAGCATGCCAACCCTCTGCAGAGGGCAATCGTGGTGAAAAGGTTAAATAGTGTAATATGTGCAGCCAAGTCAGTTACAATACATGTAGTAGGCCAATTTTCAAGTCATGTACTTGACCCTGTCAATGGAGTTCACGTTACAACAACATGTTTGTAAACATACATGTACATAGATCACTATCACCACTTAACCTTTCTGCTACCAATAGTCAGTACAGCATCATGCTCTTTAGTACACCCAGTCAATCTATATTAACCCTTTTCCTGCTGATCACAACTTTTGTCGTTTTTAACCCTTTTTATCAGTCGATTAAATCACTGATGTTGAATAAAATTTGTGTTTAACCTTTACACTGCTGCATAAAATTTGCAGCATGTGTGGTTTCCCACTAAGTAATATCTGGCACATTTTTTCTTCAAACAAACATCTGATGAACAACTGATACTAAAAGCCATTATATTGCAAAATCAGTCAGTTAGCCATCTTTAAAGCGCAAATAGAAAGCTACTACAAAACGAAAGTGATTTTTTTTTTTTTTTTAGTAGTCGCCCACAGCAGGCTGCACCTGGTTTATTTTGGGTGACTATAGTTGCCCATAGCAGTGTAAGTGTTAAACATCAAGATTTGGGAATGTTTGGTCTTAAATTAAACAAATATGAGTAATTTTCAACCACTTGATTGTTGAGACACAACCTCAAGTGGTTGAAAATTTAAATAAATTAACTTAGCAGGTTAATATAGTAATATGGATTATCACAGGTCTAGGTATTAAGGGGTCTTATATGTCACTTCACAAATTAGCAGATACAACATTTTATTCCCGATGTGTATATTTACTATTTCAAAATATTGGTAGTAATTCGTTTCTTATGGCTCAACGAAACATTTCTTTCAGTTGAATCAAAATATATGAAGCACCAATTTCCAGGTTTTAGATTGTTGCTCTTACGTTGGCATGATGCCAGAAATAACTGGGCACACAGATGCATGGGAACAATACATACATGTACATGTAGTATGTTTCAATAAAATACTATTAAACCAATAATGTTTGACCAACATATCTCAGTTAGATTGTGTACCATTCAATGCACAAAATAAGCTGATATGATATCTTTAAAGGGCATCAGTAGAGTACCTAATAGTAGTTGAAAACATCTTCATGTTCGGGGTGAATGTATTATGTGATGACTTCCAAAGGTTGTTTGGATTGTTTACACAAGTTCAAAGTGGGACCAGTGTGAGCAAACAGATCTCTGCATGCTGTATATGTAATTTATCCAAAAGCATTTTGCGATCTAATGGAATTTCCATAATTTATTTAAAGATAATGTCATTTGAATGTACTTATCACCCTTTAACCCTTACACTGCTATGGGCGACTGTAGTCACCCAAAATAAACCAAGCACAGCCTGCTGTGGGCAACTATAGTCGCCCAGTAATTTCTTTAAAAAAAAAAAAAAAATTGCAATTTTTTTCTCACTTTTGTTCATCAGATGTTTTTTTGAAGAAAAAACATGCCAGATATTACTTAGTGAAAAACCACACATGTTGCAAATTTTATGCAGCAGTGTAAGGTTTATGTGTTCCAAAAGTCTTTGTTATTCATTCATATTACCGTAACATGATTATCATGATTATCTGGTGTTTGTGAAATATTCAAATGAATGAATAGTACTCATGTTCGTTTTGAAAGCTACACTTAGTTTATAATTTAGAACCTAGTTTTTGGATTTGTATCTACATACTTCATAAATTAAAATATTTTCAAATTACCAGTATGTTATTTGTTGTTGTAGTTTGTCATGACAAGGGTTAAGTGTTATGTAGGCATGACATATATGGCATTGTATGGGTTCACTATATCTCGGACTTTCTGTTATCTCAATATAGCATGTATTTAAACTGCTTCACGTGTACATGCTGCATTAGTTGCTTATTTATAATTGCACAGGATATAGTTCTTGAGTCTCTGACAATTGTTTTCAGTTATGATATGGACGTTTTTGGAGCAAGTAATTTATTTCAAGTTTTTATTTGTATTTATTTTTTTATGCATTTAGTTGTTTTTTTTTCAAGTTCTGTTATTGAGAAGTGGCTTTAAAACCCTTAAAGTGCTGAATTAATTTGTAAAAAAACATCGCAATCAAAGTGTTTTTTTCATCGTAATATCCTCATAAATGTTAGTTAGCTCTTTCTGATTCATTTGATTACCTGTGTTATAGGTCTACGGCCAATAGAAATATTTCTACTCTTAAAGTGCAGAATTTGACATCTACTAAAGTCGATCCCCACGCTGTAAGGGTTAACCCTTAAAGCGACCCATAACTTTATGTGGGTAAAATTTACTTATATTTGTACAATTTAAATCAAAATATCTCGCAATTTTGCAAATATATGGCTTATTTCAGTTACAAATTGTATTTTTTTGAAGAACAAACAGAAAAACTAAAAACAGCTATGATCAAACACATTGTATCCTCGCAGCCACATTGCTGTTTCTGTCACCAATAATTTAAGTGGCACATACACCACTGCCCAGCAAACAAGATACATTGACCTGATGCTGTGTTAATGTTGGGCCAACATTAACCCAGCAACGGGGCGATTTATCGTGTTGGCTGGGTGGTGGATGACATGGTAATTTGCTGATCTAAGGCATTATTTCAAAATCTTATGTTTCAATTTTTATTTAAAAATACACAAAAACATTGTACTGAAGGGTATTTTCATCATACTGTTAGTGTTAATCATATTTGCAGGGGATATTTTGTGGGCAAAAAATTGATTAGCGATAATCGCTATTCAATTTTGGAATTGATTAGCGTTTTTTTTATCCCATGTAATTATTTAAAATTTAACAGAAATTACGGAAGATGGATTCAAAATTAGAAACGAGAAGTTTAAATGAACTTGTTTATTGCATTATGAAACAGTACTGGTCATAATCTACTAATGTAAATCTTACTTATGAAAAAATATATTTTATTAATCACATATTGGGATTTGCCAAACAATGTAACATTATAAAATTAACATGCACCAAATTGATAGGGTCCAAAATTACCTTTTTTAACAACAGGCCCTGGCCAAAATACTAAACCGGCCCTATTTTATGTTGAACAAACACTTACTGATTTGAACAGGCTCACAGAAAGATCGATCAGTGTATGCAACACCAGAATAAAAGAAAAGACATGGATATATTCATACTTAACAACAGTAAACTGATTGTCCAATGACATTAAAATCAAAATTGAGAAAATGAATAGGCTAATAGTCCCTTATAAATATAATTTAAATGAGATGATAGATACGTGATAAAGTTCACAATATTCCGATTAAAGATTTTAAAGGAAAGCAATGAAAAGAAAAAGTAATAAGGTTTGAGTAATTCACTGACAGGGAGCCTCAGTGCTTCCAGGAATGTTGTGCACGTGCAGGCTCTAGAACAGTGTTCTGGATGCGGCGTGTCTGTCAATGAGATCATAATTTGTGACACGCATAAGATAAGAATTGTACATGCAGTGTGACTCACTAACTGCAGTGTCCTGATTTTAAGCCCGTCTCAAATTTGGCTATTTACATTGGTGATGGAGGGAGCTATGGATTCCGCCTCCGTTCTGTTTTTAGCTCCCGCCGTCACCGTATGCGAGACGGAGGGAGCTATGGATTCCGCCTCCGTTTTTAGTTTGTCGACTCGACAAACTTTTAAGCTGGTTTTCCACACAAACGTCTGTCCCTTACTTCCGTTACTATCTGTTCTGTCTGTGCAATGTCAGAAGGCAATATCTGCTCCCTGGTATACTAGGCATTTACCTGGCATCCCGTCTCTTCCTGCCACAGCGCTGCCAAAAGGCCGTATTTGTTCACTTGTAAATCAAGTATATACTTCCTTTCCGCTGATGTTACTGCCTTTTGGCTTGCACTGACCCAATGTTGGTTAAATGTTGTGCCATCATATATGACACTTTTCCAACATTGAACCAACATTGTGTCAGGGTATTGAGTTGCCGGTGCTCCCTGCGAAAATGAGACCTTTAGTCAATGCTGTTTTACAGCTGAGCCATGGTCGTAGACGATGGGCCAGCAGTAAGCTAGCATTGGGTGAACGTTTATCTTGTTATGGCCTATATACTGGTATGCCAATGCTGGGCTAATGCCGGCCCAGTCTTGTAAACGCTGGGCCACTATCAGGCATTGTGTCTATGACTCGAGTTTGCTGATCAGCTGTGACTGCAACCCAGCAGACACGAGGCATTGACCCAATGTTGTTCTAATGCTGGCCCGCCGTCTTTGATGTCGGCACAACAATAAAACAACATTGGGTCAATGCCTCGTGATAGCTGGGTAGGTGTTCATGAATGCCAGCAGTCTGTCGCGGGAGGGCTAGCCACCTTCCCCCACCCCTCTCTGCCTCACTTGACACAACCGTTTTATGTTACGCAATATAACAATTAGGTCTTGGCTAAGATATTTATCTCCAAAAATTGCAAATTTTGTATTTTTAAAATTAGATTTTTTGGACTCGGCGGTAAAAGGCATTGCACATTGATATAATTTATACACTTCTTGTGTGAAAAATGACCGAATAATGTAATTTATTGCAATGCCCGATCATGTGGTAAGTTAACCCTTTCATTACGACCATCTGACATGAAAAGGGGACAAAGTATGGTGAACTATACATTTTTATTTATTAAGTTTATTTTGCCTGAGTTTGTGTCCTATTTAGGGGAAATAGGGGTGCTGTGTGTGAGAAACGGTTGATATTTCTGTACACCAGTCCAATATAACGTTTGGGGTCCCTAGGTTAGGTAGGCCTACTTTCGTCTTTAAGAAGTGTTCAGATAAAATATATGTATATATATGGCCAAGCGTCGCAGACAGTAGCTAAGCATTACATCAGCATTGGGCCAATGTATCGTGTTATCTGGTGTTTCTGGCGCCTGATGTAAAGAATACCCAGTGCCTGACTTATAAAGAGTAGGCCTAATTGTGGGATTCCCACAAAAAATAAAACTGGCCCAACATCATTCTATCGCTGCGCCACACTTTGAGCAATATCTTTGTTTTTGACGCAAAAGTTAATTTTGGTGGGCCATAGGATTTTTGAAGATAAGGCCCTACCTGCTGAATTAAAGGGACTGGCTCAGGCTAAAATCATAAAAAAATCAGTGATTCTATTTTGGCTTATTAATATGACCATATAATGTAAACATGTCCATAGAATAGAACTGCAAAAGTTTTTTTAATTTTTGTGCTGTGCATTTACCAGTTAGGCTAGATATAGAGACGAAATTCACGTATTTCTTATTTTTGACATGGTAGTGCCGCTAATAAATGCCCATTACGGCGCACACTGTCAAATTGTGAGCTATGTATCGCTGTATTAGTTTCAGTATTAGTATTCAGCGTTGTTAGAACAGAGTCAAGGTTCGACATCCCATGATCCAAAACATAGGCCTATATGCTTACCAATACAATTTAAATGAAATATGGCAGAAAACGAGCTACTGAAACCAAAATGTAGTTGAAATGTTGCTGATTCCAACGAAATATTGGACTGTTAACTGTAACGTGACTGTAACCTCGCCACAAGGTAACCTCGCCACAGGTAATCTCGCCACAGATTTGGTAACCTCGCCACAGAAGGCTGAGTAACCTCGCCACAGCTTTGGTCACCTCGCCACATGGGGCTAAGTAACCTCGCCACAACTTCGCCACATCTGTTGTATCCACATTTATCAATGTATTTTCAAAGGGAAATCTCTACCTTGAACGTGGCACATATAGACTTAGACTATATGTGCCATTAAAATCAAAAGCCAAAAAAATTCCTTAAAAATGGACCAATATATAACGAATAATAATAGGCCTACAAATTTATTTTGTACAGCAAATATTGTAGAAAATTTGTTTATTGTGACTAATAATAATAATATATTAACCCTTAAACCGCTGAATTAAATAATTTAAATTTTCACACACTTGGAGTTGTGTCTCACTAACTTGACCCACAACTTTAAGTGAGAGAAAACAACTCGTATTTGATTAAAGGGACTGGCCCAGGCTAAAATCATCAAAAAATCGGTGATCTTATTTTGGCTTCTTGATCATGTTAATATATGACCATATGATGTAAACATGTCCATAGGCTAGAACTGCAAAAGTTTTTTAATGTTTGTGCTGCGCATTCACCAGTTAGACTAGATATAGAGACGAAATTCCCGTATTTCTAATTTTTGGCATGGTTGTCAAAAAATACAAATCAGGAATTTCGTCTCTATATCTAGCCTAACTGGTGAATGCGCAGCACAAAAATTTAAAAACTTTTGCAGTTCTAGTCTATGGACATGCTTACATCATATGGTCATATTAAGAAGCCAAAATAAAATCACCGACTTTTTTTTTATTTTAGTCTGGGCCAGTCCCTTTAATTTGTAATTTAAGACTAAGCAATTTACAAATCTTGATGTTTAAATGGCTAATAAAACGGATTAAAGCGACTACAGTCGCGCTTAGCGGTTTAAGGTGAATAGGTGTAGGCCTAGCGGCAACAACAGAGGAAGTTGATGACACTGCCTCAAGAAGAGATCCGACAGCACCCGAGGAAGACTATGAGTAGCACTCAGGCTATATGATCGTCTCCAATAACACTCGATATTGTTGAAGCAATTGGTTGACACAAGTGACATTAACTCATGTGAGTGCGTGGTGACGTGAAGTCGATTGGGTCTACTTGCAAACGCTAATAATGTTAAACCATTTTTTCTTCCTCCGGTTTTAATAATAGCATAACCGCCAATATGAATCTTTGATATTTCTATCAGCATGAACACCTGATGAACGTTTAATATGGAATATGAGGTGATATATGAATGACCCTTAAGCGTTTTATTTTTTGTTGGGAAAATGCCCCCCTTTTGAAATAATAATGGGTCACATGCCCCATCGTCTAATGCCAATGCCCCCCCCCCCCCCCTCCGAAAAATATCATGGGTTCCTTAGCCCCTTTTTCCAATTTATAAATCGGGCACTGAATATGTAATAGTACCAATCTCATACATATAATTTTAACTATTTATATTGCCGTATATTAAAATGCTAAAAGCACAAATAGTAGGCCTAATTTATGTTCTTGTGTTATGTACCCTATAGTATCGATGGAAGCTAATATTCAACATCACATTGTAATGAAGGCCTAAATATCACGCTAATAGGGATCTAATTAGAAGTTACTAAAATGTGTGGTACCAAAGCCATAACTTTATTTTGAATTGAATTTACAAATAGTAATATTAATAATAAATGATGTTCCTTTAATGCTGGGTAAACGATGTAGAGGGCGGCACAACAATAAACTAAATATCCAGTTATCCCTGGTTTAATGCTAGTCCACCGTCTGCACTGCTGGCCCAACATTAAACTAACATTAAGTCGATGTAGCTTCTGTGGAAAGTTTAGCGTATATAGCTAGTGTAATATATTATGAGATTATGCTTTGTACGCATCCCGTTGACTACTACAATGAGGCAATACCGCTGGAGTACAATCACACGTGTCTTGCCATACAGTTAACTCTATATTTGGTCTGGCTAAACTTCTGAAATTCGAAACCTTTGAGTGTTGATCCACTGTTCGCCGTATCGTATTTGCTGGGATGCACCTAAAAGTATGCATACTTTAGAAGTGGATGTATGTATATTAAAAACATGCCTCGAAGTAATAATATGTAGGGCTATAAAGTGTCTATAAAGCAGCTGTGCCAATAGTGTTTTTTTTAATGACACAGCATTATAGTTTAATTCACGCTTTCCCATTCGTTGATTGTTTTCTACCAATTACTGGCCAACCGTCAATGATGAAGATGAGGACCAGCCGTGCATGTGGATTATAAAACTTTAAAATATATATTTTTCATTTTTGCAATAAATGAAAATCAAAGTGGAACAGGGAACACTATTATGGCAGAACCAGAGTAAAAACATACCTGTCAATTATAACAGGTAAGGGATAGCAATGACATGACCAATATATATTATGCACATTTATTATGTTGTGCAGAATAAAATATGAAAAATGTTGGGCAGCGCCCCTGACGGTGAACCAATATTAAATCCACAGGTAAAGTTTTTGTAAATATGTAATAACAATACCGAAGGGCGGGGGGGAGGGGGGTCCTGGTGCCTGCTAGGAAAGTCAGAGATCGCGGATTCGTCTCCTGCTCTGGCATTCAAGTTTCAAAGAAACAAAATGTTTCCTCCCTGTTCAATTGTAAATATTGAATATTGTGGACAGCCTCCGTGGTCGAGAGTTAGTGTGCTCGGCCGTAGACCATCAGGGCTCAATTTCGAATCCTGTGTCTGGAGGGCAGTGACACCTCATTCATCTCACCATCCTCAGGTTCTCCTTACCCAGTTTAGCCTATATGTGTACAAATGTGGTGTAGAACCCCATTTATTTCATTTAATAGCATTTGATACAGCCAACTATCACCTGATTCAACGTTGGCCTGACAACATTTCAGCAAAGATCATGTGAGTTGAGAAAGCCTTCATGGGTCTTTATCTTCAGGTCTACTGTGTGTATTGTGATTTCCATAATTGGCATTACGTAAGAGGGTGCCGTGAAAGTGCATTACGTCAACATATGATAATGATGGATTAGGGCTACTGTATATTTCATGGCTGAGTAAGAAACATTAAAAGCTGATAATTTACAACTTTGTTAGGCCTATTTTAGACAGAAGAATTAAATTTGAAAATTGAAGATTTCGTGAAAATTTCTGGCTAACTGGGGCATTATAAAAGTCCCAGAAGAAGTAATAATTGCACTTTTGTAATATTAACATTGTAGTCCTGTGAAATGATTCTTTGTCAAGCATATTTCATTAGGTGCAGTGCTCCAGAACGTGTGTAAAATCAGCAAAATGTATTATGGGAACCGAACATAATAATATAAATGCCAATGATCGATATAAAAGATATACATCTTTTCATGATAATGCATCTTAGAGTATAGATATACATTCCCTGACACATTTATAGCTGATTTTTTGCAATGCTGTTGACAAACGTCAAGGCCCCTGGGCCTCTTGTTTTTTTACCTTTTCTTTTGCCTATAACTTTGTAAGTAAATTAGCTAGGATAACAATTTTTAGTATGTGGGTTACTTCCAGGTGGATAATGGACAGGTTAAAATATTTTTAATCTAAATTCAATACGTAAGGTCCTAAAGGCGAAAATGATGATGTTACGGTGTTGGGCCGTTGAGCCGTCCGTGAAAAATTCGCTTCCAGAGCATATCTCTGAAAGTACTTGTCCGATCGTCTTCAAATTTTACACACAACGCCCCTAGGGTGTCTAGTTGTGCCTTTTGGGGTATATGAACTTTGACCTACTTTTGGTTCAGAACTATGACCTATCTAGACGTTTTGACGCACACTTCGTTTCCGGAGCAGATCTCGAAAAGTACTTGCACATACATGTTCTCTAAGGTCCCTAGTTGTGCCTTTTCAGGTTTTTGGACCTTGACCTTAAAGTTGACCCAGCACTTTGACCTTATTTATAACATCGCTCAAGATAGCTACACCATTACTATAAAACAAATTGTAAGGTTACAGGAGAGGATGCATCTTGAAAAATTTTAAGGCAATAAAATTCAAAATGGCTGCCCATCGCCATTATTCACCTCGACAGGCCTGATATTGCGGAATATCATGAAAACCGCTCAAGATAGCTACACCATTACTATAAGAAAATTGTGAGGTTTCAGGAGAGGATGCATCTTGAAAAATTTCAAGTTGATAAAATTCAAAATGGCCGCCTATCGGCCATTATTCACCTCGACAGGCCTCATATTGCGGAATATCATGAAAATCGCTCAAGATAGCAGCACCATTACTATAAAACAAATTGTAAGGTTTCAAGAGAGGATGCATTTTGAAAAAATTCAACTCAGTCAAGTTTAAAATGGCCGCCTATTGGCCATTATTCACCTCGACACCGCCTGATATTGGGTAAACCATTCTAGATAGCTAAACCATTACTATAAAACAAAATGTGAGATTTCAGGAGAGAATGCATCTCGAAAAAATTCGACTTGAACAAATTCAAAATGCCCCCCTTCGGCCATTATTCACTTTCACATGGCCGTTACCATGGTTACTTGATAAACCACGCTAGATCGCTAGACCATTACTATAAAACAAAATGTGACATTTCAGAAGAGGATGCATCTTGAAAAATTTTGACTTGATAAAATTCAAAATGGCCGCTTATCGGCCATTATTCACTTTCACATGGCCGATATTTGGTAAGCCGTGCTAGATGGCTAGACCATTACTATAAAACGAAATGTGAGATTTCAGATGAGGATGCACCTTGAAAAATGTTGACTTCATCAAATTCAAAATGGCCGCCTTTTCGGCCATTATTCATTTTCACATGGCCGATATTTGGTAAACCGTGCTAGATGGCTAGACCATTAGGCCTACTATAAAGCAAAATGTGAGTTTTTTCGAAGGAAGATGCACCCTGAAATTTTTTAACTTACGAATTCAAAATGGCCGACAATCAGCATTATTTACCTCAATATGCCTGATATTAGGTAAACTGTGTTAGATAGCTAGACCATTACTATGAAAAAAATGTGACGTTTCCGGAGAGGATGCCTTTTAAAAACTTTCGACTCAATCAAATTTAAAATGGCCGCCTATCGGCCACTATTTACTTTAACATTGCTGATAATAGGTAAACCGTGTTAGATAACTAGACCATTACTATAAAACAAAATGTGAGATTTCAGGAGAGGATGCATCTTGAAAAAATTTGACTTAATCAAATTCAAAATGGCTGCCTTTAGGCCATTATTCACTTTCACATGGCCGTTATTTGGTAAACCGTGCTAGATGGCTAGACCATTACTCTAAAACAAAATGTGAGATTTTAGGAGAGGATGCTTCTTGAAAAAATTAGACTCGATCAAACTCAAAATGGCCGCCTATCGGCCATTATTTACTTTCACATGCCCAATATTTTGCAAACTGTGTTAGATGCTAGTCCATTACTATAAAACAAAATGTGAGGTTTCGGGGGACGATGCACCCTGAAATTTTTTAACTATTCTCTATCGAATTCAAAATGACCGTAAATCAGCCATTATTTACCTTGATTGTCCTGATATCGGGTAAACCCTGCCAGATAGGTAGACCATTACTGGGATACTGATTAGGATCATTAATTTCAATGGAGGTTTGCAATCTCTGACAGACTGTCTAGTTCATATCTTCCTCTTAGACTGAGTCTCTTAGACCTAGTTGTCTTGCGTCTTGATTTCTGACCTAGCCTAGGACTACATAAATAACTCTACACAAAATTGCTTAAATCAAGTTCTAATTCGGAGCGGGAGCTCCTGGACTTATGTAGTCTTGTTTCGGATTTATTTATTAATCTTCTTCAATTAAAAAAACATACTTAGGCCCTAGGTTATAAACGAGCTGTAGCATGAAAGTCTTTGACATGTACAAAATTTATTACACCCATCAGACTATCATGTTTATGTCGACACTATTCTAATATGATTAGGCCTATTGATATTGAATGGTAGATTACAAAAAAGACAGACCGATGGCTGAGTTGACCCATACATAGCCCGCAACCGCGTGTGGCAGTGCGTGCCCAGCAAGCACGACGCGCCGACCCGGTGATGTTTTGATGGTGGCTCAGTCAACAAACAGGACAGCCAACAAGCGTCAGTGTGCGGGCAGTGGTTCGCAAAGGCCAGATTGCTTTCAATCAGAGCTTGACTTTCAATAACCTGATAACAGCGGGGCCAACAGGCAACAGTCACCAGATTAATTAGAGCATGTGTGCTGGCTGTGCAGCATGGGCCTAAACGTTGGACAGAATTGCATCGCGTTATTTCGCCTCTGTGTTTTCATTTGTGTCGCGATACTTCTGTTTTGAATAGAGAATCGCGACGAGATACTGATCAAAATATTCACTAATTTGTTGCCTAATTTTGAATATTCACTTTTTCAAGCATGTCTGGTCATCATCACTAAAATGTTTTCTATTTTGCAGATAAATTGATCTAAACTGCTGAGGGAACAACTTCTTGAGGTGTCTTGAGATTTCATACTCTATATTTTGGAAGCTTGTGCAATCTGTCACAATGCTGAGACTTGGTCGCCACGTACAACGCCTCACATCGGCTAATAGTAGTAATTTTCTGAAGACACAAGCAGGCCAGAAAGCTGACCCAGGCTTCAGTCTCCCTCGAACACTACAGCATGTAAGATTAAAGAGCAATCAAGCCTACACTGTAGAATCTGAACATATACCCATCAAGAAGCTGTTAGTGGCTAACAGAGGTATGTGCACAAGTTCTTTTAGGTGCTGGTGCATACATAATGTACATGTATCCATTTTTAGGCATACAGTGTGCCATAATGTACATTTTCACATGAATGCGTCAAATACTGGTTTATCCACTTTGTAAGAGGAATGTCATATACATACAGCTTACAAAAAACAATTTGAGCTATCAATTGAAGCTTGAAACTTCTAGTGTTACTATGTTCTTTTGACTCTTTTTGTGTCGTCAGTCCGTCCGTCTGGTCGCCACTTTTAGCACTATAACTGAAATACACATTAAACTTCACATACAGGTTAATCATTACTAAACCTTGATTTAGTTCAAAATTTAATCTTTCTGTGACTTCTTATGACCTTGATTTTTTCCTGTTCGGTAAATGTTCTCATTAATTCGATCCACTGAACATTTTTATCCCCAGCCTAACTTTGTTTTATCAAATTTTGTTCTTGCAGGAGAAATTGCTATCCGTGTTTTACGTGCGGGGACAGAAATGGGTATCAGGACTGTAGCCATTTATTCCGAGCAGGACACACAGCAGATGCATCGACTCAAGGCTGATGAATCTTATCTCATAGGGAAAGGACTACCACCTGTGGCAGCTTACCTCAACATCCCAGAAATTATTCACATTGCACAGGTACGAGCATATGAGATAAAGCACTGTACTGTGAGCAGATACTGCCTTTTGGCTTTGCATGACAAAGTGTTCAGTGTTACACAGCCATTTTTTTTATTTTTCTGCTAAAAATTAACATTAAATGGCATTGTTTGACAGAATGTTAGCACTGTATTGTGGTGATTTTTCTAGACGAACTAGTATGCTTTAACCAGTGTTAACACACAGCGCCCATGCTTCTGTGCTGACGAGCCATCCATGCTGTAATTTTTTAAAGAATTTATATTTCAAGACAAAGAAAAATACATTTAATAATAAATTAATGTAGGGTAACTCTTCCTCAGGATGATTGATTAGAATGTGTAAATCACCGTCAGCCATCTGTTCATGGTGTTTGTTGATGACATTTGTTGAAACCATCTTTAGACATCAGAATCTGACGTCCACACTGAAAGAATTAAAAAAATTATAACAATAAACATAGGTATTCAAATAAAACAGAAGAACCAACTAAGTCATTTATGATGATTTTGAATTGAAGAAAGACCTTTGGTCTCTTGGTTTGTTTAAAAATATTTCAGCGTTGTAAGGGTTAACCTGTTTTCACGATTAACCCTTTCAATCCTGAATTTATCATTGTCATCTTCATCCACTACAAGCCGTGAATTGCTGCTGCAATTCTCGCCTTGTAGTGGACGAAGATGACTTGATGTGGGTAAAAAATTACAGAAAATTACCACGTATTGGTAAACCAGTTTCATGGAAATTTTCGTTCTAAAACCCTTAGTTGTAGGAAAATTGAGTATGTTTTCAGGGATGTAGAATGATGCTTTAATGCATCGTGGGGGCTTAAAGGGTTAAAATGCAACTAACGCGGAATACAAAACTTACACTAGATTTTTTTTCATCTGTGTTGTGCTATCAATAATTGTTGAGCGTTTTGGCTGAGAACTTGTTATCAAACAGCACATTTGTCCAATCGTCTGTCTGGCACTATTAGGGCATTAACTTTGATAAACACTCTAAGTACGTGTATATAGTATTGCTCTTATGCTACTTGTGTACTTTACTGATACTGTAGCTTAGTTAGATTAGAAGATAAGGCACAAATCAGGTGAAATTCAGAACAGTACAGTTCATTTAAAAAAAATTTAATTGATTTAGTGTTCAAGCTTTCAAACATTCTGAGATTTGATATGTGTGTTCATACTGTACGCTGTAATTTGGACAGGTTGAAAATTGTCCTCAATTACCAATTTGTGGGGAGAAAACTAGTTATGAATTTCTCTTGAGCATAAATTAAAAAAAATTCTTATCACAATTCAATTTAACAAAAGCAAATTGAAGTGCAGTAAGCATAAATTTGGTTATTATTTGCTGTGACATGTTGATATTACAATGGTTTATTTAACATAATTAGGGGAACGGTACAGCTCTATTTACGACATCAGGGTAATATCTGTTCTTTGAACCTGACATTGTTGGTATTATTCCGAAACAAACCATAATTTATAACTGTGCTTGAAATTTTCATGTGGGGTGTTGCATTTTTTTTCCTCAAATTATTGATAATAAATGATGATTTGTGGTGTTGTTGAATAATTGGTTATCAAATAATTTTTCATGACTTTTTTAGGAGAATAATGTTGATGCGATACATCCGGGTTATGGTTTTCTATCTGAGAGACATGACTTTGCTCAAGCTTGTCAAGATGCTGATATTAGATTTATTGGCCCATCTCCTGAGGTCGTAAAACAAATGGGGGACAAGGTTGAAGCCAGGAAGGCAGCCATTGAAGCAGGTTATTTGTGAGACTGTATTTGTGTAAATTGTACATTAAATGATATTTTAAATGTGAAATATGGTCAATGCATGAATTGCACACACATTCCTTAGTTGCTATGGATGTGCCTTTTGGGGTTTATGAAATTTGACCTACTTAAATGGCTGACCATCAGCCATAATTAGCTTTAATATGCCTGATATCTGGCCACATTTCATTTTCAGAGCAGATCTCAAAAACACATGGGTGAATTTTTTTATATTGCACACACACATCCCTTAGGGGTTAAGATGTGCCTTTTAGGGTTTATGGACTTGAATTTCTATCACAAGGGCGGGGCGGGGGATTATGGTGGCCGGCTGGTCTCTTGTTACAATACGTTATTGCATCCAATTTTTGTTGTTGCAGGTGTTGAAGTTGTCCCAGGAAGTGAAGGGCCTGTTAAAAGTGTGGCAGAAGCAATAAACTTCTGTGAGCAATATGGACTTCCTGTTATATTCAAAGCTGCATATGGGGGCGGAGGACGTGGAATGCGTAAAGTGACTACTATTGAGGTGAGTACACATATTCATTATATATATGTGACGCAGCATGCCAAAACCAGGCTATTCTCGATTTTAAGAAAATCCATTATCTGATAGCGGTTTTTGTTCTGTGCATTTTAAAACAAATTGTCTGAAGATCGGACGAGTATTTCCAAAGATACAGCTCCTCAAAACAAAAAAGTCCAACCCAATTTTCTGGCATAGTACTATTGAGAAAACTGTCTTTAAAGGTAACCATTAAAAATAAGATAACTTGTAAACTTGTACAAGAAATCATAAAATTTGTCAAATTTAGATATAAGAAAAACAGTTTTGTAGAACATAAAAAATGAAATCGGATGGAGCCCAACCCAATTACACATGGTGACATGGGTTGGAGTTGGGCTTAAGAGGGGTGTTACCCCAAGGTCACCTCAAGGTCATCCCAAGGTCATCTTAAGGTCACAGCAAGGTCAAATCAACTAAAAAGAGCAAAAAATAATCTTTTTTTACCAATTCTGTTAACTTGAAGTGTATGTGATGGTAGAACCCCGCCTAGACCCCAACATGGCGGTATACTGAACATAAACAAGAGGTTAAAGGGGAAATATAGGGGTTGGAGGGGTGATACCCCATTAAATCACCTTGATGTCACCCCTGTCTGAAATGGCATAAGTGGACTAAATAACAAAATGATTCTCATGTTTGTACTAATGATCGGTACTTTAATTAAATCTGATATAGCCCAATCCAAATATGCATGATGGGTTGGGGTTGAGCTTCATAGAGCTGTTAACCCAAGGTCATGGCAAGGTCATCTCAAGGTCACATCAAGGTCAAATCAACACAAAGGGGTGAAAATAGCTTATTTTTGCTGTTTGTGTTCAAATTTAGTTCAATTGAGATATCTATTATTGTTGAAACCCAACTAGACACAAACAATGAGTTATACCAAACATACCCTAATAGGTTACAGGGGTGATATAGGGTTTGGAAAGGTTATACCCCAGCAAATCACCCTTATGTCACCCCTGTCTGAAATAGCAGAAATTGACCAAGTAACAAAACGATTGCCCTGTTTAGACCAATGGTAAATACTTCAATTTTATGTGATGAAGTCCAAACCGTGTACACACGTGGTCCAAAGGGTTGGGGTTGGGCTTTATAAAGCTGATACCCCAAGGTCATAGCAAGGTCATCTCAAGGTCACAGCAAGGTCACAGCAAAGTCAAATCAATACAAAAGTGTTGAATAAAGCATATTTTTGTTGTTTCTGCTCCAATTTTGTTCACTTGAGATGCCCATGATGACTAAAACCCAGCCGGACCTCAACATGGATGTATACCAACTTTCCAAGCATACCCAAGTGGTTGCGGGGGTATTTTTGAGTTGAAGAGGTCATACCCCGTCAAATCATGCTTATGTCATCCCTGTCTGAAATGGACCAAATGACAAAATGATGGCCGTGCTTGGACCAATGGTCAATACTTCGATTTCATGTGAAGAAATCTAACTGAAGTACACATGGGGACATGGGTTGGGGTTGTACTTCTGAGGGGTGTTACCTCAAGGCCATGGCAAGGTCATCTCAAGGTCACATCACGTCAAATCAACACGAAAGAGGGGGAAATAGCATAATTGAGTTATGAAGTCCAACCCAAGTGGGCTTACACATGATTATGCTTCATGGGTGTTACTTTAAGGTCATGGCAAGGTCATCTCAAGGTAATTTCAGGGTCAAATCGAAGAAAACTGACATTTGTTAGCACTGATATGCTTATATTATACTGGTGGAAATTTGAACCAGGATAGCGCTAATTTTATTTTTACCAACTTAAACTTGTGTCTGGCAGGCTACCGCGATCTACAACTTCAAGCGGATAAAATTGCTCATAAGTTGAATAAAAATATAGTCCTATGCCAATGAACACACTTTAAGAAAAATCAAAACAACATTACATTTATGAGATAATATTTGTCAATTTAGATATATATTGTTGATCACATCAAGGCCACATGAAGGTCATGTCAAGGTCAAATTTTGCTTAAATATGTTAGGTGGACATTTTGTGATTTTTGTAATGAATTATTCAAGATACATTTGTACACAAATTAAGAATACAATTATTCAGCATCTGGTTATTCGGTGATTTGAGGTATCAAATGTTTTATTATACACCAGTGACCACAACATTATACTATAGTCTAGCATAGCCCAGAGGATGGACAAGCTTTTCCCCACAATGTCACAGTTGTGTACTTTAACAAATAGTCAGATAGCCATCCAAAATTGACCTCATCCATTTCAATGAATTATTCAGGATACAAGTGTACTGAGCCTTAGAAGCTCTTCCTTCATTCAGCCTCTGAATTTTCTGTGATTTGATGTACAGAAAGTTATATCATACGCGAGTGACCACAAAATTATACTATAGTCTGTCGACAATTTTACACTCCTGTGCACTGCAGCAAATAGAAGTCATGTAGATCTGGTCATCCAAATCAACACTATCCTTTCTTTTCTTCTACAATATCTACAACTCCAGGTATCATTTTCTGAAACATACTGTACATTACACACAATAATGAAAAGGCTATTACATCCAACAAAATAATTCCACATATTAAAATATTTGACTTTTTTTAAATGCTGGAAAATTCTAATCAGTTGTTAATAGTGATAGTTAATAACTTGTAAATCTGCTGATATAGCTATTTGAAACGAATACTCCAATACTAGCCTGTAACTTTAAGATACAACTGATGATCACACAGGATGAGGATACAAATTTTAAAAATGTACATACCTAATGTTGAGACTGAACAATTCACTTATCTCACTGAATAAATATAATAAGGTTACAAAGAATGTTGGTTCAACGCTGGTCCGATGTTGTATACAGTGGACCAACATTGATTCAACATCTTGTGTCTGCTGGGATATGACAGAAATACAAATTATGGAACAATATAACTGCATAACATGTATAAAGACCATTATTCTGGTAATGTTTGTAGTGTCTATTTTAAACAAGGGAAGGACAGTGAATAACAAAAAAAATAAGAAATAAAGAAAAGAAAAAAATGTGATTTGCTCATTTTTTTATAGTGATTATTTCATGATTCCAACTTGCAGGATATATCAGACAATTTAACAAGAGAGTATGACAAAAATCAGATATTTTTTGTGGTGGGCTATGAAATGGGAAAATGGTTAGGTCTACAATTAAACCTGCGCTAATGATACTAACCTTACTGTACATATTTAGTGACTTTTTGGTTTTCTAGTCTGGAATGTCAGATTGCTAGCAGCTGCACATATATACTATCATGCCATTTTGCAGTGAGAATTTAATCTTTTCTGAACAAAATCACCATATTCCTTGGTACCTGAGAAATGTAAAAACAAAAGACATTTGACATTTTGAACTATCATTTTTATCCACCTGTTTATTCATATCTTATAATATAGGCATACATATTATACAGTAGTCTATATACAGTAGACTCCTGACAATGCGGTCATGTACGGGCCAGAAGTTTTTTCACCCTAATGGCGGTTCGACCGCATTAGTGATCGGGCAATAAATACCTCATGGCGTCCTGCAATTTGATATCAAATCAATTATGTCTATATGCTCCAAATAATGAAATGAATAAAAACAATATTAGTAAATTTATTAAGTTTATTGCAGCTGTTTAGAAAAACAGTGTTTTATTTAGTGCAAAGTTAAAAGTGATTATATAATTATTTTAAATAAAAAAGTATTTTAATAAAAACATTTTTACTGCTTACTGCAGTTTGAAAAAATGAATTGATGGAGAATTGTTGACCGGTTGATTCTATTTTCACATGAGAGTCTTGTAATTTATCCTCAATATTGAACATAGAATGTAGAATGCCATCTAGGCCACGGTTTGCTGTACAGTCTTTGAAGACAGAAACCGCTGCCATAGTCTCATGGAATGAGTATTTTTTATTCACTGACAGACTGTCACTTGTTGACGATGAGATTTGCCGGCACTAGCTTTGATAAGTCTCACTTTATCCCTTGGGGTAAGTTATGCACGCTTACGCGAGGACATGATTATGCTTATGTGCACGCAGACATGATTATGGTTATGTGCAGCATAAAAATTATTGATTGAATGATTTCTCACTTTCAAAAGCGTATTCTTTATCGGCCTGTGATCCGTGCTCATCGCTTCCCAATGTGTATTGGTCACCGTGATGGAGTAACAACTCCGAGTTAAGATGCCATGTTCGCAGAGTTAAAATTTACTCCATGTTATGGAGCTAATCATGTAAGGTAACTGGGAATGCAAGTTCAATGAAGTGTTCCGATAAGAAACTGACAGCCTACCATTGTCTACTTATTCGCATTGTTTTAAGTGTTTGTACTAGAATTAGGTGTTAATATGTGGCCCCTCACTGCCGACAGTTCGCGGCAGGTGCGAACGCAGACTTAGCGGATCATTAACCCTTTAAGCCCACTGATGCATTAAAGCATCATTTTAAATCCCTGAAAACAGACTTAATTTTCCCACAACTAAGGGTTTTAAAACGAAAATTTCCATGAAAGTGGTTTACCAATACATGGCAATTTTCTTTACTTTTTCACCCACTTCAAATCATCCTCATCCACCACAAGTCGAGAATTGCGACAGCAATTCGCGGCTTGTAGTGGATGAAGATGACAATGATAAATTCAGGCTTGAAAGGGTTAAGCCTATGCGTCCCGATAAAAAATAATCTACGTCTATTATTTGTAATAAAACTTAACATGTAATGATAATTACATAAAATTTGTTGAATTGTAAAATCTATATAGACATTATCTTAAATGAACAGTTTTGAGTTGTGTAATTACGACATTCCCACGTCTTTAATTATTATAATCACGGGCGGTTGAACCAACGCTGTTTTAATGTTGGCCAACCGTCTGCGATGATGGTCCATCATTACCTCGGCACTACATGAACACTATTTGCTGTAGCGAGACGCTTTATCAAAAAATAATCTGCTATACACCTAACGCACTCAGCTTCTGAAAATAACATATAATTTTTAAAATATTACCTATTGCATTATTGTCGGTTAATAACACTTTGTCATAAATTTATTTATGAAATTGTGTTGTGCTTGTATTATCTAACATGTTTAATTATGCTTATGGACGATACCAGATAATTGACGCTTGAAATAAAATAATTACTGCAGCACGCAGACAGTGCATAGCTAGAAGTAGCGGGGCGCTTTATCAGCAAACAATTAACCCTTAAACTTCTATATAACTAACGCAGATATTTTTTTAAAATAACAAATAGTTTTAAAAATAATCACTATTGCTATATTCGCTGGTTAATGCCACCTTGTCATAATTTTTTTTTTTAATTGTATTGTGCTTGCGTTAGGTAACTTGTTTAATTATGCTTATTGAAGATACACAGACAGTGTATAGTCAGAAGTAGCGAGATGCTTTATCAACCAACAATTAACCTTTAAACTTCTATATAACTAACGGATCAATCGTATATTTCTATGTAGAACATTTCATTTTATTTTCCATATAGCAATGCGTGATTTGATGTTATCGTCACCAAATGATAATAAAGTTATTCGCCATGTTTGTAATGTACGCATTGTACATGTCCGAAAAGCATAGGTGACAGTTTTTCAATATAAAAAATCTCCTCCCAAAATGGTCATAATGATATATTGAAAATACACATTTGATCGCAATGACGAGAGTGAACTTGCCATTTTGCCACAAAAATGTGACCGTAGTCATGAATGGTGGTCTGACCGCACTGGTGATCGCCTTTGATATAGCTTTGACTGAGAACGAATTCGGGCCGAAAAAAATCGACCTTAATGACGATCTGACTGCATTGGTGATCTGACCGGAAGGCTAAAGTCTACTGTACTTACAAATCATATGAATTTTAAATACTGTACTTAGCTCAAATGAAGTTCATATCATAAATGTGCTATAATAATTTTACTAAAATGTATCTATTGGAATAATGAAGCATTACATGTGACTTAAATTACATTACATTGTGAAATGACTTACATATTACCGGTAGTGTCTTGCTGTCAGTAAAAATATATTTTATGAATAGGTGAAAGTCTGAGAATTACATGTCTGTTAAAAAAGGTTTAAAACAATAAATACCTAACTAGTCTTCTTCGTCAAATTGAGTCAAGCAAGAGTTGCCAAGATTTAAGGAGCACTTCCAGTGACAATTCCCGCATGCAGCCTCAACTCAATTGAAGTTGCTGTATCAACTTGCAAAGCTGTTTCAACCTAAAAATGATAAGTAGCAAAAAATAAAAAATAGCAAAAAGTAATTTCAAGATAATTTTATTTTATTTATAATTTGCGCACAGTAATCCATATTCAAGTTATAATAAAAGAAATATGTTGTCAAACTGAAAATCAAAAATGGATGTTAGCTTTCAATTTTTATTTTTGGACAAAATCCATCGATAGTAGCCTACTGTTGGACAGACAATCACATGAATGATAAGTTCATAACGTTAGTCTAGACTAGTAAAGTAACGTTAGTCATGTTACCACATGTCACCACATGTCACCACATTCATGACTAAAAGTAGAACATTTGAATAAATATTGTGTGAAACGTAGGCATTGGCCTAAAATCTAAATCTCATAAACATGGTCAGTTCCATTGCCATTGCACCCCCCCCCCCCCCGTATTGGTTGATAGGCCTACTGATAGGTGTAGGCCTAGGTCTAGGCCTAATTGACAGACTCTGAGTGAGAAAACAGCGAAATTCATACAAACTTGATGTGGTAAGGGCCTAATCACTAGCTTATAGCTGATGTGAATCTGAATTCTATTTTCACTCACACTCAGCATCTCTGAGAGAGCAGGGACAGTGTGCCACTGATGTGACTGTCACTGTCAGACTGAGTCTGAGTCAGTGAGTGTCACTCACTCACTGTCACTCAATTACTGACGTGACAGTGACACCGGAAAAACTGCGAGTGTGAGCTTTAACATTACTACCCGTTAGAAGTTTAGGCCTTTATAGTCTTTACTTTAGACTGTGTCAGTGTGCTCGACTGTGGCTGGCAGTGTCCGCTAATTCAAGTGTCACTGTCAGTGTGACTGTCAGTCAGTGAGTCACTCACTGCCAATCCGGAGTCATATTCATATCATCCATGACAATTTGGATTTTCAATTTTGGCTTGGCACGGGCGATATTTGAGTAGACTAACGAATGCTTACCTGTGACTGCGTCAGTTTTCTTATCGGCAGGATTAGTTTCATTAAATGTGCATCAACGATGATATATACTGTTTTCAGGATCATCAAGTGAACTTTCAAACACATTTTCTTGTGAAATTACCCAAAACGTGGACATAGTCCTAGAAATAGCAGGGAAAAAAATGTAAACAATCGACCAGTGAACTGTTTCCGGTAGAGTCGTTGTCAGTCATGTCTAAGGTTGCCGGCAAAAATCGTCTTAAAAACCTTCGAATCAGATAAAAAAGGTGGAAATAACTTTAATAATGTTTAAAAAACATATTATTCAACATCAAAACACTTAATTTGAAAAAAGCATAAACAAAAAAATTATTCA
Organism: Flabesymbios commensalis; assembly: GCA_964017125.1. Classification (NCBI taxonomy): domain Eukaryota; kingdom Metazoa; phylum Annelida; class Polychaeta; order Terebellida; family Flabelligeridae; genus Flabesymbios; species Flabesymbios commensalis. The sequence goes on along the minus strand of OZ024906.1, from coordinate 64,201,713 downwards.
GTATTTGGCAGTTTCAAATATTTTGCGCGTCACATATATATATTATATTATATGAATGTATATATATGTATATATATAATGTACACCTAAATTTATACCTATTATACTTATCACCCTGTGGACTTTTTACACATTTTTTTTTTTTTTTATTTTTTTTTAGTTTAAAACATATTTTATTGACCGATTGAAACAATACAGGATTGTAATACATAGGCTTCGCTCTTTTTACACATAATGCCAAAGTACATGTAGCTTGTATAATTACAGGAAGTGGCAGAAAATTTTGAAAGGGCGACATCAGAAGCACAAGCTGCCTTTGGAAATGGGTCTCTCTTTGTTGAAAAATTCATTGAGAGACCCAGGCATATAGAAGTACAAATATTAGGTAAGAAGTAACATTCATAAAAATTATTACCGGGGCCACACCTAATTAAAAATCCACCCATTAGGTTGGATGCTTACATCCACCTCATCATCAGCCTCCAACTGAGGTATGATCATACCTTCCTAGTTCCAATGTTCTTAAATTTGTCACACATAAAAGCCCTGCAAACTTACCTCTTTTCTGAAACTGTGTGCATGTACCCACTCTTCAAACTCTCCTGTAGAGTAAGACAGTGGCACAGGTCAGAATCATCAGATTCAAAATTGCCATTGCTTAGACATTCAAGTTTTTCCTTAAATAAGCGTGGTTTATTTGCAGATTTTTATTTCAATTTTCTGAAGCTTAGCTCACATGTTCATCCTGCAAAATCAATGGACAAGTAGAAAAATGGACCAAATCAGATTTAAAATGGCCGCTTCTCAATTTGTATTCTTTGTAGAGCAATTTTTTTGAGTGATGCAATGTTTGCCTGCTTTGCAGATCATAGTGGTGCTGCTCTAATGCTAAAGTTGATGCTTAATATTTTTAAAATAATTACATGTGTGAATGCAGCGTATTGTGCCATCTAATATATTGCGTTTTGAAATTCTTGTGAAGGTCACATGGAAAAAATTCGTAGTGTTCCTTAGTTCCTTGATGAATTAATCGAGTTACCATTTAACCCTTGAAGCACTAAATTAAATTATATAGAATTTTCACCCACTTGAAGTTCTGTCGCGCTGCCGTTGCGTCTTGTGTTTCTTGTGAAGGTCACATAGAAAAAATTTGATTCATAATGTTCCTTGGTGAATTAATAAAATTATTATTCAACCCTTGAAGCCCTAAATTAATTTATTAAAATTTTCACACACGTGAAGATGTGTCTCGCTACTGCGATCCACAACTTCAAATGTGTGAAAATTAGTTGCATTTGTTTAATTTGAGACCAAACTTTTTCAAATTTTCATGTTTAAACGCCCCAAATACTGTGGTTTAGCCTGCTAATGAAACAGATTAAAAAACGACTGTTGTCGTGGTGTGCTTTGAGAGTTAATATTTGCTAAATGTAATTTACAGGTGATAAATATGGAAATGTAGTTCACCTTTATGAGAGGGATTGCTCTGTACAGAGGCGTCACCAGAAAGTAATAGAAGTCGCTCCAGCACCCAATCTGCCAAGTGAAATTCGGGAAAACATGCTTCGTGATGCTGTTCGACTTTGTAAGCTTGTAGGATACGAGAATGCAGGCACAGTGGAATTTTTGGTAGACGAAAATGGAAAATATTTTTTTATTGAAGTAAATGCAAGACTACAGGTGGAGCACACAATCTCTGAAGAAATAACAGGGTACGAACAATCAATCACTTCAAGGGATTATTCACTTCCTCAACCATTTCAGTGGTGCAAAAAATTTAGATTTGAATTTTCACCTGTCAGCTTATATTTATTTTTTCAGTTGCAGTATCACACCAGTCCCAGCTCAATATTTGTTCAAGACATACTAATATGTGACAATTTAATAATAATTTGTCCACAACTGAACTGTTATTAGGACTAACCCTCTTGAAGCTTAGGTATTCTTTTCATTCACTTCAAGGTATGAAATGCTGACACATCCAGACACATTAAAACATCTATGAACTAATAAAATATATTATGTTTTTTATCAAATGTAAACCCAAAACGACCTTATATTGATGAAATAATATTAATTGAACTAGTAGTGCCACAGTAGAAGGGGGTGGGGGGAAGGGGGTTGTTTCTCTCATAAATAATTAAACTTCAACTGTCAAGACTGTTTTAATTAATTATTTATTGATATTGATTAATATCATTAATTTACAAATCACCGTTTTCAGCAACTTCATCTATGTCTTTCTTTACTAAGCCACTTGTTACATATGCTGTGAATCACAACTTGTGATGCTATTTTAAAAAGAGTATAAATTTGATTTGTACACTTGCAGGATAGATTTGGTTCATGCTCAGGTGCACGTAGCAGAAGGTCGCGCTTTGCAAGAGATTGGGCTGGCTCAGCACAACATATTTCCAAATGGCTGCGCCATTCAAACTAGACTTACTACAGAAGATCCAGCAAAGAACTTCCAGCCAGACACTGGCAGAATTGAGGTGAACCCTTACAACGCTGAAATATTTTTATATGATCCAAGAGACGAAAGGATTTTTCAGCTCTTTCTGCTTTATTTAAATACCTATATTATGTGTCTTCGACCATTATTAATATTTTACTCTTTCAGTGCGGGGATCAACTTTAGAATCGGCAGAATCTGACATCTATAGAAGTCAGATTCTAATGTCGGTCCCCGCACTGAAGGGGTTAATTCAAATGCAATATATTAGGGTTATAAGCATGATAAAATTAAACAGTACCATTTTATATTATTGTAAGAATCACTTTGACTACCCATCTAGCACAATACTTTAAACGTATGTTGTTTTAATGTTGGGTCAGCATCATAGACAATGGACCAACATTAAAACAACCGTGGCCAATGCCTCATGTTTATTGGGCAGGTATTTCGTTGTTGCGTGCTCTTTCATTGAAAATTGTTAAGGGGGGGTGGGGGAGATTAGAAAGTCTTATAATGATGTGAGAGGAGGAGGGGTTGCGTTGGGAACTATTCAAAAACAAATAAAATGCTTAGCCATAAATAGAAATGAAAATGTCATTTAACATGTTAAGTAACAAAATAAAAATTCCCTCAAAAAACAGAGAGGACCATGTCAGCTGATCAATGATTTGTATATGCATTACGGTTCTACTTTCTGTTCACATATGCCAGCATCATTGTCATTGCTCGTTTCCTCCATGAATTAAACAAGCTGATGTTGTGCATTTTGAAATTAGTTCATTCGCATGCTTGGCCTCGTGGAATTGTACATTTGCTATTTTTCTCTGGGCGAGGGTCTTCAACTTGGGGTGACTGCATGGTGTATGTTGTCTGGTGCACACCCATGTTGATTATTCAACCCTTGCAGCAGGGTTCCCCACAGAAAAAAAAGTCATCCGGTCGTTATCTTAAAAATCTTAACTTAGCGCGCGCGAGCAGCATAATCAAATATTTACTGTTGGACGCGCGCGCGCGATAAAAAAATATAATATATATATAAGTTTTTTTCATTTCTGTTGTTTGCCTGACTGTCTGTGTGCCGTCATCATACTCCAGCATACCCAGCAGACGTTGGAGTTATGTAATTTTGATTGAATTTGAGTGGAATGGTCTAAAAGTGTCTGAAGTTGATATTTTGAAAATAGAAAGTTCCTAGAAGAGTCTCATCTTAATTTGTGAAAATAAGAAAGTATGCTTGTTTTGAATTGTCTGTCTGTTATTTTGTCTTGTTGATTTGATGGTTTGTGAGTTGTGTATTTGAGTGTAGGCCTATGCATGTTTTCTTGGTATTTTATGGGTCTTTGTTTGTTGTTTAGAGTTATTATTCTGTTATCGGTAAGTGTTGTTGTGTATGCCTGACAAGGTTTGTGAGTTAGTCTCACTCACTCACCAACGCGGTGACACTTTGGTGAGTGACAACGTGTCGTGGTGACTGGCAACGCTAGAAGTGTTGGCCCGTCCGCCAGCGTGGCGCCAATGCTGGCTCAGCGCTGGACTGACATTGGCACAGCGGTGGACTGGCCACACTGTGACAGCACTTTCTACACTTGCTGTCAGCGCTGCTTCTGCCAGGCGTAGGCCTACATCTATGTTATGTAACATACAACACTAGACAGGTGGCTCAGAGGTGGGGGATTATGGGGGTGTGGGGGTGGGGGGTGGTAGCAAGTATCATGTCTTACATGTACACGCTGATCGCTAAACCAACACAGGAAGACACTGGCGACAGGAATATTAGCTAATCTGCCAGCTGGATAACAGCCGGATGTGACCTATTACATGCTGGTCGGCATAAAATTCATTCGGTCGGCATGCCGGCATTTCCGGCACTGTGGGGAACCCTGCTTGCAGCGCGGGGATCGACTCTAGTCATCAGAATATGACGTCTGTAGACGTCAGATTCTGACGATTAAAGTCGATCCCCACATTTTAAGAGTAGACATATCTCTAATGGCCGTAGACCCCTAACATAGGTATTCAAATGATTCGGAAAGAGCTAACTAAGGCATTTAGGATGATTTCAAATTGAAAAAACCCTTTGGTTTCCATGGTTTGTACAAAAATATTTCAGCGCTTTAAGGGTTAACCCTTACAACGCTGAAATACATTTTGTATAAACCATGGTGTTTTTTCAATTTGAAATCATCATAAATATCTTAGTTAGCTCTTTCCACTTCATTTGAATACCTGACCTATTTTATGGGTCTACTGCCCTTATAAATTGTTAATTCTTTCAGTGCGGGGATCGTCTTTAGACTTAAGAATTTGACCTTTAAAAATGTGCTGGAAGGTTTTACGGTTATCAATTGCCGAATATATGAGCATGCTCTAAGTTTATTTTGTTATTGAGCTTGACATAAAGTCTCTCATTGCCTCCTATCTCAACTGTTATTAGATGATCCCTGATTATATGGCTACATAATAAAACTCACTACATGCAACTTGTTTTTTTATACAATTTTTTAATAATAATTATTTGTTTCAGGTATTTCGGAGTGGAGAAGGCATGGGTATACGATTGGATAGTGCTTCTGCATATGCCGGAGCTATCATCACACCTTATTATGATTCACTCTTAGTCAAAGTTATTGCCCATGCCAAAGACCACGAGAAAGCCTGTGCAAAAATGTTCCGAGCAATCCGAGAATTTAGAATCAGAGGAGTTAAGGTAATTTACTTTCATGTGTTTTTTTAATGGTTAAAAGTAAAGGTGTTTTCTGTGTGAATTTCCCATCAAATTTAACTAATATGTACTCTATATAAAATGTAGACGCTTGGTGATTGTTTTTTTATGGCTTGTTCTGCAGTTTCTGGCCGTAACCACCATTCCCGCTGCCGCATCCATACCTTGTCACCCCGAATACTAGCTATACCTCTTTGTCTCCATTTATATTTCAGAATATTCGAAGAATAGTACTTTGTCACCCTTAGATCTTCAAAACTTGAAGTTTTATTTTGTTTTTTTTATCGCACTCCATCACTTTTTGGAGAAGTTTGGAAAATCTTTCTCGAGACACGAGTCATGACGACCATATTTTTAAATCTTTTGTTTTCACCGTATCAAGACATTGTCATTTTTCTATCTTCGAAACAGGTTTTGCTGATTTATGTGTTGTTCAATATTTTGACACTATGTGCATTATGAAGCATCCCCGATGAATATCGTGATGCTTATGGTGTTCAGCATTTTTTCGCCGCAGCTGTCTCCACCGTCGCGGATGATCCTCAATTTAGCTCTCACTAGAAAGTTAACTGACAATTTATTTTTTACATATTTACCTTATTGCTCATATATATATGATGACCTATGTGACAGGGTAATTTTTCCCATATATTTTCTAGGGGCACCGAGCCAAAAAATTGCCATTTTCCAAGAAGACCGCCCAAAAAGCTGTGGGTACCATAATTTATGAACCGTTGGTTGCATTCAAATTTGATAGGGTGGTTCGCTTGGTATTTCTGATGAGCTTTTGAGATGGATCCATTAAAATCAAAATGGCTGCCGCAGCCGTTCAAAACAGATTGACATTTTTTCACATATGCCCCATGTGCCTGGGAGGAATCCATTAACAGCAGTTACTGACAACAGCCATCGTATTTTTTCATGGACTGACCTTGAAATATCTAACAGGGATGCTTTTAATGTTTTCATGCCAAAGACAGTCACACCCAGTTAACTCATTGTTTTGTATGGACCCCTGTCTAATAATACCTACAGGTACATATAACTCTATATTTGAATTTATGAATGGATTTTTTACTGACATATTGTCATTACAGTTTATTGGAGTCTTTTATTTGAAAATTGTGATGAGAGCCTTTTTGGGTGTTTAGAACCTATTTCAAGTTTATCAAATGTCATGTTCTATTTCAGGGTCATTAATAAATCTCTACATCAATAAAATAAATGGGTCTACATGTATTAATTATGATACAGAAAAATAATGTTCTTGTTGTTGTAGACAAATGCTCCATTTGTTCGCAATGTGCTGAAACATCCCAAATTCTTGTCTGGAGTGATTGACACCTACTTCATTGATGAAAACCCACAGCTTTTCAAATTTACTGTCAATCAGAATCGTGCACAGAAATTACTTTCTTATCTTGGACAGGTGAGATGTGATTTATGTCTTTATGAAATTCAAGAAAGCTTACACAACCATTATGAATACATGGTACAATTAATGTTATCACTTATTACTGTATTACTATGAATTATAACTATTGCAGGTTATGGTGAATGGTCCACAAACACCACTAGCTACAGATATTTTACCAGCTAAGATTGTACCTTCAGTTCCCGATGCGCCACCACGTAAGTTATCAACTACTTTAACGCAGCTTTTACAGTATTTCTTTTAAATGTATATTTCTATGCTTGCATGATGATCAGTGTGAAATCCCAGTATTTACCTGCCTAAAAACGAAATCATTGTCCATCTTAGCTATTATACAGCCTGGTATAAGTTTCCTAGTTTCCTGGTGTTGTAACATTTCAAAAGCCAAGTTAGACCTTCGGTCATTACCTGGATCTTAGGTAAACCCTTTCAGCGCGAGGACCGTCTCTATTCATCAGATTCTGATGCATAAAGACGGTCCACGCACTGAAAGAATTAAAATATTTATTAATTGCGTAGCCTCATACCATGGGTATTCAAATGAATCAGAAAGAGATGACATTTATGATGATTTCAAATTGAAAAAAACCTTTGATCTTCATGGTTTATATACGTAAGTATTCCAGCGTTTTAAGGTTTAAATAAGGGCACAATAGTTGCTTACTTTCATGCACACATATTCTACCACAGTTTGACCGGCTGCGTCAAAATAATATCTTGACAATGTCAACAATATGCTATTTTTTTAAATTTGTTGCCAACTTTCTTTTTAGGCATCATTGACTTTCTCCGGAAAAAACATTTCTTGCTATGTATATTTTTTGTCATTGTTGTAATAGTTCCCACTCATCCAAGAGGCTGGCGTGATGTGCTACAAGAAAATGGACCTGAAGGTTTTGCCAGAGCCATACGTGAACATCCTGTCGCTCTGGTAACTGATACAACATTACGTGATGCCCACCAGTCTTTGCTGGCAACCAGGGTGCGCACCTACGATATGAAGAGAATAGCGCCATTTATCAGTGAAAACCTCAATCAATTATTGAGTCTGGAAAATTGGGGAGGTAAGAATATTTTTCCTGTAGCTCACAAATTGATATATTTTAAGATAATAGCACATTATGTGATGCGACGCCCAAAATCAGGATGAAGTGGGTAATTATGAAGCATGGGAACTTAAGGGTTTTACCATCAATAATCTAAAAAATGTGTATTTTTTGTCAGTTTTGAAGTGATTTCGTTGTAAAATTTAGTTTTTTTTCGACAAAAAAATTCTCCATCCCATTAGTTGATTTTCTTAAGATGTATGCATTATTTCAGATCTGTATATAAAAAACAGAAAGAAAACATTTTACGGATAACAATTGTGTATTGGGATTTGATGAACGGCTTTAAAAGTGCGAAGGGAGGCAGCCATTTTATTTATTATTTTTTTGCCATTCTGGAGAAGAATATATTGTCCTGATCATTTTGGTACAATTTTTTTTGGAAATTTGTAAAAAAATTACTCGAGTTAGCGCTAAATGAAAAGAGATAAGTCCATTTGGAATTCAAAACAGGCGTTTTGAGTAAATAACTGGGATTTTAACATATTCAAACAGCTGAATAAAACAGACTAAAAACGACTATAATCGCAATTAGTGGTTTAACCCTTTCACCACTGAAGCCCGGTTTTATGTGCTGAATGCTATGGCATTCAGCACAAAAAAACGGGCTTCAGTGGTGAAAGGGTTAAGGGTTAACAGAGCTGTTATGTTAACAATGCAATGTGGGGTTTTATATGACATGTCTAGACGAGCATGTTTGTGTCATGTCTGTAATGAACGCCACCCAAGGGTATGCAGCAAGCAAGCTGCTGTGTCTCAATAACGTGGAGTGTATCAGACAACCACATTCAACAAACATCATTTCAAAACATCTGTGGGAATGAGGATGGATATATCATAACATAAAATGAAAGTCCACTATGGTGACATTGGGCCATCATCCTCACCTGCTTGAAAGCATCTTTTGAATAGACATGTTATATGAGTAATAATGCTGGAATGCTTATTACTTCTTCATGGATTTTTTTCTTTTTCTACCAGGAGCGACATTTGATGTTTCTATGCGATTTCTTCATGAAGATCCATGGGAACGATTAGAAACACTGCGAACCCTTGTGCCGAATATTCCCTTTCAAATGCTTCTCAGAGGAGCAAATGCTGTTGGGTACACAAGTTACCCAGATAATGTGGTTTTCAAGTGAGCATGCTAGAAAAATAACATTATCATCTCATATTATTTAAATGTTTTGCACTCACTGTATCAGGTTAATATTTTATTAATGTACATGTAAGAGAGGTTTAAATGCAGCACTTTCGATCACCAGTAGTCAACTTTTGAAACTTATAAACCCCTGGAAATCATTAAATTCTCTGTTACCAATTCCTTAGATTATTTATTCCTTTACTGTACATGAAGGACTGAATCACATTGAGACCCTTTATTACCCACTACAAAAAAATAAAATCTATCTCAACTACTGGTTGAATTCATTAGTGTGGTCTGTGAGCAACAAATATGTGTCTTTTGGAGTAGCTGTTGACCTAGACTTTCACACCAGTATTTGTAAAAGATCTGCACTTTCTCCCCGCTATGCTCAGCAGTCATACTTGGTTGCATCTTTCAAATTTTTTTGATTGTGAATTATATCATGACTACCATAATTACTGACTAAAGAAATAACAGCGTGGGCATGGTCTGGAGTAGAGTACATGTACTATTCAGCCGTACAAAGCCAAAAGGCAGTATCTGCCAGTGCTCGATTTTGGAAGATATGAGGTGAGAGCCAGCAGGGCACCCACCTAGAAAATCTACAGAGCCCATCATTTCATTTGAGTGCCAGAAATAATTTGACCTTTAGGTCAAATTAATTTCACCTTTGGGTCAAATTATTTAACACAGGTGGTAAATAGAAGCATTGATTATGCCAAAATCTAGCGAGCCACAAGGGCACAGTCATGCAGCTAATAGAGAGCCCTGCAGTAAATTCGAGCACTGCTTACTTTACAAGTTACTGTAAGCAGATACTGCCGTTTGGCTTTGCAGAGCAGTATGCTTAGACCCAGATCATTCACATGAGTCATCTGATAACTATTTATGTTTTTATTTTCAAAGGTTTTGTGAGATGGCGACTAAGACTGGTATGGACATATTCAGAGTATTTGATTCATTGAATTATTTACCAAACCTGATGGTCGGTGTGGAGGCAGCAGGCAACGCCGGTAATTAGACCAGCACTTTTTTATTTATAATCAACACTCAAAAAAATAAGAAACAAGTATTTTTCAAATGTAATAACAATTGTACATAATGTTGATTGTTTCATGTGCAGGTGGAGTAGTGGAAGCGGCTATGTCTTACACAGGCAATGTGGCTGATCCAGAACGAAAAAAGTATGATTTGAATTACTATTTGAATCTTGCAGATGAACTTGTCAAAGGTGGCACTCATATACTTGGAATAAAGGCTAGTATCATACATGTATTTCTTTTCAAAATCTTTTTTCTCAGTTAAAAACTCATAAAATCTACTAGCGAAAGTTTCTAAATTAATTTTGACACAAAAATAGTCAGTTTTACAGGAATTTCACATGTAGCAATAGAGCTGTAGGGAAATCCCCTACTTATGCATGCGTGCAATTGCTATGACCACAGTTGGAAAGGCTCCACTTGTTGTACCGATGTACTGATCTGCAAAGCCAAATGGCAGTATCCGCTTACTTTACAGTAAAATACTACCTGTTGGCTTTGCACAGGTAGCCAGCTTTTGAGTCTGTATACACACGGCTAGCTGACAATACAGCCAACCACCTGACAATATATCAGCACAGCAATTTTAATAATAATAAAAATTATTTATTTTAGTGCCCTACAATCCAATACAGTAGTTATTTGTTATATCATGATTTATGGGGTCCAATAGTATCATTTGTGTTATAAACCGATCTTTTTATACGGAATAGCCTGATTTGATGTAGTAGTACTAAGTCGATATGACGGGAGATACAGGGAATGTGGTAATATAAATACATGTAGCTGACACAGGACACTATAATAACTTATAGCTTAACGTTATTTATTGGACAAATAGCGGAGTTTAGAAGTTATATTAATTATTAGTTGTAAATAATAAAAATGTGAATTTGTCTGATATTAACAGTAGAAGTAAAATTAGTGGAATTAGTGACTACGGGACCAGAGTGAGGCATGTGCAGTGTTTAATAACGTCATCAGTAGGAGGGTATGCCTACAGGTGTGTTTGTAAAAATCTCGTGAAATATCACTCTCAATTGTACTGACAGCTAAGTGGCTCTGTGTGATGGGATGGAGATGTTGACCAATCAGCACTTGAACACGCCTGTCAATCAGCCCTGTCGGTGAACTATCGATAATGACTTGATTTGTGTCAGCATATAAATATATTTATGCAATAGCATTAAATCTATTACGCTACAATAATTTAGAAAATTTTCACAAAATGACATGTTAATTCAAAACGTGTAATAAAGCATTATAACATGAAATAATAATCTTTTTAAATAGGACATGGCCGGTTTGCTGAGACCGCAGGCTGCTCGACTGCTCGTGGGAACTTTGAGAGAGAGATACCCGGACATGCCTATTCATGTACACACTCATGACACGTCTTCTGCTGGCTTGGCATCCATGCTGGCTGCATTAGAATCAGGGGCCGACATAGTAGACATGGCAGTGGATTCAATGGCTGGGATGACATCACAGCCGAGCATGGGGGCTCTGGTCGCATCCTTACAGAATACACCATTAGATACAGGTTAGTCAAAATAAATGATGCAGCTATTTCTGCTATTTGGTAATGCATACCATCATAATGTGTCTCGTTAACACTTAACTCTTACAGTACGAGGTTCGACTTAAGTCGACAGAATCTGACGTCTGTAGACGTCAGATTCTGACGACTAACGTCGATCCCCGCACTGTAAGAAACAAAATATTTCTATTGGCCGTAAGCCCATAACATATGTACTCAAATAAATCAGAAAGAGCTGACGAAGACATTTATGATGATTTCAAATTTAAAAAAAACTTTGGGTTGCGATGTTTTTTTACAAATTAATTCAGCGCTTTAAGGGATAAAGTGCTAATCACATCTATAGCCGTTATCAGCTTTTTAATTTGGCCTTTAAATAAGAAAATTTTGAGGAGGAATGAACCATATCTCACAACAGTTGCATGTGAAGGTTATCTAGATACAAATTTAGAAAGTTGAAAAATGCTTTTCAAGGGTCAGCCTAAAGTATATTTTTTTAATCAACCTTTTACGTCCCAGATGGTGCGCTTGGCGAGGTTGAAGGCGGTTTCTTACTGTAAAAAGTGGTCCGTGTCCAGAATGGCGGGAGTGGTCCGCTAAGAGTTAATCCTTTAGCATTATGTCTGTGGGAAACATTTTCGGACTGAAATAAAACGGTCCGAGACGTAAGGTGGTCAGATGTGATCGGGTCACATATATGCATTTAAAGACCCTGAAACCAAATCTGTGACAATTATATCATTTTTCTGTGATTCATGAGATTAGTCAATTATTTTCCGGGGTTTGTATTATCAGGTATCGACATGAAGAAGATCAATCAGTACAGTACTTACTGGGAGCAGACGAGGCAGCTCTATGGACCTTTTGAAAGTGTGCTCAGCATGAAGAGTGGAAACTCAGACATTTATGAAAATGAAATACCAGGTATGGGTGATGTGAAAACTATGTCTATCTAGCATAGTTAACTCTTTTTATTCCATGCCCAACACAGTTGGTGGCGAGAGTTATGGTGGCACCCCTGTCCGGCCGTCTGTCTGTCCATATTTTCGTTTCCGGTGCATATCTTGGAAACCCATGGGGGATTTCCTTCATATTTCACACACATCCCTTAGGGGGTGTAGATGTGCCTACTAAATAACTTTTTAGCCCATTTAGTGCGTGGACAGTCTTTATACACAGAATAACATAGGTACCGAGTTGACTAAGACATTTGTATGAGTTAAGTGAAACATTTCTCTGTGGTATTTTTCACTTACTTGAAGCTGGGATGAGCTTCTGTCACTTACCCAATGTTGCTTAAATGCCTGTCCAGTGCTGCAGCCAATGGACCAACATCAAACAAACATACGTCTGCTGGGAATTTTGAATTGCTTGTTTAATTGTAAGTTTACAAATGATAAAAGTGCATTTTCATTTGACGTAAGAATGTGACTGTATTGATATTGAGTGGAAGCAGTGCATGATATCTTGTGATTTTAAAAATAAATTGTTTAGTGCAAATGTAGTAAATATTTAATTAATTTAGCTTAATTTAGTTCTGCTGCACAACTGTTTCAGGTGGCCAATACACAAACCTCCAGTTTCAGGCATTTAGTCTCGGACTCGCTAATCAGTTCCAAGAAGTCAAACAGATGTATAAGGAGGCGAACCTGCTCCTTGGCGATTTAATCAAGGCAAGTTTATATTCACACCATGCTCGTTAGAAAAAATTCACATTCACAACAACATGGAGATGTACAAGCGTTTTTAATCCCCAATGGCCCGAAGGGTCATTGTCGTTCCCTTCATGCACCACCGCCGTATGCCACCAGTTTTGGCTACTGCTCCAACATGATCCAACAGATTGAATTCATAATTTATACAAGCATTCAACCCTTCCGGAAAGTTTTTTTACCGAAGGTAAAGGTTCAGGACAAAGATTTTTTTAAATTATTGTTAACACGATAACTTGAAAAATGATTATTGGATCTCACCAATTTTTTATGTGAAGTTACCCATGAGTATGGAAATCACCTGATTAGATTTTCTATTGGCATAGTCCTTTTTCATGTGTGACCAAAACAAGGCTTTTTTTAATAATTTAATTTATTAATTTTAATAATTATTTTTTATTTTCAGTTAAATGGCTTGAAACCTGGCATATAGGTTTTCGAGGTCTGTGAGTCTATTGACATTGTATTTTTCATGCGCGACCAAAAACGAGGCTAGGGTGGCCATTTTGATTTTATCAATTTTAATATAACCTGTATCATTCTTAGTTCCAGCTAATTGCCTTGAAACCTGGTTTAAGTTTTTGGGGTTTGTGAGTCTATTGGCATTATCCGTTTTCATGTGAGACCGAAAATGAAGCTGTGGCAGTTATATACATTGACACCTCGTATATAAATATGCAGTATATATTAAATATATCTACATTTTTGTGGTCATCGAGTATTGGCATAATGTATTGGCAGCAGTTGTGTCAAATTGTGGCCATTTTGAGTTACTTCATCAGTCAAGGGGTGTTTGAATGCTTGCACAATATTTTTGAAGGATGCTTCTGAATTTCAAAATAGCCTCAACTCGTCAACTTCAGAATTTATTTTGTGCGCACATTCTCACCAATATTTAGATGTGCAAATGTTTTTTTCAAGATTCACCAATATTCAAAATGGCCACAGACCGGCTCCATAATTTTTTGTAGGCGAAAAAATTCATGTTTATGGTAGGGGGATGCTATTGTCTTTCAAGCCTCTTAGTTTTGAAAAATAACCTAACAGACAAATCGATCAGTGCAATTATATGATAATCATTTCTACAATTTTGATCCAGGTGACCCCTTCATCCAAGATAGTTGGAGATCTAGCACAATATATGGTGCAGAACAAGCTGACAAGAGAAATGATTGAAGAACGTGCAGAAGAATTGTCATTACCCAAGTCGGTGATTGAGTTCATGCAGGGAGATATAGGCATACCACCTGGCGGATTTCCCGAACCACTCCGCACCAAGGTATATATCACATTCGCGTAAGGCATAGGAATTGGATTTTTGTCTCAATATCCCTATTTCTTCTTTAATTGGAGAACACCTCTTTTATCTGAACCTTATCCTGCCAAAGTAATTTATTTAAATTTTCAGCCACTTGAAGTTGTGTCGCGCTACCGTGACACAGAACCTCAAGTGGCTGAAAATTACTCATATTTGTTTAATTTGAGCACAAATATTTGCAAATCTTGATGTTTAGACACACATTTCATTCCCGATAACAGTGATTTGGTCGACGAATAAAACATAAAAAAAGCAGGAAAAAGGATAACCCTTATATCACAGAGTTTTTCTTTTTAAATTTTCAGTCACCCGAAGTTGTGTCTCGCTACCATTTGTGAAATATGAGTACTAATGTATATCAGTGTTTGAAGAATAAAGGCATATTATACTTTTAAGAACTGGTTATCAGGGGTTATACAGCTGCTAATGAAAACACAGAATGTCTACTGTAGTCGACATCAGGTGTTAAAATCAATTTCTATTTGTGTACCAGATCTTGAAGGGAGCACTGCCTGTTGAAGGTCGCCCTGGAGCCAACTTACCAGACTACGACCTGAAAGCCATGAAGGATGAGCTGATTGTGAAACATGGGGACCAGATCACAGACAGGGACGTCATCAGTGCAGCTTTATATCCAGCAGTTTTTGACTCTCATCAAGAATTCCGCAAAAAGTACGGACCAGTTGATAAGTTGGACACTAAAACCTTTTTGGTTGGTCCAGAGATAGCTGAAGAATTCAGTGTGAGTCTTATTTGTTTATTATCTCATATATTACATCTTACGGGAAGGGGAGAGATTTAATACGTCGATGTGAATAGTTGTAATGCACACGCTGAAGTTGAAAAGGTTTATCTGACACAAAGTGTCTGATAAACCCTCTCAACCCCAAAGGAATAATATTCACTCAGAGTTGTAAATTATTTACATCTGGTGTGGAGTGATATAAATATTTTGTAAGTCATGTACATACATGTATCCATTGAATGACTCGAGGTAAGGGAATCCAAATTTTTTTGAGATTGCATTTGTGATTTTGAAACTTTTCGCTAAGTCTAGGTTTCACAATTCACAATTTCACAACAGATTAATTATTAGATCATTTCATATTTATTTAGGTTGAGATTGAACGTGGGAAGACTCTACATATAAAGACCATGGCGATGAGCCAACTCAATGACCACGGAGAGAGGGAGGTGTACTTTGAACTGAATGGTCAACTCAGATCACTATTAGTCAAAGACAATGAAGCTCAAAAGGTGAGTGGCAATGATTTTCATTTTAGCACAAGCATAGCAATTATTAAGTCTCCACTTACTATGTGGTAGAAACTTATTGTTTTAGTTCTGTCTAATATTAATGTTAAACGCTGTACAGTCCCCAATATGTATCCAATCCTCAGGAAACTTTATCTGACCATTATCAGACAGTTTACACCATTCAAGTTCGAAAATTTGCTATTATGCATAATATCCGAGATGGCCGCCATGGTATGTTCTTACAATTTGACGTAAGCACTGTACAGAGGTTGCCAATGTTTATCTAATCTTTGTAAACTTTCTCAGGCCATTATCTGATTGATGATCCTGTTTAATTTCGAGAATTTGATAATTTACATATCCAACATGGCCACCACAGCCGCAGTAGCTGTACTGTGGATTGGCGTAAAAAATGTAGAAACACAGGGTCCTTAGATGCATTTCAGCCTGACTGTTTATGAACTTTGCCTTTATCAACTAGCTATCTGTCTTTTTCAGGTTGCAATAGACAAATATTATAATGACCCAGCTAACTTAACTAATTTAGTTGGCTGGGTTTTGGCAATCTAGTAGAGTATATATTGTGGGTTTTTTGCAGGAATTGAGGTTTCACCCCAAGGCATTGAAGGGTGTGAAAGGTTCAGTGGGTGCTCCTATGCCAGGTGAGGTGATTAGTGTACGTGTAGCTGAAGGCGATACCGTAGAGAAGGGACAGCCGCTGGTGGTGCTCAGTGCTATGAAGATGGAGATGGTCGTACAGTCACCGCTGTCTGGTGTCGTCAAAAAATTATCTGTGGAAAAAGGCATGAAACTGGAAGGCGATGATCTTCTGCTGGACATTGAGTAATATCACTAGATAAGGAGAGTTGGAGGATGTTGGCAGTTCTTTTAGTTTTCTTGCCTTGTTATTGTCAGATCTGTGAAACCTTCCACAAAGTTTCAATGAAATCCTGGTGTCTTCCCAGCAAACACAAAACATTTGTATAACATTTGGACAATGTTGGACCAACGTCGAAGACGTTGGGCAGACATTGTACAAATGTTTTGTGTTTGCTGGGTTGCATGTCATTGTTTTTTATATTTCTAAACGATGTACCCTAACTGTGGCAATGGTGAGCTGTTTTTGTAATAACAATCTTACATTATAATATACTCGGCCATTGTTACAAAAATTGTTATGTACTCAGATATTATACATATCCTCATGCATACATATAACTGGAGGGGTCATTCATGATGATTTAATTAATAACTCACAAATGGCTCATCTTCGTAGAAGGTAAATTCATCCTCAGAGCAAAACATTAGGAGTGTTATAACTTGTAATCACTTCTTGTTGGAAACCAAAAAATAGTGCTCCTCGTTAACAGCAAATTATTTTACACTTCTCACAGCTGAAGCACTTTCCACCCGTGTTGATTTAACGTTGGGCCAGTGGGGCAGACACTGGCCCAATGTTAACCCTTTAAACCCTCACGATGCATTAAAGCATCATTTAAATCCCTGAAAACAGACCTAATTTACCTATAACTAAGGGTTTTAGAACAAAAATTCCCATGAAACTGGTTTACCAAGACGTAGTAATTTTCTTTAATTTTTAAAACACATCAAGTCGTCTCCATCCACTACAAGTCGAGAATTGCGGCAGCAATTCGCGGCTTGTAGTGGATGGGATGACAATGATAAATTCAGGCTCGAAAGGGTTAAATCAACACAAGGTGAAAGTCTTAAAAGTGCTATCTGCCACTCTGATATGAAACCTAGGCATGTTAGGGGACAATGTATATTTTGAAATTATTCCTCAGTAGTTTTCACAATGTGACATTAATAATTTTTTTAATTCTGTAGTTTTCACAAGAAGAAATTAAAAATAGTTTTGTCAACTATTTTTCCTGATGGATTGATTACTTTATATTGATATTGTGCATTTATCCAAATTTCAGTCATAACATGTCACGCTACCTATAGTGCAATACCGGTCAACTCGTACTCATGTCAACTCGTACCCATGTCAACTCGTACCCATGTCAACTCGTACCACAAGTGATGTCAACTCGTACCACCATTAGATGTCAACTCGGACCCAAAAAGACAAGTATCAGATGGTGGTACGAGTTGACATCTACTACTACACAATAGATGTCAACTTGTACCCATGTCAACTCGTACCCATGTCAACTCCTACCACTAATAGATGTCAACTCATACCACAAGTTGCCACAAGTGATGTCAACTCGTACCCAACAAGGTGAGTATCAGATAATGGTACGAGTTGACTTCTCTTGCCACACAACAGATGTCAATACTCGTACTATCAATTAGATGTCACCTCGTAGCAAAGATAATTTTCTGGAGGATAATGAATGTACGTTAAACATAACTTGTACCTTCTATTTTAGTGGTCAAATAATACCTAATTAAATTATTGAGCCAGGCATGTCAAATGTGATTAGCCGCAATGGTCGGTTGCCCCCCTTCCAGACAATGCCGTTATGTTTATTTACGCCGTTGCTTCATAGTGATGACAAGTCAGGAAGGGTGATCAATGGTAATTGTTTCTGAGCGGGTGACAATTTAATGCCTCCAGGCAAAAAATGCTCATTAGTGTAAATTTTAACATGTTGTGTTAAAGCTGTGATAGTAAAGATGTGAATGACTGAGGTGCGATGTCTTGGGCTTTTCAAAATTACCTTAGATGTCAGTGGTGATGGTTGATAGGTTATTATCACAATACTAACTGTCAGTCCAGCACAAACACAATTATATCCGTAAATAATTACCTCATACATTATCATGAATTATACTATTTTTTGCAACATCATTTCAATGCAAATTGTAATTCTCAGACAAAAGATGAATTTGTGTACAGGTCCTCATACGACAATTATTGAATCCAAAGCAACTTTGAGATATTATATGTTATGTTTTAGGTGACATTTCATAAACTCCAGGACTGGAAGGGTCAAAGGGATTAGCGCCCTAATTAGTGATAATGCCGTTATGCTTATGCTTACATACGGCGTTACGTAATGTTAAATGGGCAGACGGGGGGCTGTTGACAATAATTACTACGATAAGGGTACCAGATTGATCAGTCACATGTGAGAAAATAACGGCCTAAGAAATGGTGTGTTTTCATAGCAATCATTGCAATTAGCGACAACACATGCACAATTTGTAGCGAAGGGATTGACCGTTGACACCCCACAGCTAAGCTGTAGTCAAACGGTCTATTAACATGATCATAGAAGCGTTTCAATTTCAGTTTCTTACTGATCCTACAGACAAGAAATTGAAAAATTAAAACGGAAATAAAGTGACAAGGATAAAAAGTTCATTCAACTTAGCTGCTATACCTTTTGAAGTGACACATTAGAACCAAATAGTTTGCTCCGGGAAATTAGCTCCACATATAGTTGAAATCTAATTTGAATCCACAATCATAATTAAAATTTGTTACTTTGTCATCCCTCAAAACGTGTGACTTTGAACTTATGTTACTTTGAACAAGTGTTACTTTGGCATCCCGTCAAAACATGTTGACTTTGAACATAATACAATAATTGGTCAATAAAATATTGTAACAAAATCATTACTTAATAAAATATTAAAAGTTTGTATCAATTCATAAACATATCAGTGCATTAAACACAAATAATTCTCAAGTGTTTTTGGTTACATTCATTCTGTTTGTGATTCTTAGTGAGTGACCCACAGGTAACATATGTAAAAACCCTGTTCATTTACAGGGCGGGCCCTGGTGCATTGCAAAATTAGAGATCGCAGGTTCGAACCCCTCTCTGGCCTTCGAGTTTCAAAGAAACAAAAATGTTTCTTCCCCGCTCACTCGTAATGACTCAATAGTTTAGACTTTTTGTACACAAAGGTAACATACATACAGACAGATATTTAATTGACATAAAGAAAAGTCTTATTTGTCATAAAAATGATAGCTAGAGTATAATTATGTACAGGTATATAAAAAAGATGGGTAATTTGCTAAAATCACACAACAGTTTACTAGATATCACATCCAAACAGGCTCTTATATATAACCCACATTCATTATCCTCCGGAATTAACTTTGGTATGAGTTGACATCTAATAATGGTACGAGTTAACATCCATGATTGGTACGAGCTGACATGGGTACGAGTTGACATCTGTTATGTGATAAGAGACATAAGAGATGTCAACTCGTACCACCATCTGATGCCTGCCTTGTTGGGTACGAGTTGACAGCACTTGTGGTACGAGTTGACATCTATTTGTGGTACGAGTTGACATGGGTACGAGTTGACATGGGTACGAGTTGACATGGGGCGAGTTGACATGGGTACGAGTTGACTGTCACCCCCTATGGTGTACCCAGCCATGAGGCTTATATATATTTCAAGAAAAAATGAAATAAATTAGAATAATCAAGTTTGTAAAATACACTTCACCAGCCAAACCATACACTATAGAATGTGTAATGTACTACATGTATTTAAATGTACAAGTACTACTTTTGAATTGGAAAGATCCGAAAATAGCTGTGTGACAGTATTGTCTTTGTTATTGAAAAATGTGCGCTGGCATTGCTAAAACAACTGCAAGCTAAATGTTGATAATATATTCCCAGCTAACACGAGGCATTGACCCAAAGTTGTTTTAATGTTGGCCCGACGTCGAAGACAGCGGGCTAATATTAGAACAACATTGGGTCAATTCCTCGTGTTTGCTTGGATTCCTATATTTCACCACTAAGCACAACTAGAGTCGTTTTTAATCTCTTCTAATACAACGTTAAATCACAGTTTTTAGGAATGAAATGAGGGTTTAGGCATTAAGATTCTCAAATTTTAGACCCAAATTTAGCAAATAAGAGTAATTTTTACCCACTTGAAGTTGTGGGTCGCGGTATCGAGACAACTTCAAGTGGTTGAAAATTTAATTAGCATAACATGGCGGGAGAAGGGTTAACTGTTCGCATCCCAGCAAACACAAAACATTTGTACAACATTGGCCCAACGTCTTTGACGTCGGTCCAACATTGTACAGATGTTATACGAATGTTTTGTGTTTACTGGGATGGTACCATAGCCAGAAGATGCTTTGGGAAGATGTCACATAAACTATTGTCAGTATCATAGGATGCTAGTCCCTCCCCCAGTGATTGTTGTACAAGATTCAAGTAATATTGTGGTGGTTCTATAACGTCCTTTGTATGTTTAGTTAAATTAGTTCCATTAACTAGACTGTTTATCTCATGCCGAAGTATAAGAGTATGACTTTATGTGACTTGTTGCTGCTAATATTGTATTGCATTATATATAAAGAATAACGATCTCCCATCCATCAGTTGAGAAGATCATCGTTTGGCGATGTATTTTATCCAGTAGGCCTGGAATGAATCTAAACTGAAGGGCTACTCATGTAAGTTATTGTGATGTCATTTATCAAATATATATTAGTCATCTTTATATGTATGTTTTTACAAAATAATGCTTGCACTATTTATAATTTTTATTACAAATTAAATTGCTTTAAATTCCGTAATACGCGTAATGCCACAAGTTATATATTTTGCATGCGAGCTATATATTTTGCATGTTACTAATTATATGTTACTTTGATTATGTTTTATACATGTATTTATGCTCTATTTACACTACAGTCATAATAATTGAGTAATATTTCAGCAAAGCTTTGAAATATTTTTTTTGTGGCATATAATCAATCCTGACAGCACTAAGTTACAAAAACAATTTGTACTCCCTTGAAGTTGTTTCACTACCGCGACCCCCACAACTTCAAGTGGATAACAATGACTGACGTATGTAAAATTTCAATCAAAATATATTCTAATATTGCAAATTTAGTGCGTTTTTCTCTTTTAATATGTATTTTTCGTAGGTCCAATTAAAACGGATGCAGGAGTGATTGGGTTAATTTAATTAACCCTTAAAGCGCTGAATAATGTTTTGTAAAAAACACATCGCAACCAAATGTTTCTTTTCAATTTGAAATCATCATGAATGTCTAAGTTAGCTCTTTCTGATTCATTTTAATACCTATCTTGTGGGTCCATGGCCATTAGAAATATTTTTGCTCTTACTGTATAATCTGGTTGATAATTTTATTTTATATATAACAATCACGTTTTATAAAGTAAGTTGCATCCACGTTGAGATGGTATTCACAGTTCAAACTAAAGTAAAATTTGAAAAACGCCTGATGGTAGTGAAAATTGAAGACGTTCCACTTACATTAGCATTTAAAACTTTCTTCTGAGTATAACACTGCCACTACTACTGCCTTTAGCGTGATACTGTAGAGATTTAGTATGTGGTACCTTGTACCAGTGACTTATTTCGACAGGTCACATGGCCTCTCTCAGTTTGTCTCTGAACATGCTGATACCGGTCTGGCACTGAGACGACATGGTCACCATTTGGATCTCCAAGACGCACAATTCTTTGGATATCTTTGTGACAGTCGTCTATAGAGTACAGGTACTAACTCACTATTTAGTACTATATATTTTAATACTTTAAAAAATACAACAATACCAACGTTTCAAACGGTACCAAACGATTTATTTGTATATTAGATGACTTCAAACAGGCACATTTAACACATAATTAGTAGTAAATTGTTGAAGTGTGTAGCTTAATAAATAATAAATGTTGTTAAGCATTGCAATCACGAAAGCTTTGTGATGCTAGTGTGAAGGTGATACTATGAGGTAGCTAGTAAAAATAGCATAAATTTGTATTGCTTAGATATTCATAGAAAATTGTTCATGTTACTTCTTGCCGCATAATTCTGAATGTTATTCGTCATGGCAGCTATTAAAGCTTGTGAAGCTATTGTGCAGGTGATAATATTGGTGATAATATTGAATAACTGTGGTATGAGTCGGTTGGATAAATCCGTTGGAGAACTAGCAACGTCCCAGACAACACGAAACATTCACACAATGTTGGTACAATGTTGGGACATCGTCTGCGACGCTGGCCCAACATTGTACCAACTTTGGTTGAATGTTTCATGTTTTCTGGGAGTAGTATAAATCGGTTAGATAACTAGTAACAGTAGTATTATATATCGATGTGTTCAGACGTTGTGATGCACAGTATAGATGTATGTACAGACCTCGGAAAACACATGGCGTTAAACCTATCTGGGTTCAATGCTGGGCCAACGTCGTAGACAATGATCCAACATTGAACTTGCGTAGGGTCAACGTGTTTTTGTGCTGGTCTGTTTGATTACGAATTTACGATGTCCGAAAATAAATGCAATGATGAAACGTACCAATGAAAATACGGCAGGCTGGCTTATGCACGTAACTCCCTGAAGGCTGCTCTGCTGTGCAATGCCAAAAGACAGTAAACTATATGCTTACTTGTAAAGCAAGCAGATACTGCCTTTGGCTTTGTACGGCATAGGTGACTGACATACTACTGAAATATCAATAAGCAAATATTTATTTTTTTGACGACAAGAGAAAGTTTTATCTTCAACGGTCCAATTTGGACATTTTGCACTGAAATGTCCTTACCCGGCAAACACAAAACATTTGTATAACATTTGCACAACGGTGGCCCAACGTCTTCCAACATTGTACAAATGTTATACACATGTTTTGGGTTTGCTGGGTACAGATTTAAGTATTTGCGGCGATTGAGGCCAACTTTTAACCTACATTAAACTCTTTGTGAATCAGATCCGTCGATAAATTATTCTAAAAAGAATCACAATTATTATAAATATTAAACACTTTCAACCAAAACAAAAACTATTTAATTTGCTTTATGACTTTGCTACCAAATTATCAGTCTGCTAATCTGTGCGGCGGTAAATCCCTTTAAGAGATGACGCATTGAAAATATGATTTTAATGAGAAAAACGAATGCTAATAAAATGTATATGGATTTGTCACTTCGGATATATCCTCACTTGATGAGTCATGAAACTGAGGATTCATCCTAGCAAACATTAAACATTGGCCCAGTGTTGGGTCAATGTTTGGCCACCGTCACGAAAGTGGACCAACATTTATCCAACATTGGTTTAATATTGTGATAGTAGCCAAAATTTTGTGATATCACCAAAATGATTTTGTTTTAGTTTTACTTTATCATTCAAGTTAATGTTATTCATTAGCCAATTTTCACATCTGACATACCCTCAGGCTAATGCATCTAGCCTGTGGATTATATAAACCTCTGCACTCAGCACTCACAGAAATACTTCAATTTTGATATGTACTCAAATATTAGTTTAATTAAATGCGATAGTGTCGAAGTATGATTTTTTTTCTGAGTGAAATAACCTTCCAGAAGCTTCAGCTATTATCTCAACTGACTGTTTATTAAAGTATTCTACATGCAACATGCAATACACTTCCTCTATAGCTTGAAAATAAATAGAAATATTCACCCATATCATCACCATCTATAATTCATCTTGGTTTTAACTTTCATACTTATAAAGCATCTGCAAACTTGATTTGCAATGAAATGGTGCATAACCGTGTTTCAAACACAAGGGACAAAAACAAGTGTGTAATTATTCACTGAATTTTGTCAATGTGTTAATTGTATATTTTTTCTGTTATATAAATAAGCTTATGTGATGGATATATTTCAGTTCTAATTTCTGATTATTCACGTGATTTTTATCAGTATTTCCAGACTGTGATTATTTGGTTGTATGTGCAATTTAATTCCAAAGGCATTCTGTAATAACTTTGCTTATCCTGCCAGCATGGACAGACTTGTATTTAAAGGCTCACATTTTTTATGAGGAAATAGGCATATCTACCTTTTTCGTCAATCCTATAATTATTAATAGCTATTACCCGTCCGAACCATCACACTTGAAATGCAATGTAACCAACGCTGTTCAACTTAGTCCGAGTCTGTATGTATATGGACATTATTAATCTTAACTGCTATCGTGAGCGTTGGCCCATCGTTGTTTTAATAATGGCTCACTGTCTGCGACATTGGCCAACATTAAGCCTGCATAAGGGCAACGTCAACTTTGCATATCGTATTTCTTGGCATAACCACAGAATTGTACCAAATATATTGCTGCTATTTTGTGACATTGTACTTGTTGTAATAGAACAATAAAGAACACGAAAACATTTTTTTATGGAGTTGTACTGCCCAGCAAACATAAAATATTTGTATGCAATTTATACAATGTTGTACAAACGTTTGGACGACGTTGTATAAATGTTATACAAATTGTTTGTGTTTGCTGTGTGCCTTATGGCAATTTTCACCTTTTGTATTAATAAATTCCAATTGATATTTAAGCCCCAATTTTAAATATGGTTTTATAGACATCACATTTCCAGCAAAGGCTGTTAATGAATAAGCATTCATTTCTGTAAAAAGGTGGGCTATTGAAATTGAAGTTAGGCGTTGTCGTCAGTTTTAAACATTTACTCGTGGGCACGATAACTTGAAAAGTTTCTCATGTATTCATCCCAAATTTGTTATGCATGTTACAAATGACCAGTTCTCGGACAAGTTCAATAATGGCTGAAAATAATTCGAAATGGCCAACGGACAAGTTCGATAATAGTTGTTAAAAAAATCAAAATAGCCGATTTATTGCGATGTTTTGCATTTTACGTCAATAATTTGACCTTCAGTCTTGTACCGTTGAAGTAGTTAGCCGAGATATCTCTGCTTCCGTCTGGAATGAGTTAACGTGGGCACTGAGAGCAATTACTACCTCACGGTGGAAATTGCCCATGATTTAATGAATAGGACAGAAGGCGAATTGGGAGCCGTGGGAAGCTAGTAGATGTTTCAGTTTTGAAAACAAATCCATTATGATATCCATACATTATTTAGCAAAGATATATATTTCTTTTAAAAACTCGGACAATCTGACGCCGTAGATAAATGTGACCCATCTGTACATAATGAGTCTCATGTCGGAAAAATATGGAGTTGATGGTACCATTGGACAGAGCTGGAGCTTTAATATGACACCAAGAACATGAGATTATGTTGTGACAGAGCTGAGTTATGATCATTTTAGTGACGCAAATGGGTCAATATTTCAAAAAATGAAAATGGAGAAAATTGGCTTTAAAGTCATGGCAAAAATTTGATTTTAAGTTCTTTATAGTATAAATACTAGTTCCATATAGCTAAACAAGATTTTTCGGCCAACCCTGGAAATTCTGTATACATAGTTTTTAACGATTGATTTTTATAGCCCATGATGTCTACTTTCAGAATCTGCCGGGTAGACTTTGGCTAAATTCGAGCGTTTTTTTAAATAAGTAAAATCCAAGATGACTGCCAGAGGCCATTTTGAAAAAAATAACAAAAAATCTTATAATCACAATCATGTGATATGTCATTTCTGACTAATATTAGGGCGTAGAACCCATTTCTGGGTTAAAATGGTAATTCTAGGCTTCAAAGCATCAAAATTTGACAAAAAACAAAATTCGCTATTATTAGCTCATACCATGCATATTGGCCATTTTTTCAACTTGTACGGAACCGACATGCGACTCATTTCGTGCAGATGGGTCACAAATTATGTGTTACAGGAACACAGAACCAAGCTCAAGGCGTTTGACCTAGATCTTAGGCACGCCGTTGGTCGATATTGTCATCTCGATGAATCACAATACATAGGCTAATATCCAGAGTGGCTAATATCGGTGTCACATCATCATAGGAGCGCGCAGCGCGAGGCTGACGCGAGATTATGCACTAGTTCTGGCATAAACCTTATAGTGCCTCTCTCTTTTCACCTGGTGGGGTAGGTGATTGTACAAAGCATTGGCAAGTAAGTTCGGGAGACAAGGAACCAGGGCTGCTGAACCATATAGAAACAGCCGTTTGAGCGACCAGCCACCAGAGTGAAGGGCAAGGACTGACCCTTTTGAGTTGTGATCTGCTTTCTGAGCAGTGTGTTTGAAACCACCATCATTGAACCGTCATCGTTAGCCATCCATCCGCGTCCGCCGTGCCATCACCCAAGCCAGCAATAGGTCTATTTTCTTTAAGAGGTACCATTAAGCATTTAAGCTGTTTTGTGGTACCAGCCTCACCTGCTTTACAAATCATAACGATGCTAAATATTGTGAAAACACATTTTTAAGTCGATGACTGAATACTCCTGAATAAGAGTGCAGTCAAGATTTCGAAGTAGAGGCCGTATATGGGCAATTTCACATAAAGGGTGCATTTAGGAAAAATTGAAACTTTACACAATTTTTTAGCAAATACTGCTAGATATTTATATGAAACATTTTTTATTTTTTATTTTTTTTTGTTTGTATGGGGAAACAACAGACCAAATTTTAAAAAGTTTTGTCAATTATTTCTTCATGAATCAGTGGTATTTATGTTATTTTCAACACATTTTGCAGTCTCATCTCGGAATTGTCATCATAGGAGGGTTTTTCTATTCCAGATATGCATCTAACACACAAATAAAGTTTTATTTGTGGTATGGTTATTGGTCTTACGATTTAAACGACACATGTTTGACAAAAATCGAGTCACAAAATCTGATTTTATGTGTATTTATTGAGTTTAAAGTATTTTCCGTTAAAAGTTTTTTTCATTTTTTCCCGCCAGTACAGCACTGCCCAGCTTGAACTATCTACATATATATAGACATTTAATTACTCTTTTGAATAGGACTGGTGGCTATATATGGCATACAAATACTTTAAACTGATTGCTTATTAACATTAGCAAATTAATTAGAATTACCTGTATGTATGTGAAAATTCCGTTAAAATAATGTCCCCTCCAGTACATCACTATTCAAGATCCACGCAGTGTGTTTTTCTAAGATATATTATTATTGCAATATAACCTGCCTCTTTGAGCCCCCACGTGGATATTAATTGGAAATTCATGTTACAACAACCACATATTTATACATTTTTAGATGAAAATAGTGTTAAATTAGAATTGTCCCCTCCAGTACATAATATCAATATTTAGTATTCTTTGTGTGATAAGACCTAATTTTTGTAATTTACTGATCTATATTGGTAATTATGTATTATTATAATAAAGCCTTCGTTAATGGCAGCCACTAGACACCAACAAATTGATATTTATTAAAAATACATATGTATTTCATTAATGGATAAGTTGTAACCAAAAAATATTTTGTGGTTGTTTCCTTTGTTCATTTTTGAATCAATATTAGCATGTTAATGTAATTTCTTCACTGTTCTGACTTACACGACCTACTAGTACAATATATATACATTTATGGCGTATATATCATCAAACAAATGTGCTCTATATTGTCTATAATAGGCTGCCAGTACACTGCGTACTGGAGGGGACAGAACGTATGTAACACTAAAAGTGTAATTACTCAGGTATAGAACTTGTGGTATTTTTCATGCTTGTCAAGTGATTTAAGCGGTCTGTACCGATACACAATCTACTAGACTACTTGAATTAAAAAAAAAATGTGTTTGTAGCAGCTGGGTCCTTTTGCTTCACCAAACCATAATAGTTTCGCTTCGGCGGCCCCACTCCTGTGGACCTTGACGATGCTGCACATGCGGATGGGTGGATAATGTTTGCTCAGTGAACCATGATGACCCGCCTACTTTAAAATGGATTTAATAGTTTAAATGTATGATTGTCATATACATTTTCTATTGCAAAAAATGAGTTTAAATGTCTTGTTGACTTTCAAAATATGACCAGAAATGAGAACTACATACTATCTAATGCCCCTGTTCATTACCCACCCAGGAGGTGGTTTCACTACAGGTTATACGCTAGGATATAAAATTATGTCATGTCTTATAACATGGCCCCAGCCCCCAGATATATAATAGTTGATAGCGCACATGTCACTGGTACATGATGTAGGATCTTACAATGCTCAAGTTGGCGCAGCGTTGTATGGCCTTAATTTACTATGCCTGATAGTGATATCTGGCAAACCATGCCAAATAGCCAGACAATTAATTGATATAATATAAAATGTGAGGTTTTAAGGAGGGCAAGGCTAAGCAGATCGTTAGATATAGCTAGACTATAACTATAAAAAATTGTGAGGTTTGAGAAAGTGTTACCAGCATACCAGTTATATTCATAAAATATACATGTATGCCTTGAAAAACTTCCAAATCTATCAGGTTCAAAATGGCCAACTGGTGTCCATTATTTAACTTAACATGCTTCATATCCAGTGCCAGATAACTAGACAATTAATATAAAAGAAAATGTGAGGTTTCCGGGAGGGATAGACCTTATTTCAACTCAGATCACATTCAAAATTGCCAACTATCTGCCATTTATTATCTACTTTAAAAAATATATATTATGTCTGATATATCTAGCAAATATTGCCGTCTACAGCAATCATCCAAGGGCAGCTGCAGCCTCCTCGTATCAGGCCATAATCTTCGGGCGGATTGCCAGTGGCGTACCCTGGCTCCTCCGCTCAACAGCGGAGCCGATGCAGCACCCGCATCAGTGCTGGCGCTGATGTAGGCTGTGGTAGCCTTAAATAACCGGCAATAGCGTGTTTGACATTATGTCTCTCACGTGGGATGAATGGAGTTACCCAGAGGGAGTTATCCTTCCTATTGTTACTCTGGGGACTATCCGACCCGAGGATAGCGGAGCTGCGCAAAATGCCACAAAGTTTCAGCATTAAATTGCACAGGGAAAACTCAAGTCTCTGGTCGTCTGGCCATATCTGTGGGTATATCCCCTAGAAATGCCCAGAACCCCTTATCGGGCGAGCGAAGGAAAACGTTCTCAATAACCCACCATGCCCTATCACCCCCACCCTCACATCATCATCTGTACATCATTCATCTCATCAATTGACTACAACGTTTTTATCGTATTACAATGTCACTTAAAAGACCTTTTGTGCCGAATAGTGACGTAAAGCAAAGATTTACTACTACAGCAAATATTGCCTGACAGCTAGACCATAGAATAAGAAAACAAAATGTGAGGTTTTAAGGATCGAGGGAAATGCCCTGAAAAATTTCAACTCCCATCAATTTCAAAATTACCCTGATAACATCACAGTATTGGCCCAATAAAATGGTTTAATTGGGCTTGATTATCATCATGTCTTGCACATTGGTGCTGTTTTCAGCCAATACAGTTTATGATCTATATTCCGCATTGGACCAGTAATGGGCCAATAAAGGCAAAAAATTTAGTCGCATAATAACAATGGCTGAATACTGGATTTTAACCGCTGTTACTGCCGATAGCATCCGGTATAAAATAGGAATTGGCCTAATGACGTCATGTTTAGGCCTACTTTAAAGGGACTGGCCCAGGCTAAAATCATCAAAAAAATCGGTGATTTTATTTCGGGTTCTTAATATGACCATATGATGTAAACATGTACATAGACTAGAACTGCAAATTTTTATAATTTTTGTGCTGCGCATTCATCAGTTAGACTAGATATAGAGACGAAATTCCCGCATTTCCTATTTTTGACATGGTTGTCAATAATTACAAATCAGGAATTTCGTCTCTATATCTAGCCTAACTGGTGAATGCGCAGCACAAAAATTATAAAAATTTGCAGTTCTAGTCTATGTACATGTTTACATCATATGGTCATATTAAGAACCCGAAATAAAATCACCGATTTTTTGATGATTTTAGCGTGGGCCAGTCCCTTTAATATATGTGATATCTGCTAAAATGTGCCAGATAGTTCAAAGGTTATTATGCTAAAACTAAATGTGAGGTTTCAGGAAGATATTTTGGCAAATTAAAAATAGCCTATTATCGGGATATATGAAAAAAATCAAATTTAATAGGTCTTGTTATGAATACAAATATATCCCAGATTTGTAGATATAGGCCTAGGCTGGAGTGAGAGAACGGTATTGTTATATAAACATAATAAATTATCATTTGTACTATACTAAAATAGTTAACCAGTAATTGCTTTACCGTAGTAAAAACGTAGCTTGGTGTAAGATAATGGTAGGGCTATTGATGCATGCATGTAAATTTGTATTCAGTTTGAGGTATGTATTATTATTTTTTTAATTAAATGTACCATTACATACAAAACTTTGTATCCAATTATATAAGCTCAAGATCGGCTGGAGTTAATATTATTTTTAAACCACTGTACATAAATATATTGTGTACGGTACATTAGCATAATAAAACAGTTACACTACAACTAAGTAACAAAGTAAAAAGAAAATGCTAGATTTCAGGGAGTGACAGCTGTGACCTAACAAATTTGAACTTGATCACATTCAAAATAGCAGACTTGCGGCAATTATTTAATTATTGAATATGCCTGATATCTGGCAAACTACGGTATGTTAGCTAGCTAGACCCTACAACAAGCTTATGCTCCTAACAGCCATGATGAAGTGAAGATAAGGGAGGAATATGCATTTGAAAATGGTTGTTTTCATTTATATACCTTGACAAATTTCAACTCTATCAAATGCAAGATGGCTGACTATTGCCCATTATTTACTATATGCTTTATATCAGGCAAAGCATCCCAGATACCTAGCCCAGTACTATAATTTATCCAACTCCCCTCATGAAAGCCCGGAAAGTATTTTGTTGGCATATATATCCCTCCCTCAAACCTCACATTTTGTTTTATACCATACACCTTACATTTTGTTTTATAGTGTCAGGTTTAAGGGAAGGATGTGCCAACAAAATGCTTTCTAGACTTTCGTGAGGGGTTAGAATATGAAATGTTGAGCAACATATCATGTTTTACTGATCTAAAGTATGCATTTATAGCACTTGTGATGTTGTTATTTCAACCGGTAAAAAAATGTGCCCTCCAGTACAGTTTGTCACACATATAATTGTGCAGAAAAAACACTGTAAAAATACACAAAATATGTCATATATAGTATTCAAGCTACATGTGTATATTTAGTTGATGTCAGAGCACTAATTTGTTGAGCTGTCAAAGTAAATGCTGTACAATTCATACTTGAGTGTATTGCAAAATTTCATTTGTCACATTTCAAATGAATATCAAATCTATATACATGTGAAATACGGGTACAACACATAGTGATCTTCCCTTTAGAAACACGACAATAAAAAAAATAAAAAATTTAGGGGTTAGGATTTTCAAATCACCTACATTATTAGCATTTGAGCAGAGACTAATGATTGTTAAAACAAATGTCCCCTCCAGTACACGCAAAAACAGCATACATTTCACAAGTCAATATCTTCATTCATGGGCATAATTAAGCTCTGGGAATTTAACTGATGTTGGGGAATGACATCTCGCTGTCAAAAGTTGTGAAATTATCATACATGGGAGCTTTTTATTTTTGACATGCTATGAGACTTTTTGTGTGCCCTTTACGTGAAATTGCCCATATATTTGCCACTAATCACAGCCAATCGCAGGTATTGAAATAAATTGCTCTACAGGGACAAGGCTTCTTACATTACTAGTTGAGTGATAATTAGGTCGTTCGCCATTGATAATAATTAAAATGAAAATAATATCTTGATGTGAAAGGTTTCAGTTTTTGTTTCAAACAATTCTCACTTTTAAACTGTGATTATAAACTGAGACATGTTTCCTTTACTACAGGGCTTTCATTTGTTTTCTTCAGAAGTGAGAATTCTAGGAGTGCGAGAGGAAACTCACTCTTCCATAAGTCTATCCTAGGGCTAATATCAGATGTCCAGAGATAGTAGGTGACCGGATAAAAATTATTGGGGCAGTAAGGACACAAGACTGATATAGGCACATCAACGTTTTATTCATTTATTCCAACATATACACTGACATTTACACGATACATGATGTCTATCCAACAAGAGCAAACGTGATACGGAACTACTGCTACTGTCACTGAGTACATACTGTGTGATGTAGTTCAGTGCAATAATCGTGACCGGTAATTTTAACAGGATCGTCGCAGATTGTGTGTGATTGGGCTATATCATTTATGGATCATTATGTACAATGAGTTATCCATTTGGTCCAAGTGTTGGTATAATGTCCGGGGTTTAGCCTTGTAAAACCATAAAATTACATTCGAAAAAAACACCAATAACTGTTTTGTCAATTTAGTCAGCTAGGAATACTTTTAAGTCGCATGAAACGAATTTATTCATGCTATTTTGCATGAAATATAGGTATAGGAACAATGTTCTATATTTTCATGGACAAACCATGTGATATATGATATATATATTGGGCCTAAGTAGTAATATAAAATTACCCATAAATACATAATGTCATGTTAATGTCTACCTTTAAAGGGTTGCATCCCCCACGTTGTAAAATAGCAGATACAACCTTTTAACACCAAGGCAGCTACTATTCTCCCCATTAACAACATAGCTGTACTCTGGCTATACAACTGCCCAAAAAAGCACCAACGAATTTACATAAAACCCATAATTCAATGCAGCTGCAACATTACAGGATACATAGGAGGCCTATACCTTACAATATGTTTCACATAGTATAGCCTACTGTACATAAAACAATGATAGACCTGTTCATTGTATTATTCTTCTTACATTATTACGCGATACCCAACGTGAACAGGAAACAAGAGAAGACAACAAAACTGATCAGGACACATTTTCTCAAAACCCAACATTCAGTGCAATCATACAACAAAGTAGCGATATTGCCCGAAACCAGCTTCATAATCTACACCACTCCCCTCCCGAAGCGAGTATAGGACTATGTTTTCTTTTCAATAAATTGTGGAAACACTTTCAGGAAAGGAGCGCACAAAACACAATTTTAGAAAACAAATATTATGCCGCATTAATCATTGAATGGCGTGTATAATAATGTTATGAGACCATTTTGGTAATTATATTACTGCCTGGTCTCTACACTGTTAGATATACTTTCAAACGACACATTACATGTTAAATTATCTATGCTGCTTTACATATATACTACCCTGATGACATCGCAAGGCTCTGACACAGTGACCTCCATTTTTAAATGTAATAGTTCTAAAACGATCAAAAGTTTACGCCTGTTGAAATTGGCTTAGTTTTCGTGGGCACTTAAAATATTCGTCTCAATTTCATGGCATCTGAGTTTTTTGGTAGGCAACGCGAGTGTCGTTTTTACACAGCTGGCTGTGGAAACAAAATGGCGGTCAGTGTGACTGGGCCTCGCGCAGTAAATGAGTTAGGTGGCCCAGTCATACCGGGTACATATATATATGTTATACATCACATTGTTATTTTGCACATGGTAACATGCAATCTCTTACATGTAACCTTACACCTCTACTTTTGTGACCACCTATTAACACCTAATTGATCCTGACTAATAATTATAGATCACTACACCATTGATCACATTAAGCACTCGTATTATAGGCACACTGTTTTAATATTGGGACCAATGCATCTACAGCTATAAAGATAGTCGTGTCATTTATGGAGGCATATTATACGTATTCATCTTCTGCAACGGATTAGGGCAGGCACACAGGATTAGATGGTGTAGAATAATCAATACTATAGCATATGACATATAATTATAATAGATTAACCCATTCAGCGCGGGGACCATCTGTAGACGTCAGAATCTCACGTCTGTGAAAGTCAGATTTTGACGTCTAAAGTCGATCCCGCACTGAATGAATAAAACAAATTGTAATGGTCGTAGACCCATAACATAGGTATTCAAATAATACGGCAAAATCTAACTGAGAAATTTTAAATTAAAAAACCCTTTGGTCTCAATGGGTTTATATCAAAATATTTCAGCATTTTAAGGGTTAAGACGGGTAGGCTTAGTCACCTGTATACATCTATATTTTATGGTATGACCCATTTGTATTTCTTTATGATGTATGCTTTTGGTGTATGCCCTTATGTCAGCTATTAAACAAACGGTCGAGGGATTTTTTTTGTGTCATTCTTGTCAATGTGCGTTTTTGCGAAGATTATTAACTGAAATTGCCAAAAAAATCATCGTGGCATTTTTTGACTGTTATTTTGTAGCATTAGCGGCCCAAAATCCCAAATGGCCACCAAGCGACAGTGAGGCTATAACTTTTGAAATATTGGAAGCATAGTCTGGTGTAATACCTCATTTTCACATGATTTTATTGATTGAGCTATTCATGCAGTTATCATTATCTTTTGAGGTATACAAAATATGCCCCATGGTTGTCAAATGAAGAACAAGTGTATAATTTCTGAACCAGTTAATAAGTCAGCAGAAAATAATAGTAGATCAGCATTGGGACCAAAATATACTAACGTGCATCATACACCAAATTCAAAATGATAATATCTGAAAAATTATTATGGCTGATGAAGTTGTGGCATTTCGTACAGATTTGACAGCTTAACATTTTGTGGGCAAGGGGTCGGGGAAGTAGAATTATTAAAATAATTGGTAATAAATTATTTGCAATATACTAGTTGGCTGAACATCCTGAGAATTAACTAATGTAATGATTTCTTTGTTTTTTTAATATTTCACAACAATTATTTTGAAGGCTGGCTTGAAAGGTAAACATTTACATTTTTGGGCTAATATCTACGTAAAATAAAGAGATCAGCACATATGTTTGTTTCTTTTTATTCTAGCTATGTTGAATAGTATACACTCACAGAGATGGTACTACATATCAAATAGTATTAAGGAAGGTCGATTTTTAATCAAAAAATAAATACAAAAAAAACTGTATCGACCTAATATTGTTTTTTTTAAATATTTATTAGAACACGTCTTATTTTTACCTACATTACATAATATCAATGATTAATGATTACAATTTATTTAGCTGAGAGGTTTTAAAACTAATTATCTTTTGTGTAGTAGCCTCGTACAATTACGAAATCAGTGGAGATCTACCTTTTTTGTTACATTGGACAGCTTTGGTATGAGAGTATGCGTAGAATCATACTATTGGTATGAGTTGTGTACCTAGCAAGTCAAATTTTTATGGTTTCAATGAAATCCAGAAAGAAATAAAGAATATAATGACATCAGTTAAGGATGTTCATCATATTTTGAAAATAATTTGATAAAAATCATTTTTAATAATTCTTATTGATTAACATGTTTAAGCTAATTAAATACCCATATTATTATTACTGATAATATGCACTTGTAATCACTGTTAATCAGGTGTATTCTGTGAAACGCAGTGATGTCACAGAAATGCTTTTGAATGGCTACTCGGTGAAAACAATTTTAGGCCTATATTAGAACCCCTTTCCCATACTTCATTTTATTAGATTGCTAGGTGAAAATATTGCAGGTCAAGGTTATCGAGTTTCACAGAATGATGCACTTTAGTATATCTTGATCACAATGCCCATCAACTATTGCTGGCTTATGAATTGGTTCAGAACTTCTACAATTATTTATTTCATGCGGCAGCTATTGTGCATAAATTATTTTGTATGAAGGATACCTCGAAAGATAGACGACACTTTATCAGAAAAAATCATGTGGGGTACTACACTAAGCTATGCCTCGAATAGTTCGAACGTTAAGGTTTCACTCTGTCGTTTGGCGGCCATTTTGGATGCTGGGCCGCCAAATGGTCCAAGATGGCTGCAAAAAGAAAGTCAAGATGATTTTTTCACTCCCTGAAACAATGAACAACAAGAAAAAACATGTTGGCAATAATTACGTTAAAATCCCATGAAATTACATAAGGGCATGCACTATTATCTATTACTTTCAGACTGAATGGCTATCCCTCTTATTAGATGAACGAATGATAAATGCAAGCTTTCTAATAATGCAAAAACAACTCAAAACCTTGAAAACAACAAAATTATACTGGCAACTGTTTTTTTTTCATTACTGTGCCAATCTTGCATAATTATGTTGGGACAACAAATCGAGGGTGACTTACTTTACAGTACGATCCCTTTAATATTAAAGGGGTCTTCCTGTCCCTCATTGACAGATACGTTTTATTTTTAAAATATTAAATTGGGCGTGCCGTCAGAGCTGACACTATCACTGAAAATTAACTATATTGTTGGACATTTGTGGGAGTGTGATAAATTAATACGGGTACGCTTATTTCTGTATGGAGTGTATATAATAGGCAGGGTTCTGAACTTCATCTATGGGAGAGAAATCAGCGTAGACTATGTGATTTGCACTCCCGCCAAACACCTCTTTCAGTAAGTTGCCGAACTGTTCCAGACGGTGAGGGTAGTATGACAATCGAAAGTGGTGTTTCCTGAAAAAAAAAACATACCTTGCTATTATAAGTTGAAAATAATATTGTTCACTTTACAGTTACATACTTATTAGACAAGGGCGACGTCAGCTGGTGTCTATTAACCCTTACAGTGCAGGGATCGACTTTAGTTGTCAGAATCTGACGTCTGTAGACGTTAGATTCTGACGACTAAAGTTGGGTTTTTATAGGACAAGATAGAAAATCCAGAATGTGTTTAGCTAAGATTTGGGCGTGTAGATACTAATGTTTAGGCCCATTTATGCGTAAAAAGGTAAACATTATGCGGATCTCCTTAAATATTATTACGCCCATTCCCAGAAAAGACACAAATTCTTTACTCAAATATGTTCATCCTAAAATCTCATATAAGAGTTTAATATACTTCATAGCACACATAACGAAAACAGTGTGGTCTTACATTATTGATCCACAGAATAACAACATTCCTGTATTTTTTGTTAACTCGTCAGAAGCAGAAACCACCATTTAAAGCGGTAATCTGAGTACGGACCCTCACTTGAGATGGTGAGAACATAAGTGCAAAAACGGCTGCCAGCACACTTACCCCGACACTTTGTCCTTGTTACTGTTGCCATTATCTGGGCTGGACTGGCCGAGAATCGTCATGTCCATCACGTAGTCCAGTGTGGTCATCGATGGCTGGCCATTGACGTAGAGGTTGGAACATTTTACATCCACCACGTGGTCACTCTGAAAATAGAAATACAGAATGATTATGCTTCATCCTGAAAAAAAACAAGACATTCCACAAACATCGGGCTAACCTCACAGATATCCAGGTAATATTATTTATCAGAATGTTACATACGTAACGTCTAGTGGTAGAATAATTCAGAGGTAACACATTAATTTTGATTCTAACAATTAGCGAGAACCCTGCGGTTCTGTGCTTTGCATAACTGGTTTTGTAATTTAAAACAGACTCAGACAAAGCTGTTATGACCACACTAGGACATACACTGTCACTGTCTATGTCGCCAGATCACGTCCCAGCAAACAAGGCACATTGAACCAATGGTGGATCAATGCTGGGCCACCGTCTGCGACACTGGCCCAACATTTCTTCAATGTGTCGTGTTTGCCGGAATGCTGATATTGCATAGGACGTTCACCTCCTCTATGTGTGAATAAACAAACAGGCGTGGAAGGCTCATTAAGGCAGGGTACAGTGACCAGAGATTAGTTATGTCCCGACGCGATGTTGTTCTAATGTTGGCACAACGTCTGTGACACTGGCCCCATATTAGGCCAACACTGGTTCATGCTTCTGTTTAAGGTGGAGATGATTATGATCCCAGCAAACGCGATACATGACAGTAAGCATGTGTTGGATTAGTGCTGGGCTGAAGTCGAAGATGTTGGTCAAACCACAGATATGTTTTGGTTCAGCATTGCACCAGTATAGCACGAAATTTTGGGATTCGCCAGACACTGTAGTCTACTATACACTGTAGTCTACTATTTTGCAAGTGTACAAAACTCAAAATGCAGTATGGCTTACTTGTAGCGAAAGCACATACTGCCATATAATATCCGCTAGAGCGGAATCATCGTGAGAAAAGGGCCTATATATTGCCCGCCACCCCTCCTCACTGTGGCACACAGTCATGCAATGGGGGCGTTCTAACAATGGAACAGCCAGTCTCTATTGTGTTCGTTTCTATACACACAACCCGGGAAATGTTATAGTACTGTACCTACCACTCTGGAAACATAAGCTGTTTCAAAAGTCATTTTTTTGCAAACTATGGGTGTCTCGCATTTCTCATGAACAATTAATGTTCAGACCGGGTAGGTGAGCATTAATCACTTAATGTAGAGTGCCTGAGCTCACTGGTTTGAGACAAGAAGATGAAGATGTCGAAATCACAGCGCCGACGAATTGAACTGACAACATTAGCTTTTGGCAAAGCTAAAAACGACGATGGACATGATTGTGTAATGCTTCTGTGACAATTTCCACTGATCAACCATTTTTCAGTCACTTAACTCGATAAATTAAATAATTTAAATTTTCGCCCACTTGAAGTTGTGTCTCGCTACCGCGACCCACAACTTCAAGTGGGCGAAAATTTCTCATATTTGTTCAATTTAATACAAAATAAATTACTAAAGACTAACGTTATAGTCGTGTTCAGCGGTGCAAGACGGAAGTTGTGGATAGTGATAGGCCTACTTAGTGCACAATTTGTGACAATATTCTACCTCTGGCAACTCATAGCTAATTAACTGATTTTGTAAAATCACACGTAACTCGCTAATAAATAAGAGACCAGCCAATGTAAGTTGATAAATTAACTACAGACATAACAATAGAGTTATTCTTTATTGAATAATTGAATGCAATGGTGATTATCAGATACTGACAAGTTCTGTTTGCTTACACTGTAGTAGATATTGCGGGCTGGTACAGTACCCGTGTCTAATATGTCATCATAGTTTCTGTGGTCAATCATTAATATACCCCCGGGCTTCACCATTGACCAGAAGTTTGCCAGTGCCACTTTGTGGTCGTGCTGATTGCCTTCAAAATCTGGTAAATGGGCGAAGGAGTTGCCCAGACAGATAACTGCGTCAAAGCCTTCTTTAGGAATTCCCTCCACTCCTTCTAGTTCTGCCTCCACACTCAACCAGTTCGCCTCTTCTATGACTGGAAGTATGCAACTGATTATGATAAACGCATAGCGATAGCAGTATGATAACAAGGTGAAACTTCGGCCTGCCTATAACAGGATAAACATTACATGTATTTACAACGTTTAAAATAACACAGAAATGTGCTAAAACCTACGACGTTAAAAATCAGAAAGAGTCAGAGTGTGATAGAGACTGTTTTATGTAGATTTAAAGTGGTTGATTATTTTAATTACATTCACTTTCTTTGTAATTGTTAGCTCGTTAATAATTAATGTAACTAGTTGTATAATTGATTGATTGATTGATTGATTGATTGATTGATTGATTGATTGATTGATTGATTGATTGATTGATTGATTGATTGATTGATTGATTGATTGATTGATTGATTGATTGATTGATTGATTGATTGATTGATTGATTGATTCATTCATTCATTTATTCATTCATTCATTTATTCATTCATTCATTCATTTATATTTATTCATTCATTCAATTATTCAATTATTCATTCATTCATTCATTCATTCATTCATTCATTCATTCATTCATTCATTCATTCATTCATTCATAAAAGTGAAAATCCAATTTCAGCAGAAGTTGTCGCTATTGTCACAAATCAGCACAGAAAGCGACATAAAGCCACAATCACTGGCCCACTCGTATAGACCATTTTAAATATAGTACATCCCCACCAATGCGGTCAAGTACGGGCCAGAATTTTTAACTATTTGATACTAAAATAACTAATAAAATGGATGCTAACAGTAATAATTGTGTTTAAATTGTATTGTACCTGCTCATAAACATGATAAATGTGTTTTATTTAGTGCAAAGCTGAACGCTATTATTTAATTATGCACATATTGTATCACATATAATGGATGATAAACTACAATACAGTGACCTAAATCCGTTTCAAGTAGCAAGGAAAAAGATGTTGCGTACCCCACTGGTCGAATGCCGGCTCCTTTCTCCGTCGCCATCTTTCCTTCAGGGCCTTTTTTAGCATTTTATCACTAGCATCAGTACTCACCACCCTAAATCCTTCTTCAAGTAGCAGTACAGAATCCACACTGTCAACCAAAACGTGCAAGATTATATTCACATCACGTTCAGTGGAATAAATCAGATATCAGGTCAATGAGAGTTTTTTAGATTCAAAAGTTTAAGACATTCAGACAAATCATATTTTGATTACTTAAAATATTATTTTCTGCCTTCTTGCTACAATGAAAATGACTATACCTGAAGACAGAATTACCAGTAGCGCATGCTTTTCCCCGTCATTTATCACCCAATTTTCCTAAATATTGCAGAGACTATTTTTTTGTAAAAGCCCATCAGTCCAGAAAATTTCGTCAAATGATGTTAATTATATGAAATGTTAGACCATTTGATATGTAATGAAATTCTGGTTTTAAAACCTAGTTATTTTAATAGGTTATAGAGGGACGTCATAATTTCCATTTTACTATGCATTATTCAAAATGGTCTAGCTTGAAATATTCAATTTTCATAGTTCGCGAAATTGTCAGGGCGGTTGGGCATTTTCTAGGAAATAGCTATTGTAAAATATCAGAAAAATCGGTTTATAATTGACTGATAAATCAACGAAATGTATGCGCTAATATTTGAAGACAGTCCATTTTCCGATCACATTTAAATTACTACTTTTTAGCTGGCCAACAAATGTTTAATAACGAGTGATTTGTATATATAAATTAGTGAAGAAGACAATAAACGAAAGTCTAGGGACAGCGTACGATTCATGCACGAATGTATGAACACGTGAAAAAGATAATGAAGTAATGAAGACATAAGTGATTGACCAAACGTGAAACTATCAACGTTCACTTATAATTGTAATTGGAGTCTATCTACCGGCACTAGTATTTCATCAATCTGGCTGCTCTAATAAAATTGATATAGTTCTTATTTTCAGAATATAGTTTTTGGTCATTCGCCCCCTCTCACATTTTGACTCACACAGGCAATTAACAACTCTACCAAAATGTTTTGAGTTGTAGATACATGGGGGCCTATAACAGAAAATACCCCACAGACTACATGCTATCGTTGAAATAAATGTCGTGAAGAT
The DNA here is from genome assembly GCA_964017125.1 of Flabesymbios commensalis. Classification (NCBI taxonomy): domain Eukaryota; kingdom Metazoa; phylum Annelida; class Polychaeta; order Terebellida; family Flabelligeridae; genus Flabesymbios; species Flabesymbios commensalis. The sequence goes on along the minus strand of OZ024906.1, from coordinate 64,160,002 downwards.
TTATTATAAGCATCGCTAGTCCGGGAAATACCAACACATTAAACACGAAAAAATTGTATAACATTCGTACAACGGCTTTGACGTTGGTCCAGCATTGTACAAATGTTGTACAAATGTTTTGTGTTTACTGGGCACTGGTTTACTGGTTTACTGTGTACGCACGTGCGCACCTTCAAATTTTCAAAGCACGTTTTTGATTCAGAAATCATTATATTCCTTTTCATGACTGCAAAGAAAACATTCGTTGACCGCTGCAACAATGTGCAATGAACGCTAACTAGTCGTATAGGTGTAAATATCTCTATGTCGCAAGGGTAACCAGTCACAGTGGCTTATCGCTGTCACGCTCGGCTTAATTCCCACTTCTGCATGGCTCGTTGTTGCGGCAAAGACCAATCTCATTGTCTGATAGGCCTAATTCTAAATAATTTGTGGAGGGGGACTTTTTGTACAATTTTTGGAGCAATTCATATAATATATGAATTGCTCCAATAATTGCGTGATTATGAGATTGTGAGGGAGGTAGAAACATAATTATACATTCACCGCCATGAAGGTAGGTGATATATCTGTAGGATCCCTGCCTCGCTCGATTACACACCCGATCTCCCCAGACGCGGAGAGACAGTGGGATGACTGCCTCGTTTCAATACTTCAGTGCCGTGTGCGTTCTCATTCATTCTTTCAAAGTACGAGTTCCTAGAATGCTTTCATCCTATTAATGCAACTGTGGGCGAGTAGGAAGTGGGTATTTTTGAAAACTCCATTTTTTATCGTTGTTCGCCATAATTGGGTGACTCGATTTTAAAGTCCAATAGACGAAGTCTCTTCGGTTTTCGATTTTTCAGCAAAAATCAAAAAAGAAAAAATTATCGAAAAATATTGCTTCGACTCAGATAACCTTTAATAGGATTAGGGCCAAATAAAATTGTTCGTCTGAAAATGAATGTGAATAAACGGTCCTAGTTGGTCTGTAAAACATATTTCCAGGACCATAGGTCAACATTTTATCATTATAACAATATTTTATTTTAGAGAATACTGATTGTCATGAATGTATTTGGTGAGTGAGCGCCATGTTGGACGCTGGTTCCCCTAATTTAGCTACTCACCCGTCGTGGGCAAAACGCGTCCCACCATACCCGGCATGCACCTGGACAGTGGACCCATGTCGCCTCATCACATTAGCATAAATTAGGCCACCATTTTGAATTTGTGACGCAGTCTATTCACGTGTCAAGACTATACACGGTCTAGCCTCAAATATTTTTTTTTACTTACATACAAATTTTCTTTTTCAAAACCATTAAAGTGAGAAAATATAAAATACGCAGTTTCGGAAAAGAAATTATAGCACAAGTTGTGCGAGATTTTGATAAAAGTCATAGTATAATTTTTCACGTCGCAACGCCCCCTGGTGTTCGGCGTCGTTCTAGCCTACTCCTCGCGCCTTGCCCGGCACAGAGTAGCTCATGAATATGCTAATGTGAGGCGAGACGCGTCTGCTGCTCAGTTTTGCACGTACACCCATGATACAGGCCTGCTGGCCCAAGCATACAGCAACGAGCTGCTGGCTGGGTCTACGCGGCTGTGGTCACGTACGCCATATTTGACAAACCGATACAGGCAGACACGTGTGCGACAGGCCACATGTTAGCAGCAAACAATCATACACCACACACACAACCGCCGCAAACCAAATAAACGCAACCGCTACGACGACAACCGACTTACACGTCAATAAACGAAACGAAGCGAGCGATCGATTTGGACGTCATCAAGAATGAATCAGCGATGAACATTCTATATAAAAAAAAAAAAAGTGGAATGTTCACCGCAGAAATCATTTATCAGTGAAATGATATATCATATCATCAATCCGCGTAGACTACTGTCAGTCATGTTTTAAAAATATTATTCTAAAAACAAATGTAGCTGTTTTTATCACAGTCACATTTATCCTATCAGCCTGAGAACGAAATTTTCTCATGATAGTTGATCTCAGTAGATCAAAACTTATATAAATAACGAAATATTCGACTTGACAGTTGCGCTATAGCGAAACATTTTCAATATTTGCATGTGCTTTTCGACTTGCGTGAAATTTTTTTTTTTCACCCGAGTCGATTTACTATATACTATTATCATAGCTTAGCATAGCATGTAGTAATTATTTCTGGCATTCCATATACAATCTTGACCTACAGTTATCACAAAAATTATATATGTGTGTGATTAAGTGAAAAGAAATTATGTGCAATCTCAGTGAAGAATATCCAAACATCTCAGCAACCCCTGTATCTCGCAACATGCGACATAGCATGGACAATCTCCACAGCCTACACTGTTAAAGATTCAACATACCCTGACATTTTTAATAAGGTCTAGACGGCAATGTACAGCTAACCCGCGCACGACACGTCATCGAAATAGCTGGTATGTGTTAATATGACATACCATTTCAACACCGTTTAAGATAGTGCATAGAGCCAGCAGGCCCGCAGTCTCAAACGTTTCATTAGTTAAATAATTTTAAAATCGCTCGCAATAAAGGCCCACACGGCCCGAGCACGATCATACAGTATTTTACTCCTCGCGCGAACGGGGATTTGGGTATTTGCATTCGAATCGACGCTACGATACGCACAATCGACCCCACGAACCGAACCGATAATGCGAACACATGTTCGATACAGTACTCGAGTACTGCCCCTAACGATCAGCAAATGCAATAAATCGTTTTATATTTAGCATGTGTTGGACGCACCATCCACACACGTGCTCAATTTGTGCGGCTGGCACTCGCAGTTTACTATAGCGCCAAACGATAAAGACTGAGAGACCAGCCACACGCATCGCACTATTACATTATTTCACATTGTATCGCATGTAATTTACGAAGTCATTTTGCACGAGCAATTTACGTAAAATATTTGAGTATATTTTAATTACGCGACTATTAGGCTACGCCAGGCCTGGCAACATTGTTTAGAATAGGTAAATTGCAATTACATTATCGAGCAAAATATTTGCTACCTAATAATGGATGTATTAATTAAATGAATCGGTTGGTCACAGCAAAGCAGCATAAGTGATTTATCGGACAATTGGTGTTATGAGGATGAGACAATTAGTGTTACGAGGATAGAACAATTGGTGTTATGAGGATGGGACAATATTTTAATTACGGATGCTGCGACAACAACCACCCACGCTGTATTAACAACAACCACCCACGCTGTATTTTTTCACACCAGAATTTTTATATAGTTATAAGAGGTTACGTTATATACAACCCCCGCTGCTTTCACGACGCAGTCTTTTACACGTTAGTTGGGTTCCTACGTTATCACTAACCCGGGAGTAATGTAGGATCCCTGCCTCGCTCGATTACCGTGACAGTCACCCCCGATCTCCCCGGACGCGGAGAGACAGTGGGATGACTGCCTCGTTTCAATACTTCAGTGCCGTGTGCATAAATCCGATTGCCATGCGGTCATAGCTTTTTCCCGCACTTGTAGTCTAGCTCTTGGCGACTGCAGACGTATTGCAGGTCGTCCGCTTGGAGTTAGCCTAGGGACGTGTCGTGCACGGGGTTGTGCATTGCTAATGCTTTGTGTCTAGACCAATAAATACAATGAACTGAAGAGGAGTTTTGTGAAGTCAATCGAAACCGTCGACCTGACGGGGAAAGAATGAAGTTATTAATAAGTTGGTGAATGTTAGGCGGGTCTCGTCGTTCACCCTACCGGTGGACCCACATAACATCCCCACATATCAACCAATGGCCATAGATGTGGTGAAAAAAGTCCCCCCTCCACAAATTATTTTGAATTAGGCCAATCCGATAATGAGGTTAGGCTCTCAGAAGGTCATTGTCGCAACAATGTTTATACAAATATTTTATTTATACATAGTATTACATACTTTAAAACAAACTTGAGAAAATCTTCAGACTATTGTTCTGAGATTTGCTCGGAGCGAGTTTAAAAGGTATATACACTGATCGAGGCCTAAAGATTAAACTCCTGTAGTGTAATGTAATAATAATATGCCACACTACGAATCACTCAGTAATAATAATATGCCACTCACAAACCGTCGACCCCATTATAATTAATTTTAATTATTATATTCAATTGATTTACTTTAATTACTTTATTCACCTTCATCTGGTTTATTATATTTTTATTCGTTTTCATCCAAGGGATAATCAAGCGTGTTTTAATCTATCAAGCCATATTCACGCGAGACAAAGGGTTAAACCTGTGAAATAATGTCACCACTACAAGGCAGGCGCGGATCCAGAGGGGGTGGGGCGCAGGATTATCTGAAGACAATATAATTGAAACAGCTACCTAATTATATATATATATATATATGTATTATTTTATGTACAAATAAAATAATTGTATAAAAAATGCAATCTGGCATTAAAGCGACACAGTCAGACCAAAATCATCATTTTAATTTTGACTTCTTAATATGTTTAATAACATGTCAATAGACTAGAACTTTTTTTTGCGTAACTTTTTTTAAAATTTTATGTTGGGCGTTTACCAGCTTAAAGATTCATACAACTGCGAAATGGGCATGCGTGGGTCAGGTGTAGGCCCACATTAGCCTATCGAGTACACTTTGACGGCTATAATATCAGCGACTAAACTGATTACAAAGTACTACTCCAACGAGAAATTGGCCCAATGTTGTCTTAATGTTAGACCAACATTTGGTGAGTGTGCCGTGTTGGCTGGGAAAGCTCTCACTGTCAATATGCTGGGAGTCAACTGTTTCCAAACCCCCATGGTAACACAACCGTTTGTGTCTCAACACAAAGCCCACATAAGAGAATTGGTGAATTATTTCCTCATAGCTGATGTCGCTCAAGTATATAGAGTTTATATGATTTGGGAACTTGCTCTTAATGAGGCAATGTGTATGAAACGCCTATAGTATTTGTATCTTGTCTGATAACTGTTGATGTGGGGTGATATGTCATTGTGAAATATCCAGGGGCCACTGTTGCATTCTGGGGACACCCTTGTCCAGTGTTTTTTGACAGTTGACTATACCTTTAACGAGAAATAAGGACGAGATTTAATTTCGTACATGCATGTCCAAAATAAGAAATATGGGAATAACCTGATAAATGATGGGGTTTTGGCACACTTTCTATGTTGCCACAGCAAATTTAAAATACTTCCACAAGTATATTGACATGTTTCCATATTATAGACATATTAAAAAGCGAAAATAAAATGGTGGCTTTTGGATGATTTTTGGCCTGATTGTGTCGCTTTAAGCAGCCCACGCTGAGGCCGGATGCTTACTGTATTCCACACGGTCCGCCCTGTTATTTGTTTTTCAAAATAGCTACTAATGTATCAATGTCTGTTTCCACATACTTCACTAAGCCATCTGGGGATTTTTTTGCGACATTTTGATCGCCATATCACCAACCCTAGAATTACTAAGGCCCCCGGTACGTTGTTGCTCAGCGTACTGGGGGTACGTTGAAAGTAGTTTCAAAGTACTCCTGGTATTTTGAAACTGATAAAATCACTTTTAATTTATCCCCCCCCCCCAATATAGGCCTAGCTATATGTCTAAACACCAAGTATGATTATTTTTTACCTTTTAAGTACCGTTAGACCGAGATTGTAAAGAAGATGGGTACATCTACATATTGAAACCAAATGCGCATGGTCAGGGTCAGGGCTTAACCCTTTAACTGCCAAATCATTTCATTGGGATTTTCACCAACCTGATGTGATTGAAAACTATTCAGATTTGACAAATGGGGATCAGCAATTTTGTCTTCGTGTCATCTTTGTCATCTGGTTGTCTAATGTCACGTTTTGAAGCTGGTATTTAATGTGCTAATAAAAATTAAGAGACGAATATAATCGGGACCGGAGGTTAAAGAGTTAACGTTACAGTTTTTTTACTTGTGCGCTCTATTTTTTATACGCCGACAATTTGTTTTGATGTCATAGATGACATGCATGCGAGCAAGGTAGGCTCATATGCGTTTATTTGTTCTTATTTGATTACTGAATATAATTACATAGGCCAACGGAAATAGACACTGTTATTGGCATTAGTCTGCAAAACATGGCTAATGTTACATCTGCAATAGATACATCGATATATAATACTACTAGTATAACGACAATGATAGAAAAACAGCACAAGACTAATCTTTTCCGCTAGTTGCCCTGCAGCTTATAATATTATAGGAAGATTAAAATGTTTCAAGACCTCGCGCAAACAATTTTTTCGTCAGTTGCAATGGGGATCAAAGGTTTTAATAAATAATGTAAAGCTTTACAAGTAAAATGTAGAATTTCTATTTTGTCAATTAATCAAGCATAAAAAAAATCACTGCCGATAAAAATCAGAGATATAATAGGTATGTGTTTGTTTCCGCTCTACAATAATATTAGGTAATACTTGTTTCTATGTTGCCACCTTGGTAGGCCTACTAAAGGGGTCGTATCTGTCACTCCAAAACGTGGCAGGTGTGACCCTTTAGAAACAAGATGACCGCGTGATTATGTAGATAGAAACATCCACGCATGGCATGCATGATACGCGGTTCACAGTTTAAAGTATGCGTCCCACTTGCCAGTGGTATTAACCCTACCCATCCCGCTAAGTTGATTTATTTAATTTTTCACCCACTTGAAGTTGCGTCTCGCTACCGCGATCCACAAATTCAAATGGGTAAAAAATACTCAAATTTGTTTAATTTGAGACCAATCATTTGCAAATCTTGGTGTTCAAACGTATATTTCATTCCCAATAACGGTAATTTAATCGGCTAATAAAACGGATTAAAAACGACTATGATGGTTCTTAGAGGGTTAAAGGTTAATTACCAGGTCGCTTGGTGTTGTAGACCATAATGTTATCAGATTATGCTTCAAGACACGGGTCATTGTTGGGTCAACGTTGGACCACCTGAGTAGGCTACTTGTAAATTAAAACGAGCCTAGATATTATACTATTTGATATTGATGACTAAAAAGTAACGTTAGTAGGCCTATTGCAATAACCTTACTTAATAGAAATACTGTGTCATACAGGTAAAGTGATAAAAAGGACAATTATCGTGAACAGACACTGCACTTCAACAGAACTTAGCTCTGTATGTCACCAGAGTCAACATCATGACATAAAAATATCTTGCGTAATTCACCGATTTTTTATCGACCAATGAGAAAAAGACATCATTGCAGCATAAATTGTATTATAGTAATGTAGCAACCGATAGTTTGTAACATTGACGCGTTCAGTCAATGTCGGTACAATGTTGGCACATCGTCTACGACGCTGGCCCAATATTGTACCAACATTGGCTGAACGTCTCCTACAGGATATTATTTTGTTTTCATATCATAACAGAGGTCATGGAAGCCACACCACTCCACTGCAAGGCATTCAAACAAATCCATCTGAATTAAATTATCTCAAGTATTCTCAACTAACTGGGAATTGCATCTAATTTTCATTCAACGTGATGAATAGTAGACAGAATGAGGATGGTGAGATGATTGAAATGACACTGTCCTCCAGACACAGGATTCGAAATTCGAGCCCTGGCGGTCTGAGGCCGAGCACGCTACCTCTCGGTCACGGAGGCTCCCCACAATACTAACTTTCACACGTGGATGGGGAAGAAACATTTGTGTTTCTTTCAAACCGCCGAGAACTCCGAACTCCGGCGTGAAAGGCAGCGGTGCTAACCACTACCCTAGGGCCCCCGCCCAGTAGACAGAATAATCATACTGCTCTGCAAAGCCAAAAGGCAGTATCTGCTTACTTGGAAAGTAAGCAGATACTGTTTTTTTGGTTTTGCACGGCAGTATACTTGCTGATTTTTAAGTGAAACAGGCAATGGCGACATCAGTCCCAAGAGTTCAAAGTTAAGGCGTATGCACTGCATGATCATTTCACCCAGTGTAAAATGGAGCACTAAAAAACTACATTAATCCATGTTACGACCATATAGTTTGTGTTGAGTGCAGCGTACCACTGCAATTACATTTTCAATTCTGGCAGATCTCAGCTTCGCGTTTGGTGGCGTAGCCATTGCCCTGCTGATCTACTGCCCGATTCTGAAGCTCCCAAATAAACACGATAAAGCTGGTACAATATGTTTAGCTGTCACTACTGTGACACGAATCACTCTACCTCTTTGTTCTACAGCTGATTGTACAGTATACATCTAGCCATCCTGGTGAGATTATGGGGTGTGTCCTATCCTGCACCAAACGTTAAAAACCAAAGTTAGGTTTCCAAGTAGGTACAATTCACGTAGTGACTTTTAAAACAGTTTAGTTCATAAATGAACTTCAAATAATACTGTGAATTTATCTTATTTGTGTTAAGTCTCGAAACACGGTCGCATCACACATTCGCTGTATACATATGATATTAAACATATTGTTTTTATATTTTATGATTTATATAGTAGATTATACATGGTATATATAGTCTGATAAACTAATCAATACTTTAATTCTCTAATCCTACAAATGTGACCATAAGAGGATTGAAGCCGCTGGGAGTCATCCTGGAGCACAAAAGGCAAACAACAGTTACGAGTAATTGTTCACTTTTCAGGTTAGCAGTTGGAACAGTTTTCCTTTGCATGGCAGAAAAGTGTGACGTAATTATTGCTCCCAAAATTTAAATAATACCCGTGTCAACGTTGGTAGAAAACAAGTATATACATCTGCATAATCCATAATAAACACATATGCCTATTATGTTGCAGCAACAAAAACAAGTCGTTGACAAAGTCGTTTGTCCAATGACGACCCAATTTCGATGACGACGTGCCAACGTTTAACTGACATTGTGTCAGCATGGTCATCGTCAGTATTATATGCCTATATATGGATGGTATCATGCACAACTGGTCTAGCCCATTTTTGTTTGTTTTTTTGTTTTGAGTAATCAAACATTGAAGGTTTCTGGTAAATCGGGCAGCTGAGATAAAACCTTTGAAAGTCTAACATGGAATGTACATTGGATGTACATCACTGTACATTGAAATTCTATAAAATATATTTTTCCCAAATATGGTTTATGCGGCGTTAAAGCACTGCAAAGTTGGTTACACGAGGGTTAGACCATTTGTGCATGTTGTTTTTTTCGTTTGGTCTAACCCACAATTTTTAAATAAATCACTAATTTTCAAAGAATCATGCTGCCTAATCCATGATAAATTGAAAGAATCCCGTACATGCATCCACATAATAAGGAAATATGATTAAATACAATGAAGATATATATTATTGATAGAAACAACTTGATAAATGTTTCACATTGAGGGTTAGACCATTTGGTCACTGATTTTATTTACCTAATGTTTTAATTTGTATTTATTCGTTTTATCATGCACTTCAAGTTGTTGTGCGAATTTTTCCATTGTTTTTTTAAGTATAATCACCTGAGGATGCACTGTCGCTGATATCGAGTAAAATTTGAATAGCTTCTTCAACAGTGAACCGTTTTTTCTCTTTAAATTCTTGGACACGTCAATTTCAATCTATTTGACTTGATCAGAAATGAGGAGTAGACCATTTCTGCTCTATGAAAATCGCCAAAAAGCATCATGCGCAAACAAACTTTGGCTTGTACCACATAATGTGATTGGTCTAAACATTTGACTCTTTTGGAAGATAAAGCTTGTGGTGAGAGCTTTCTAAACCAACAAAAATCTCAAAATCGTCAAAATGTGGGTTAGGCCACTTGTGCATGATGCCATCCATATATATTGTTGAACACATGTGAAGGTCAAATCATATCGATCTGTAATTCACATCTTTCGCATATTAACCCTATAACCAAATTAGGACAACAGGTAAATAAAATCAGCATTAAAACAGCATAAGCTAAAAGTGTTCTATTTTTTGCTTAAATGTTCTATGAATAGCTGTTGTGCCACCTTGTAAACACATGTACGAATTGTTAAGATATTGAAACAGAACGATATCGTTCTACTATCTGAAACCTGGGCCAATCCACAATGTGATTTGTCAGTCCCTGGTTTGGAACATTTTTCTGTATACAGACCTAGACCGAAAAACGCGCGAAGAGACTCAGGTGGGCTAACCATTTATTATAAATCTGTATTATCACCATTTATAAGTTTGTATGTTTATTTGTGCATGTTACATCATACCTGCTGGAAGTACTGCTATAGAAAACAGTGATGTTTTCGATAAATAGATGAATGATATGACGGAGTTGTACGGGGAATTCGGAGATGATATCTGTATTTTAATAGGCGGCGACTTTATAAAAAAATTTTATAATCATGATAATGCCAGAACTTCTGATAAACATGACTATGTTATGCATGATAAGAAGATGATTTACCTTTACCTTGTGATTATCGTATTGATAATGCTGTAAACCCTCGTGTATCAAGGGACAAAAAAGCAATTCGCATGGTAATTCTTTATTGGATCTGTGCAAGTCATCACAATTGAGAATAGTTAATGGTAGAGTAGGAGCCGATGCTACTGTTGGAGAGTATACGTGTGTCAATCCGAATAGTTCAAGTGTAGTAGATTATCTCCTATGTACAGCTTATGATTTTCAGTTAATTCATGATTTTGATGTCGGAATACCAACTTTATACAGTGATCACAATATTATAGCGGTCAAAATAATATGTACTGATTCAAAATATGCATCATTGGATAACAGTACGGCAAACTCAAAAGATTATAAATTAAAGTGGAAAGATGTTGATAAAGACTTGTATATAAATCAGATCAGTAGTGAAGAAACAGAAGACAAATTTGTAGAAATGTTTAATGATGTTGGTAACTGTAGGGAATCCCTCGAAATGTTGGTAAATAATTTTACTTCTCTGATTGGTGATATTGCGAATTCACTTTTTGGTAAAAACATTAAAATAAATTATATTAAAGGATCAGTAAAAAAAGCTTTGTGGATGTCAAATGAATGACTAAGAGATGATTTCCTACTATGTTTGAATATTTTATACAGGGCTGGCCAATGTGACCAAAATCGCATAAATATGGTAACGGCACGCTCCGCCTATGTTAATTGTGCCAGAAAATGTAGAAAAGAATATAATGAATGTCAAATAAATAATCTACTGCAAAAACAACATGTCGATGCCAAAGCATTTTGGCATCTATTACGGAGTAATATAAATGTTGATAAAACTCCAAAGATAAAAGCATGTGATTTTTTTCAGTAGTTTAAAGCACTTAGTAATCCAAGTGATATTATGTACACAGCTGATGATGATATTTATGAGTCCATGCAGCTACTAGCTGAAGCTGACCAGGTCGGCGCTTATGGAGAACTAAATGATGCAATTGCGGAATACGAGGTGAAAAAAGCTATATCTGATTTAAAGGTAGGGAAGGCTGCAGGGCATGATATACTTATAAATGAATTGTATATTAATGCTATGGATATACTTTCCCCTAAACTACAGTATTTCAAAGTGGTTTTTCCCCCAACATCGTGGTCAGAGGGAATTATTATACCAATACATAAAAAGGGAAGCAGAGATAAGGTAGACAATTACAGAGGAATTACGCTTTTGAGTACTTTAGGGAAACTTTTCACAGTGTTAAATAATAGATTAAATTTTTGGTCAGATATCTATAGTGTACTTATTGATGCACAAGGGGGGTTTCGATCGGGGCGATCAACTGTCGATAGTATTTTTATTTTACATGGTCTTATTAATAATTGTTTGAACAATTCAAAGAAATTATACTGTGCTTTTGATTTCCGCAAGGCTTTCGATTATATAAGTAGGGATTGGTCGTGGTATAAGCTATTAAAGAATGGCATATCTGGAAACATGTACGATATAATTCGTAATATGTATGAATCAGTGGTATCAAAAGTTAAAAGAAATGGTGAATTGTCAGAGTCTTTCGAGTGCTATATAGGTGTACGACAGGGGGAATGTTCATCCCCATTTTTGTTTTCTATATATATTAATGATTTAGAAAAATAATTTGTAGAAAAGGGTATGAAAGGGATATCTATATCGGACTTTAAAATGTTTCTTCTTTTATATGCCGATGATGCAGTTAAATTTTCAGAAACACGAGAGAATTTACAGCATGGTATAGACATATTATATGATTATTGTAAACGATGGCGCCTAGAAGTTAATATACAGAAAACTAAAATAGTTGTTTTTAGGAAAGGTGGCAGGTTATCCCATGACGACCACTGGTTCTATGGTGATCAGCGGTTATGTACCGCTGATACATTTCTATATTTGGGTGTTCTTTTTTCATCTACTGGTAAATGGTCGCAAGCTCAAAGTACACTTGCTCACCAAGCTTTAAAATCAGAGTTTTCATTACAGAGAATGTTGTACCATTTTAATGATGTAAAAACAGACTTCATATGTCAACTGTTCGATAAACTAATTACTCCAATTCTAATGTACGCCTCTGAAGTATGGGGTTTTCACACGGCGGCTGCCATTGAACGTGTACAAACAGGTTTTTGTACACGCATATTGCATTTTAAAAAATCTACAAGTAATAACTTTATATATGATGAGCTGAATAGACTGCCATTACGCCTAGATCACTATTATAGGATAATTAAGTACTGGTTAAAAATTGTGGTAATTAAACAGAACCCACTGGTCTGTAAAATTTATAATAACTTTTATATGGATGTTGAAAATGGGGTCAATGGTAATAATGATAATTGGGTTGTTTTAGTAAGAAATTTAATATGTCAACTTGGTTTTGCTGATGTCTGGTTAGCCCAAGGAGTTGGAAATAGCCAATTTTTCTTAAAACTTTGTAAGCAGAGAATACGTGACCAATTTATTCAACAGTGGTTTGGTGAAATGGCTACAAATACTGATACAAAATTGTATAGTTTTATTAAAACTAGCTTCCAATACAGTGATTATTTATTACACCTCAATATTCCCAAATAAAGATATAGTTTATTGCGTTTTTTTGGCAGAAATGATAAATTGCCGGTTGTCACTGGGCGTTGGCGTAGAATACCATACCAAGACAGATTATGTACAACTTGTAACGTCCTCGGCGACGAATATCACTTAGTTTTTTAATGTGTTGCTGATAATTTTGTACCTCTAAGAAAACAATATATTCCTAGATATTATACACAAAGACCATCAATGATAAAATTTATCAAATTACTGAGATCGGATAATGTTACAACTATAAAGAAATTATCTGTGTTTTTATATAAAGCTTTGTATATGTAACGCTATTACACTTGGCGGACACGAGCTGTTGAGCCGGTGTTGGGGTGATGTTGGTCCAGCGTCGCAGACGGTGGACCAGTATTTCATCGGCATTGGTTTTGCGGTTCTTATTGGCTGGGACAGACTCCCTGCAGAACTGATTTTGCTGTCCATGTTTGTGTACAGGTGTACCGGCGAGCCACAGTCTTCGACGCTGTCCCGCCATTATACCGACGCCCAGAGAGAGCGGGACATTGATATAGTTTTGGGTTTGGTTTTGGACTATTGTGGACCGCCACCTACTCAAAATCGCCACCTACTCAACATTGTCTCGGTGTCTCGTGCTCGATGAGGCTACATCTTGTGGCTAGTGTGTTGTGTTGTGTAGTGTGTTGTGTTGTGCCCCGGTCTGATGATCTCTGACCGTGTTGCCTCAGTGCTGTGCCTCCGCTGCTCGGAGGCCCAGCGTTGGGGTTGCATGGCAGGGCTCCAGTGTGGTATTTGGTGGTTTGGTGTTGCTGACGCCGGCCCAGCACTGACCCGGCATTTGTCGGCATGCCTTGCCTGCAGGGGTGCGGGTCGATTCGATTTGTTCGACTTTGTTTTGATTTTGGACCATCGTCTCTGACCCTGGTCATGTATCGAACCAGAAGTTATGTTGTGTTTGTTATATATATATATATATATATATATATATATATATATATATATATATATATATATATATATATAACGTGAAATAGATAGCTAGGCCTACTCACGAAATATCGGCATGAAAATGAACACTTTTGTTGATTTTATTTCATGTGGTAAGTCAACCCTTCCATTACGACCATCTGACATGAAAAAGGGACAACGTATGGTGGAATATACATTTTTATTTATTAGGTTCATTTGGCCTGAGTTTGTGTCATATTTAGGGGAAATATGGGTGCTGTGTGTGAGAAACGGTTGACATTTCTGTGCACCAGTCCTTATGAATATGTCCAATATAACGTTTGGGGTCCCTAGGTTAGGTAGGCCTACTTTCGGCTTTAAGAAGTGTTCAGATAAAATATATGTTCATGATTAAATATAGTGATTAGACCGTAAAGGGTTTTGATTGAAATAATATTGGCCAAGAGTCGCAGACAGTGGCCCAGCATTATATCAGCATTGGGCTGATGTATGGTGTTATCTGGTGTTTCTGGCGCCTGATGTAAAGAATACCCAGTGCCTGACTTAGAAAGAATAGGCCTAACTCCGGGATTCCCACAAAAATAAAACTGCCCCGACATCATTCTATCGCTGCGCCACAAGTTAATTTTAGCGGGCCATGGGATTTTTTCAAGATAAGTTCTAGGCCCTGCCTGCTGAATCAAAGGGACAGGCTCAGGCTAAAATCATAAAAAAACAGTGATTCTATTTTGGCTTATTAATATGACCATATGATGTAAACATGTCCATAGAATAGAACTGCAAAAGTTTTTTTTATTTTTGTGCATTGCATTTACCAGTTAGGCTAGATAAAGAGACGAAATTCCCGTATTTCTTATTTTTGACATGGTAGTGCCGCCAATAGATTCCCAGTACGGCCCACACTGTCAAATTGTGAGCTGTGTATCGCTGTATTAGTTTCAGTATTAGTATTCAGCGTTGTTAGAACAGAGTCAAGGTTCGGCATCCCATAATCCAAAACGCCGCAGAAGGCTGAGTAACCTCGCCACAAGGTAACCTCGCCACAGGTAATCTCGCCACAGATTTGGTAACCTCGCCACAGAAGGCTGAGTAACCTCGCCACAACTTTAGTAACCTCGCCACATGGGGCTAAGTAACCTCGCCACAACTTCGCCACATCTATTGTATCCGCATTTATCAATGTATTTTCAAAGGTTAATCTCTACCTTAAACGTGGTGTAGATGACTATATAGACTTAGACTATATGTGCCATTAAAATCAAAAGCAAAAAAATTCCCAAAAAATGGACCAATATATAACGAATAATAATAGGCCTACAAATTTATTTTGTACAGCAAATATTGTAGAAAATTTGTTCATTGTGACTAGTAACATATTAACCCTTAAACCGCTGAATTAATTTTCACACACTTGGAGTTGTGTCCCACTACCTTGACCCACAACTTGAAGTGAGAGAAAACAACTCGTATTTGTTTAATTTGTAATTTAAGACTAAGCAATTTACAAATCTTGATGTTTAAATGGCTAATAAAACGGATTAAAGCGACTACACTCGCGCTTAGCGGTTTAAGGTGATTTAGGTGTAGGCCACCGGCAACAACAGAGGAAGTTGATGGCACTGCCCCAAAAAGAGATCCGACAAGACCCGAGGAAGACAATGAGTAGCACTCAAGCTATGTGATCGACTCCAATAACACTCGATATTGTTGCCGCAATTTATTGACACAAGTGACATTAACTCATGTGGGTGCGTGGTGACGTGATGACACTTGTAACCTACTTGCAAACGCTTCTTCTGGTTTTAATAATAGCATAACCGCCAATATGGTTCATGTCCACATGGTTTATTGAATGATTTTACTTCTTGTGTGCCAATAAAATGAATCTTTGATATTTTTATCAGCATGAACACCTGATGAATGTTTAATATGGAATATGAGGTGATATGAATGAACCTTAAGTTTTATTTGTTGTTGGGAAAATGCCCCCCTTTTGAAATAATAATAGGCCACATGCCCCATCGTCTAAGGCCAATGCCCCCCCCCTCCGAAAAATAGCATGGGCCCCTTGGCCCCCTTTTTCCAAGTTATAAATCGGGCACTTAATATTTAATAGTAACAATCTCATACATAGGCCTATAGTTTTAACTATTTATATTGCCGTATATTAACCGTCTGCGTCCCTATGTTTGGGCTATATTACAATAATAATGTAATTTTGTGGCATTAATTAAATCTTCCTTGCTAAAATAATATATCTAATTCTACAATTCTGTCTACTTCGGCTCATGTAAATTGTATCTATGACCCATTATGTTAAATCATATTTAACTAATATAAAATTATACATCCAAATTTAAAGTCACAATATATAAAAGCATTATACTTTGCATTGATAAAGTAAAATTATTAGTTGTTTGAGTAGGGGGGGGGGGTATTATATTTTTGTTGCTAGAATGCTTTTCATATTGTAATAGCAAAAGTCGCACTGAAAAAAATGGATTGGATTTGTCATGGTTATAAATGTATTTTCAGACGCAGTGATGCAAATTATTGTTTCCACTCAAGCTGAGGTGCATGTTGCAATGAATGCATATTTGGCCAATGCAGCAGATCGCAATGGAGGGAGAAGGCGTCGAATGATCCAGGAGGAGATGTAGAACTAAAATTCTGGAGAATAAATGTACCATGCACAACATCTAACCCCTGCGAGTCCCACCATCCATACCATGGCTGAATCGAGTTAGTCTGTGCAGCCAATCATTGTATTTGTTTGACATGCAAAATACTAGCAAATATCGATTTAAAGCGACTCAATCAGGCTAAAATCATCAAGAAATCAATGATTTTTATTTTTTTTTGGCTTAATTCTTAATATGACCATATGATGTAAACATGTCCATAGACTAGAACTGCAAAAGTTTTTTAATTGTTGTGCTACAGACAAAATTACAGATTTCTTATTTCGGACATGCATGTCCAAAATAAGAAATACAGGAATTTTGTCTCTATATCTCGCTTAACTGGTAAATGCACAGCACGAAAATGTTAAAACTTTTGCAGTTCTAGGCTATGGACATGTTTACATCATGTGGTCATATTAAGAAGCCAAAATAAAATCACTTATTTTTTTATGATTTTAGCCAGATTGAGTCGCTTTAAATCGATATTTGCTAGTATTTTGCATGTCAAACAAATACAACGATTGGCTGCACAGACTAACTCAATTCAGCCCCCTTAACGATTTTATCATTTCTATCGAACGTCAACATTGGAATTACGGTTAGACAAATGGTATCAATATTTGTTGAAATGTGTATTGTGTTGCAGCATAACCACATTGTTTAGAGATGTAACAATGCAATATAATTTTGCAGTTTTCATCTATAATACATTACGTTTTGTAATGTGTATTGGCTGCACCTTTCTCTTATTTGAAATTTTGCAGCATTGATGCTAGTAGTCAATTGATCGTCAAAATTCCCATATTAGACGCCAATAATAGATAAGTTGAAAATATGTTATTCATAGTTTCAAGAATCACATAGATAATAGTAAATTGTACTTACTTTGGAACAAATGTTTGAAACGTATGACGTTTAGACTTGCTTCGGCAAGCCTTGATCACATACTGATGTCCTGGCAGTGAAATGGCTCAGACGGCAGCGAAATGATCTTTTTTGTGGATCACCCATTGATGTCTGAGCCATTTCACTGCCAAGCCATCAGTATGTGATCAAGGTTTGCCGAAGCAAGTCGGAACGTTATAAGTTTCAAACACTTGTTCCAAAGTTAGTACAATTTACTACTATCCTAATAATAGAAATGTATTGTAAGAGTATTCAGATGCAGATAGGCTCACTTTCACACAGCATAAACGAGTCATTTTCAGATATGTTTTGTTATTGAAAATAAAATACAACATTGTACATATGATCCATGGGGGATGGGGGGGGGGAAGGGTGTGTGCTTTTTCAATGTCCAGTTTTGTTACAATGTGTTATCTCTGTGCCATGAGTTGGCAGATTTTAATAAATGGTGGTAGGCCTACTGATTTTAGAATACTTATGTGCCAGGCCTGACCGCATATGCTGTATTTTCTGGTTGTTTACCAAACTGTTTGGTAAACAACCAGAAAATACAGGATCTGTCAGTTGAAACAATGTCTAGTTTTGTTACAATGTGTTATTGTTGAACAATAAACAATAAATAGAATGTGTCTGTTGTGTGATATTTGTGTTATGCCAAGATCATATTTCCACCCTCTAGTCCGAATAGGCAGTTAGCAATACCTTAATTTTACAATTTTAAAGCTTTAGAAATACCATTAATGGCCCTATCATGGGCCATTATAAGTATCCCTCAAGTTTGCCATTTGAAAGCCTTAATAATACTTTGTACAGCCCTGTGATGGCCCAATAATGGGCCGATAAATGTACAATAAATACAGCCAAACGATAATGGCTCAGTAATGTTTGGATAAAGTGCCAGTCTTGTTTGCCACTATGAAGCCAGTTTCTATCCGTTTTCATCTGTGCCAATGGGGGCCATTATTGGCCCACTATTGGATCTGTCTTATTGCCATTATTGGTCCGATTAAAAAAAGCTGTGCAAACGATAGATGTACATTATTGGCCCAATCCAGGCACTGTAACGTAATACTGGCATGCATTGACAGTCCCATAACTAGAATTCCGGTTAAAAGCAAAAGGAAAATTAATGGCCCATTATGTCCATTTTTATTGGGATGTGGGCCTACTATTATCATTTTACTTTCTAAAGTAAAATACAAGATGTATAAAAAAATGAAATGAGTCGGGCTTTAGGCCACCTTTGTGCACATATAGGCTAAACTGGGCCAGGAGAACCTCCTGAGGATGGTGAGATGATTGAGATGACACTGTCCTCCAGACACAGGATTCAAAATTCGAGCCCTGGCGGTCTGAGACCGAGCACGCTACCTCTCGGTCACGGAGGCTCCCCACAATACTAACTTTCACACGTGGATGGGGAAGAAACAATTTTGTTTCTTTCAAACCGCCGAGACCGGGAACCGAACCCCGAACTCTGGCGTGAAAGGCAGCGGTGCTAACCACTACCCTAGGGCCCCCGCCCAATACAAGATGTATGCCAGCATGTATATTATTGTGTATAAAATATAGGGGTATTTTATAAGTTTAAACCCAATAATAAACTTCTTGTTTTGTCTTGTTATATGAGCGGACACACTCATTAATAGAATGCACTCCATACCGTGTGAGTCAGGTGCTGGAGTACTAGTAATGTCGATTCAGTGTCTATAAAGCAGCTGGGCCAATAGTGTTTTTTTTAATGACGCAGCATCATACTAACTTGACTTCACGCTTTCCCATTCATCGATTGTTTTCTACCAATTACTGGCCAAACGTCAATGATGAAGACGAGGACCAGTCGTGCATGTGGATTATAAAACTTTAAAATATATATTTTTCATTTTTATAATAAGTCAAACAGGGAACACTATTATGGCAGAACCAGAGTAAAAACATAGCTATCAATTATCACAGGTAAGGGATAGCAATGACATGACCAATATATATTATGCACATTTAATATGTTGTGCAGAATAAAATATGAAAAATGTTGGACAGCACCCCTGACGGTGAACCAATATTAAATCAACAGGTAATGTGTTTGTATATATGTAATAACAATACTGAATGGCGGGGGGCCCTGGTGCGGATTCGTCTCCTGCTCTGGCATTCGAGTTTCAAAGAACCAAATTGTTTCCCCCCTGTTCAATCGTAAATATTGAATATTGTGGACAGCCTCCGTGACCGAGAGTTAGTGTGCTCGGCCGTAGACCAACATGGCTCAATTTCGAATCCTGTGTCTGGAGGGCAGTGACACCTCATTCATCTCACCATCCTCAGGAGGTTCTCCTTTCCTAGTTTAGCCTATAATATTATGTGTACAAATGTGGTGTAGAACCCCATTTTTTTCATTTCATTGCATTTGATACAGCCAACGAACACCTGACTCAACGTTGGCCTGACAACATTACAGCAACATTTCAGCAAAGATCTTGTGAGTTGAGAAAGCGTTCATGGGTCTTTATCCTTAGGTCCACTGTGTGTATTGTGATTTCCATAATTGGCATTACGTAAGAGGGTGCAGTGAAAGTGCATTACGTCTACATGTGATAATGATGGATTAGGGCTACTGTATATTTCACAGCTGAGTAAGAAACATTAAAAGCTGATATTTTACAACTTTGTTAGGAATATTTTAGGCAGAAGAATTAAAATTGAAAAGATTTCGTGAAAATTCCTGGCTAACTGGGGCATAATAAAAGTTATTTTTGACATGGTTGTCCATAATTAGAAATCAGGAATTTCGTCTCTATATCTAGCCTAAATGGTGAATGTGTAGCAGAAAATTAAAAAAACTTTTGCAGTTCTAGTCTATGAACATGTTTACATCATATGGTCATATAAAGAAGCCAAAATAAAACCACCGATTTTTTCATGATTTTATCCTGGGCCAGTCCCTTTAACATTGTAGTCCTGTGAAATGATTCTTTGTCAAGCATATGTCACTAGGTGCAGTGCTTCAGAACGTGTATAAAATCAGCAAAATGTATTATGGGAACCGAAAATAATAATATAAATGCCAATGATCGATATAAAGGATATACATCTTTTCATGATAATGCATCTTAGCGTATAGATATACATTCTCTGACACATTTATAGCTGATTTTTTGCAATGCTGTTGACAAACGTCAAGGCCCAAGGTGCCAACGCGTTTCAAATTCGGGTGGAACAACAACTTTACCACTGCTATTTTTATTGCATTTCTAATGTCACCACTATAAAAATGTGTTGAAATGGCAAATATTATGTTGCAAACATTGTTTTTAAATGTGTGTTAGATAAACTGGGGAAATGAGTGTGCAATACATAAGAATGATTGTCAATAACCAAACCGAGTTAATGACATTTGCAACAAGGATTTAAACCACTATTTTATTTCAATTCAAAAGTCACCATGATTACAAGTTGTTGTGGTGCCAAATATTTTGTTTAAAACTATCTTTTAATTTCTGCGGTATTGCAAAGTTATATTTAAGTGGTTCTTAATCTGATGGAATATAAATTTTACACCTCGATTTTATTTCATTTCCGAGGTCACCAATAGATTGTTGAGGTTCCAAATATTTTGTTAAAACCTGTTTTTATTTGTTTTACTTTTGCGCTTTTTTCCTCTGGCTGGATGTGTTTAAAATAACTAGTTAGATGATTGCTAGAGACCATTTAAGTGCTGGACAATAAGCAAACTCTGCTATCGGCACTTGCACATTTAAAATGATATCTTCCCCTTGGAATTTAAATTTTAAAGTGGCGATATGATCTTGTGTGAAAGTATTGTTTTTTTCCAATAAAGGAAATATTTTACTCAGTTGCTGGTCATATATAATATGGATGAAGATTACTTGTACTTCTAATCGGTTCATGGAACAGTCACCACTTTGTTATTTTATTATTTTCGACACTAAGTTTTTACTTATCATGCTATTCATAAGCAACGTTTAATTTTTATTTACAACTTTCAACACTGTAATGCTCATTATTCACGAAATAAAATAACACTACAATTTTTTTTAAAGTTAAGTTTTTTCTGTGTTCGCACTAAAATACACAGAAATGACGGACAATACTCGAAAAATACGTTTATTTAACTGTTTATTAATTATCTACAAGACAGAGATATTTTTATTGGGATAATTGGATTCCTCATCCCCAAAAACATATGTATAGACACCAAGTTTGCGACTCTAACTGCTTTAGAGCTCCAGTTATGGCACAAAACGTGATTTCCAAATTTCAATGGCAGCCATTTTGAAATGGCCTAAAACAGACTTTCATGGGTGGAGGGTGCACAGTAATCCTCTGTGGCCCATGGACTAACACAAAAAATGACCGAAAATGCACGAAAAATACGTTTAAATAGCTGTTTATAATTTTTCTTCAAGACAGAAACTTTTTTATTGACATAATTGAATTCCTCGCCCCCAAAAACATATGTATAGACACCAATTTTGTGATGCTAGCTGCCTTAGAACTTAAGTTATGTCACAAAACGTGATTTCCAGATTTTGATGGCGGCCATTTTGATAATAGCCCAAAACAGGTACTCCATCCCAACTTTTTTTTGATGGCATCGACTTTTGATATCGGGGGAGGTCCAAGGAGCAAAAAAACTTGGTCTCAGACTCTCCCAGACTTGCCAACCTTTTGATTTAAAAAATCGGTAGGTTTTGACCAGTCGCAGGATGTGTGCTCCCGGGTGTGCCCGACCTGCTAGGGAGGTGAAGAGGCATCGCCCCCCCCCCCCTCCCCCCAAAAAATTTATGGGGTGCGGGGGCATCCCCCCCCCCCAATATTTTTTTTAGAAATACATGTGCTCTGTGTCATTCCCTGCATTCCAGCCACAGTTTCAACATTTATTTTGAGTAGTTTTTTATGTTTTTATAGTAGCTGGGGTAGATTTACAGATGTTTTTATCTTTATGATCTGATAATTTGAAATGCGGTAGGATGGGCCTAAAAATCGGTAGGCAGTGGATAGACCTTGAAATCGGTAGCCTACCGCCTGAATCGGTAGGGTTGGCAGGTATGCTCTCCTGGGGGGGGGGGGGGGGTGCACGGTAACCCTATCTGGCCCATGAACTACCTGGGCCTCTAGTTTATAATTTTAATAATAATAGCCAGCAAACACGAATTGTCAAGCCAATGTCTGGTTAATGTTTGCCCACCATCTGTGCCATTAGCTCAACGTCTGTTGCCTGCCAGGTAGGGTTTCAAATTTAGTGTCAGTGCCCGGTACAGAAGACGTTTACCCAACATCGGGTCAACGTCTCGTGTTTGCCGGGTGATCCTTACCCTGTGCCGCAGGCCACATCAAGGACTGTTTTGCACCCTCTTTCCCTCAGCACTCCCGTGATCCACTCGCGGTACTTGGATTTGCGTGTTTGGGTGCAGCCGATGTAGTACTCCCACACCTTGGCGGCCTTCCCATCGGCATACTGATCTGGGAGCCCCTCAGCCGCAACGCCGAGGGATCGAGTCCGGTAGATGTGATCCACCATATTGATCTGTCACAGTCGATGATGATTAGGGGCCTGCGGTTGAAGGCGAGATGTTTACACGCGACCAGCTGATGTACGGTGCACGCCTATAACGTTACTATCAAAACGTGGCATGCAGGGATCCAATCACACGTGTCTTTGTGTGATAAGGATGTACACTGTTTGAGTCAATGTGCAACGCCCTTATACTTTCACGTATGTGTCCTGTCATGTAAAGTTGGTCAAGTTACCGTATTATGATGGACGTTAACCGAGGCATGTCTATTGACTACACACACAGAATGACGGAATAAGCCATGTGTCAACGAGGTGGAAATTTTATATAATAGGGCCGGTCTTCGCCACCATGTGGCCTCGCAGGTCATTATTTACATGCACCTATTCTGCCATACAAAGCCATAAGGCAGTATCTGCTCTCTTTTCAAGTGGGCAGATACGCTTTTTGGCTTTGCAGATCTTCACGCTTCACAGCTTTGTATGTAGCCTACAAATAGCCTACTTATATAACAGCGCCCTGCTCATTAACAAGCGCATTATTACGATAAATTATTTCATGGCCTGTTCTGTTACTAAACGTGGCTTATTTTTCGTAAAGTATATGACTTGTCGATTTTTTTTTTGATCCCCCCGGGTATAGTGGAGCACATAGGGAAGAGTTCTGATGCTAGGCCTATAACAATGCTACAGGCTTCAAAGTGGAACCTATAAAAACCTATGTTTAAAAAAGTAAACTACATATTTTTCGAAAATAACCTATATATAACTATAAAAAACTTTTATTTTAATTCTGCTTTAAAGCCTTTTCTCTTGCAGGAATGCGTTTGCGCCAATTAATTTTCTCAGATAAACCCATAAAAGCCTATATTTTTGTGAAATAAAAACAATAAAAAGACAACTAATTTTGGCCTAAACTAGACTTTGAAGCATATCAGAAAAGGATGGGCTCCTTTGATGAATCATGTGTCAACATGCTAGAGTGAGTACCCGCAAATCATCTTGGTAGACGCAAATAATAAAGCCGACCGCACAGCAGACACGAGAGTTAACAAATGCTGCGTTACATCTGGACCACCGTCTACGACGCTGTCCCATTATTAAACCAGCATTGGTTCTACGCCTCGTATATGATATGAGAATCACATTCAGACATGTAACATCATCTGCACCAGTCCAGTCTTAATACACGCAGAGCATGGCTCAAGCCGCAAATCACATGGCAGAGTGAAGATGATGTAACATAGGCCTATATATAACGTTAGTAATTCTATCTCTTTTCTTATGATTGACACGTCACAATGACAGTCAAAAGACCGATTGTTGGCTTGAGGTTGGGCCACCGTCTGCAACGTTGGCCAAACACTCGTGTTTTTTTAAGAGTTCCCAGCAATAACGAAAAGTTGAAACAATGTTGGTCTGATGTTGGCCCAGCGTCTGCGACGCTGGTCCAACAACAGACCAACATTGGTTCAACGCCACGTGTTTGGTGAGATGACAGATCGATTAGCATCAGCATATCTGCCCATTATCGATAACTGGGTATCGATCTTACAGGGAAATCTTCAGTACTGTCAAGTTAACAGTGCTGAATGAGTGATACACATGATTAGATTGTCAATGATATCAATATACCACGTGTCATATTACTGTACATTGGGCCTATATTTAGTCGTATGTCCGATTGGCATGGTTTTCACAATTTGCATACACAGAAGGTGACTGCTATTTTCACAAAAAGATATGACCACATACGACTTTATATGGACGGGTATGATATTTTCAAACTTTCCGGAAACTCAGTTACTGGGAACGAAATGGGTGTTTACACATCAAGATTCGCAATTTTTGGGTCTAATTAAACACATAACTTGAAGTTAACTTGTGGGTCGCGCATCTCAGTACTGTGGCAGTATTTAAATTATTTTGTAGAATCTGGAGGTAATAAACTAAATCGACCTTCATGTGACATTATAGCTGAAACTTGGATTGAAATATATCAGTGAGCCGAATGTTATTCACTCATATGCCAAGTTTCTTTCATAGTTGCTTAATTCGGTAATATAAAATAATTAATCCATTTGTCCGTGCCCCCCCCCCCCTCCCTCTCCAGAAGATTACCTATTAAAGGGACTAGCCCAGGCTAAAATCATCAAAAAATCGGTGATTTTATTTTGGCTTCCTAATATGATCATATGATGTAAACATGTCCATAGACTAGAACTGCATAAGTTTTTATTTTTTTTTGCTGCGCATTCACCAGTTAGGCTAGATATTGAGTCGAAATTCCTGATTTGTAATTATTGACAACCATGTCAAAAATTAGTAATACGGGAATTTCGTCGCTATATCTAGCCTAACTGGTGAATGCGCAGCACAAAATTTTTAAAACTTTTGCAGTTCTAGTCTATGGACATGTTTACATCATATGGTCATATTAGGAAGCCAAAATAAAATCACCGATTTTTTAATGATTTTAGCCTGGGCCAGTCCCTTTAACCGTTATCCTGCTAAATTAAATAATTTAGATTTTCAGCCAAATGAAATTGTGTCTCGCTAACGCGATCCACAGCTTCAAGTGGCTGAAAATTACTAATATTTGTTTAATTTGACACCAATCATTTGCAAATATTGATGTCTAAACTCATTTCCTTCCCAATAACTGATTAAATCAGCTAATAAAACGGATTAAAAAACGAATATAGTCGTGATCAGCAGGCAACGGGTTAACCCTTTAAGTGCGGGCGACGCTTTTAAGCGCATTCATACTGTTTTTCCACAACTAAAATTTGACAGAAATTGAACAAATATGCATGTATAAATCTTGAGTAAAGCCCCCATTGTGAAATTTAGCAGGTTTAATTTTTAAGTGAGGAGGTATTTCCCTTTCATTTGAAGTTGGCAATTGCGTGAGCAATGCCAACTTCAAATGAAAGGAAAATGTTAAGTAGTAATAAAGCACTTAAAGAGTTAAGGAAGCGTTAATTTTAATTAACTCTCTCTGTAGGCCCTGTGTCTGATAAGTCAAATATATGCGTGAAACACCGTGTGAAAATAGCATAATATTAATATTAGATTCGAGTTTTCATACATTACTCTAGGAGGTAAAATAACTGCAAATATCAGACAAAAATTAATACACTTGATAGGCCAGATAAACTCCTCATTTATGTCGTTATGAGTGACAGAACAGTGCACGTTAAATCTTTCTAGTGTTACTTTATATTCCTCTAATACTTGAGAAGTGTTGAAAAATATAGGGATCATCTTATACACGTCACTACACGCTTATTTCGTCACATTACATAATGTACATGTTTTAATCCACTTAATATATTGATAGTAGGATACTAATTGATAGCATTAATATGTCAAATTAGGGAAAAATATGTTTGGTCGAAAACAAAATAATTATTAAATACGTGTTTTTGAACAAACTCTTTTTTTCGCTGACTTGGTCTATAATGTATCTAGTAACACAAACAAAGGCTTAAACTCAACTTCTTGGGGGAGGCGGGGTGGTCAACCCACTTTTTTGTATAAGCGGAGTATTTTATGCACTATGAGAGTAGTAGTGTTGATATGTGCTAAATGTGCCCTTTGCAACAGGGAACTTTTTCAAAGAGTCTTTGTCGGTATCCATAGCAACGTTAACTCATAGCAGTCTAGGTCCGAGCCCAGCTCGGACCTGGCATTTATGACGCTGCAGTCTAGGTCCGAGCCCAGCTCGGACCTGGCAATAATGCTTAGCCATTCACCAAATGACATCACTTGCGCAACTATGAACCAAGTATGGGTAGCCTGGAACATAAAGAGTTGACTTATTTGCATCACGACTGTTTCCGAAATAAAAATCGAGCTCCAGGCTCAGATGAATACGAGGCTTTTGTTATTTCCCAGATGAGTTGGGAATGTAAAACTTGGTGCATCTCAAAATTTGAAATCCACTATGCATCTCAATTTTTTTAGAAAGATTGCTAAATCCCATGGTAATAACTTATTCACCCTATTATTTTGTTTATAAAGACCTATTGAATGCTTCTTCGAGCCATTTGTGATGTATTTTAATATATTTTATGTGAATTGATGTAATGTTGTACTCCTGAATCTCCGTGGATTACAAAAATACCATTTTTAAACAAAATTTCCGAAAATTTGACTACCTAATTAGCATATTCAAATGGCTGTCGGTTGCCATGGCAACATCACATTGGCCGTTCAAATGAAGTGTATTCTGGATATATATTGTATGTGTGTTCCTATGGTGTATGAGAAATACATATGCCATAATTCTAAATTTATATTAAAAGTAAGACATTATGTCCCAAAATCACAAAAATGGCCAGACTACACAGACGTCCTATGTCAAAACGGCCAGACTGCTATGAGTTAAAGGCCCCATGTAGTCCCCAGACCTACATGTACTCTGCACAATGTCATATTTCATACTATTTCAGATGATTTTTAACTATTAGAGTACTCAGCTCCCATTTTTAAACCACTCGGAATGATTTTCCCATAGGCAAAAGTAGGGGGCGGAGCTAATTCGTGACGTCAAAAGGTGGAGACATGCTTGGCTGGTTATAATACATGTACATGTAGCTGATGATGTATTGTATGATTTTATAAAACTGACCAAAGTCAACACGGAACGCCGGTCCAACTGTGCCTGAATGCAGGTGCAGCACTAGAATTGATGGCCATCACCGCGTCCGCTCCTGGCCAGCGTCTAGCATTCACGGCCCCTTGTTCATCCTGTCGATGCGGGCATATTGAAATGAATATAGATCTAGTTCAGCTCATGTACAAATACAAGAAACATGAAACATATTCTCGATGCAGTTTCAATGTTAATTCAGATTCAATAATGGGCGGTTTTTGTGTGTGAAGTCATGAATTGGGAGATCCGCCTAGTCCAAGAAATGTGCACATTTTCAGGGTTTTTTTAAAAAAATAACTGATAATTAGTGGACTAAAATAATCTGCTAAGTAATGAGTTCATCGTGATATATACTTTAATTATATTAATGAGCTGAAATCACTTCACAGGGCCTTTAAGATGGGTCGCCACAAAATAAATGATCGAAACTTAATTTGCATGGTAGGCCTATTTTAAAAATGGGTGACATCTCAAATCATGTTAAATCATGACCTCGAAGGGGACAACAAACTTTACAAAAAATAAAAATCGCATGCCCACTTTCCAGATAAGATGGCTGCAAATTGAAAAACTATCGGACATGGCATTCCGAAATAAGACGGAATGCGGGAATTTCTTTTTGATTTTCAGAAATGAAAAAAATGTGCATTCCAAATTAAAACAAGAGCACTAACGCTATATAACAATATCCCCCGCCACAACGCTATATAACGATATCCCTCGCCATCAATTAAAGTCAATAATGGCCTCAAAATCAAAGGTCAAAAATTAGGTCAAAGGTCACAATCTTCCAAAAAGGCACATCTACAACCCCTGAGGGATGTGTGTGTGCAATATGAAAACAATCCAGCCAACGCTTTCCGAGATATTGTCCGGAAACTTAACTTATCATCTGCCATCAATAAAGTCAATAATCGCCTCGAAATCGAAGGTCACAAATTAGGTCAAAGGTCATAACCCACAAAAGGCTCATCTACAGTACAGTCCCTAAGGGATGTGTGTATGCAATCTGAAAGCTATCCGGCTAATGGTTTCTAAGATATCGTCCAGAAACGGAAAACTGACGCACAGACGTACAGACGCACGGCCAGACATAGTGATGACAATATTCCCCGCCCCTACTTCGTGGGCGAGGGATGAATCATTTTTTTTATTAGCAGATTAAATACCAGCTTTTGAACATGTTAAAAATGAAACGTGACATCAATCAACAAGATTTCAAAATCGTTGACCTCCATTTTGACAAACCCACTTAAAAGTTGTCAGCGATACTAAACGTGTTCAAGTGGGTGCAAAACCCAATTAAATGAATTATTGTATGGGGTTTTAATAGCGTCAGCGAGACACAACTTCAACATGTTCAAGTGGGTGCAAAATACAATTAAATGAATTAATGTATGGGGTTTTAAACCACTTTTGTGCACTGGGCCAGGCTAAACCGGGCCAGGAGAACCTCCAAATAATTTGGCTGTTAAAGGGTTAAGCCTCATAACGCACCTCCCGACCAAAGGTGAATGCAAATTAACCGATTTTATAAAATAAGCAAGTCGAATAAAACTAATTAATATGTATTTAATGATACATGTGTATGAATATGTACAATGTGATGCAAAAATGCGACAACAGGTTACATGGTTGAACTGCACAGGCAAGTTTGCCCTGAAAGCCAAAAGGCAGTAGCTGCTTACTCGAAAAGTGAGTAGTTACTGCTTTTTGGTTTTGTACGGCAGAAGTGTACGTACTGTATGACATCCGCGTCATTATATCAACTGCTAAGGCCATGCGTAATCAATTTGTATATTTTTCAATTGCAAAAAACGCCAGCATGTTGAATAATAATTTTTATCCCATTAATTGTAAAAAAACACGAGGATTATAACCATGAATTATCCTAGTGTTTTTTAATCGATATCCTGAAATATAAGGATGATTTACAGAAACGTACAGAGACGTTGGGCCAATGTTGGTTTCATGTTGGGCCAGCGTCGTGGACGGTGGCCCAACATGAAACCAGCATTGGCTCAACGTCCAGTGTTTACTGGCTTGTCAACGAAGTTATTCCAGAAAAAGTCAATGATTTGACTTGATGTTCCAGGGGAGGTTATTCCGTTCACAAGACATTACGTGAAAATATTATACTATGTTTTTCTGTGGTCGTGAGCACATATATGCTCGATAATGAAGCATAATAAGATAATAAAGCAATTAATGTTATCTAAAGGGTGTTTACAACAGTTGTAATCTACTGCGCCCATTTTGTCAACTCTACTTATTTTTACTTTAATATCATCAATAACATTCCATTGAACAGAATTCAACTTGTTGCCAGCTTTTGAAAACATTGGATGAAATGCACGTCCGACACGTTTTTTAAAAACAATCATTTTACAAACATTGTACTATAGTTTATCTCACGTATATATGATATAATTGGGCACTGGAACAATATTAGGGTACGCAAAGGATATTTTCGTGGTTTATTTTAAAATGTCTCCTATCGAAAAACATTTAAAAACTAAATTAAATATTACGTTGGCAACAAGTAGCATTTGCTTTAGTAACATATAAACTTACAAAAAAAACTATAAAAAAACTAGAGTTGGTAAATTGAGCGCAGTAGCCCCATACTATAAACAACTGAACAACATACAAACGTCATATTATTTGTGTCTAGTAAGTTGCTCCACACGCCTTGCGAAAATATCACTTTCTACGGAGCCCGGGAAGCAACATTCACGCCATACTTTTGTGGTTTTGTTCGTATGATAATTGAGAATTCTAACCATGGTAGTTTCGTCTCACACTGTTTGATGGGAGTACTCGTCTGTTTTTATTGCACCTAAAATATCCTTATAATAAGGAAAGGTCATCACCTGTGAACAAAAAATAATGGTAATTATCTACAGTTATATAAATAATAACATTTGAAAAAGAAGAATGTTAACAATGTGAACTATTTTATATCTACATTATATTCCGATATATCCTAATTACTCAGATTACAACGAGTAAGTGTGATTATTCAATATAACAGATCGAAATATGTATGATTATGCAATATTGTAATCGTGTTGTTGATTTGTTTATATATCTTACATACGTTTTCTTACTCTGTTCAAGCCTTTCAGCGTGCGGACCGTCTTTAGACGTCAGAATCTGACGTCTGTAGGCGTCAGATTCTGACGTCTAAAGACGTTCCCGCACTGAAAGAATTAAACAATTTATAATGGCCGTAGACTCATAACATAGGTATCGAAATGACGAAAAAAGAGTTAACTAAGACATGGAATTAAAAAAAACATGCTCTCTATGGTTTGTATAAAAATATGTCAGCGCCTTAGGGATTAAAGTGATACATGCTATTATACTACAAATAGTGGTGTAGCTGATGTAGTTCGTTTTTCAACGGGGTCAGTTCCCCTCGTGTAAATAAAACAGAACTGAAAATCAAATTGTTACAGTTTTCCCACTATGTTCACCAACACATGCCACCATAATCATCCATTTTGTATTTTAATTGTATTTTTTTAAGACAAATTGTAGTCGATCTCAAACGTGGTTGGTATCTCAATTATGTTTTGATTTTGCTAATAACGGTGACTTATTACAAATCTACGAGCATTGCAGTGACCTACCTACCTGACCCACAAAATACATATTATGATAGAAACAACATTATTACTTTGGTATATTTGGATGCTAAATATATATCATTTCCAATGACAGCCATCTTGAATTTTAATTTCCAGTGGTTCCCATGCCCAAGGAGCTTTATTTTATTCCAAATGTCTTAGTCATAAATTAGATGTAGGCAGCATAGACCAGGGCATCAATAAACTGATACGACTTTGAAAAAGAAGATTGCTTTCATGCATTCACATATATCCAACAAAAGGCTAGCCGACCACCATAATCCGCCAAAAAGACGTGTTTGAGATATCAGAGGCCACAAGGCTTTAAAATGTGGTTTATGAGCGTGAAAATGAATGAATGTGTGAATGAATACCAACTCACGCACGCACGCACGCACGCACGCTCGCTCGCTCGCTCGCTCACACTCACTCACTCACTTACTCACTCACTCATTCACTCACTCACTCATACACTCACTCACTCACTCACTCACTCACTCACTCACTCACTCACTCACTCACTCACTCACTCACTCACTCACTCACTCACTCACTCACTCACTCACTCACTCACTCACTCACTCACTCACTCACTCACTCACTCACTCACTCACTCACTCACTCACTCACTCACTCACTCACTCACTCACTCACTCCCTCCCTCCCTCCCTCCCTCACTCACTCACTCACTCACTCACTCACTCACTCACTCACTCACTCACTCACCTGTGTCTCGCTGTATGGCTTTGCTGAAGTAACACGGTTTGATGAATCCATCAGGATCTCCCGAACTCAGGATCACTTTGTTGGCAGACTGATAAAACTTTATACCATCTAGAACAACGTGAACTTTTTTAAACATTTACAAAATTACATGAACAGCTGTAAAATGTGGGATGTTGTTTAAAATACATGTAGTCCATGCTCAATTGAGCTAAACATACTATAAACGTTACATTTGTGTTGAAAATAGGAGGGGGTTATCAGATTATAGGCCTGTGAATAAAAATCTCCGGAGAGCTCTTCAATTGTGTAAGCTTAGGTCAACTGTTAAAATACGCCAGACATGGGTTCCGCAGAATTCAATAGTGCCCGTAATAATACTTAATATGTGCGTTTCATACCCAACGCCGCATTAACAGCAAGTTCCCAAATCATAACAAGTTCATATATACTTGGGCGACATCCAGAGTAACCAGCCTTCCAACTGGAAGTTATAATCTGCTACGCAAAGAAGGAGAACATCTGTGAGTTAATAATTCCACCAAAGCTCAAAGCTTTTAGCTGTGCGTTGGGTTTGAAAACTAACTGACTCACTGCAGAAGCTTGCAACAGTTGACCCCAGCGCATGTATTGACAGGAGGGCTTTCCCAGCCCAATGTTGGTTTAATGTTGGGCAAGCGTCGTAGACGTTGATCTAACATTAAAACAGCGTTGGCTGAGTGTTTCATTGGAGTAGTATTCGTAGTCTTGTAATCAGGTTGAATTACTAGAGCTGAATGCAATCAACCTGTACTGTACATTGACGGCCTGCACGTGACCCACACATGCAAATTTCGAACATGACTGGATCTTTAAATGAAACATCTTCGAATGAAACATAACAGCCTTAAAACAGGAGGTACATTATAAGGTTGCGAAATGACGCCATTGAATGGAAAATGACATTTTCCATCGAGGATAGATCTGATCATAATTTAAAAGCCTTATTATATTTTTTTAAGTGAGCAAAATAATGACATTCTATTTCACACATTCCTTCTTGTTTACACTGCAAATTAATTGAATAACCCGTAAATGAATCAAAAACTCCGAAGTAAGTCACTATTCACCAGAACAAAAACGTGACGGATAACGGGATATTACTTGCTCACCTGACAACGCCTTATCCAGATTAATATATATCATAACATCACATGTGTGCCGCATACCTAAAAAATAATCACATCATGATGTAGTTCAGGTAGAAAGGACATTGGTAGTACGCCTTATTAACGTGTTCAGAAGATCATCAGAGTGGGCATGGCTCAAACGGGCTCTTTGTTTTTTGTTTCATTGTAGTCATTTATTTGAAATACCTGCATTTCACAAAGTTATTTTTATTGAGCTAAATAATAATTTGTTGAAAAAAATCACAATCGCTCGAAAGCTATGTTTACGCACCGTACCTTAGTAAGTATGATTTGTAAACCACCGCTGCTGATACGGTATATTCTATTTATAATTTCATGACAGTAATTTTACTGACAAATTATCATGTCATCCAGCAAAACGCTGTGTTATAATTTACTATTACATAATTTTATGCTCCCCGTCGTGGTTTGTTGTAGATGGCCAGCTATTGCGGTAATAGAAAAAATATGTCATTATATATTTCTGGGACGTGATTGTCCTCCATTAGCATGCATGTTTAGTGTATAATAACCTATGTCTATAACACAGAAGTTTCTGTGTTTAGTAATAGCTAAACAAATGCGACAAATTCGTGAATTGTATACCAGATTAATTTCTTAAATTTTGCATAGACGTAAATCTATTATATATAGACACTTAGCGTGCCTGCTGCAACATACCATCTCACAAGAAATGATGTCATGTTACCGCATACACAGATAATGTAAGTTACAGGCAGCAAACCTGGTGATTGACGGAAAGGCATATATATTTAAATAAGTAATTTACAGTTCTTACCGCTGATAACTCCGTCCTCTCCGGGTTCTCCTGCGGCGAAATGGATATGATTCCGTCGCATTCTACTCAGTCCCTGTAATAAGAAATGGTGTGGTGTAAACATAGGCCTATTAATGTACGTGCTTAAAACATACATACGTTAATTCGCGGTTTTTCTTACTAGTTCAAGTTCAAGTTCAATAAATTTGTAACGTGTGTGTGTGTGTGTGTGTGTTTGTCTGTGTGTGTGTGTGTGTGTGTGTCTGAAGTGGAGCACATTGCATTAGACAATGCTCAGTATCGAAGTTGTGATTGTGTGGCCCTTGTCCTTGTTCCTAAGGTCTGAATACGTTTAACGGAACATGAGATCGATTTATTATAATTGGTAAAATCAAGATGACAGGCCACAGCCTCGTTTTCGGTCTCACACGAAAACGGATTTAGTCGCCCGCGGTCTGTCATTTTGGTATTTTGGTAGGGCCTATAGTACTGTGAAGCAGAAAATCTAATCAGTTCACTCCAAATTCGTTTAGAAATAGGTGCAATCATAATGCATAGTGGGCCTATCGTTTGATTTTGTTTGTCTCTTGTTAATTTGGCTGTTACTTCGTCTATTTGTAGCTCAATGCATATGGCTGTCCCTACTCTGTGACAAATGCGCCTCAATTGCCATCTCACTTTTTATCGCCATTGAGACATTCTTGTTTCTCTTGTGGTGAGGTGGGTCATATCTTAATTGTCCCCCCCCCCCTAAACTTCCAAAAGTCCTCCCCAAACCTCTTGAGCCTGCAGTAAAGTCTGGGCTAGATAGGGTTACTGTGCACCACCCAGGAAAGTCTGAGGCCAAGTTTTTATCTTCTTAGACCTCCCCCAACATCAAAAGTGGATGCCATCAAAACATGTTGGGATGGACTAAAAGTCCTGTTTGCGACAGTTTTCAAAATGGCCGTCATTGAAATATGCGTAATCACGTATTGGGTCATAACTTCAGTTCTATAACAGCTAGAGTCACGATTTTTGTGTCTATACCCATGTTGTTAGGTATGGAGAATCCAATGTGGCCTCAAAAAATGTGTATGTCTTTTAGATACTTTGAAATCAACGATAAAACACATTTTTTCATGCGTTTTTGATCATTTTTTTGGTTGCGTTTTTTTGCTTTATCATTTTTCAAATCTGTATTATGATAAATAGTATATTGTTGAAGGCTTCTGAATGATGGATGTTTTGTTGATAGACCCTAAATATTCCACAAAATGGCGTAAAACTGATAGCTTAAAAACTGTACAATTTCAATAGAGATTTCTCATACATTTACTTGATTTGCAAATGAGCATTTTATAACATTTACAGAGGAGAATGATTAAAGGTACTGTGTCCTAAAAAACTCCAGATAATTTTGGAAATTTAAAAAGTGGGTAGGATGGGTCGATGTCCCATTCGAAATAAAACAAACGTTGGAAATGAAAAAAATATAGAAAATGCATTTTTCATACATTTTCGTTCATTTTTTTTGTCGTGTGTACACATAAACACATAAACGGATTCAAACATTTATTTGTTGTAGTGTTATTTAGTCTTATTTTATGATTACTGATGGTTGATGAATGATGGATGTTGATAGACCCTAAATATTCCATGGGAAAGACGTACAGAAACAATGCATGAAAAACAGCTTTGACTATTTAAAAACTATATCACTATGTTTCCGATAATTAGTGATTATTTTATCATGTTTAGTAATATCATATTTTTTCAAAGAACCCCCCTCCCACAAAATGAACTCGTCCACCAAACCTAAAGGAAGGTAATGCAAAACAGGAATATTCCATATCTCCCGTAGGGAATTACAGTCACTGATAAATATGCTTGCAGTACCAGGATTGATCAGAGTCTGTATTTTAGGATTAGTTCTAAATAGACCAGACTGTGTTGTAAAACAGGACACCAGCTTCGAAGTTATATGGTATTTCTAAAACAATCTACATAGTAGGCGTACTGTAAAACAACACAAAACCTGAGATTTGATATCTTTCCAGCATTTTCTTTTCGTGCCGTGCACAACACACGTCACGTCCGTTGAATATAACACTGGTGTGAGCTCCAAATCGTCTACCTAAACATAAAAGACGTACCATCGACTATCATGCAGGTCCATAACGAGTTGTATTCCAGAAGAGTATCAGTAGAATAAGAACAAAAGTTACTATGACTACTGATAAACTAAATGAAAACAAATGTTTCTCTTTAGAACTGAAAGTATCGTATTTTAGTTACTTATACGGGTCTCCGAATCATATTACAGTGCGGGGATCGACTTTGGTCGCCAGAATGACGACAGACGTCAGATTTTGACGACTAAAGTCGATCCCCGCACTGTAAGAGTAAAATTATTTTTAATGGTCGTAGACCCATAATATAGGTATTCAAATGAATCGAAAAGAGCTGACTAAGATATTTATGATGATTTCAAATTGAAAAAAACTCTTTAGTCTCCAAGGTTTTCAGAAACAAATTCAGCGCTTTAAGTAAGGGTTAAGGATGGTCTCTCACTTTCACTGTATGTCCTTGGTTGGCGCGTATCCAGAGCCGTCCCGTGTTTGAGTCCGACTCCATGTAGAAGCGCTGTTTGGGACAACTCCTAACAATCCTCTGCACATCTTCTGTTGTAAAGGAACGGAGTTGTGGCTGTTGTAAAATATCGTCCAAATAGACGAATCCTCCTGCAAAAAAGAATACATACAATTCTCTGCTCTTCCAAGTAAATAATAATCGATAGTCCATCATTTTGAATTTGATCAAGTTGAATTTTTTCAGGGCACATTCCTCCCTGAAACCCCACATATTTCTTCATCGTAATGGTCTAGCTATCTTACACGGTTTGCCAGATACGAGGCATATTAACTTAAATAATGGCCGATAGTCGTCCATTGTGAATTACTACATTGTCATGACATTGTCAGACATATAGTTTGTAATGGTCAGGTTTGAGTGATCTTAATGTAGGTGGGTCGTTACGATTCGCTAGTTGAGCACAGATTGTAGGCCCACCCGCATGGGCTGCATGCGTTCTACGGAGTTGGGCCCATCAGAAGTAAATATTTTGAATCAGTGAAGCGAAGCAACTGACTTGTTTTAAGCATTCTATGGAGATGCAAGATTTAAACAAGTGACAGAACGAGATATGAAAGGGTGTATGAAAGGGTCTATCTGCCACTTCACAAAGTGGCAGATACACCCTTTCATATCCAAGAGGACGTAACGCCAACCCGGCTTGCATGCTCCGTGGTGAAAAAGAGGCTGGAATCAGGGCTTAGACCATGGTTTGGCTAGTCTTGGGCAGTAGCCATAAAGATACTTATATATATATATATATATATATATATATATATATATATATATATTAGTTCATAGAAAGGTAATATCCTCAAATGATGCACTTTGAACAATATAAAAAAGACACACCGACTTAGTTGAAAAAAACTAAAGACATAGAACCTGTGCCAAGAGTATCTGCAAAGTAAAGTGTTAAAAATAATGTTTTTGTTCCACATTTAAATATAAAGCATAAAATTACTACATAGTATTTCTACTATTATCATATTAATATTTGATTTAGCATACATTGGCTACAATTAATTACACAAAGTCACCTATTTCACAACGAAGACCCATTTTCTCGGCTCCATGTCGTAAGATGTAACTCAAAGTTTTTGACAATTTCACATCTCGATCCTTAAATATAAGAGAACAAGATGTCATGTACGATAGCAGAAATGCATAATACATTACGCATTTCCGACGATAGGCCCTGGCCTGTATGTAATACCAGCCAGCGAGTTGAGAAAAAATGCTCATTGTTTTGTACATCGAGCAGGTGAAAAAATCTACGAATAAGTATTTTATATGTTCAAAAGATGTGAGTACTGATTGGCGCATGAATATTGACCTTAATTTCAAACCCCTTTAACAGCTAAGTTATCTCAAATTAAACAAATAAGAACATTTTCTACCCACTTGTTCAAGTGGGTGAAAAGTTAAATAAGATAACTTAACGGTAAAAGGGTATATTTACACTTATATTGCCAAACCATACCTGGGTAAATATAAGACATAAAGGGGTTAAACTATAAGGTTAATAATTCAATGATTAAGTTTTGAAATTATACGACCCTTTGAACATGTCGAATATCGATAAGGTATATTGGTATAACCGTAGTTTTCAGTGTGAAACATAATATAAAAGGAAATTCAACTATAGGGTCAGTAAGCTTAAAAGCGTTTTAGTTGGTTGCTCTACATTCTCTGGGACTTTGAACAAACGTAATTCCACCGTAAAAATGCATTTAGGTTCTCTACTGTTTTTTTTTGTAAACCACTGTCTGTTAATTGTTGTGTGTTAGTTTCTTAAATGATAATTCAGCGTAGTATAAATAAATCTGATTTATACACAAAATCTTGATACACAGTTATTTGTGTGTTTGGATTTACCTTATGTTGTCCTGCTTGGCTCTGTCTATGCTGGGAAGAGGCCATTTGCAACTGTTAAACACAGATACGGAATAGTCAATTCACCTATCACAAACAGCCACGAATAAAGAATACATAGATGTACATATTTATATAATAATAAAGTGTGCGTTTATCTGTGTCGTTTATTTGCGATAATTATCTGAAACAGCAACACCTAAAATGAAGATCCAAAAATGTGTGATTGTCGGCACATAGGCCTTAGGTTATAATTTGTTGTGTCAATTTTGACTATGTTCCAGAACTATTAATTTCAAATTGGATAATATGTGAGAAAACGAGAATTTTTCGGATAATTATTTCAAAACCAAAATGGCAGTCTTGACCTTAATTTCGCCAAATTTGCGGCCATCTTACAACTTATCCGAGCTGTAGGCTACGTAAAATACACATGCAACTGTAGGCCCTATAGTATACATTTTGGAGCTATTCTCCCAAAATGTTCGAATGTGTCTTATTAACGTGAAAATGGTAGATTGAAAAAATACTATAGTCATCAGGTGGTGTGGCCAGAAAACACCTCAGACATTGCATTGTGGTTACAATTTAAGATGGTCTGCCTTTTTTCAAGGACAAACAATAAACTAGTTCAGATTTGAATTCTAGACCTATTTTTCTATGGGAAACTGCAAAAATGCCCCTGTTTTCCATCAGACTAACTGAATATAGGCCAATATTGTATTGGTTTGTAGCTTGGCTTTCACATCCTTTACCTCACTGAATGAAACAACAAATTATAAACTAGAAAAGGAGTTTCCGAACTCCGAGGCCCGGCTTCAGTCTGTTTGAGTGCTATAGACAACAAATCAGTGTATTGGTCTTCCTCATGGGCCAGAACCCTAAATGTCCAGGATAAAATTAAGAAAATAACCAAGGAGAGTTCAAATATACCTTCGACGTGTATTCCTTCCACCACCATCGCCGGTGCTGGCCAACACTCATTCAAAACTTGCCTACGATCTACCTGGTACATAGGATGTAGGCCTACCCAACAAATTCCGGTTCAATGTTGGGCCAGCGTTGCAGCTTATTGCAGGTTCAATGCCGGTCAATCATCTACGACGCTGGCCCAACACTAATCTCTCACTGGGTCTGTTGTATACTTTGCGCAAACCCGTGGCATTCAACCATTGATGCTGTTTCAATGTTGACCCAGAGTCTTCGACGCTGGCCCGTCATTGAAACAGCATTGGGTGACTGTACCTTGTTTTCTGATGGCTGCATTATATGCTGGTGATGCTTTACCATCCCGGCGCCAGAAACACCAGATAACACGATACATTGGCCCAATGCTGATGTAATGCTGGCCACCGTCTGCGACGCTGGGCCAACATTATTCAAACCAAACCCTTTAAGCTCTTAATCACAAATATAGTCGTGAATATTTTATTTCTTGAACCCTTGTTAAAGACAAAAGTACTTAGCCTAAGGACCAGAAACGTTATGTTGCACATGTTCATAAGGACTGATGTAGGCCTAGAGAAATGTTAACCGTTTCCCACACACAGCCCCATCTTTCCCCTAAATAGGACACAAGCTCAGGCAAAATAAACCTAATAGGATATGTAAACTAGTCTCTTATTGACACACGAAAACCTACAACCAGACATAGTTCGCAGGGTCAGGTGTGGGTCACCAGAATCTTGTTTTCAGCGCCACAACAGGACGCAGCATAATTTACATAACATATTCTCAATGCACTAATATAAAGCAGGGTAGACTAGCTGCGCTAGCTGGCCTGGGAACGAGGCTGTCCAATCACGCTCGCCTGCGATTGCGAATCGGACGGGACACCCATACTGCATACATTCAAAATAGAAGGACGCACGGACTGGAGAGTTGGTTGACTTGGCCACTAGACCTGTGTCCCCGTCCGATTATCAGATGTAGCCCCATCAGTGACTTCAGCTCATAGATCTCTCTATATCTATGTTTCAGCCCCCCCCCCCACCCAAGATGGTGTTCCTGTCGCAATTTGCCTCATGGCTAAAAATACACCCTGTCCCAATTTTGAAATTAACACCGAATTTATTTCATGTTTTTTTTCGGTCTTTTTAAGCTCCATAATATTTGTTTATGCCATGTGAGGCTATCTGCTTTGAGGCTAGAAAAAAGTATCATCATTGATTACATGCATAGTCTTTATCAGATTGCCATGGCGCAATCTCCAGCTTCAAATGACAAAAAATAATAGTTTGGCTTGAGGCCTGGCTTGAGTCTATTATGTATGTAATCAATGGTATCTTTTCCTGTCATTCAACGGTAGGCGAAGCGAGTATGTCCTATTATGTGATTGTACACTTAGTGCCCACCTGGTGAGTGGTAAGATAAAGCCTCTATTAATTAATTTTATACCTCTACTTTTAATGACAATACAGTCATATCTAGTATATATATTTATATACACCACAACATAAGCAATATACAAATATATAACGTAGACTTACATATACATACCGTATTTCGAATTCGGCTCACCTGGCTTTAGCGTTTACTATGCCGTCATTACAGTTACCGCCGCGGTCTCACAACACATGATTAGGCGCGTGCGATTGCACCATGCGTTTGCAATATCCGGCATACTGCATGGTGAGGTGAGTGAAACACTGCGTTATATTATTTAGTGTAGGCTCATATGTCACATATAACACGTTCGTGCAATGTGTCTGTTAAAATTGATTTTTCACTTGATTCTGACTCAAAATATCATGAAGATCAAGAAAATAAAGGATTACATTTTTTATAGGTCGAAAAAAGGTCTAAAATGACGAAATCCAAGATGGCCGCCAAATAATATAAAAATAAACATATTTACGAATAACTTTGCAACTACATACGCTAGAGACATAAATAATATGTCTATTCTTATGTTTTCAGGTATGAGAAAGCCAATTCTTTTGTTTGCTTTTATAAAAAAATATTGTAAAATCTATATTTATGCAAATATATACAACCGGATATCGCAGTGAAGCTGCGGCTAACATTGTTTTTGCTGATATTTTTTTTCTGTTTTGCTTATGCATGGCTGGTTCCCCAATGGTGATATCTGGTCGGATGTGGAGCTCTCATCCTTGTGGATGTTTTGTAAAACATAAAATTCAAAATGGCTGCCATGAAATCACTGAAGGTATATTTTCCATAATATTTTTATCAGGAACTACAATAAAACAAATCCTACCATCATTCGACATCATTATATCAATTGCCTAAAATGCTACGAAAATCTTTATTATATATATTCCCAAGTACCGGCACATATATTCATTATATGCTTGGAGTAAGCTTGCACATTACCGTCTGGGGGTAAATCCCCTATATAGACATGCCCAGAACCCCTTATTGTGCGAGCGAGGGGAAACACTCTCAATAACCCACCATGCCATATCACCTCCACCCTCACATCATCATCTGTACATCATTCATCTCATTAATTGACTACAACGTTTTTATCTTATTACAATGTAACTTAAAAGAACATTTGTGCCGAAAAGTGACGTAAAGCAATGATTTACTAATAGTTAGTAGTAATCCTATACATCACCCATAAACATAACTAACTGCATGATATGTTAGAATATGAACCAAGCCTAATTGTTCAGATACACGGAGGGTCCCTTTCCCGATGGATGCTTTATAATGTAATTACAATGTCAGATCATAGAAAATCTTGAGAAATTAATTCCAATCAGGTATATTCTGCGCATAATTCTGAATTGCAAGACGTCAAATGCTCAACTAACACTTCTGGAGGCCAAAAATGCTAAATGATGTCATGTTACATACTAAATTAGACAAGTAGAAGAATAACTGAACTATTTGTCATATTTAGATATTTACACAGGTCAACATATGCCTATAGGTATTAATAACTCTGTGCTATATATAGATTATTTGCAAAAGGTCTGACAGAACAAGGTCATACCATACTG
Source organism: Flabesymbios commensalis (assembly GCA_964017125.1). Taxonomy (NCBI): domain Eukaryota; kingdom Metazoa; phylum Annelida; class Polychaeta; order Terebellida; family Flabelligeridae; genus Flabesymbios; species Flabesymbios commensalis. The sequence continues at coordinate 64,117,528 of OZ024906.1, read as the reverse complement.
TTTTTTTCACATCCGTCCTCAATCAGTTCACTTGCACATTTTGACGCAAAAAAGTAATGTTTTACTTATTAAGGAAGGAGTATGCTAAAGAAAATAAAGATTGCAGGGTTGGCCTTTACATTAACAAACAAATATCATACCAAGGACAACCTAAGGGCATTGCAAAGCTCGATAATAGCTCTTCGTATATAAAACAATTATCACGCATTTCTGGCATTTAGTTGTCATACAATCTAAACTATCCTCCACAAAAGATATTTTATTCACTTGTAGAATCCAATTCATTCTTTTAGCTAGGCCTATATTTTTCTTCCAATTCGGGAGAGTTGAAACTAACATTGGTCATAATATTATGGTGATGGCAAAAGGCGGCAATGCCATCTGGATCTTGCATTGCTGTTGTGAAATTGCTGGAATGTAAGCTAAGAGCAGGCCTAATGTATTCTTGTGGCACGTATGTCTGAAAAATTTACTCAACATTTAGTGAGTTTGAAGTTAAGATGACTCAACATGTAGTGTGTTTGAAGTTAAGATGACTTTAACTGGTCTGGCCTTGAGTTACTTAGCGTTAGAGTTACTGCCCTACTACGATAAATCATATTAATTTATTGCAGAATATTATTCATGATAAATAAATGTACGGTATATTATACAATTTGAATGAGAATTAAATGAGTTAATCTGAAATGAAAGAAAATTAATCTTAAATAATAGAAAATTATTATCCAAAGAGCTATTATAGCTATGATCATGATTGTGTAAAGTCATTATCCTTAAATTTATATTTTATCTTAGAATTATGTAATATACGTAATTATGACAATAACCTTATAAAAACTGTTATCGGTACATTTAATTCAATGATACCTCAATATTACACTAACAAATAATACAAGATAGATAAAGAGATGCAGTTATAATATGTAATGGCGATACGTGTGTGAAACGTGAATCCAAAGTACGTACAGAGTAGTCTAAGCCTTTTTTAAGAGTTGAGCCAGAGAACCACTCTCAGAAACACTCTAAACATACTTTGTTTTTAATTATCTTCTTTTTCGATATATAATTAGAGAAAGGATAGTTCCGAAAATATAAGCAGCAATATATTAAAAATTCTGACTGGTATTGTAATATCAGATAAATGAAGTATATGAATCAGGCAGATGTGATTATAATTATAAATCACTGATTATTCAATCATTGCATGAATCTATGCACATATAATGATGCCAGTAACATAAATTAAATCAAGTTATTTGTTTTCAGAGTGGTAAGCTAAACAGTTTAATACGTTTTGTCATAATTATTACATTCTTTGACTGCTAAAATTGAAAAAAAAATTGTAACCTTCACGTGTTTTTTGTGGCAGCATTCTTAATAATATAATTATATAACTTCATGTTCGACATGTTTGAGGTCCCGACTCGAGTGGAGGTTCAAAAATGTGATATTGACGTTTGAATTACAGATTTTTTAAACTGCCACACTATCGTTATAATTATATTGTCATTAAAAAAACACATTTATTTTGCAAACTGAATTTTACTTTGTGCCAGAATGTAATTTTAGTAACTGACTTTGGTATTTCCTTGCATTGAAGATAATGTGTATGTAATATTTCAAAAATGGTAATTAATTGAATCATATTTCAGAAATTCGTTGATAATATATATCATCGGGAGGGGGGGGTGGGGGGGAGTGAAAATAAATGGGTGAATAAGTGAACGAATGACTGGGGTTTTCGGACATTTTTTGCACATAGAAATTATGACTTAAAGCAGCCCCTTGGGATGACATCAATTTTGGTTTTTAATTCCGTACTGGAGTAGTGTATTCCACGGACCATGTTTTATTTTTTTCATTTTTTTATTTTTTTAAAAATATTTTTAATCAACATTTCTATGAATCCAGAAATAACCCGAACAAACTATTTGTATACCTGAAGGATGATTGAATGTTCTCACATCATTGGGCCACATGCTGATGGCATCGGCCCAGCGTTGGGTAGACACTCAGTGCTGCAGGTGTGTCCTCCCGTGTCCTGACTATAAAACACCAACTAGCGGTGACTGCTTTGATCTTACCGTCTGATACGTGGGAATATGTGATGTAAAGTGCTGAATATTGCTGACTTGTTTTGTTTACATGGCAATATACGACCTGGAAATACAACTATTTCACTCTTTTTCGGTGCTTTAAAATTGTTTTTTGACTTTTTCGTATTTTTAGTAAAGATCAGTAGGCTATATAGCTTCATGTAAATTAATTTTTCAAAATTGACAACATTGAAAATGTCTCATCCCAAGGGTTCCCTTTAACTGAACCAGGATAACGTTCCGTGTACATTGTGTATTAGAGCTGTACCGATTTCTGTATTTTCAAGAGGTGACAATAATATTGTCACAATGTGGTATATTTAAGGGTATGAAAATCACACGTACTGCATATTCAAGGGTCAATAAAATAACGCAGCTGTATCATGTTTTTATTCAAATGCTGCTTTGTGTCTCGAACATCAGGCCTAGATGAGTGTGCTGCGCAAAAAAGAGGGTTTTCATGTTTTTAGACAGTGACAGATAGTTTGTTAAAATTTTTAGGCTATCCCGAGCATTGTGTCTATTCAGAAAGGGTGTGTTATTGTCCAAATCTGTATAGGCCTAATAAATGGTATGCTTACGCCAGAAACTGTATATGGCCTAGTTATTTTCGGCAATATTTGTAAATTCAAAGGTATATTTTTGGTCAAAAATGTATATTTAAGACTAAGGGTTTGACTATCCTGTCTGCACACCGAACCCAAATTTGTACCGAGTGCACCACCCCCATTTGGAAGAATAACCTCCTGAGCATGGTGAGATGTATCTTAATTGGCACTGCCCTCCACACAGTATCCTAAATTCCGTTCAAGGCCTAGCACACAACCTCTCGGACACGTAGCAGATAACTCATGCTATGTTTTTACATTTTGTTGGTTAAAATTGAAAAAAAAACAAGTTTAAACTGTTTATTTTTAAAATATAATGGTGTTATCAGTTTTCTTTTAAAAACTATACAAATCGATATATTATACATGTTTTTGTGTTCATTATTTCAAAAGTTATGTTGAAATAGATAATATATTGGAAACATGGCGGTCATTTTGGATTTAGTCAATTTTCATAGATTTCAAGAGTTAGAAAAAAATACAATCCTTTTTTTTTCTCATCACTACTATGTTCCAAATGGGAATAAACAAAAAAATCACTTTTAACAAACATTTCGCACGAAAATACATAAGGCATATACTATATTATGTTTGGACCTTTTGGTCCAAATATATTAAGTTTTGTTTGGATCTCGACACTTTTATTATTCTATGTCCAGGAATATTTCTCCCTCAGTTTTTATCCAATCGACTTCAAAGTTCAAACCTTGGCACAATGATCCTTTGTTTTGTGGAGGTGTGCTACCTGGTATGACTTTTCTAAGAATTCCCAGTTGTTTTTCCGGATTTATTCAGGATTTTCTGGATCACTTAGTGCTAATCAATGTTTGCCCAATAATGTACACGTCGGGGGCTTATAATGCGCTATTTCTCTCCGAGTTTTTATCTAATCGACTTCAAACCTTGGCACAATGATTCTTAAGTCTTGGGGAGGTTTGGCCAGCGTCACAGACAGTCATACAGCATTAAACCAACAAAGAAGTCAGTACCCAGAAATCTAAAATTTCAATCAATCTCTCATAATAAAAATAACCCAACAATATTTAAAATGGTCTCCAAAAAACGCACAAAACGTAGTCCAAACATTATTGTTACTTGAAAAGTCACAATTCACCTCTAGTTATGTTTGGACCTTGTGGTCTAAACATATTAAGTTTTGTTTGGATCTCGATTTTTTAATCTTCTATGTCTGTGCGCTATTTCTCCCTGAGTTTTTATCCAATCGACTTCAAACCTCGGCACAATGATATTTAGGTTTGATTTTTCTAAGAATTCCCAGTGGTTTTGCCGGATTTATTCAGGATTGTCTGGATCACTTAGTGCTAATCAATGTTTGGCCAATGATGTACATGTCGGGGGCTTATAATGTGCTATTTCTCCCTGAGCTGTTATGCAATCGACTTCAAACCTTGGCACAATGATCCTTATGTTTTGGGGAGGTGTGCTATGACTTTTCATACGTCATGTTCTTCATACGTCATGTTCTTCGGGATTTGTTCAGGATTTTCTGGATCACTATGTGGATCAATGTTGGCACATTGATGTACATGTCGGAAGAAGCCCATGAATGAATCTTGGCCAGTCAATATAAGGGCCCAGTGTCAGAGGCGACACCACCGGCTTGCACCCTTTGAGCACCCTCTACATTTATTCAATTAAAATACCGAGGCCTATACCCAATAATGTTTCAATGTGGGGCCAGCGTCGCAGAAGGTTGTTCAGCATTGAACCAACATTGGGTGTTTGATACGAACAATAGAACCTTTTAAATGCTACAAATTAACATTGAAATAACAGTTGTAAATGCATCAAACACGAAACGTCGACGCAATGCTGTTTTAATGTTTGGCGTTGCAGACAGTGATACAGCATTAAACCAACAAAGAAGTCAGAATCCAGAAATCTTAAATTCCAATCAATCTCTCATAATAAAAATAACCAAACAATATTTAAAATGGTCGCCAAAAAAACGCACAAAACGTAGTCCAAACATTATTGTTACTTTAAAAGTCACACTTCTTATCTAGTTATATTTGGGCCCATATATAGAGTTTTCAACGGAACTTCAAACTTATTATTCTTGGCACGTTTTTGTAAGACGCTATTTCTCCCCGAGTTTCTATCTAATCAACTTGAAATTTCGACACAACATTCGCAGAGTAGTCAGGTATTCTGCTATGACTTTTCTAAGACATCCATCGTGTTCTTCCGGATTAATCCAGGATTTTCTGGATCACTATTTTTTTGAATGGCAAAAGGCAGTTTCTGCTTACTTGTAAATGGTGCAGATACTGCACTATGCTGCTCTTCAAATGCAAAAGGCAGTATCTGCTTACTTGTAAAGTAAGCAGATTCTGCCTTTTGGCTTACACGGCAGTAGGTCTATAATTGGGTCCAATGTTGGTTCAATAGTGGACATGCCGGGTGATTTTCCATTCATTGCCAGGAGGGTGAACAGGGTGCCCCTATGTCCAGACCTACTCCACCCTTTAGTCTGTATATTTGATAATAAAAATACATTTATCCAATGTTTCAATTCCTGGCCAGCGTCGCAACATGAATATTCATTGTGACGTCACAGGTTTACTGTCTGCAGTGTGGTAGGTCACACTAAGGTCAATTTGTCTAGGTTGTCTGAGTTGGCCAAAGAGGAGGGGGTCGTATACTCATAGCACATATGCGTGATATTAAGGATTCTACCAGTACCAGAGAACGTGACAGATGAAGATGACATAAGCCTAGGCCTACCGGAAATGTAGAAGAAGAGATGAGTATAAAGAAGGGTGGAAGATAGCAGAAGAAGATATATAGAGTAGATAATAGAGGAAGAGAAATATGTGTGCAAACCATGAAAGCAGAAATCAGGTGCGTAGTCGTAGATGTATGTGACAAATATGATAGTGGGAGGTGAAAATACATTAGTACTTAGAGAGATATCGGCCTAAAAGAAGAAGGAAGAAGATTTCAAAAATCGGGAGCTTAGCTATGACAGAGATAGAAGATGAGAAAAATGTCACCGTAGACTTCAGATAGGCCTATACTGAAACCCACTCCTATTGGTTTGCTGAATAATTCAGATGTGGTATGTAGGCCTACGTCAGGTGTGGCAAAGCTCAAAATGACATAGGCTTATATATATATGTACAGTTCTACCCCCAAACAAGATAATCTAGGCCTACGTAGGTCAACGTTAAGCTCTGTAAAGTACACAACTAAACACCCCTACAAAAGAAAGAACTCAATCACAAAAGGTGTGGCATATGCTATTCTTGCTTGGTTCGATGGATATGTATAATAGTCTGTCTAACCACTTCTTAACTGCGGCAATGCATGTACAATTTTTGATGTTTAAATTTTGCAATTAATTTGTTTTTCTCTCTCTCCCTGTTGATTTCACCCATTTCTGGACGACATCACCCATTCCGCTAATAATAGGTGATTACAGAAGTATGAACACCGTATGCCTATGAAACATGTAATGACTAACATGACAATTAAACTGATCCATATTGTACAGGAGGAATGGACCCATTTTGGGGGGGGTTGACACTTTTAATTTTATGAATCAAATTAAACAAAGAAATTGCGCAATGAGGGTCTTGTTTAAGTCAATGTTCAGTAGGCATATTGGTATGATGTGGTTTCGATTCCTTATGTTGTAGCACATACTACACATACCTGGTAATAAATATATGTCCATTCTGTCGTAAATTCGTATTTAATGACCATAAAATCTCGCAAGTCCTTGATATTATTAATATAAATATTAATGATATTAATACTATAATATATATAATATTAGGCCCAACATTGACGTACATTTTGATATACTGCAAACCTGTATTGGAAGTCTATCCAAATGATGTAAATATGGCCAGGAATTAATCATTTTTTACCATTTAATTCCGCAAATAAGGAACGATCAGCCCAGAAATATTCCGCATGGAAAGGGTTAATGACTCACAGTGGACAACTAAAGCATATATAATATGTACTGTTTTATTATTCAGACAACTACTATTTGCTCAAAGTGAAGTCAAGCGACTCTGTCAGGCTAAAAATCATCAAAAATCATCATTTTTTATTTTGGTTCTATGTCTTTAATAATTTTGTGAACATGTCCATAGACTAGAATTGCGGAAGTCTTTTAAATTGTGGGCCGCTGTGGCAGCGTAGCAAGCGTACCGAAAACACCATTTATTTGTTATTCCTGTATTTCTTATTTTTTTCTTATGTATTTCTTACATGCATGTCTGAAATTAAATATCCTCCTTATTTCTCTTTAACTGGTAAATGCGCAACACAAATTAAAAAAAACTTACAAAATTCTAGTTCATGGACATGGTGACATATTCTGGACATATCAAGGAGCTAAAATAAAAATGATAATTTTGGCCTGATTGTTTCGCTTTAACATGAATGGGGATGATGACCAATACGATTATTTGGCTGTAATATACACAGTATTGCTTTTTTATAGCGAGGATTAAAAACAGCATATATGAAAGGATTTAACATGGGAGTGATAAATAAGGTGTTCATACTCCATGGCAAGATATCATTAAGAATTATTTTCGTTGGTATATTAAGATATATACACAACACATTTATTACTTGAATAGGAAACCATGTAATACTGAAGGCTATCATGATTATAGATATCATTTTAATTGTTTTCATCTGTGAACGATTTCCCGGAGTCCGATCGGTTGATTGTTGTACTGAATTTATTTGTTGGTTTATCACATGAGAATGTTTTGCTATAGCGTTATATGTCCGTGAAAACAGCAAACCCATACACAACATGGGCAGAAGAAATATTAGTGCTAGTACCATGATTGTCGTTTGAATGCCTAATCCATAGTAAAAACAAGAATTACTATAATGACCTGGCATTGTAGGAACCATAAAGGTGATCATTGAGAAATTCCAAACACAAAAAATGCATACCATAATGAAACGGCGGGTAAAGAAGCGTTGATATTTGAAAGGATGAATAATATAGATGTACCGATCAATGTTCATAAGTAACATATGCAAAAGCGATAGCATTGCAAATGTCATTGTTAAATCCAACTGTATTTTGCAATATGTGAACGTGTTGTCTGTTTTCCACATTGTCACACTGAATTCAAAACCAAAACATCCTGTCAGCAAATCTGTTACTGCCATTGAGCTGATAAGTAGACCTGTGTTATCTTGTAAAATGTGTGTTTTGATTGTAGCCACCAGAACAAAAAGATTAGCCAAAATTGCGACGAATGAAAACGGATAGAGCATGGTCATTAGTAGTCCGACGTACCAATGGGGAATATTTTCTTCCAAATATGTGATGTTGGCCATTTTGATTAGCAAATTATTAGGACACAAATGTCAGACTTTGTGACTATTTCAAGGATACACTTAATCAGCGACAGATCAAATGAAACCAAACGAAACCTTCAATCTCTGTAAAAGGCCTACAATATAGATGTAATAACAGTATAGGCCCCTAAGGTGAAAAAATACAAGGTAATATCGCTTTTCGTCTGCCAACAATTTTAGTACAGTGCAACGTGTGACATTCATCCATTCACTGCTATCTCGTCTGGCAATTCGTGCCGACACCTGTGTGGTGGCGAGTTGTCGGCAGTTTGAGACACACGTGCTATCGGTGTTTAGTTTGGGGACAGCATACACCGTGCTTACAATTTCAAAAGCCCATCAGTCTTCCATTAGCGTAGGGCTATATTTGTTTTATTATGATAGATAGGTATTGATCTACATGAGCGAGCCATTTGATGATTTGAAAGACAGCACACCGTCTATTTAAACATACATGCCTACATGGCCTAATTGCTAAATCATCAAATAAATAATTCATGTTTCTCGCTAGCAGGATAGCTAGGCATACACCCTTTTAAGTGACCCGAGTTAAATTAGTTATAATTATCTATGGAATTATTCATAGGGAAACATTTTAGACGGTTGTGCTTTTTTAGACGGTTAATGTGCCTTTGATAATAACACCCCAGTCATACATACACGACGCACATCCCACGCAAATAGGATGAGATCAGTGCGTCCTTGTGAGTCCATGCATTTTGTCTGAGCTAGTGCGTTGATGACGAATGATGTACATGGACCGGTGAATTGTAATTTTATGACGTTATTTTGCACATGCACTTTTACAATGGTCTTTATCTATAAAGTTTATCGTTCACACTCAATTGTTGTTCAAAGTGCCTCTAGATCGTTATCGTCTCACCACACATAATACCCCTCCCGAAGACTCACATGTATTATGACCCATACGTTTGGGCCTCCTAGCATTCTAAAGTGAAAAAATGTATATAAACCTATATATTTTTTAATTATCAGGACGTAGGCCTACTCTATCAATATAAAAAATAAAAAAGGGTGCTTAAACATGGGGCTTTTTTTTCTATTTTCATATGCAAATGTAAGGTCCTAGTACCTTTCCTAAGCGTTGCCAAAAGACGGGAACTATGTCTTGTTACTACCAGCGTAGGGACTACATTTTATACCTATATTGCCCAATTTCAATGTTTTTGCAGCAAGAAATGGTCACCCAATCTAGATGAATTGGTATCAAAATGATATAAATGTAATTTAAATCCAAGCCTGCTATATATCGCCACATTTTTTTAAAAAAAGATTGTAATTCTCTCACTTTGATATGCGCGTATGAATATGTGTGGTGAGACCTTATAATGCGTTTAAATGAATAGCATTTCGGCCAGAATGTATTATGCGAAGTGTTATGCGCTTGTATTGGTGTATTGTTTTTTCTTGCGTCAGGCCTATCTAAAGCCTGTCCCAGCCCTACGTATCAACTAAATTTATTGTCGTTATGGCAAGAGTCATATGTTATAACTAAAATCTGCATGATATCTCCGGTTTGAGATTTTTTGTCTGTGCCAATTTTTCTGTTTCTAAGTCTGTTTTCTGTTTCAAGTCTTTAGACTTGGCTCATAACAAATTAGACTCTGTAGGTTTACCAGTTTACATGGTGTTTTAGATATAGGCCCAAGTGTAGATGACGAAAAATTATGCAGAAAATGGGTTAAATAGGAACTTTTGCCCAAAACGCCCACCCACCACTTTCTCAGCGACAAACAGGTGATTATGATTTGCACATATTTCTCTGATAGACGACGTCATCCTTCTTGACTTGTTGTGCAAAGCACCACAGTGACTTATTGTGCAAAGCAGCACAGTGCTGAAAAAAACATTTTCGAAGCGCGACATGGGCACAATACAAATATCAAAGGTCGTACAACGAAACTTAATCACAATGAAAATGTATCTTTTCTACCTATTTTTGTATTAGCCTCATAAGCAGCTATACATCATTGCTTTCATCATTGTATCCAACGCTGTTTTAATGTTGGGCCACCGTCTACGACGTTGGCCCAACATTAAAACAGCATCCCGGCAACAATAGATGTATGACAAAATTTTTCTAGTTTTTCCAAAACGCCCACCCCATTTGATTCCAAAACGCACAGAGGGTGGGCATTTTAGGCATCTAACCATTAACTGACCAGCTACCCTGTGCCCAAAACGCCCATGCACCCACCACTTTCTCTGAGGCAAACACTAACTGGGTGCAGGGCGTTTCGTGGTCTATAGGGGCTACATATAATGGTGATGTAGCCTATGCCGTGGGCGTTTTAAGAACAACGTTCCCAAAACCACTAACGTTACATTAGGTAAAAATTGATTTCTGGTCAGATATTACTACATAAAAGTAGCATAAACATGAAAACATCACTAATCATGTATAGTGGCATCTTGGTTTAGCAGCTATGGTTTGTATGGCACATAATCTAGCAGGCTGGCGATAAATGGCGTAGGGTGTGCGTTTTAGGCAAGTTCCCCTACACTCATACAACATGACACGACTTTCTATTGTTACACTTGTGCGTAGAAAGTTTCACGTGTATTGGAATAGAAGTTTAGAATGTTCTTTGCTTAAAATCATGCGCTGGACAGAGTTAAGATGCACAAATCAACAAATAGGGCCTACACAACATTTTGTTTGCAAACCATATGCAAGGGCGCTCAAATTTAACGTACAAAAGTCATTCATAACGCCCATATTTGCTATATTATGGGTATTTTGTAATAGGGGTCACTTTGCAAGGTCTATTGTGGAACGCCTCCAAAGTCAATAAATTTACTCAGATTCTAACGTATAAAGACAGTCCCCGCAATGAAAGAGTACAACTATTTACCAGAAGGGAATAATAGTGACTTTTCAAGTAACAATAATGTTTGGACTAGGTTCTATGAGTTTTTTGTCGGCCATTTTGATTTTGCAAGGTTATTTTTATTATGACAGATTGACTGGAATTTTGATGAGTTTTTTGGCAGTCATTTTGAATTTTAGATTTCAGACTTCAGATTTCGGACTTCATAATTTCAGAAATCGGAAGTCCCCACTGAGCTTCTGTACTTTTATATATATTTGCTTGTGAAATGGAAACACATTCAGAGGGCCCCCAGTAAACACATTGCATGACTTGTTGGCTGAATGTTGAATCACTGCCTGTGACACTGGCCCAGCATTAAGACAACTTTGGATCGACGTTTCGTGTTTGCTGCAATTACAATTAGGGGAGGACGGGGCATGTTCGAACCCTAAAGACATGCATGCCTGTTCACTAGGTATTTACCTAAGTCACTCATTATTCCATACATATAGTGCTTCCATATGTATGATGCCCCACTAAAATTTATAGTTAGTTGTCTTGTATATTTTAAAAAATATAGCGCAAAATGTGATTACAACCAGACTGGTCGGACATGCCCCGCCTCTGGGGCATGTCCGACCAGTACTGTTCGAACATGCCCCGGTTATTAAAGTGTAATAGGGCCTACAGCAATGACAATAATTGGCAATCCTTTGTATTTTATTATTGAATTTTGCATAAATAGCAACAGTGTGATGTTGCCCTTCACAAGGTAGCAGAACATTGTCAGTCTCCCAAAACCTTGTCAGCAGTGGACAATGGCAGTTGTCCATTAGGCCACCGGCGCACCACTGGCGGCATTTATTACGGTTATCCACCAACCGCCGGGTTACGAGACAAAACAGCATGTGTTGTATGAAAAAGTGTGATAATGTGTGGCGGAGTTAGTGCCAGCATGTATGGGTAAGTGTGGACATGTATGAATAATAAAAAACTATATTGCAATTATGACCATTGGTTGTGAGGCTAGTTCGGGGCATGTTCACACACTTTCCGGGGCATATCCGAACGCGTTTGAACGTGCCCCGTAATGCCATTTCAGCTTCAACCCCAATTATTGCCCATACCCCTTGTTATGGTTCAAAAATACTCTCCCTGTATGTTGTATACCTCTGTGTTCTATTTATAGAACAACAAATGGTTACTTTGTAGGATCCCTACTTCGTTATTTTAATGTGGCAGTTATCCCCGGTTTCCCGGACGCGAGAATCTGTGGACGACTGCCTCGTTTCGGTACTTTGGTGCCGGGCGCAGAGGGCCGGAGCCCATGCGGCCTTGGTACTTTTCCCGCACTTCAGATTTTACGCTCAGCGACTGCGGACGTGCCGCAGGTCGCTCTCTCTAAGTCAAGTAGGACGTGTCGTGTGCGGGGTTGTACGTTGTAGTTACCAGATGTCTAGACGAATAAACATGACAAGTGGAGGAAGAGTTTTGTGATTTACTTAGAACCGTCGATTCGACGGGGAGAGGAAGTTTACGTTAGAATGGAGAATGTTGGGCAGTTTCTCTCGTTCACCCTTACAAGCCCATACTAGAGACCCTAACGGTCACTCACAGGTATCTCCGGCGCGAGGGACTACCCCATATTCCCATACTGGTGACCCCTGACGACTGATAGACAACGCAACAGTGTTTTCACCAAGACGCCAATTGAAAACTGCTGTTTTCAAGGATAATTTTATTTAAATTTTAAGGGATTTTTTGAAAAAGATCAATAGCATTTTTTTCATCAAGGTTCGTGAAAGCTGTAGGTCATTTTTAATATGCCAGTTTTAAACTAGTCAGAAAGAGTTATCAGAGGAGAAGCACGTTTTTACGTCAAAAACGGCGTAATTTTCTTATTTTTGGACGAAATTCCACGTGTTTGGCGCTTTTTCAAGATGGCGACCATGTCGGTTTCTCTAAAAGAATCCTGAAAATTTTTCTCATAGACTTAGTCTATCATGTTTTCATAGTAGGAGTTTTTTAAATGCTTCCATCCTATTAATGCCACTGTAGGCGAATAGGAAGTGGGTGTTTTCGGAATTTTTATTATTATTTTTTAGTAAAATCGACAAGAAATTATAAAATATCGCTTCGACTCGGGTAACCTTTAATAGGATTAGGGCCAAATAAAATTGTTTCCCTAATGAATGTCAATAAACGGTCCTATTTGGTCTGTTAAATATATTCCCAGGACCGTAGGTCAATATTTTATTACTATTATAATATGGTATTTCAGAGAATGCTGATTGTTGTAAATGTATTTGGTAAATGAGCGCCATTTTGGACGCTGGTCCCCCTTGATTAGCTGATCGCCCGCCGTGGGCAAACACGTGTCCCGCCATAACCGGCATGCATTTGGATAGTGGACCTGTGTCGCCACATCACTTTAGCATAAATTAGGCCGCCATTTTGATTTGGTGGAGCAGATTATTCACGTGTTCAAAATTATACACGGCCTAGTTTTAAATAATTTTTTTTTTATTATTTATAAATTTTCTTTTTCAAAACGGTTGAAAGAGAGGAAATATAAATAAGCAGTTTCGGAAACGAAATTATAGCACTAATTGTGCGTGATTTTTAAAAGTCATAGTATAATTTTTTCACGTTGAAACGCCCCCTGGTGTTTGTTGTTGCTCTAGCCTACTTTTAGCGCCTTATTTGGGCACGGGGTAGGTAATGAATATGCTAATGTGAGGCGAGACGCGGCTGCTGTTCACTTTTATATGTACACACCGTTACACGCATGCTGACACAGGCACGCAGCCACAAGCTGTCTGCCTCACATGTTAGCAGTACCCGATAATACACCATACACACACCCACCACAGACGAAATAAACGCAAACGCTACAACAACAGCCGATTTATACGTCAGTCAATGAATCGAAGCGAGCGATTGATTCGGATGTTAATAAGAATGACTCGGTGATGAACGTGCCATATAAAAAAAAAGTGGAATGTTCATCTAGTGGGGTACCATAATGTAATAAATTTGCACATTTGGCTAAAATTGTCAAAATTGGTATACAGGCCCACAAGACAATACTCTTTCATATTTTTGATGGATCCAATCTGAGAAATAGCTGGATCCATCATTTTAGCCAAAATTCAAAATGGCCGCCAGTCGAAAACCAAAATGATCATATCTTGGCAACATATGGCCCAAATTTCACGATGTTAGCATCAATACTATATATTTGGATGACGACGAATCTATTTGCAATGGTTTAAAAGTAATTGGGATGAAATTGCATGTTTTAGTTCAATTTAAAATAACACATTTTGTAAAATAATATGTTAAAAACCGAAATATCAAACGCTGGGCACATTTAAAAAATAGTTAGTCACATTTTATTCATATTTGACTGTTAACAACATAATTTATATAGGCCTATACATATTGGTAAACGTCATCTGAAATTAAACTGAGTCATAAATCATCAGTTAGTCACATGTATCGCGGTTAGCAAAAACATTCTTTGGACATTCACTGTTTATGCACCTACACTCACAGTGACATAGATATGTGCATCCCAGATTAGCTTTAGCACATTTGCAAATTCCCCTGGTGCTTTTTGACAATTGATTGCAGTGTTGCAACAATGCACAACCCTAACATCTGCAAAATATTCAGCTGTTCATCAAGAACTCAGCTCCATTCCGATGGATTGTATATTTTGCTGCCTCTCAAGAGCCTTTCTCCAAATATATCCTGCATGTTACTGAACTCGTCTAGAAGGCAGAAGTAAGACCCCCTGTCTAAGTGGTATGTTTTCTAATGTTCATTTGACACAGTCCATGCATCGCTCCAGCCATGTCAATAGAGTCCAGGGAGAACAGAAGAGGATCTTCGGTGAACGCCACAAATGTGTCCGTTATTTCAGAGTTGGCATCCGATGTAGCCAACGCACTTCTCTGTCAATACTCAGAAAAGAGGAACTAGTAGGCCTATTGCACCCAGTAAAGCTATATAAAATATCGCTTCGACTCGGGTAACCTTTAATAGGATTAGGGCCAAATAAAATTGTTTCCCTAATGAATGTCAATAAACGGTCCTATTTGGTCTGTTAAATATATTCCCAGGACCGTAGGTCAATATTTTATTACTATTATAATATGTTATTTCAGAGAATGCTGATTGTTGTAAATGTATTTGGTAAATGAGCGCCATTTTGGACGCTGGTCCCCCTTGATTAGCTGATCGCCCGCCGTGGGCAAACACGTGTCCCGCCATAACCGGCATGCATTTGGATAGTGGACCTGTGTCGCCACATCATTTTAGCATAAATTAGGCCGCCATTTTGATTTGGTGGAGCAGATTATTCACGTGTTCAAAATTATACACGGCCTAGTTTTAAATAATTTTTTTTTTATTATTTATAAATTTTCTTTTCAAAACGGTTGAAAGAGAGTAAATATAAATAAGCAGTTTCGGAAACGAAAATTATAGCACTAATTGTGCGTGATTTTAATTAAGTCATAGTATAATTTTTTCACGTTGAAACGCCCCCTGGTGTTTGTTGTTGCTCTAGCCTACTTTTAGCGCCTTATTTGGGCACGGGGTAGGTAATGAATATGCTAATGTGAGGCGAGACGCGGCTGCTGTTCACTTTTATATGTACACACCGTTACACGCATGCTGACACAGGCACGCAGCCACAAGCTGTCTGCCTCACATGATAGCAGTACCCGATAATACACCATACACACACCCACCACAGACGAAATAAACGCAACCGCTACAACAACAGCCGATTTATACATCAGTCAATGAATCGAAGCGAGCGATTGATTCGGATGTTAATAAGAATGACTCAGTGATGAACGTGCCATATAAAAAAAAAAGTGGAATGTTCATCTAGTGGGGTACCATAATGTAATAAATTTGCACATTTGGCTAAAATTGTCAAAATTGGTATACAGGCCCACAAGACAATACTCTTTCATATTTTTGATGGATCCAATCTGAGAAATAGCTGGATCCATCATTTTAGCCAAAATTCAAAATGGCCGCCAGTCGAAAACCAAAATGATCATATCTTGGCAACATATGGCCCAAATTTCACGATGTTAGCATCAATTCTATATATTTGGATGACGACGAATCTATTTGCAATGGTTTAAAAGTAATTGGGATGAAATTGCATGTTTTAGTTCAATTTAAAATAACACATTTTGTAAAATAATATGTTAAAAACCGAAATATCAAACGCTGGGCACATTTAAAAAATAGTTAGTCACATTTTATTCATATTTGACTGTTAATTTGACTGTTAACAACATAATTTATATAGGCCTATACATATTGGTAAACGTCATCTGAAATTAAACTGAGTCATAAATCATCAGTTAGTCACATGTATCGCGGTTAGCAAAAAACATTCTTTGGACATTCACTGTTTATGCACCTACACTCACAGTGACATAGATATGTGCATCCCAGATTAGCTTTAGCACATTTGCAAATTCCCCTGGTGCTTTTTGACAATTGATTGCAGTGTTGCAACAATGCACAACCCTAACATCTGCAAAATATTCAGCTGTTCATCAAGAACTCAGCTCCATTCCGATGGATTGTATATTTTGCTGCCTCTCAAGAGCCTTTCTCCAAATATATCCTGCCTGTTACTGAACTCGTCTAGAAGGCCGAAGTAAGACCCCCTGTCTAAGTGGTATGTTTTCTAATGTTCATTTGACACAGTCCATGCATCGCTCCAGCCATGTCAATAGAGTCCAGGGAGAACAGAAGAGGATCTTCGGTGAACGCCACTAATGTGTCCGTTATTTCAGAGTTGGCATCCGATGTAGCCAACGCACTTCTCTGTCAATACTCAGAAAAGAGGAACTAGTAGGCCTATTGCACCCAGTAAAGCTATGGAAGAGTGGGAGTAAGATGCACTTTTGAGGACCAAGTTGTTTTTACAATTACCAGATAGAGATTGTCTGAAACCTTTTGCCAGAACCGAAACCAACCCATATTTTTTCAAAAATTGTTCTAGTCGATCACATGGAAGGGTGTTGACCCCTGAACCTTGCTTCGACAATCACGTTTCTCTTGGGTTAAACGTGTCAAACTTTGATCAGGATAGAAATCTCAGATCAGGTAAAGTCTGGTTATTGTGGACTCCGATATCATTACTGGTCATGCTCTGAACAAATGTTAAGAAATGACGTTCTACGTATTGTTGAAAGCTTGCAGCTTTGATGGTTCCGACCATATATGGAAAATGACAGCAGCATCAACAATTCCCATGGACACATCACAAGAAGAAGTTTCCAGGCATTCTAATATGTCAGATTTTGTCCCACTCCTCCATCTCCCTCTGTCTGATAATGATGGTGGCTCCTTTTGCTTCTCAAATAACATAACTCATCTATATCTGCATTTGGGCGTGATTGGAGAGAATTAAATAAATGAGAAAGCAACGAAATACTTTGCTTCAGTACACTAATATTTTTGCCTTTAGTACTCGATGGTTTGCATTCAGCTATAGACACAGATCCATTCATCATACGCTTTCATGTACATTCATGCCTTGTCAACATGTTAAAGGCATATTGCATTAGGTATATGCTATACCAGCAGAAATTATGTATCGTGTATCTGATGTGATGATATTTGTCATCACATAAAACGGATTGCTCTTGAGTATATAGACAGGAGGAATATAACATTTTTAGACAAAGGAGTTTGGAGAATTTGCCCTTTTTTCTGATGGCCATAAACAACAGAAGATGATGTTGAGTGCGACAATAATGCAGCTGATGATGCAAATTCAACCAGTGCTTGAACTTTCCCAGGTAGAGACAAGGTGTTCATCCATATATGATAGCAGCAGTATTGTCAAATAGAGAAGACATGATCGGTAGCCAGAGTAGTTTGCTTGTTTGAAAACAAACAACCATCCGCACAGCTGATAACGGTTTTTACCTAACATGAAATTTATATTGTTGCAAAATCATCATGTTAGTATCCCAGCTGTCAAAATCAGAAAACCCATGCAGTTGGTTTATAGCATAGGCTTATTTCTTCAGAATGAGCTAGACATGAGAAATAAATTGACATGACGAGTTCTTTTGAGATGATGATCTGTATTAGAAACGGACTGTGTTCGAGCTAAAGTCAGTACCACTGTTTCAATAATGACGGATGGGAGGTAACAACCAGACCATAAAGCTTCAATTACAAATTAGACATGGAGGACCCTCCGCATTGAAATATATATATTCAGCTCCACACAGACACTGCCCAGATGGGTTGCTTCCCGCCAATAATCACCACCGTCTGGGTTTTGGCGCGTTTAGTTCAGCTGTCAATCACTCGTCACATAATCTTATAATTTCAACCATTTTGCTGGTCTGTAGTTGGTCAATTCTCATTATCTCAGCCTGGTGTGTATTATTTGCACACTCAAGAAAAAACATCAGTGTGTAAGCCTGCCCCTCCCATTGGTGTAGATGCTGTCTTGTCAATGAAGAGCGGCATGACTCTAATAATCGCTTTTGGTTTGATATTAGGCCTATCATCATTAGTTGAGAATGATATCAGAGACCTGATTAAACCAAGTTTATTCTTTAACTTGGCGCCATCTGTCTTTTCATGATGTGGACGCACAAGAAGCTCAGACTTTGAGAGGGCAACATAAATATCTGCTGATGGAGAGGTTGAGATGATGTATATGATACATGGTGATGACTTAACCAACTGTATTTGTTTTCTTTGAATCCACTATATATACAGCCAGTGTTACCATTTTCAACTCATCATATGCTTTATGGTATGAGAAGACACCCCTGATGAGAAACTGACACTGTGTCGGCTGACCTGGCATTAGATTTTAGTTGAAGATAACAAGACTAGACTGTGATAAAACACATCACCAGCATGTTAATCTGTAACTTCATGTAAATACCCCATCTGCCAGCCTTCTTCTTCATTCCTGGCCCAGTTTAGCCTATATGTGCACAAAGGTGGCCTAAAGCCCGATTCATTTCATTTATTTGACCATGTATTGGAATTTTTGTCTAATGTGTCACTAGATGCTTTATGTTTTATCGTCACCTCCACATACAGGGATGTCACGACTAAAACTGGCACTGAGGTAGGACTGGGTCTATGATCACCGGCTTCAATTTTACATTTAGTTTTCCCGTGAGCTCAACTAAATTTTTTGTGCTTATAGAGGATTATATATTTTTGGAGATATTTTGCTCTATTGACGAGACACGTTTTTGTAATTCCATAACCATCATCCATACATGCGAGCGATAAACAATGAAGTAAAGCATCACTACTATAGTCAAAATCTAAGAGGTCTTTTTCTAAATTATTATTATGCTGAATTGAAGCTTTTTTATTGACAGAGGGCAACATAAATAAACAACACTTTCAGATCGATACAAATAACACATGTAGTGCAATCTAAATCAAATAGTATTTGTACTCTATATTTTCATGAGAAGGTTGTCACAAACTAATCATTAACCAAACACCATATTGAAGCCATAGGCCCTATTTTTTTTACTATTTAAATAATGTCGCATAAGTCTGCACAGACTTCCCGTCATCAATCAATATATATCTAGCATATTAAACCCGATTCTAACAAATGGGCTTGTGAAGAATCAGCAGGAATGTCTAGATTGTCCAAATAGTAAAAAACAAGCTTATGTATATTTTCATAATGGTTACTTGGTTGGTTGAGGGAGTGAATTATGACCATAAATAACTATGTATTATTTAATATTTTGTGTTCTATTGTGTTTATTTAACATGCTGTAACGTACGTCATTGTAGATATACTTGCAATTATGGTCAGACCTGAGTGGGTTAGTAGATTGATTGAATTTCTATATATTTTGGTCTCAAAAACGCTAAAAATGGTCGAAACATAAAATATATGTCTCTAATCATGTTTAAACTGAGACTAATGAAACCGTTGACTTCGAAATATGTGAACTTGATGTTAACATCATTAAATTTGATCCATTGGTTACAAAGATATACAGAGTTTTCGTAAAATGAAAGCTCTTTTTATCGGACACAAAATAGATTATTAATCTTAGGCGAATCCCAAGCTATGTAATTCGTGGTTTGTTCGGATCTCGATTTGTTTGTAACGGTCTCTTTTAGCAATGAAATCTTGAGGGTGATCCAAACCAAAAATTAATCCGAAAGAAATATAAATTTATATAGCAGATTCTATGTCTATCAAGAAAATCTTGTATTTTAAATACGTTTCAATAGTTCTTTTATATGATAGATATAGTTTTGCATTGTTTTTGAATATGTTCAACCATGTGTCAGTGGTTTTTTAGATTATGACTTCGATTGACATCGCCGACATCAATCCGGTCGCAGTCACGTGGTTAAGTCCATTTCAAATTCTTATATTATCGCTCACGCTGAATTCGTGTTTTTATTAACTATTATTAATAGTATTATCCGTACGCGCTGTTAATCAAATGTCAAAGTTACTGGAGTCTAGATATAGTCTAGACTCGGCTCTAATTGTTACTCTAACTGTTAGTAGACTCAGACTATACTATAGTTTAGTATAGACTATGGAATAAAAATTAAAATATATGATGTAGACTAGTCTACCATTAGACTGGTTGAATCGTCATTATTAGTGTAATAGTCGGCAGCACTTCGAGTCACTAGTGACATATTTTTGGAGTGACAAATTCATAATACAAAATTCATCTGGGTTAAATTTGGTTTGGACTGTTCTTTCATGATTTTAATAAAATGTAGACTAAAAAATATACAATCTTAGAAATTTAAGCGCTAGTGTTAACTTTAAATCAAGTTAAAAGCACAATGACCATATAATTTTGATTTAATTTAAATCAATGAGAGTGGTGATAGTTCAACAGTTTTAAATTTGATTTAAAATAGCAAGATTTGATGAACTTTTTGAGGCGATAACCAATTGCACATTAAAAATTTGTAGCTGTCTATACTTTATTTTTTTATGACTATAAAGATCTATAAATAAAATTTATGTTACAAATATTTTTAATAGTTTGTGTATATCTTTGATAACAGCTTTGCGTGGTTGTTATTGAATCTGTCTGACCAATTATTTGGATTATGACCCTTATCTTTGTCTCATTGACATTGTTGGCTTTCCATGTGGTCTAGTCAGTCTCAAAACCTTACATTATCGTTCACTCATTCTTTGTTTCAATCATGAATTTCCGTTGTTATTAAATTATCAAATTTAACAAATTGAGCATAAAACAAGAATTCTCATAATGCAGAGTAACACTGATCGGTTTCTCATTTATCAAACATTTGCGGAATGACATAATGAAAAAATCATTTGCATTTTTGCATCCAAATTTGGGTTTGGATGATGCTTCCATAACTTTTAATATGTCAAGGGGGATGGAAAATAGTTTCATCTTTGTTATATAAAAATTTTGGTTTCATTCAGGTGAAAAAGTACTATGTTAACTTGTTGTGATTCGCTGAGTAAAAATTTGCGATGGCGTTCACTTTAGACAATATTAATTTTATAAATCAACGATAATTGTGTCAGAGAATTTGTTTAACAAAGATTGATTAACTCTTGAGGCGATAACCACTTTAGCTGCTTTTATGCTAGTTTGTGTTTGACTCACTGATTCCTTTCAGGAACTGTTTTTCCTGTGGGCCATTCTTTGGCATTGCCACTGCGGCCTTATGGGGTTTCAGATAGGTCTTGTTGTCAGGAACATATGTTTTTGGCCTTTTTCCTCGTTGGGAGTTTCATCTTTGTTACTTAAATTTTTTTTGGGTTCATTTTATTGTGTGATTTGCAGGGTCAACTTTATAAATTATCTTAATAAGAAGATTGATTCTTGTTGTGATTCGCTGAGTAAACATTTGAGATGGTGCTCGTTTTAATGCAATAGACAATATTAATTTTATAAATCAATGATAATTGTCTCAGAGAATTTGTTTAACAAAGATTGATTAACTCTGGAGGCGATAACCACTTTGGCTGCTTTTATGCATTTATGCCAATTTGTGGTTGACTCACTGATTCCTTTCAGGAACTGTTTTTCCTGTGGGCCATTCTTTGGCATTGCCACTGCGGCCTTATGGGGTTTCAGATAGGTCTTGTTGTCAGGAACATATGTTTTTGGCCTTTTTCCTCATTTTTTGGAGTTTCATCTTTGTTACTTAAATTTTTTGGGTACATTTTATCGTGTGATTTGTAGGGCATAAATTTACAAATAATATAAATAAATAAGAGGAGCAATTGTTGTTTCTAGGATTTGATTTAGCAAGATTTGATAAACTCTGGAGGCGATGATCACATTGGCTGATGCCAATTTGTGGTGGACCCACTGATTCCTGTCAGGATTTGTTTCCTGTGGGCTATTTTCTGGCCTCGCCAGTACAGCTTTCGGTTTCAGATAGGTCTTTGTCAAAACTATGTTTCTGGCACCTTTCCTCTTTGAATGGAGTTTTCTTTTTTTGTTACTTTTGGTCAATGAAGCATACATACCAGCCACTCTTAATCTCAAATTAAAATATACAATATTAGTGCTCATAAAGATATTTAAAAATAATTCATGTTAGGAAGTTAAGATTTAACGTTCTCATTAGTAATAATTTAAATTAATGAGAAGAGATATAGTTGATAATCTCTTGATTTCATGTTATATAATTAATGCAATTATGCCAATTTGTGATGACTCTGGAATAATCCCAGGGGCTTGTTTTCCTGTAGGCCATTCTCTGGCTTTGCCAAAGTGACCTTAGGTTTCAAGTGGATCCTACGAAATTATGTTTTGGGTCACCTTTTTCTTTCTAAGTTTTCTTCTTTGTTGTTTGTTTTGTAAAGCTTAGTGATCCAGCTGCTTTGAAATTAAATAATAATAAAAAAAATAAAAAAAAAATAAAAAAATGGCCACAAGAATTAAATCTTTCATAATTCTTACTTAGATATATATATATATAATAAATAATTTGTAAATTAAAATAATTCGGAAGAGTATCCAAGTGTAGGAGTGTAAGGTAAAAGCAATATAATTATTCAATTAAACTACTGCAAGAACATATTATTAGTCAATAAATACAAGGTCAGTTACAACAAGACTTGGCCAGTTGTTACAGGCCGCAGTAATTATTGCATGCCTTATACGCCAACTACATGATGCTCTCTGTCTAGCTTGATTAATCTAGCATCAGGACTTGCGCCAGCTGCTGAAATCAGTGCTAGTAATGATAGACAGGATGCATCCGGACTTGCGCCAGATGCAATGAAATCATGAAGAACCAAACATATGACTATTCATTTGTTAGTTCGGCAGGACTTGCGCCAGCTGTTCTAACTATAGCAAACATGATGGGGAGTGATTTGCCAACTGGATTTGGGCCAGTTGGTTTTTGATACAATATCCACAAGCTCTTTCTTACAGGTGGAATTAGTTTAATCTAGCATCAGGATTTGCGACAGCTGCTGAAATCAGTGCTAGCAAGGACGGGCAGGATGCATCCGGACTTGCGCCAGATGCAATAAACTTTGTGAAGAACCAAACATATGATTTTTCATTTGTTAGTTCGGCAGGACTTGCGCCAGCTGTTCTAACAATGGAAAACATGATGGGGAGTGATTTGCCAACCCGATTTCGGCCAGTCGGTTTTTGATACAATATCCACAAGCTCATTCTTACAGGTGGAATTAGTTTATTCTAGCATCAGGATTTGCGCCAGCTGCTGAAATCAGTGCTAGCAAGTATGGGCAGGATGCATCCGGACTTGCGCCAGATGCAATAAACTTTGTGAAGAACCAAACATGATTTTCCATTTGTTAGTTCGGCAGGACTTGCGCCAGCTGTTCTAACAATGCAAAACATGATGGGGAGTGATTTGCCAACCCGATTTCGGCCAGTAGGTTTTTGATACAATATCCACAAGCTCATTCTTACAGGTGGAATTACTTTAAATGTGAATGATTTATGTCCTTTTTCTTCTCCCGTAGAAGAGAAGGAAAAGCTAAAATTTTGAGTAAGAAATTATTATTATTATTATTTATTTTTTTTTAGAATTCTTTAGATCTTGCTTTTGAATGTATATGTAAACACCATTTTTAGTGAATACAGCAATACTCAAGATGTGGACCATTTCCTCATGTTCCTAATTTGCTTCAAATCCTTCTAAATCTATGTTTTGTGGTCTTCTTATGTTTTCAAAGTGTGTCTGCAATACCTAGGTCAGCTCAAAATGAGGTCTGTATACTTCTGTGGTCAGATTTTACACTTACAGAAAATAAAATTCCACTGACATATAAATCCAGCCAGTCAAAACACTACTCAGACTTGCTTCAGGAATTATAAATACAATAGATGTTATGGTAATGTGTCCCTTATTATCTACATTTGGAAATTTTAATTATTTGGTTATCTATTCATTACATGTAAATTTCAAGTTTCACTTCTGTAGACATCCTAATTTCAATTTAAAAACTAAATTTCAGACTATATAGCACTTCACTATTTAGAATTAGTGTTGTTTCTGATGCCGCAAGTAATGGTGGATTAGACAGATGAGAGGTTGGAATTCATATGTGCTCTTACGATGCATTCGTAAGTTTGTGTTGTGGGGGTCAGACACTTTGTGTCTGTGTGCCGTTTTCATACCCTCCTCAACAACAGATAATCTTGTTTAATAATGTTATTGATAGATTTTGTCAATATTATGTAATTTGTATGTAATGATACAAGAGTCAATGTTCATTAATATATTAATGTGAACAATTAGTAGATTGTTATTGATAGGTTTGGTTTTGTGTGAACAATTACTAGATTGTTATTGATAGTTTGGTTGATATTATCTAATTTGTTTGTAATGATACAAGAGTCAAAGTTCACATTTAAATAGTAGATTAGATCAATCAGAGACATGTATAAATATTCATAGTAGATTAGATCAATCAGAGACATGTATAAATAGTCCTAGTAGATTTGATCAATTTGAGACATGTATAAATATTCATAGTAGATTAGATCAATTAGAGACATGTATAAATATTCACTGGTTAATCCTGTTAACTGACTGTCAAGTAAATTTATACCTATTTTGGTCTTAGGGCTTCACTCTGCTACAACCACGTTTACATTAACAACATTTGAAGTGAAGCCTTTTTTATTTGTAGTCGTTTAATTTGATGTTTATTTTTAATAAACATATTTTCCCCATTTTATGTGTCTGTTTTTTGTACGATAAATGATAATTATTGTTCGCAAGTGGCGGCCATTTTGGATTTTGCTTATAATGGTGGTTCCAGTACATTTTGAAGTTGGATCCATCAAAAATATAAATCTATTAGGTCTAAAGGACCTATAAACAAATTTTGGAAATTTTAGCCAGATGTGCAAATTTATACATTATGGTCCCCCACTAATCACATAAATCATTTTTCAGCGAAATGATATACTATATCATCAATCCGCATAGACTACTGTCAGTCACGTTTTAAATATTTTTCTGAAATAAATGTAGCTGTTTTTATTCGCAGTCACATTTAGCCTATCAGTTCGAGAACGAAATTTTCTCATGATAGTTGATTTCTGAAGATTAAATTTGTATAAATACAGAAATATTCGATTTGACAGTTGCGCTATCGCGAAACATTGCCAATATTTGCATGTGTTTTTCGACTTGTGTGAATTTTTTTTTTTTTTTCACCCAGGTCGATTTACAATATACTATTATCTTAGCTTAGCATAGCATGTCATAATTGTATCTGGCATTTTTATGTACAATTTCGACCTACAGTTTTCACTATACCATTATGTATGTGTGTGAATAAGTGAAAACATTTTATGTCAAATATAGACCTACAGTTTTCACTAAAATAAATATATACGTGTGTGAACTAGTGCAAAGAAAATATGTGCAACCTCAGCGACGCATTTTCAACTATATCTGCAACCCCTGTTTCTCGCAACATGCGACATAGCATGAACATTTTCTACAGTCTACATTTCTAAGATTCAACATATACAGACATTTTTTCATCTGGTCTAGACGGCAACGTACAACCAATCCGCGCACGGCACGTCAAAAATAGTTGGTATGTGTTAACACGACATACCATTTTAAACACGTTTGAGATAGGCATAGGGCCAATAGGCCAGCTATCTCAAGTGCTTCAATAGTTAAATAATTTCAAAACAACATTTCATAATGTCGACACAACACGATAGTGAAGGCTTCATGTCTACGCCCCTAGAAGGTGAGGTGCTCGACGCAAAGATAACTATTATCAGGACAGTGAGGACAATGAGGTTCGATTCCGAGAGGCAGACGAAGAGTATCAACGTCTTAAAGCAGATTTCGCTCGAATTGCCCGAGCTAGACGAACGAGTCCTCATTCTAGCAGCGATTCATCAAAAAGCCCTTCACCACTAAGAAGGCAGCCTCAGAGACGTTCAACGAACTTGCCCAAGTTCAAAATCGCTACGTTTTATGCTACGGACGTTGAACTCTGGTTTAACCAGATAGAAACTCAGTTTGCTCTTCACCAGATCAACGACGATGACGAGAGATATAGCTTAACCTGCGCAGCACTTTCGGGCGAAGTCGCATCAGACGTGAGGGACGTTCTACTTCAGCCTTTGAGATCCCATAAATACGAAAGCCTGAAAGCGATTTTGATTGAGCGACGTGGTTTGACTACACCCAAAAGAGTTAATAAAGTAATCTCAGGTGAAAGGATGGGTACAGACATTCCCTCACGCTTCCTACGGCGTCTACAAAAGACAGCAGGCTTTGGCACGAAAGCCGTTGTGGGGAAGGCAGTCATACGCCAAGCGTTCATCCGGCAGATGGCCGCTTCAATCAGAGCTCATTTGGCAACTCAACCAGACAGTGCCACACTAGAAAGTTTGGCCGTGTTGGCCGACCGGGCACTGGCCTCTGAAGCAGACGTCGAAGAGAATAAGCCGGGGGTAGCGGAAATAAAGGTAGAGGAAACCACTAAGTTAGTTGGTTTGCTTGAGGACTTGTCCAGGCGACTAAAAAAGTTAGAAACCGCGACTACATCAGAGAGGAAGAGAAATAAAGGACGTGGACGTGTAAACAACAATTATACTCCTACGCCTACAGGGCGGGGGCCCTAGGGTAGTGGTTAGCACCGCTGCCTTTCACGCCAGAGTTCGGGGTTCGGTTCCCGGTCTCGGCGGTTTCAAAGAAACAAAAATGTTTCTTCCCCATCCACGTGTGAAAGTCAGTATTGTGGGGAGCCTCCGTGACCGAGAGGTAGCGTGCTCGGCCTCAGACCGCCAGGGCTCGAATTTCGAATCCTGTGTCTGGAGGACAGTGTCATCTCAATCATCTCACCATCCTCAGGTGGTTCTCCTGGCCCAGTTTAGCCTATAGGTGCACAAAGGTGGCCTAAAGCCCGATTCATTTCATTTCATTTTCATTTCCTACGCCTACATTTGCTCCCAATGTACAGGCCTCATGTTTTGTTCATAACCAACCTAGTAATTATAGCAATGTACAGCAAAATGCGTGACCTTTCGTTCCGCCGCCGAATGTGCAGCAAAATGCTCGCCCTTTCGTTCCGCCGCCGAATCCACAGCGAAATAACGCCGCTAAAGCAATAGATACGGCTAATGCACCTGTCTGCTATTTTCGCCAGACTTTCGGTGATAAGGCACGCACGTGCAGGAGCCCCTGCGCATTTTCTTTAAACTGCTAAGCCAGAGCAAGGTCGCGACTCTTGCATCTGGCGGTATAACTGAGACGCGGCGTGACATCGCGGAAGCTAGTTCTCCCAAGTTATTTCACTCTAAGTTATTATATGTCGCAGACAAAGGACATAAATGTAAGTACTTGATTGACACAGGCGCAGCTGTCAGTGTTTTGCCAAAGTCTTGCGCTAACGGGATTTCGGACGCTGATAGTCTCCCCCTGGTGGCAGCAAATAACAGTACTATAAATACTTAAGGCAACTGTAAACGCGTCGTCGGTGTCGGCTTAAAGCGCGAATATCCGTGGACGTTTATAGTAGCATGTGTGCAGCAACCCATAATCGGGGCTGATTTTTTAATTCACTATAATTTGCTTGTAGACTTGAGAAGCCGATGTCTCCGGGACATGAGAACAGGTCTAGCTATTGCCGCTTCACTGTCATCGATTACACCACTGTCGTTGAACAGAGTAGACACTGTTCAGAACGAGTATACTAAACTTCTTGGCCAGTTCCCGGAACTGACTCGCCCTACTACAAAGGGTGAGACCGTTAAACACGGTATAACACATAAAATAGTCACCAAAGGACACCCAGTGTTTGCGCGCCCACGACGCTTAGCACCCGATAAGCTTGTTACCGCAAAAAGCGAGTTCGATGAAATGATAAAATTAGGGGTCATTGAACCTAGCAACAGCGAGTGGTCCTCAGCGCTTCACATGGTGCCAGAGAAAAATGGCTATTGGAGACCATGTGGGGACTACCGTAGTTTAAACGCACAGACTTATCCGATTCCACATATACAAGATTTCACGCAGCGTTTAGCCGGCTCGAAGATTTTTTCAAAGATCGATTTGGTCAGAGCTTATTACCAAATTCCGGTGGTACCGTCTGATGTACATAAGACTGCCGATACTACACCTTTTGGCTTATTTAATTTCACTAGAACACCGTTTGGTCTACGAAATTCCGGTCAAACGTTTCAGCGTTTTATAGACCACGTTACACGCGGACTTGATTTTGTTTTTGTATATTTGGATGACCTACTGGTAACCAGCCCAGATCATAAAACCCATAAGAAACATCTACGAATTCTTTTTGCCCGACTAGCCGAATACGGAATAATAATTGGTCCTGAAAAGTGTCAGTTCGGTACAACTGAATTAAGTTTTCTAGGCCATCACGTTTGTGCCAAAGGAATTTCGCCGCTACCCAGCGCCGCTGGCGCGATTGTAAATTTCGTAAAGCCCGAAAAGCAACGAGCACTGCGTAGATATTTGAGAATGGTAAATTATTACCATCGTTTCATACCGCATTGCGCTGCGAAGTTGACACCACTAAATAATTTACTGACAGCTGCCAACGAAGGACATACAAGACTGTCACCGAAGTCAAATTTCGACTTAAAGTGGGATAAAAATGCAGAGTCAGCATTTTCTGAGTCAAAACAAATATTGGCAAACGCTACTCTTCTGGTACACCCAGATTCTACGGCTCAGATAAACATCACGTGCGATGCTAGTGATGTCGCCGTCGGTGGCGTGTTGCAGCAGTTTTTGAATGGTATGTGGCAGCCACTTTCGTTTTTCAGCAAGAAGCTGAACCCAGCAGAGACACGTTACAGCGCGCTCGATCGTGAGCTTTTGGCGGTATATGCCACAATTAAACACTTGAGACACAATTTAGAAGAACGAAATTTCTTCGTTATTACCGATCATAAACCGTTGACATTTGTAATGTCAACCGTGACTGAACGCGCGTCCCTACGACAAACACGACATTTAGCTTTCATCGCTGAATTCACCACCGATATTAGATATGTAAAAGGCGAGACAAATTTCGTTGCTGATGCGCTGTCACGACCATCAGTGTCCGCGATAAATGATGGACCAGTGATAAACTATAAGGAGTTAAGTCTCGACCAAGCTAAAGACGCGGAATTCACGAGATTCAGACACTCGACTACATCCACTATGAATTTCAAACTACTCAAATCGTTCGATAATCAATTGATCTGGTGTGATGTGTCCACGGGACACAACCGGCCGTACCTTACCGCGAAATTTCGCCGAAAAGTTTTTTCAAGCTTACACGGTTTAGGCCACCCGTCGCATAGAGCTACAAAACCTTTGATTAATACCCGATTTGTCTGGCATGGCATGAATATCGACATTGCCAGATGGTGTCGTACCTGTAAGGGTTGCCAGACTGCCGAAGTTTCACGTCACAACACCCCAGTTTACGGAAAGTTCACTGAACCTACCGAACGATTTGATCATGTCCACATCGATATAGTCGGACCTTTACCCTATGCTAATGGCTTTAGATATCTACTGACTTGCGTCGATCGTTTTACACGTTGGCCGGAAGCCATACCTATTGTAGATATTCGGGCCGAAACGGTCGCCGATGCTTTCTTCAGCGGGTGGATAGCACGTTATGGTACTCCAGCCACTATCACCACTGATAGGGGCGATCAATTCGAGTCCAAATTGCGGGATAATTTATGTAATCAATTCGGGATTATACGGAATCGTACCACGAGTTATCACCCCCAGTCGAACGGCATGGTCGAACGTTTCTACCGTCAATTGAAAGCCGCCATTATGGCGCACGAGTCACCGAACCCGTAGACTATTACGTTACCCTCTGTACTTTTAGGAGTTCGTTCCGCAGTTAAAGAGAGATTAGGCAGGTCGGCTGCCGAGATGATATACGGGACAACCCTTAGACTCCCAGGAGAGTTTACGAAACAGTAAATCGCTAACACTGATTTGGAGAACTATTCAGACAAGCTACGCGTGGCCATGTCGCGTCTCCGTCTATGTTCGCCACGTGACACACAACAACATTACATTTTCCAATTCAAGGAAATAGCTACATGCACACATGTATTCTTGCGCCGAATCGCAATTGCGCCGCCTCTGACCGCCCCTTACGACGGACCATACAAGGTCATCGAGAGGAGTGGCAGAGTCATGAAAATCTTAGTGAAAGACAAGGTTGAGACGGTCTCTTTAGATCGCGTTAAACCCGCACATCTCGAGTGCGAGCCTACGACAGGTACGAACATACAGCGCCAAACAAACCACAGAGCTCGAAGACTACCAGGATCTCTAATAGGAATCCACAGGGTCCACCTACACCTGGTAGTGCGGACACTCAGACGTCCAACAGGACGAGTGTTAAAACGAAAAAGTCGACGGCAGTCAGAAGCAGTAGCAAATTGGCCACGGTCCCACAGCAACTAGATGCTAAGGTCAAATTGTCTAACAAAGACAATACTTATATAGCGCCGCATTCGCGAGCCCCCGCCGTATCCCGCGCTAACGGGAACGGCGGTGGTTCACGAACGTATTCCCACATACCTTTACATCTACGGGGTAAAACCCCGGGTGCTGCTGACGCCGTAATCGACTCGAATAAAAGCAATCGTTCGAATATCGGTAATCGCGACAAAATTTCGAGTCGGACGAATAATCCAGACTCCTGCCCGGTTCGTGCTGATTGTTCACGCCATAGTGGCGCCTAACGACATCTATGGCGGGCCCAAACGCATGCACCGTATTAATAATGTTTTTAAATTGTAAATGAATATGCCAAGCCTGGCAACATTGTGTAAAATATGTAAAATGTAAATACATTTTTCAGCAAGTTAATTGCTAAATTATAATGGAAATTTATGTTAAGTAAATGAATCGGTTGGTCGCAGCTGGCAGCATATAAATACATACATACAGGACAGTTGGTGTTAAGAGGATGGGACAATTTTCATTTATAATGCTGCGACGTCAACCACCCACGCTGTAGCCACACACGCTATAATTTTTTAAACTATGCTTAGTTATAAGAGGTTACATATTATTACAACCCCTGCTACTTGCACGAAGCAGTCTCCTACACGTCAGTTGGGTCCTACGTTATCACTAACCCGGGGGTAATGTAGGATCCCTACTTCGTTATTTTAATGTGGCAGTTATCCCCGGTTTCCCGGACGTGAGAATCTGCGGACGACTGCCTCGTTTCGGTACTTTGGTGCCGGGCGCAGAGGGCCGGAGCCCATGCGGCCTTGGTACTTTTCCGGCACTTCAGGTCGCTCTCTCTGAGTCAAGTTGGACGTGTCGTGCGCGGGGTTGTACGTTGTAGTTACCAGATGTCTAGACGAATAAACATGACAAATGGAGGAAGAGTTTTGTGATTTACTTAGAACCGTCGATTCAACGGGGAGAGGAAGTTTACGTTATAATGGAGAATGTTGGGCAGTTTCTCTCGTTCACCCTTACAAGCCCATACTAGAGACCCTAACGGTCACTCACAGGTATCTCCGGCGCGAGGGACTACCCCATATTCCCATAACTTAACTACTAAAACTGTAGTTCACAGAGTATTTAGAAAAAAAATACCTAAATAACATAAAATGAGACGAAAATCACGTATTTGAATCAAGAGCAAAACAAAAAAACTGTAGCTGATGAATTTTGGGAGAAACAGTGACTTAGGGGAGAGGTACATCATTAATTTTATTTTTAATTCACCAAGTGCCCTCAATTCTGAGTTACCAGCAGGCTGGGGATTGCCCCGATGTTCGAACTTCCCCCGTCCTCCCCTACTTACCGGTACACACTTGCCCAAGCACTTACTCACTTGCGCACTAGCGTAGGCTACTTTTGCAAGTACTTGCGCACTTGCGTACTTGTCCCCTTGAATACTTACTTGCATACATGCGCACTTGCGCAAGTAGGCCTACTTGTGCACTTACGCATTGCGCATGTATTTACGCAGTGAAGCACTTTCACACTGGGCTTTTGTATTACTGAATATTTGTTTGTCAAATAGACGTACATTCAGTGTGCCCGGTACACACATTGACTTGACTCTGTGTTGCTTTAATGCTGTATCACTGTCTGCAACGCAGGTCCGATGTTAAAACAACATTGGGTCGACGTTTCGTGTTTAATAGAATTACAACTGTTATTTTAATTTCAAATGTAGTACTGAAAATGTTAGGGCCTATTAATGACCATTGTAAACACAGAAGGTTGGTTCAATGATGGGCATCCGTCTGCAATACTGGCCCTACATTGAAACAGCATTAGGTAAATGCAAGTTAACTATCAAATCTACCATTTAAAGGGTTAATAGGGCGACCCAGCTTGAACACACTGCCCGCATTTCAGCCTGAGTCTATTGATGCAATGAATGGATATCAGACGACATGTAATGCGTTCACCTGTCATTCAAATGACATGGAAATTAAAACAACCCTCGCCCTTGGTTTCCATGGATTATGCAAAAATATTTCAGCGTGGTGAGGGTTAACTCGTAGGCCTACACCACTAATCGCGACTATTGTCATTTTTTTTGCCTTTCTGTTTTTCCTTTAAAAAAAGGGCGAGGGCCCTGGTGCAGTGGGTGAAGCTATCTGCTTGGAAACAAAATGTTTCTTCCTCGCCCAATCGTAAAGATTCAATATTGCGGGAAACCTCCGTGACCGAGAGGTAGCGTGCTCGGCCTCAGACCGCCAGGGCTCGAATTTCGAATCCTGTGTCTGTGCCTAAAACCCAATTCATTCATTCATTCATTCAAAAAAATTGACCATCCTCAGGAGGTTCTCCTGGCCCAGTTTGGCCTAAAACCCAATTCATTCATTCATTCATTCATTCATTCATTCATTCATTCATTCATTCATTCATTCATTTATTCTTTTATTCATTCATTCATTCATTCATTCATTCAAAAAAAATTGTAACATAAATGAGCATTAAATTTGTACGATTGACGTAATATTCTCATCAATTACTATTGTATCAATACAAGTAACTTTTACCCACTTGAAGCTGTGGATCGCGGTAGCGAGACGCAACTTCAAGTGGGTGAAAATTTAGCACTTTAAGGGTTAATAAATGCATGGACAATCTTAATTTAACTAGTTAGCAAACGTGACACTCTACAACGTGTTACGGGTTAGGAAGCATTCCATTCCATGAAGTTCCGCCGGCGGCACGCGATCGATTTACACCTATTAACGCCCTCGAAATACATTTTAATTGAGTTCAGCTAACTTAGTGACCATTTAGATACATCCACTCAGCTGATTTTGAAACGTTAATCGATCACTTATTTATCATGTGAGAACATTTTTAAAACACCTCCCGAAAAATATTTCGGCCATTTGTGATAATGTGAGTATTTTACGTTTCAGATACATGCTGCGTTCTAAACAGAAACATAGTGGAGGGCGAGATCCTTCCAACTAAATTTAATTTTTTAGTTGATTACAGATACATTTAAAATAACTTTGTTGGAGCCACAATTCCACTCCATGACGGATGTAACTTTAATTCTTAGAATTACTTCTTGATATCATTTTTTGCACAAAAGTTAATTGTTTGAATAACTAATAATCACTATGATTTTAGATTGTTTTGCAGAGAAAAACAACTAACCAACTCATTTGTAACATCTGTTTTGCGCCTGTTGGTTTTACATCGCAATTTATTCAGTTTAACTTTTAAAGGTCGTCTATGAGGAGTGGAAGGAAGGATGCCTGCACATCAAGCGCCTTGACTGGTTAAAAAATCAAAAAAGGCGCTATAGAAATAACCTAAATAATAATAATATTGATTGATCACCTGTAATTATTTGTAAGTTTCTATCATGCTACCATCGCCGGTGAAACAGTTTCAGATTGACCCCCTGTTCAGGTTACCCCTTCTATTTTCAAATTACCCCCTCAATTTCATCACATGACTTTGTGACATTTTTGGGGGGACATAATTATTTTAACCATTTGATCTCTGGTGAAACTAACGAAAACATTATGTTAGCATGAGGTTTGGAAAAACTGTATTCACTATATAACCCTTTAATCTATATGGCGACTAACCAGAAATTTTCTAACGCGGGGTCTTGAAACACTTCAATCTCTATATGCCTAGCACTTCGATTTATATGGCAACTAACGAGCGCAACCAACGAGCGCAACCAACGAGCGCAAAATCTTTAAAAACTTTGATCTCAATACAACCCTTCGATTTATATGGCAACTAGCGACAAAAATTGTCAGCACGAGGTATGGAAACACTTTTATTGCCATATAAATATAGGACAACTAACAGAAAAATAAGATTCAGCCTCCCGCTGTTCTTATTTGTCGTTATTAGGCCTATCTATCGATTTATCTATTGCGGATGTAGCTTTGGCCATGTTCACGCCCGTTTTGAACTGTCAATTTTCATAGGCCTATAATTGTTTTCAGTGATAAAGTAAATAAAAATACACGCGTAAAATAAATAAAAAATACCCGTGCCCTGCCGGCATGCTTACAGCATACATGTACGCAATGCCATGCTGTCACCAGCTCCACACCGACGAGCCCGAAGGGTGAGGGAGAGATTTCTCTGGTCACAGAATGACGCAATTGTCAGTCATACAATTCACAAGGTACCAAATTTCCGGCGCACAAAAAATCGAACACACATGTCCGAAACTGTAATGTTAGACCCTGCGCCAATCGGGTTTAATTCATACAATATTCATGATTTATATGCCTTGAATATAACAATACAGGCCAATTCAAAAAAATTGGCCTATAGAGATTGATATAGACATCTAAAAATATAATTACAGATTTTGCATTAATAGTCTAGCAGATGTCGTGGTAAATCTGAACTTGGTGGCGACTTTAGTTATTTACAATTTTCAAAATGGGCACCAATGACCACAATGAAGGCTACAATCCGACGTCTGAAGTATGTCCGAAGTCCACAATCCGAAGCCGGAAAACTGATGTCTAAAGTCCGCAATCGGAAGTCTGATGTACGAAGTCTCACGAAATCTGAAGTTTTGATGTCCGACGCCTGTCCGAAAACTGTCTGAATTATGTCCAAAGTCTGAAGTACTACATATGTCTGTTCAAAACCTGGAGTCCAAAAAACAAAGTCTGAAGTCCAAAATATGTCCAAAGTCTAATATCCAAGTCTGAAACCAAAGTCTGAAGTCTGCCAGTTGTCTAAGTCTGAAACCGAAGTCCAGAGTCTAACGCCCAAAATTTGAAATTCTGAAGTCGAAGTCTATCTGAAGTCCGTTCAAAGTTTTTTGCAATTATTATAACTTTGTCATACAATAGCGGTATTATATATTGTGTGTTTGTAGATCAATTATGACAATTGCAGGCCAATTGTACCGATAAGCCTGCATATTCCTATTATTAGTTTAGGCCTAGTCAAATTTTCTTTTCTCCGTTTTTTAATACTATATTACAATCTTATCCGAAGATCATATTATCAAAATATATAAATAGGTGATAATATTTCAGAATGAGATTATATAGACTAACATTCAATTAACAAACAATATAAAATGCAAACACACGTGTAGGCCTACATGTATTTAATATACAAACAATTAGGCCTACCTCTAATACAATTTAAACTATTTATAATTATATTGATCAGAATTTAATTGGACAGCCCCTCCCCTAATGCAGCGAAATTTCGTCACCGACACCTCCAGGATATCCGGAGCCGCTGGCTATGTAGGCCTACCCAACAAACACGATGAAAATTGTTGAAGCTGTTAGTTTCACAATGATGGGCCAACGACGGCGACGCTGGTCTAACATTGAAACAGCATTGGTTGAATGTCTTGTGTAAGTGTTTGCTTGGCCCTAGCAAAAAAAGGATATCCCCCATAAACTGCTTGTCGCGCTTTTCACGTAGACAGAGAATGGAGGCAGAATATTATAAAGACATACTAAGCTAGACATGAATTGTGACTTTTCAAGTAACAATAATATTTGGGCTAGATTTTTCGGGTGGCCATTTTGAATTTGGTTGGGTTATTTTTATTATGACAGATTGATTGGAATTTCGCGTATGAGTTTTTTGGCAGGCATGCTGAACTGTAATTTTGTACTTTGTACTTCAGGCTTCAAATTTCAGAAGTCCCCACTGAGCTTTTGCAGTTTTAAATATATATATATTTGTTTGTCAAATGAAATCGCATTCAGGGTGCACAGTAGGCCCTACACACATTGAATTGTGTCTCTGTTGATTTGATGTTGATCACTATCCGCGACGCTAGCCCAACATTAAAACAACATTGATTCACCGTTTTGTGTTTGAAAAGAATTGCAACTGTTATTTTAATTGTAGCATTTGAAAGGTTTCAACTGTTCATATCAAATACACAATATTGGTTCAATACTGGGCCACCGTCTGCGACGCTGGCCCGGAATTGAAACATTCGATAAATGGATTTTTATTATCAAATCTAGAGACTAAAGGGTAGAGTAGGTCTGGACCTAGGGGCACCCTGTTCACCCTCCTGGCAATGAATGGAGAATCATCCAACATGTACACTATTGAACCAACATTGGATCCAATTATAGGCCTACTGCCGTGTAAGCCAAAAGCACTTTACATGTAAGCAGATACTGCCTTTTGCATTTGAAGAGCAGCATAGTGCGCTATCTGCTCACTTTACAAGTAAGCAGAAACTGCCTTTTGCCATTCAAGAGTATAGTGATACAGAAAATCCTGGATTAATCGAGAAGAACACGACAGATGTCTTAGAAAAGTCATAACTACCTGACTACTCTGGGAGTAGTGTGTCAAAATTTCTAGTTGATTAGATAAAAACTCAGGGAGAAATAGCTTCTTACAAAAACGTGCCAAGAATAATAAGTTTAAAGTTCCGTTGAAAACTCAATATATTTGGGCATAGCCCAAATATAATTATAACATGACTGTATCTGCATTGGTACAGATCTCGGGATACAGATGTATGATGATGTAATACCTTGTGTTTCCTGGGCAGGTGGGAAGACTGCATCGTATTCTTACAGATCTGTAGAAATATGATGCAGTCCTAGCCCAGCAAACACGAGGCATTCACCCAATATGTTTCAATATTGGGCCAACCACGGTGGCAAACATTGAAACAGCATTGGTTGAATGCCTTGTGTTTGCTGTGCGGTGTCACTGCGTTGAGCAAACGAGCACTTTGCTTGTCGGTGTTCAATGCCATCTACCAGGCTACAGCTACGGCCACTATGTTTTATTTCTCTGTTTTGGATCAGAAAAAATCCAAAATCAAATGAGGGAGGGCGGTAAAAAAAATATTTAAGAGAAAAAAAACATAATCAGTGATTTTATTTAGTCCATAGACTAGAACCGCAAAGGTTTCTTATTTTTTTCTGCTGCGCATTCACCAGTTAGGCTAGATATAGAGACGAAATTCCCGTCTTTCCTATTTTTGACATGGTTGTAAAAAATTAGAAATTATAAATGCCAGCACAAAAATTAAAACAAGAGGCCCAGGGGCCTTGAAACTTGTCAACAGCATTGAAAAATATCAGCCACAGGTGTGTCAGAGAATGTATATCTATGCTCTAAATTGCATTATCATGAAAATAAAATATGTATAGGCCGGTAGTATATATTTATATCTCATCCATCATTGTAATTTATATTATATGTTCAATTCCCATCATACACATTCTGAAGTAGGCCCACTGCACATAATAAAAAATGCTTGACAAAAAATCATTTTTACAGGACCACAATATAAAAATTATCATGTTTTCCATTGTTAGAACAGCTGGCGCAAGTCCTGCCGAACTAACAAATGGAAAATCATATGTTTGGTTCTTCACAAAGTTTATTGCATCTGGCGCAAGTCCGGATGCATCCTGCCCATACTTGCTAGCACTGATTTCAGCAGCTGGCGCAAATCCTGATGCTAGAATAAACTAATTCCACCTGTAAGAATGAGCTTGTGGATATTGTATCAAAAACCGACTGGCCGAAATCGGGTTGGCAAATCACTCCCCATCATGTTTTCCATTGTTAGAACAGCTGGCGCAAGTCCTGCCGAACTAACAAATGAAAATCATATGTTTGGTTCTTCACAAAGTTTATTGCATCCGCGCAAGTCCGGATGCATCCTGCCCGTCCTTGCTAGCACTGATTTCAGCAGCTGGCGCAAATCCTGATGCTAGATTAAACTAATTCCACCTGTAAGAATGAGCTTGTGGATATTGTATCAAAAACTAACTGGCCCAAATCCAGTTGGCAAATCACTCCCCATCATGTTTGCTATAGTTAGAACAGCTGGCGCAAGTCCTGCTGAACTAACAAATGAATAATCATATGTTTGGTTCTTCATGAAGTTCATTGCATCTGGCGCAAGTCCGGATGCATCCTGTCTATCATTACTAGCACTGATTTCAGCAGCTGGCGCAAGTCCTGATGCTAGATTAATCAAGCTAGACAGAGAGCATCATGTAGTTGGCGTATAAGGCATGCAATAATTACTGCGGCCTGTAACAACTGGCCAAGTCTTGTTGTAACTGACCTTGTATTTATTGACTAATAATATGTTCTTGCAGTAGTTTAATTGAATAATTATATTGCTTTTACCTTACACTCCTACACTTGGATACTCTTCCGAATTATTTTAATTTACAAATTATTTATTATATATCTAAGTAAGAATGATGAAAGATTTAATTCTTGTGGCCATTTTTTTTTTTTTTTTTTTTTTTTATTATTATTTAATTTCAAAGCAGCTGGATCACTAAGCTTTACAAAACAAACAACAAAGAAGAAAACTTAGAAAGAAAAAGGTGACCCAAAACATAATTTCGTAGGATCCACTTGAAACCTAAGGTCACTTTGGCAAAGCCAGAGAATGGCCTACAGGAAAACCAGCTCCTGGGATTATTCCAGAGTCATCACAAATTTGCATAATTGCATTAATTATATAAAATGAAATCAAGAGATTATCAACTATATCTCTTCTCATTAATGTAAATTATTACTAATGAGAACGTTAAATCTTAACTTCCTAACATGAATTATTTTTAAATATCCTTGTGAGCACTAATATTGTATATTTTAATTTGAGATTAAGAGTGGCTGGTATGTATGCTTCATTGACCAAAAGTAACAAAAAAAAGAAAACTCCAATCAAAGAGGAAAGGTGCCAAAAACATAGTTTTGACAAAGACCTATCTGAAACCGAAAGCTGTACTGGCGAGGCCAGAAAATAGCCCACAGGAAACAAATCCTGACAGGAATCAGTGGGTCCACCACAAATTGGCATCAGCCAATGTGATTATCGCCTCCAGAGTTTATCAATTCTTGCTAAATCAAATCCTAGAAACAACAATTGCTCCTCTTATTTATTTATATTATTTGTAAATTTTTGCCCTACAAATCACACGATAAAATGTACCCAAAAAATTTAAGTAACAAAGATGAAACTCCAAAAAATGAGGAAAAAGGGCAAAAACATATGTTCCTGACAACAAGACCTATCTGAAACCCCATAAGGCCGCAGTAGCAATGCCAAAGAATGGCCCACAGGAAAAACAGTTCCTGAAAGGAATCAGTGAGTCAACCACAAATTGGCATAAATGCATAAAAGCAGCCAAAGTGGTTATCGCCTCCAGAGTTAATCAATCTTTGGTAAACAAATTCTCTGAGACAATTATCATTGATTTATAAAATTAATATTGTCTATTGCATTAAAGTGAGCGCCATATCAAATGTTTACTCAGCGAATCACAACAAGAATCAATCTTCTTATCAAGATAATTTATAAAGT
This sequence comes from Flabesymbios commensalis, assembly GCA_964017125.1. NCBI lineage: Eukaryota > Metazoa > Annelida > Polychaeta > Terebellida > Flabelligeridae > Flabesymbios > Flabesymbios commensalis. The sequence continues at coordinate 64,077,273 of OZ024906.1, read as the reverse complement.
TGACCCTGCAAATCACACAATAAAATGTACCCAAAAAATTTAAGTAACAAAGATGAAACTCCCAACGAGGAAAAAGGCCAAAAACATATGTTCCTGACAACAAGACCTATCTGAAACCCCATAAGGCCGCAGTGGCAATGCCAAAGGATGGCCCACAGGAAAAACAGTTCCTGAAAGGAATCAGTGAGTCAACCACAAACTAGCATAAAAGCATAAAAGCAGCTAAAGTGGTTATCGCCTCAAGAGTTAATCAAACTTTGTTAAACAAATTCTCTGACACAATTATCGTTGATTTATAAAATTAATATTGTCTAAAGTGAACGCCATCTCAAATTTTTGCTCAGCGAATCACAACAAGTTAACATAGTACTTTTTCACCTGAATGAAACCAAAATTTTTATATAACAAAGATGAAACTATTTTCCATCCCCCTTGACATATTAAAAGTTATGGAAGCATCATCCAAACCCAAATTTGGATGCAAAAATGCAAATGATTTTTTCAATATGTCATTCCGCAAATGTTTGATAAATGAGAAACCGATCAGTGTTACTCTGCATTATGCATTATGAGAATTCTTGTTTTATGCTCAATTTGATAAATTTGATAATTTAATAACAACGGAAATTCACGATTGAAACAAAGAATGAGTGAACGATAATGTAAGGTTTTAAGACTGACTAGACCACATGGAAAGCCAACAATGTCAATGAGACAAAGATAAGGGTCATAATCCAAATAATTGGTCAGACAGATTCAATAACAACCACGCAAAGCTGTTATCAAATATATACACAAACTATTAAAAATATTTGTAACATAAATTGTATTTATAGATCTTTATAGTCATATAAAAATAAAGTATAGACAGCTACAAATTTTTATTGTGCAATTGGTTATCGCCTCAAAAAGTTCATCAAATCTTGCTATTTTAAATCAAATTTAAAACTGGTGAACTATCACCACTCTCATTGATTTAAATTAAATCAAAATTATATGGTCATTGTGCTTTTAACTTAATTTAAAGTTAACACTAGCGCTTAAATTTCTAAGATTGTATATTTTTTAGACTACATTTTATTAAAATCATGAAAGAACAGTCCAAACCAAATTTAATCCAGATGAATTTTGTATTATGAATTTGTCACATCAAAAATATGTCACTAGTGACTGGAAGTGCTGCCGACTATTACACTAATAATGACGATTCAACCAGTCTAATGGTAGACTAGTCTACATCATATATTTTAATTTTTATTCCATGAAAATGAGGTTAAGCAGGGCAAATTTTTTGATTTCATGAAATGAAACGAAAAGCGATTAGACTAGGCCTATATACGTTTTTGTGTTTTTGTAGACAGCTACAATTTTGTAATGTGCAATGTCTAGAATTAGACTATTAGATTTAAAATGAATTAGACCAAAGTCTAGTCCTAGCCCTGGCCTAGGGCGGCTAGGCCAGGAGCCTATGGCCATAGTCTATACTATACTATACTCATAGTCTACTAACAGTTAGAGTAACAATTAGAGCCGAGTCTAGACTATATCTTGACTCCAGTAACTTTGACATTTGATTAACAGCGCGTACGGATAATACTATTAATAATCAGGGATAATAGTTAATAAAAACACGAATTCAGCGTGAGCGATAATATAAGAATTTGAAGTGGACTTAACCACGTGACTGCGACCGGATCGATGTCGGGGATGTCAATCGAAGTCATAATCTAAAAAACCACTGACACATGGTTGAACATATTCAAAAACAATGCAAAACTATATCTATCATATAAAAGAACTATTGAAACGTATTTAAAATACAAGATTTTCTTGATAGACATAGAATCTGCTATATAAATTTATATTTCTTTCGGATTAATTTTTGGTTTGGACCACCCTCAAGATTTCATTGCTAAAAGAGACTGTTACAAACAAATCGAGATCCGAACAAACCACGAATTACATAGCTTGGGATACGCCTAAGATTAATAATCTATTTTGTGTCCGATAAAAAGAGCTTTCATTTTACGAAAACTCTGTATTTATATCTCATCCATCATTGTAATTTATATTATATGTTCAATTCCCATCATACACATTCTGAAGTAGGCCCACTGCACATAATAAAAAATGCTTGACAAAAAATCATTTTTACAGGACCACAATATAAAAATTATGTACATACAAGAGTAGATGTGCAATTATTATTTATTCTGTGTCTTTTAATAGGCCCAAGTTAGCCAGGAATTTTCACGAACTCTTTATTCTTCAATCAATTTCAATTCTTCTGCCTTAAATAGACCTAACAAAATCGTCACGGAGTTGTAAAATATCAACTTTTAATGTTTCTTACTCAGTCTTGAAATCTACAGCAGCCCTAATCCATCATTATCACATGTAACCGTAATGCACTTTTACTACACCCTCTTACGTAATGCAAATTACGAAAATCACAATACTAATAGTAGATCGACCCAAAGATAAAGACCCATGAAGGCTTTCTCAACTCACACGATCTTTGCTGCAATGTTACTGTAATATTATCAGGCAAACGTCGAGTCAGGTGTTATTTGGCTTTATAAAATGTAATGAAATGAAATGTTCACATATAGGCTAAACTGGGCCAGAAGAACCTCCTGCGGATGGTGATATGAATGAGGTGACACTGCCCTCCAGACACATGATTCGAAATTGAGCCATGTTGGTCTGCGGTCAAGCACGTTATCTCTCGGTCATGTAGGCTGCCCATAATATTAAATCTTCACGATTGAGCAGGGAGGAAACATTTTGTTCTTTGAAACTTGTAATGCCAAAGCAGGAGATCTCTGCGATCTCTGACTTTCCAAGCAGGCACCAGTGCCCCCGCCCTTTGGTATTGTTGTTACATATATACAAACACATTACCTGATTACTGATATCAAGATGATGTGCTATGTATTCTTGCTGGTATCTATAAGCTGATTAGCATTACGGTTCCAATTATTGATTTTTATGACATTGATGATGTACTATATTGGTTTAAATATATATATATATTTTTCATATTTGTCGTTAAAACTCACTTATGTAGCACAAAAACAATTGACAATGTAGGACTATATAATGATGTGGTCATTCGTGCATATAATACAACTGTTTTAGTTATTAGGGGATGACAATGTTATATCATCAAGTGACGAGACAGACAGTTCAAGTGACAATAATTTATTATTTGACCAATTTAAAACATCAAAATATGATTTAACTTTAATGGTTGTCTTAAACTAAATATTATTTATAGCTGACATAATATATACTTTATGCTTTGGCACAAGATAGCGTCCAAAGAACTTAAATTTAAGCTTATAAGATACCTATGTTATGTTTCGGAATGAGATAAAACTGAATGATATGTGTTTATTTCTGACTAAATGTTTCACATATATAATACATTGTTTTCACTGTGTTGTACTTCCACTAGGCCTATAGGGCACATACCGAGATAGTGGAAATAGTTTCACCCTTCCATCCGTCCACCCGGTGTCCGCCTTTTAGTCAGAAGGCCCGTTAGTCAGAAGGCCCATTAGTCAGAAGGCCCGTTAGTCAGAAGGCCCGTTAGTCAGAAAACCAGTAAGGATGATTAGTTAGAAGGCCCGATTGTCAGAAGGCCCGTTAGTCAGAAAGTAAGTAAGGATGACTAGTCAGAAGGCCCGTTAGTCAGAAAGTCAGATAATTACCTCATCGAAATCATCTCATTTGTGAACAACCCTATGACCAATTATTTGTCTTCATTTATTTACTTGTGCCAATAACAACGTCTAAGGGTTGCGTTATTAATAGGCCACTCATTATGTTTTTGAACCTAATTTTGCTGACGTAATTCCCAGCTTCAAATGAATGAAAACTACCCATAATAATTGGATCAAGTGGCTATTGCCAAGCTGTCTGTAAATAACAGTCAATTTTCTACATATAGCAACAAGATAGTATAATAATAATACATGTAATTGCATATCGTATGCAGCAATGTACACTCCATGTCTTTGAACAGGTTGGAACAATGTAGATATGAACAAGCAATACAATCAACATACTGCTTCAAACGCGAATAGGCCTACCTAAATTTTGAAATTTGCTGGGAAAAAATGGTCGAGATAACAAGATACTGCTAATAGATTATAATGAGATTCAAATTTTACGCTGGTCTTCATTAGCACGGTAATAATATATACTGCAATCACATTATATAATAGTTCTCCCGTGCTTAGGTAAACTTCACTTTCTCGAATTTAAAACAAGCATTTCCACACAAAAGAGTCGACAAATAATGCTAGTTATCAGAATATCTGGACAAACAACTTATTATTTATTCTGAGCAAAATGATACATTTATGAACGCTTGATATAATTTAAACAGATGGCTACAAACTCCAATTGAAAAATCTGTGGGGTTTTCTCATGACACATTTTTCACACCTATTTCAGTAAAGTTATATATATGCAAAAAAGCATAGTGCTAAAAAAAAGCGCACTCATTGATGAAAATAACCCAGCCAAGCAACCAACCAGTCATCAATAATGCTAGTTTTCAATATAAATGTACGAACTACGAACCATCGTGATTTTTTTTCAAGATCATATCCAGATCATATCGACTTATTACCAACTAATAGTCGAACGTATATACTAATGTTCCAGAGACGCAACATTTGATTTATATGGATTTCACTCTCAGTTGTGCAATTTGTTTGCGTATAATTTTTTCACAATTTAATTTTCATGGCTATTTTTCTCTTTCAAACTATTTATTAAATTACCGATTTTTTTGAAAAACTCGTATGGACTCCGTCAGCATTTTATAAGTATCCTTGAGTAATTATTTTATGCACAACTCTCAATATTGCTTTATCAATAGCTGGACAACAAACGTTTCAATCAAAATAATGTAGTCCATACCCCCTCTCCACATGCCCTGATATCAAATGCAGCGTCCCCTAGAATTGTTCAATGCCCAATAAACAAATTCTGACTAAAGGGCCTTCTGACAAAAAAGCTTGACTGATTTTCTGACTATCGGGCCTTGTGACTAACGGGCCTTGTGACTAACGGGCCTTCTGACTAATGGGCCTTCTGACCAACGGGCCTTTTGACTAAAGGGCCTTCTGACTAAAGAGCCTTCTGACTAAAAGGGTGTCACCGTTCACCCCAACCCCACATCATGACACATAATTAATTTCATCAACGGCTTGCACCGTTTTTAACATATTACAGTCACTTAATTTATCATTAATTTCGCAGAAATTGAACAAACTACTATTTTACCCCAATCTTTAAAGGGTTCCTAAGTAGATTATGTGCAGGCTTTGGCATTTAAGTATTGTTTATTCTGACGCACTATATATCCGAGAATATCATGCCATTGAGATTTTTCATGCACAGATTATGCTAATTAAATCTGTAATTAGCACCATGGCTCTACCACCAACCACCTTGTCTGTGCCATTGTCTTTGTGCGTGTACTCGGTATGCTAATTAATAACTAATTTTGGCCCTAATTAAGGGGCTATATCATTAATTGGTACATGCTGAGGCACTTAAAATTGTCTTCTTGTGATCCTGACGGTCTGTTCTACACATGATATACTTCATATATTTTGTACTCGCTGTGCTAAATAAAAGTTAGCTGAAAATGTCATGCTCAATCGGTTGTTGAAATATTTATAACACGATTTTTCTGGAAAAATAGCGAAAAAAATTGGGGGATCCATGGTTGCATCGTGTTATCCATGGTTGCATCGTGTAGTAACGATTCGTGCTATAACGGTTAATTACTGACACTCTATTTACTTTATTCAAACACACAATGGTTTAACATTCAGCGTTTGCAAGTAGACCCTATCGACTTCCGTCATCAGTCACGTGTTGTGCCAGCACCCTTTATGAGTGTTATTGGAGTCGATCACATAGCTTTAGTGCTACTCATTGTCTTCCTGGGGTCCTGTCGAATCTCTTCTTGGGGCAGTGTCATCACCTATTCTGAGTTGTTGCCGCTAGGCCTACACCTAATTTACTAACCCCCTAAACCGCTAAGCGCGACGGCTTTAATCCGTTTAATAGCCGTTTAAACATCAAGATTTCTAAATTACTAAGTCTCAAATTACAAATTTAACAAATACGAGTAGTTTTATCTCACTTAAAATTGTGGGTCAAGGTAGTGAGACACAACTCTAAGTGTGTGAAAATTTAAATTATTTAATTCAGCGGTTTAAGGGTTAATATATTAGTCATCATCAACAAATTTTCTACAATATTTGCTGTACAAAATAAATTTGTAGGCCTATTAATATTTGTCATATATTTGTACATTTTTTGTTATTTTTTTGCTGTTCATTTTAATGGCACATAGTCTAAGTCTATATAGACATCTACACCAGGTTCAAGGTAGAGGTTAACCTTTGAAAATACATTGATAAATCGGATATAACAGGTGTGGCGAAGTCTTGGCGAGGTTACTTAGCCCTCTGTGGCAAGATTAACAAAGCTGTGGCGAGATCACCTGTGGCGAGGTTGACTTGTGGCGAGGTTACCTGCTACCATAACAGGAATAGGTCTACCCTAACAATGTTGCGAGATATTGGCAATGGTACTAAATCTGACATTCCACCGATTTATCAGGTGACAGTCCAATATTTCGTTGGAATCAGCAACATTTCAACTATAATGGTTTTAGTACATGTAGTTCGTTTTCTGCCATACTTCATTTAAATTGTATTGGTAAGCAATAGGCCTATATGTTTTGGATCATGGGATGGCAAACCTTGACTCTGTTCTAATAACGCTGAATACTAAATTAAATCTTGAAACTAATGCAGCGATACACAGCTCACAATTTGACAGTGTTGGCCGCAATGGGCATTTATTGGCGGCACCACCAACAGTAAATACGCCATATAAATAATATTTTTCCTGCTTGGAAAAATAGGCGTCTTACATTGGGAACTAAAATTTAAAAAGATTCACTGGTAATAACTTGGTAGTGCTTTCCACTGAAAATATATTATATATTTTTTATATGGTTAATTCAGCAGGCGATCTGTTATTATTTAGCCGGGGCCTAGAACTTGTCTTGAAATATCTTATGGCCCACTCAAATTAACTTGTTGCGTCAAAAACATGCACAGATAAAATGATGTCGGGCTATTTTTTTTTGTGGGAATACGGCAAGTACTCTTTATAAGTAAGGCACTGCGTAGGCCTATTCTTTACATGTAATTAAGTAGCTAAGCGTGTGTTTTGACAGAGTGTTCAATGCTCAAAAGATGGTGTCGGCCAGAGCTCATTAGGACACGAAATCGTCATGCATTCACTCAAAATGCCTGGTTGTAAAACTATAATATGATGATATAGCCCAGGAACGTTAAATTATTGACAATTATATTTTAAAAAAATGTAGGGCCTATATTTCACCATACTTTGTCCCTTTTTCACGACAGATGGTCGTAATGAAAGGGTTAACTTAACTACATGAACGGGCATTGCAATAAAAGTTGTTATTCGGTCATATTTCAGGCCAGAAGTGTATAAATTATATCAATTTCCATTGCCTTCAATCACTAAGTCCAAAAATCTATTTATAATAATACGAAATTTGACATTTTTGGAGATAAATATCTTAGCCAAAGCCTAATTGCTATATTGCGTAAGATAACACCGTGACTGCGGCAGAGAGAGAGGTGGAAGAGCGGGGGGTAATAAGTAAGGCACTGCGTAGGCCTATTCTTTACATGTAATTAAGTAGCTAAGCGTGTGTTTTGACAGAGTGTTCAATGCTCAAAAGATGGTGTCGGCCAGAGCTCATTAGGACACGAAATCGTCATGCATTCACTCAAAATGCCTGGTTGTAAAACTATAATATGATGATATAGCCCAGGAACGTTAAATTATTGACAATTATATTTTAAAAAAATGTAGGGCCTATATTTCACCATACTTTGTCCCTTTTTCACGACAGATGGTCGTAATGAAAGGGTTAACTTAACTACATGAACGGGCATTGCAATAAAAGTTGTTATTCGGTCATATTTCAGGCCAGAAGTGTATAAATTATATCAATTTCCATTGCCTTCAATCACTAAGTCCAAAAATCTATTTATAATAATACGAAACTTGACATTTTTGGAGATAAATATCTTAGCCAAAGCCTAATTGCTATATTGCGTAAGATAACACCGTGACTGCGGCAGAGAGAGAGGTGGAAGAGCGGGGGGGGGGGGGGTAGCACCCCCCCCCCCCCGCGACAGAGTGACACCCCAGAACACTTATCACAGCAAATACGAAGCACTGACCCGATGTTGTTCTACTATTGGCCCGACATCTTCGACGTCGGCACGACATAAAAACAACATTGGGTCAATGCCTCAAGTTAACTGAGTTTGGTCACAGCCAATCAGCAACCTCCAGACGCTGACACAATATTAGCCTAATGGTGGCCCACCGTTTACAACACTAGGCCAGCATTATCCCAGCATTGTTCCACCAATATATAGGCCTTAATGCGATAAACACTCATCCAATGCTAGCTTAATGACGGCAATGGCTCAGCAGTTAAACGGCATTGGCTAAACGTCTCGTTTTTGCAGAGTCACCGGCAACTGGATACACTGATACAATGTTGGTCCAATGTTGGAACAGTGTCATAAATGATGGCACGTTGGATCATGTTGACTGCCTAAAACCAGCATGACATAGAACACTCACAGCAAAACCAAGTATCTGCTTATTTCACAAGTGTGCGTTATTTCACAAGTGTGCAGATACTGTCTATTGAAAGTGCTGTTACAAACAAGAAGGAGGCAGTGACATCAGCGTAAAGGAAGTATATACTTGCTTTACAAGTGAGCAAATACGGCCTTTTGGCAGCGCTATGGCAGAAAGAGCCAGTTAAAAAGCAGTAAATATCTAGTTTACCAAGGAGCCGATAATGCCTTTTGACTTTGCACAAGCAGAACAGATGTTAAACGGAAGTTAACGACAGACGTTTTCTCTGAAAGTCAGACTAAAAACTTGGAGACTCTGTCTCCAAGTTGAAAAATTGCAGTTCTAGTCTATGGACATGTTTACATCATATGGTCATATTAAGAAGCCAAAATAAAATCACCGATTTTTTTATGATTTTAGCGTGGGTATGTCCCTTAAATGAGGGCAAAGAAATAAAAAAACATTGCACAAATTTCTAGAAAAAGTAATGAGGGCGACGAAATAAAAAAAAACTTTTGCTCTATTTGACAAAAAGTTAATTAGGGCGACGAAAAAAAAAAGTGAAAAAAAAACATAGCTGGAAAAAAGTCTTTTATCTCCTGAAATAAACCGTTTTTTTCTCAGAAATCGGCCACAATCAAATGCGCGCTCTGGGCAGAAAGAAACACATGTTTTTTTTGGTAAGGCCACTGTTTTTTATTTCTCTGTTTTAGATCAGAAAAAAACATCCCACCAATTTTCGGAAAAGTTAATGAGGGCAACAAAATAAAAAAAACATTGGACAAATTTCTGGAAAAGTCAATGAGGGCGACGAAAAAAACAAGCAAAAAAAAAATAGCTGGAAAAAAGTTTTTTTATTCCTGAAAATAAACTTGTTTTTTTTCGAAATTATTTTTTTTATCTATGAAAAAAATGTTAAATGTTTTTTTTCGAAAATCGGCAACAATTCAATGCGCGCGCTGGGCAGAAAAAACACATATTTTTTTGGTAATGCGCAGCCTAAATCTAATGTGCGCGCTCATCTAAAACAGTGAAAAAAAACATAGTGGTCTAATGTGCTGCCTAAATCTAATGCGCGCGCTCATCTAAAACAGAGAAAAGAACATAGTGGCCTAATGTGGACGTCACCAAACTGACCTAATTATTCAACTGGACAGAGGCAGGGGACAGAGTAGGACTTGTTGACCCAGTGAACTGTGTATACATGTAGTGCACTAGGTTGACCTGTACGCTGTTTACTGGGCCACACGTAATCTCTAAAGGCTGACATATTATCACAGAAAGACAGATATTTAACTGTGTTTATTTGAGCATCTAAGAAGAAATCCCAAAATTGGGGCTCGTAGTGCAATGAAGAAAGTTCTTTTTAACAGACACATGACGTTAGATATGTTCTCAGCTCAACGAATTTAACGTCATTGTCATGGAATAAATCGACACTATAATACATTAAGCCCAGACAACTGCAACAGTAGAGCTTCGCTCTACTAATAATAACCAGCAGATGTTCACTTGTCCATTTATTGTAGATAGATTAGATAGCGCTATGCCTATAGCTCACAACGGGGAATGACGGTCAAGCCAACATGGCTGCTCCATGCTCCTTGGAGAGCGGCTCACTCGCGTCTGCTCGGGTTGATTGTCGGGGACGGAATAGTCGAGAAGGGCAGGAAGCCAGCCGTTGCGATTATTCCTGGCGGGAGTTGTAAATATAATTATTTTTTGCGCAAGTCATAATTATAATTGACTATTTTCAGTAAGTCGTAATTATAATTGACATTTTTAATTGACCCCAACCCTGGGGCCGGTTTCTGTATCGTACTTAAGTAAAAAGTGTCAGCTTTGTACTTAAAGGTGTAGTCAATTGTCAAAATTCGCAGGACAAGGGTCCCCCAGAAGGCAATAGTGCCTGTGGGTAGGACAAGACCCTATTCCATAATAATACTAAATATGCGTTTCATACCCGAAGCCTCATTAAGAGCAAGTTCTCAAATCACAGCAAGTTCATATATACTTGAGCGACATCTATGAGTTAATAATTCAAAGCCCTGACTGTATTACTGCGGGGATGTGGAAACTGCTTGACCCCAAGCTTGTATTGACACCCAGTAAACACAAAACATTTGTATGACTTTATGCAATGTTGGACCAACGTCGAAGAAGTTAGGCCGACATTGTATAAATGTTATACAAATGTCTGGTGTTTGCTGGGCAGGAGGACTTTCTCTCAAACATTGTACATTTATTCAATTTTGGTTCAATGTTGGGCCAGCGTCGCAGACATTGGCCTAGCATGAAAACAGCATTGAATCAATGTCTCGTTTAAGTAGTATCTTGTAATCAGTTCAGTGGCTATATTAATGCCGTCAGTCTGTACTCAATAGGCTACTGTTGGCCTACACTTGACCGTCCCAGGCATGCGTATATTGCAGCTAAACGATTCTTTAGGTACGTTACAGAAACCGGCCCCTGCGGCCGGTTTCTGTAACGTACCTAAAAAATGAAGTGGGCTGGTTTACGTGGCGTACTTAAGTAAAAAGTTAAATTTTCACTTAAGTATGTTATAAAAATCGGCCGCAGGGGCCAGTTTCTGTAACATACTCAAGTACAAAATTAACACTCTTTACTTCAGTACGATACAGAAACTGGACCTTGGAGGTAGGCACCTACAAGAAGGTCACCAAGTTAAAACATGTGTTTTCTGGACCTGAAAAAATGACACTGGTTTAGGCAATTCTGTGAACACAATGATCTACGTATTATTCTATAATGAAATCTGATGTCTTGAGCAGTCATGCTTACAATTTTTCACTATTTTAGTAAATTTCTGAACACAAAATGATAATGTTTAATAATAGGCTCTAATATAATGTTTAGGCGCAGTTGTGGGACGACTTCGGCCCAATATTAAAGATAAGATAGGATAGCTTTGGCTTGAAATGCTCAAGAACATTTATTTCGAATGACTTCAAGGGTTGTTTATAGTGCACAGTATAATAGGTAGCACTATACACTCCATTCCTTTGAACAGTTTGGAGCACTGTATATGCGCAACCACGATGACAAATATTCGTCCCGACCGGGACTCGAACCTGGTACCCCCAGGCCACAAGCCCCAGTCGATACGAATGAGCCATCGAGGCCGGCCATTTTTTAGATGTAATTTAAAGATTTTGGATTTGATGCGTTGTGCAAAATACCCGAGTACCGGGGTAACTAAATTTTGCACCACAACAAAATAGATTTTCCTTTAATTGACTGGAAAATATTCTGAAATATTCTAGAAGAGATTATTTTTTAGCTTGGCGACATCCTCAGTAGTGTGACTTCTTTATTCTGTCAAAATCGGTAGGCCTTCTTTTACTAAGGGACTGTATTATAATCTGTGACTCAACTTGCTTGTTTGGCTCAAAAGACGATTGAAATCGTCCACCACACTTGGGACGCATATTAGATTAGGCTATATGAATGAAGATTAAATCAAAATTTAGATTGCTAGGAAGCAGACAGAAAAAAAGGCACAGATAATTTATTTATTGACAAATTATCATATGCTGTACCAGAGAACATTTTGTATATTTTTGCGCCGTCACTACCGTATACCCCCTCATATAGGCGCATGCGCCTATACGCATGATAAGTGAGAGTGCGCCTAACTTCACTTATAGTCACATGCACCTATAAGTGAAGTTAGTTAAAGCATTCACACAAACATGACATAGAACCGAAACCCTAATATGTCCGATATACAGTGTAGGCACATTTGCCTGTATGAGAAGTCAGTTGAAAATATCGACCCACATAGGGCTAATGTAATTGATCGCATTTACAGTTGTAACATGCCCAGTGGGAAGCCAGAAGCCGGAACGTTGGCAATGGACAAAAAACGTTTTTGTAAAGTAACTGGAGTCTTAAAGTTTTTGTATAACAGGTCATATCCAGGGCATATCAATAATGTAGTAACCCTTTCAGTGCGCGTATCGCATTAAAGAGTTTCAGAACTGCTTGCAACAAAAAAGCCTAGTAATTGTCATCTGAAAAAAAAGTCTGCTTCGAATAGGCCTGTGCTTCAAGGCATTGAAGAATATCCAGGTCCTTCTGCAGCAGTGGTGGATTTAGATAGGGTTGACAGGGTCTGAACCCTGTCAGCATTCACAAATCTATCAAATTACATGGTTTGAGACTTAAAAAGCGGTGATTTTTTATTGTATTGGAATCCGGTGATTTTGATAACAGATTTTCAAAACAAACTGATATAAATCTTTCATCGTTGATCACCTAGGAAGCCACTTTCTTTGGTCTCAAGATACGCGTTGTCACTGAGGCATGGAGGTCTGGGTTACACCACCAGCTGTATTGACAGTTAGGCCTACGGATCATGATGCAAAGAGATTACGTTTAGCTGTACCATTGCTTTAATAGTTAATAGGGGGTCTAGTCTATACCATGATATAATGATAATGATATCAATGTGATTGTGATAGCGACACCGAGCCGTACATAGCTACAGCACCATATTTTACAGTTTTAGCCATATATGTAGAGATTTATATAATTATATAATATAATAATATTAATAACCAACGTGCAGTTTGATATAATATCGACGCACAGAAAGTATTGATTCCGGATAATGACACATATTAGGCCTACGCCTGCTTGAAAAATCAATCAAGTTGGCGCTATACTCTCTCAATGCTGGATCGCTATCTGCGACGTTGGCTCAATATCGCCACAGAACAAAGCCCGAAGTCGGGACTATATGCCCTACTCTTATCAGTACCATAGACAGCACTGCACACTCCAGGCCTTTAAACGGTTTGGAGCACTGTATGGGTAAAACCAAAAATTGGGGTAACTTTGTAGCATCAAAAATGGCAGTAAGGTGACCATCAAAGAGGAGAAAAACTACTTTATAGGTTTGGTGCACTGATCCCAATAGAGCATGAAAAAGCCACTGGCTGCGCTAGAAATTATTTTTTTGCTTCAAAAAATCATTTTAAAAAAGTTGCAGCATTCCACTTACTACTCCGTTACCAAATCCAAACCATTTAAAAAATTCTGTTACTTTGTTTAGCTTGACATCACACTTTTAAACGTGATATCCTTATTGAAGCATAATACTAAACAATCGTACATCAAAACTGCTAAAAATTTTAAAAAAAATTGATGGGATGAACAAAAATCTTTATTTCAACTCCGTTACCAAGCCAAAAAATACTCAACTCCGTTACCAAATGTTTGGCTCGACATAAATATAAACTGTATATTTTCTAATCATAACATCGATCACAAATGGGTGCTCTATTAATATGGGGACAACGAGCCATGTTTTAAAAGACTATATCATCAATCATTATGACTGTAAAACCCATAAAATTTGAAAATTCACCACTCCGTTCCCTTTTCTTGGTAACGGAGTAGAGTGGAACGGAGTAGTAAAATTAAAAGTTTTCTAGGGATTAATGAAAAGATCTGGGCAATAATTCAAAAATATATCATACGGGTGGAAATAGTCCCCATAGCAACTGTTGTAGGCATATAATCATAAAACCCAACTCGTTTTTATACCCACAAGGCTAGGAACGGAGTGGTAAAAACAAAAGTATATTTTCTAACTTTTTGGTAATACCTGTTTCGAATAACTTGTCACTCAACAATATTAATTCTTTCAAGGTGAAAAACTCGTATAAGGCCCTTTAGTGTGTCAAACTACACTTGATATAATTTTAGTTCATGATTATTCACTTGATGGGGCATGCTACAATAATGGTAACGGAGTAGAGTGCAAATGTGGGGACATGTATATTCATCAAAATTATTTATATCGATATCAATTTTAAGTCGAATTTTGATCATTGATTAGTTAAAGTGAACAATGTCTAGCCATGAAATGTAATTGTTAGAATTATATTGTGATTTTGTATCCTACAGTGAAGTTTTAAATAGTGGAATTTTCTCTGGGGACATGCCATTTTCCACGTTTCCATGACATAGAGCTCTTATAAAACCATATATAAATTATTTTTTTTACAAATAATCTAAACATTATTAAGTAGTAATGCCTAAACGTGAAGTTGCACCATTTATTTTTAATATTATTATATTTAAATCAAAATGCGGACCTTTTAAGTCCTGGGGACACTAATTTTATGTAAAGTTACCCCAATTTTTGGTTTTACCCGTATATGCGCAACCCCAATGACAAATATCCAACCGAACCGAATGAGCCACAACCGACCCAGTAGCCATGTAACCATTGCAACAACCAGCTCATTTTGGCTATTAAAATTTAGATTTGGCTACATAATAGATAATACTCAAGCATTTCTTATAATGTACTAATTGGGAAAGTATTAAATTAATAGGCCATCTGAAGGTCAAAATAGAATATAATGGAATGAATTATGCTATTTTGGCAAATATATGTTGTGAACCAGCATGGGGGGAGAATAAATTTGTTCCGCCATCACACCACGACAGGTTGTGCGTATTCATCCATGTGATTCGACCCCCCCACCCCTCACCCTGAAAATTAATGTGTTTTCCCCAGTCTGTTCACACACACACCCGTCTACTAATACAACTTAATTTTATTAATACAAAACTTTTCTTCAATCAAAATTCATGTAAATGTGTATTTTTAAGTCCGTGGACCACGGTACTAAACCTTATTAACCCTGTAACCGCCAAAGTATTCAATCTGAATTTTCACCTACTTGAAATTGTGTCTCGCTGACGCGATCCACAACTTCAAGTGAGTGAAAATTATTCCGATTTGAAAAAATGGAGGTCAACTGTTTTCAAATGTCGCTGATTGATGTCATATTTTATTTTTAGCATGTTTTAAAGGTGGTACTTAATGTGCTAATACAAAATGAAAACCCGAATATATGCGACACCGGCGGTTGAAGGGTCAAATGGACATTTAACCCGTTGAACACGAGATCATTATGCTACTGCGCTCTTTCTGAAACGAGATTATTTTATGACGTCATAGTTATCTCATGCTTTCAGACCCGGAGATCTCCGGGCCTCGTATCTGAATGGTCTCCCTAAATTACGGAGATCTCCGGGGCTCGTCACAAACGGGTTAATGATGTTCTAGTAATTTAGACAAGCACTAGGTAGCGTTTCATCACACGTGGAAGATGATAATATTTTGTTACAGGTGACTGTAATAAAGGAAGCCCAGACGCTGTCTATAGATCCTGGCTATATCAGTGTTGCCGAGTCGGTCACCTGGCCCAGCGCTGATGGTGCCGTCTCTCATGGATATTATTATCCACCACAGGTCTGTTGTATTTTACACTAACTTTTTTTATGTCAATGTTTATAGGTTACCGTGGACGATAAGTTCACCACACTTGACATCCGAAGAGAGGCTAGTACATGTTCATACACAGTGACTGATGTCTCAGTACACTGCCTTGCAAAGCCAAAAGGCAGTAATTGCCTACGCTTTAATTAAGCAGTTACTGTTTTTGGCTTTGCACAGCTTTAACCCTTGAAGCGCTAAGCACGACTATGGCCCTTTTCAGCCTTTTAATTTTATTTTTCATAAAAGATAATTTGAAGAAGAAATGCGCATTGACCCTTTGCGTGCTGATCACGACAATAGTCGTTTTTAATCTGTTTTATCAGCCAATTAAATGACTGTTATTGGGAATAAAATGACTGCTTAAATATCAAAATTTGTAAATATTTGGTCTCGAAATAAACAAATATGAGTAATTTTCAACCACAGACTTGGTTGTGGATCGCCGTAGCGGGACACAACCTCAATGTAACCACTTCACTTCGAATTCCAGACCGAAGTGCATGCCAGGATCCAGGGATCCTGGTGTAACTATAGTAAATCCGATGGAAATTTCCGTCATGTATGGTTACGTAACATGACGAATGCCGACGGAAATTTCCGTCATGTATGGTAGTGGAGGGGTTAAATAAATTAACTCAGCAGGATAAGTGTTAGATTTGCCAGATTGGCATGTTTTGATTCAATTTTTTTTGTACATAGTGAGTACTTTTTATACACTTGAAGTTGTGGGTCGCGGTAGCGAGACACAACTTCAAGTCTGTAAAAAAATAGATTCCCACTACTTAGCGTTTCAAGGGTGAAGTTATACATCGATGTTGTTACACATGTGAATGAAGTGTCCGTGTTTAAGTACCATGTAGTGAGAGTGGTATTTAACGCTGAAATACTTTCGTATAAGCCATGGAGACCGAAGGGTCTTTTTTCAATTTGAAATCATCATAAATGTCTTAGTTAGCTCTTTCTGATTCATTTGAATACTTATGTTATGGGTCTACGGCCATTATAAATATTTGTACTCTTACAGTCTGGGGATCGACTTTCGACGTCGGAATCTGACGTCTACAGACGGCATATGCTGACGTCCCTAAAGTCGATCCCAGGGCTATAAGGGTTAAATCATGGGCTGTACAAACATAGTAACAGCACAGTCAAGACTTATAGTGCCAACCCAGCAAACACGATACGTTAATACATTGTTAGTATGGTGTTGAGCCAGCGTCGTAGACGATGGACCAGCCTTATGCCAACAATGATACAACGTCTCGTGTTTGCTGATAAGTTATTCTACACGTGTTATTATCATACTTACTGTCATGTATGCTAAACCATTCTGACCTCAGAGATTATGCAGCGGGGGTTTACCTGAGCGACATCTATGTGTGGAGAATGATGCTAAACATGGCACATATTTTATTTGTAACACAATGAGGAAATTCAAATAACTGACAATAATTGCATTTAAATCCGTGCTAAATAAATTACAGTGTTGATATCATTTACTAGTGACAAACCATATTTGTTCTTATTTTTATATCATATTGCCATGTTTTATTTGTGTTATTGCTTTGCTTGTTACGTATAGAATAAGGACTTAACCGCACCAGCCGGCACATTTCCCCCACTTCTGGTAAAAGCTCATGGTGGTCCTACATCCAGCTGTACAAACATCCTGATGTTAAAGATACAGTACTTTACCAGTCGTGGTATGGGGGTACTGGATGTAAACTACAGGGGAAGTACTGGATATGGACGGGGATACAGAAATCAACTTAGGGGAGAGTGAGTGATTGATTTATTAAGCATCACCCATGAATATATTTGTTTAACTAATGAATTTTTTTACACATTAATTTTTCACTTATGACCTATGTGACTGGGCTCTTCTTCCGATATATTTATTTGGCACCGAGCCATAAACGGCAATTTTCCAAGATGTCCGCCAAAGAATTTATGGGCACAATAATTTATGAACCATTGGATGGATTGGAGTCATATTTGATAGGATGGTTCTCTGGGTTTTGCTGATGATCTGATTAACTTCTGGGATGGATTCAATGAAATCAAAATGGCTGCCGCAGCCACCTAAAAATAATTGGGGGGTCATTATTTTCTCATTATTTTGTTTGTACATACTGGAGTGGCCAAGGACAAACCTGGGAGTATCTACACTCCTTCAGCAGTGTCACATGTCCAAGTGTGGACACTGCTAACCTTCGTCTCTGACTTGGATAATAAGGCAGTGGTAAAAAACCAGGTCAGTGGGAATTCCCCTCCTGCCAAAACCATGGGGGGAGTTTCAGAAATTTTCAGATGCCGCCAGAGCTGGCCGCTGAGTGGACCCGGCAACCTGCCAATACCTCGAGTTGCCATTATCCACAGAACACCATAACCTTTTCAGTCCTCGAGTTGAGTGAGAGGGCTGGTTTCTAGTCTAGGAAATAGGCCTATCTAACAAGGATGCTTTTCATGTTTTCGTGTCTAAAACAGTCACGTCTAGTTTATTTATCGATTGGCTGATTTATTGATAACATTTTGAATGTGTTTTTTTGTGTACAACTCATGTAACTCTTAACATTATGATATATATTTTGTGCAACTAAAATGATAAAACATTTTACCTTCTCCACGATCGATATGTATTTTTACAGGTGGGGGATTCGAGACGTTGAGGACTGCTGTTCAGGTGCCCAGTGTCTGGTTCGGCAAGGGAAAGCAGACGGCGAGAAACTATGCATAGACGGTGGATCGGCTGGCGGCTTTACCACACTGGCCTGCCTCACGTTCACTGACGTATTCAAAGCAGGTCATTTCAAACTTATAGATATTCTAACGCTAAATCAACCCAAACCGTTAAAATTTTGGTTGATTTGGGACTAGAATATTTGCCTGCAATATATAAAATTTAAGAAACCTAGATTTTACATTTTGGCTGACCATTTGCACAAAACAAAGAAAACAGTGCCCCAATAATCATTTATGTTCATAAAATATGCTAATTTTTGGTAAATTATTGCAGGGACTACAATATTGTTAGCTTTATATTACACTGTTCTGCAATACATCAATCGCAGTACAATCGCAGTACATGTAGTCAAATACATACACTGAATTTACGTTATTCTGGGATATTAAAATATTGAGCATAGCTGTGTAAAATGAAATTCAACTTCATCTCACATTTCTTATTCAAGGTGCTTGCCATTATGGTATAGGCGACATCAAGCTACTGGCTGCCGACACGCACAAGTTTGAGAGCCAGTACGTGAAACAATTAATTCACCCATTCACTGACGAGATCATGGCTAAGAGGTCGCCACTCCTCCATGTAGATCAACTCAATTGCCCTGTGGCGTTCTTCCATGGCGACGAAGACAAGGTGGGAGTGATGCTTTTGTAATATCACGGATTATCAATAGTATGATTACCTTATTTAACTATGGAACTTGATTGGTCGAATATTCAAAATCACACACATGGGAAAGAAAACACCGGTGCCCTCTGAAGCTATTTACCTTTCCACACAAATAACATATGCCCGATGGATATTTATACCCCAGTGATGAAATATTTAAGCGTATCATTTTTGTGATTGTGTCAAGGTTCAGATGTTTTCATGTTGCACAATTTATAGTGTGAAATCGGTAATTACATTGAAATTGATTGTTATAAACATTAACCCAATTTTTGTAACGTGGGTATCCATCATCTTACCACGTCAAGGTCTCGCATGCAAACCCGCAGGGCTAGACACCTTGCCAGATTGAGCAGCCAATGCCACTATATCGGTCACCATGGGGTGGTTTTATGACTGATTCATGTACATGTAACACAATTAGGACATTGAACCGACAATGGTTTACTGTGTTATGTTGGTTTGGCTCAAACGCCCCACCTCCACCTTGACCATGGATATGTCCATGAGTATGAATACCCAATCTTAGATGTTTTCAGATTGTATGGACACATGCACATTTTCTAGCCGACACGAGACAAAACTATCAGCAGAGCTCTAATGATTAAGAGTTACCAACATTCAGTAAATATTTGTTCAGGAGTTTTCACGTGTGCGTAGGGCTAACAGTAATATTCAAATATCTAAGCTTCATTTTATAATAATGCGTCACACATCAACACAAACTGTTTGGTTGTTGCAGGTTGTACCTCCTTCTCAGGCAGAGTTGATGTACGAATCGGTGTAAAAGAAAGGATTACCTTGCGCATTTATTTTATTCGAAGGTCAGCATTATAAGTTTGCGTTATTAGTATTTATTATCAGCAAACACGATCAGTTTAGCAAATGTTGATTCAATGCTGAATTCAAATTTCAACTAACGTTGACGAAAACGTCGCATATAGTCCCACGTAGACTTTTTGATCAGTGCATTCTGCCTTTTTGAATCAAGTAATATTTTATATTTCACTGGATTTATCATCTTGGGATAAAACAGCAAAATAATTTGTGTGTTTTTTTAACAGGAGAACAACATGGATTTAGGAAAGATGTAAATATCCAGAAAGCACTTGATGGAGAATTTTATTTCTTTTCCAAGGTGTTTGGCTACAATCCTGCAGATAAACACTGCAAGGTGAACTTCTGCATTTTGATGTTACATTGTTTATTTGTTAATATGCTATTAGTTTATCTTACACATTTAAATATGCAGTCACAATGTCACATAAACTGTTTTAATTTTAGTAACGTTGTCCTAATTAGTAATCGCTTGATTATTTAAAATTTGTGTTCATTTACTTTCAGATTGACATTGAAAATCTGCAATCATGAAAATCGTGAGCGATAGTAATAAAGCTTTCAAGACCAGTACAAGTTAATTGTCGAGAGTGAATACTCACTTTGATGTATGTTGACAATCTCAACACCCAGTTATTTCATCTCATTTTCATCCATACCGAGATCATCCATGCCTCAATTCTTATCTCAGGATGATAAAAATGACCTGATTTTTAACCCTTACAGTGCGGGGATCGACTATAGTCGCCAGAATCTGACGTCTCAGACGACTAAAGTCGGTCCCCGCACTGTAAGAGAAAACATATTTCTAATGGCCGTAGACCCATAACATAGGTATTCAAATGAATCAGAAAGAGCTAACAAGGACATTTATGATCATCTCAAATTGAAATAAATCCTTTTGTCTCGAAAATTTTACAAAATTATTCCAGCGTTGTAGGAGTTAATGAAAATGACGTGATTTTTAAAAATAAACAAGTGAAATTATACCTCAAATGAAAGCTCAAAATGTCCTTATTATCGTGTTGGATTATGCCATTTTTATACAGCATGCATATGCAATGTGTTTATGCGACAAGGTATAGACTAAAGGGTAACGTATCTTAACCCTTTAACCGCCAAATTATTCAAATGGAATTTTCACCCACTTGAAGTTGTGTCTCGCTGACGCGATCCACAACTTCAAGTGGGTGAAAATTATTTAGATTTGACAAAGCGGAGGCCAACAAATTTCAAATCTTGCTGATTAATGTCATTTTTTATCTTTAACAGGTTTAAAAGCTGATATGTAAGGTGCTAATAAAAACTATAAAAAAACAAATATGGACGGCACCGGCGATTAAAGGGTTAGGCGCTATGCGCTATACTTGTTTTTACTTTGTCTCTTTAGCCGATCAAATGTCAGTTATTTGAAATGCAATGAGTGTTTAAACATAAAGATCTGCAAAATGGGTGTTCTCAAATTAAACAGATATGAGTAATTTTCACCCACTTGAAGTTGTGGGTCGCGGTAGCGAGACACAACTTCAGGTAGGTGAAAATATAAATGAGATAACGTAGCAGGAAAAGGGTTATATATACTCTAAATATATAACTGCAATTTTTATGTCATATTCAACCGTTCTGTCCACAAATTATTGTTCTTCGATATTATTTTGTCTGAAGCTATTTCGAAAGTGTGATGTCAAAAGGATACCACTCGCACAATCCAATCAAGGCAAAAACATTTATAGAGGCATACTCTTTTATTATGTCTATCTAATCACATAATAGAAACGCTGAGCTTGGATTTGATTTATTACTGTTTTGAGTGTCTCTCCGTGAGCAAGGGGCTCGAATGTCATCAAATCATTTGATTATCAGCTCTCCATCATCAGGAGGTTCTCATGGCTCAGTGTAGCCTATAATTATGTGACACGTCTACACAAAGTTAATCACAGCGCAGAAAACGAGATAATGGATTATTGCGAAAGAGCATTCTGTACTTCAAACCGTCAGTCCAAAATATTGACATTTTAAAGATATAATTATTTTAAAAAATAACTGCAAGCTCTGAAAACGAACCATTTTAGATGAGTTGCTGAGCAATTTTCCTAATACCATGATGGTCTGGCTGTTTTCAGTGCATCTTTTTCCACTACAATAACATTCTGCTTGTTTGTGATAACATATTTAGGCTAACCTCAGATATTCGTTAAGACACATATGTTTGAAAGTCGTGTGGTGACACGATTTTCGATTTCCACTTAGATGTTCTGATAAGCGGTGTTTGAATTCGCAACCGGCGTGCTTACAAGCCATCATTCTGACCACAAAGGCTCACATGAACAATATATATGACTGGAGGATATCCGCCATCAGAGGCCAGTGCAGCATGGCGAGGATCCTAGATTAACCCTTTCACCACTGAAGCCCGTTTTTAAGTGCTGAATGCCATGGCATTCAGCACTTAAAAACGGGCTTCAGTGCATAGAGGTAGTAAGTGTTCCTACTAACTCTATGCTTCAGTGGTGAAAGGGTTAATACTTTTTTTACGCCACTGAAGTCAAAATCGCTCATTTGTTGACTCTAATTTCCGAAATAAAATATATATTTTTATCCATTTTAAATTGTGTTTGGCTTGTGAAATTAGATGGAGTTATCAGTAGGCCTAACGAATGGTATACGTCTCGTGGTCAATATACATATGTCTGTGACAGTGGTTGCTGTGTGTACAATGTAATGCCAGTGCAGCGATCAGTGACAGCTAGTGAGGTCATCAGAATACATAATAATATATGAATTTCTCTTCCTCCCTTCTTGATGAAAACCCTGGCATATATTTTTCAGCATCATTGATTTGATTGGTACAAATTACATCATATGAACTACAAATACAGATGCAAATTGTTGTTCATCTTCTATCACACAAGTACTACATAATTTTTGTTTTGAAAAGTTCATGGTAAAACTCCTCACCTTAGCTGCACTAATGAAGACCAAACACTTTTAGAAATAGTTTTCAAGGCCTAATGCTGTTTTAAATGTAATACTTGATCGTAGTTTTGTAAATGAATTCACTGATGTAGGCCTACTCCACTCTTCTTGAGCTAACTCTCACACTCGTTCTTTGAGTCACTAATTAAAATCAAACTGATCCTGGTTATGAAAGTGAGTGTCGGAGTCCAGTTTTGAAAAGGTGCTGCATATTTTAGATTACCAATTATTTCGCCTAATTAACCAATCCTACCCAAAAATGGTCTTCGCTAATTGAAATGAGTCCATCTTAACAAGTCTTATTTTCCATAAATGTGTGTAACGTTACTCCTGGGTCCAGAGAGAAAATACCTAACAGACCTATTGAAAATGTTACACCGTGGTTATTTGTTTCTTTCCGTATAGCAGCATATGGAATATACATCAATGGAGCTGACACAATAATTAAATAATTTAGTGTACGTTTTATAACAAAAGTTTCTCAACAACCTAGATTTATTTACATGCATTTTATATGATAAAAATGCATCTAGAATAAGCCCAAAATATTTATAACTGGATACAGTCCAATATTTCTGGGGTGAACTATTTTAGATTTGTTTTCATTAATTTCTCAATAAATTCCCCATTTACAGTATCAAGTAAACATTGCAACTTCTGAATCTGCAAATACAACTAGATCATCTCAGCCGTGATCAGGAAAAACACATTATTCGACATTTTGGCGAAAATGACTTTTTTACAAAAATCTGGTGTTTAGCACACTAAGAATTAGTTGGTGAAATTTTGTGTTTTATTTTCTGATGATTGTCGAGATATTGCCCCGTCAAAATCTTCGTTTTTTCGAATTTGCAGGAATTGATCTGGAAAAACACATTATTTTCAGGAAAAACACATTTTAGTAAATTCTGATCAGGAAGAACACATTATTTCCAGGAAAAATACATTTTCCTGGAAAAAATGTGTTCTTCCTGATCAGAATAGTCTAGGCTCCTATAGTCTACTAAAATGTGTTTTTCCTGAAAATAATGTTTTCTTCCTGATCAGAATAGTCTAGGCTCCTATAGTCTACTAAAATGTGTTTTTCCTGAAAATAATGTTTTCTTCCTGATCAGAATGGGCAATGGTGTGTAGGCTACACGTTTTATGATGTCAGAGATGATCATTCTATTCAGGTCAAACACATAAATTAAGGCCTATTTGTAGGCCTTCAGGCTGTAGCAGCAGACGGCAGAAGGCGTCGTTAACGTTTTTTTGAATGTTGGTTTTCTAGCCCTAACGTTAGGGGTTTAAAAGCCTATAATTATTTTATGGGAGAATATAAAAATGTTGTAGACCTACGTTTTGCCCTATAATTAAAAAGGATAGACTTAGTCCAGTTGTCAAATGGCATTTTTTTACTCAAGCGTGTTTCGTGGTATGGACGATGTTTTATGATTGATTCTGGTTCTAAGGGATGTCCTGAGCAGGAATCAGCCGGGTGCCACTTTGGCATCCTTGGGCGGAATTTTTTAAGGGCAAAAACAAAATGGCCGCCAAATATTTCAAGGTCAAATATGATTTTTCAACAAATGAAGCCAGGAGCAAATGTAATACCTCATTTTCATGTGATTTAGACTGGGCAATCCATTTCTTGTATTATTTTGATGAATCAAGGTCATCTTCAAGGTCAAAAAGACAATTTCAAGGTCAAATAAGCAAAAATACAATTTTTACCAAATAAAGATAGGAACATGTGTAATACCTCTTTTACATGGGATTTTATCTGAAAATGAATGTATGGTATAATTTTGTTGATCCAAGGTTAGCTTCAAGGTCGAAAGTCCTTTCCAAGGTCAAAAGCAAAATGGTTGCCAGATATTTCAAGGTCAAATATGATTTTTCAACAAATGAAGCTAGGAACAAATGTAATACCTCATTTTCAAGTGATTTTGACCGGGCAATTCATTTCTTGTATTATTTGCATGATTCAAGGTATTCTTCAAGGTCAAAAGGTCAAATATCAAGGTCAATTGAGCAAAATTACCGTTTTTAACAAATAAAGCTAGGAACATGTGTAATACCTCATGCAATTTTGACTGGGCATTCCATATCTGATATTATTTTGATTATTCAAGGTCATCTTCAAGGTCAAAGGGGTCAATTTCAAGGTGAAGTAAGAGAAAATATCATTTTTAACAAATAAAGCTAGGAATGTGTGTAATACCTCTTTTTATGGGATTTTAATTGACAAATCCAATTATAGTATTATTTGAGTGATTAAAGGTTATCTTCAAGATCAATTTTAATTAAAGGTCATCAAAATTCAATTACCAAACATAAATAGCAAAAAGTGTTGTACGTCTTTTTAGTGTAATATTGACAAATAATCCATTTCTGCTACTATTTTTATAATTAAAGGTCATTTTCAAGGTCAGTGTGTCAATTTCAAGGTCAGGTAAGCGAAAATATGATTTTCAACAATTAAGCTAGGACAATATCTTTCTGGTATGATTTTGGTTATTTGAGGTGATCCTCTAGGTCAAATGTAAATATCAAGGTCAAATATTATTTTAACGTAATATTCTTCATATTGGAGCACACATAATAAATTGTCTTGGTGTATCTTTAACCGGATAATCTAATTCTAGTAGGGTTTTAATGAATAAACATCATCAGAGTGAAATGATCAGACAACTAGAAGGCATCAAAGGGTCACGGAGAGGCGTCAAATAGCGACGAAAAAGCATAAAAGATCAATGGAGAGGCGGTAAAAGGTGACAGAGAGGCGGTAAAAGACAATGGGGAGGCATTAAAGGATGTCGACGAGTTGTTAAAAAGGCGCCCCAGAGGCGCTAAAGAGCGAGTAAAAAGGGTTAAAAGAAAATGAGTACTCATTAAAGGGCAATGAGGAGGCATTGAAGGGCAATGAGGAGGCGGTGAATGGCAACGAGGATGCGTTAAGGGGCAAAAATGGGGTGTTAAAGAGCGACAAGATGCATTAAAAGGTGGCGGGGTGGCATGAAAGGGCTATGGATCGGTGACAAGGAAGTACGTTAACGGGTGATGGGGCGGTGCTAATGGTTGATGGATAGGTGTCTAAGTGCAATGAGAAGGCATTAAAAAAGACAGAGAATCGTTAAATGGCAATGGAGAAGCGTTAAATGGTGACGGAGAGACGTCAAAGAGCGATTGAAAGGCGTTAAAGGCCGAAAAAGTGTTAAAAGTGATGTAGATGCATTAAACTTTGATGGAGAGGCGCTAATAGGCGCTGCAGATGCGTTAAATGGCGATGCGAATGTGGTAAAGGGCGATGGTGAGGCATTGAATGGTGATGGGAAAGTTTTAAATGGCGATGGGAAGGCGGTAATGGGTGATGAGAAGTCGTTAAAGGGCGACCATGAAACGTTAAACGACTATGGAAAAGCGCTGAAGGGCAATGGGGAGGAGTTGAAGTGTGCTGGATAAGCGTGTGAGGGCGAGTAGAAAGTGTTTAAACAACGGAGCATTGCTAAAGGGCGACAGAGAAGCGTTAAATGGTGACTGAGACGTCAAAGGGCATTGGAAAAGAAATAAAGGTTGATGGAGATGCATTAAAGGGTGATGGAGAGATGCTAACAGGCGCTGCAGATGAGTTAAATGGCGATGGGAAGGCGTTTATGGTGTGTTGGTGGGTGGCATGAAAGGGTTATTGAATGGCGTTAGAGGGTGACGAGGAAGCATTAAATGACAGGTGATGCGGTGGTGCTAAAGGGTGATGGATATGTGTTTTAAGGCGATGAAAAGGCGTTAAAGATATCGGGGAATTGCTAAAGGGCAACTGAGAAAATTTAAATTTTGACGGAGAGATGTCAAAGAGTGACAGAAAGGCGTCAAAGGGCCAAGAAAAAGTGTTAAAGGTTATGGAGATGCACTAAAAGGTTGATGGAGAGGCGTTAAAAAGGTGCTGCAGATGCGTTAAATGGTGATGCTAAAGGGTTAAAGGGCGATGAAGAGGCGGTAAATGGTGATGGAGAGGCATTAAATGGTGATGGGAAGCCAGTAAAGGGCGATGAGGAGGCGTTAAATTTCACCGAAGAAGCGTTAAAGGGTGACGGAAAGGCGTTAAAGGACGAAGAAAAAATATAAAGGTAGAACCAAAAGCATTGAAGGGCAATGAGAGACGATAAATGGCGATGGGGAGGCGTCGAAGGACCATGGGGAGGCTTTAAAGATTGATGGTAAAGCTTTAAAATGTGATGGAGAGTTAAATTAAAGAGCAATGGAGAAGCGTTCAGTGTGAAGAAGAGGCATTAAAGGGCAAAAGAAAGGCCTTCAATTGCAAAGAAGAGGCATTAAACTAAAAGCTATGAAGAGGCATTATTGTCTCCCTTTAGTGCCTCTCCATAGCTCCATAATGCCTCTCTCTCACCTTATAAGGCCCTAGGTGGCTCTGTAACGCCTCTTGTGGCCCATTAACGCCTCCTCATTTCTCTATAATATGCCTCCTCATTGCCCTTTAATGCCTTTTCATTGTCCTTTATCGCCTTCTCATTGCCCTTTAATACCTCCTCATCGACCATTAGAACTTTTCCATCACTCTTTAGCACATCTCTGTTAATTGTCATTCAATGCCTTCGAGCCGATGTCTTCACCTTGAGCATGTTTGATCATTTAAACCCAACAGAATTAGATTATCCAGTCAAAATAAAACCCAACACAAGGTAGTATACGTGCTCCAATTTCTAGCTTATACGCTAAAACATATATTTGACCTTGAGGATGACTTTAAATCACCAAAGTAATAGGAAAAAGACATTTTTCACTCAAAATCCCACGAAATTATTTTTTTTTACACATGTTTTAGCTGTATTTGTTAAAAATCATATTCTCCTTTACTTGACCGTGAAATTGACATTTTGACCTTAAAGATGAACTTTTATCATCAAAATAGTATCAAGAATAGATTATTCAGTCAAAAATCACGTCAAAAAGACAAAATAATACCATAAATGGATTTTTCAGACAAAATCACATGAAAAAGAGGTATTACACATGTTCCTAGCTTGATTTGTTAAAAATGGCAATTTTGCTTATTTGACCTTGAAATTGACTTTTTGACTTTGAAAATGACCTTCAGTCATGAAAATAATACAAGAAATGGATTGCCTGGTCAAAATCACACGAAAAGGAGGTATTACACTTGTTCCTGGCTTCATTTGTTGAACAATCATAGTTGACCTTGAGATATCTGGCGGCCATTTTGTTTTTGACCTTGACAATGCCCTTTCGGCCTTAAAGATGACCTCGGATCACCAAAATGATACCATAAATGGATTTTTCAGACAAAATCTAACGAAAAAGAGGTATTACACATGTTCCTAGCTTTATTTGTTAAAAAGGGTATTTTTGCTTATTTGACCTTGAAATTGACGTTTTGACCTTGAAGATGACTTTATATCATAAAAATAATACAAGAAATGGATTGCCCAGTCAAAATCACATGAAAATGAGGTATTACACTTGTTCGTGGCTTCATTTGTTGAAAAAAACATATTTGACCTTGAAATATCTAGCGGCCATTTTGTTTTTGCCCTTAAAAAATTCCGCCCAAGGGTGCCAAAGTGGCACCCGGCTGATTTCTGCTCGGGACACCCCATAGTATCAGAATCAATCATAAAACATCGTCCATACCGCGAAACACGCTTTAGTCAAAATCCACTGGACTAACTACCGTGGATATGACTAAAAGGCCCTATACATATTAAGTCTATAATAGACTAACGAGTTATAGATAGGGCCTAGAATAGATTTATAATTATAGTCTAGGCCTAGCCTTTAGGCGTCAATATTAACATATTAGGCCTAGGCCTACCCTATACTATAGGCTATTATGTCCCTAGGCCATAGCTGTAGGCCCTATATATAATCTTGGAACCTAAAATTTAGCCTACATTAGGCCTAGCCTAGGCTACACTTTTAGTGAAAATCAAAGACTAACGTTAGAGTCTACTAGATCTATGCCTAGCCCTAGGGCTAGGCGTTAGAGAGACGATGGTGGACGACAGAGTAGGCCTATTCTGGTTATATATTGTATGTGTGTTCCCATGGTGTATGGGAATTACATATGCCATCATTCTAAATTATGATTAGGAGTATGAGAATATGTCTCAAAATCACAAAAATGGCCAGACCACACAGACGTCCAATGTCAAAACGGCCAGACTGCTATGAGTTAATGTTGGAACAGTGTTATAAATGATGGCACAACATTTAACCAACATTGGGTCAGTGCATTATGTTGACCGCCTAGAACAAGCATGACATAGAACGCTTCTGCTCACAGCAAAACCAAGTATCTGCTTATTTCACAAGTGTGCAGATACTGTCTATTGAACATGCTGTTACTAACAAGAAGGAGGCAGTGACATCAGCGTAAAGGAAGTACCGGTATATACTTGATTTACAAGTTAGCAAATATGACCTTTTGGTAGCGCCATGGCAAGAGGAGCCAGTTAAGATGCAGTAAATGCCTAGTTTACCAGGGAGCAGATAATGCCTTTTGACTTTGCACAGGCAGAACAGATGTAAAACGAAAGTTAACGACAGAAGTTTGTCTTGAAAGTCAAACTAAAAATTTGTAGACTCTGTCTCCAAGTTGAAAACCATTAATTTTAAGAAGGAAAAATAGGAAGAAATGTAATAGGTCTTTTTCGTGTGATGTTGACCTCTTGTTCGTGTCATTTTGATTAAATAAAACTATTTCTTGCACTAAAAGGTCAAAAGGTCAATTTCAAGGTCAAGTGAAGGAAAATATGATTTTAACTAATAAAGCTAGGAACATGTGTAATACCTCTTTTTCGTGTGATTTTGACTGAAAAATCCAATTCTTCCATTATCTTGGTCATTTGAGGTCACCATCAAGGTCAAAAGGTCAAATATGATTTTTGGCGTATATGCTAAACTTTGGAGAACGTATAATACCTAGCTTAGATGTGATTTTGATTGGATAATCTTATTCTCTTGGGTTTAAATGAACATGCCCATGGTGAAAAGAAGACAAGAAGACATTAACTCATAACAGTCTGGCCGTTTTGACATTGGACGTCTGTGTGGTCTGGCCATTTTTGCGATTTGAGACATATTCTCTCACTTTCAATAGAAATTTAGAATTATGGCATATGTATTTCCCATACACCATAGGAACACACATACAATATATATCCAGAATATACTTCATTTAAACGGCCAATGTGGTGTTGCCATGGCAACCGACAGCCATTTTGAATATGCTAATTAGGTAGGCAAATTTTCAGAAATTTTGTTTAAAAATGGTATTTTTGAGATTCACGGAGATTCAAGAGTTCAGCTTTATATCAATACACATAAAATATATTAAAATACATCACAAATGGTTCGAAGAAGCATTCAATAGGTCTTTATAAAAAAATTAATAGGGTGAATAAGTTATTACCATGGGATTTAGCATTCTGTATAAATTTCCTGAGTTGCATACTGGATTTTAAATTTTGGGATGCACCAAGTTTGCCATTCCCAACTCATCTGGGAAATACCAAAAGCCTTGTATTCATCCGAGCCTGGAGTTCGATTTTTATTTCTGAAACAGTTGTGACGCAGATAAGTCAACTCTTTATGTTACAGGTTCCCCATACTTGGTTCATAGTTGCGCAAGTGATGTCATTTGGTGAATGGCTAAGCATTATTGCCAGGTCCGAGCTGGGCTCGGACCTAGACTGCAGCGTCATAAATGCCAGGTCCGAGCTGGGCTCAGACTTAGACTGCTATGAGTTAAAGGGCAACGGAGAGGCATTACAGAGCGACGGAAAACTTCAAATGTTGATGAGGAGGCGTTAAAGGGTAATGAGAAGGAAATAAAGTGATTTTTCAGAGTTGCAAAATGATGCATTGATGCATCGTGAAGATCCAAAGGGTTGACACCTCTCCATCAATATTTAACGCCTCCACATCAAATTTTAACGCCTTACCATCCTAATTTCACGCATATGCGGCGCCTCTCCATTGTTCTCCATGCCTTCCGTCATCCTTAGTGCCTCTCTGTAGCCACTTAAAGCCTTTCCGTCGCCCTTTAACGCCTCTCCATCGTCATTTACGCCTCTCCGTTTCTCTGGACGCCTTCTCGTCCCCCCTAAATGCATACCATACATCACCCTTTAACTCCTCCCCATCGACTTTAATGCTTTGCCATCTCCATTTAACGCTTCATGAAAGGGTGTCACTGTTCACCCCAACTTCACATCATGACACATAATACATTTTGCACCGTTTTCAACATATTACTGTCACATAACTTACCATTAACCCTTTCCATGCCTTTCCCAAACAGTGTCCGGGAATTTTAATACTGATTACAATGCCAATCCCGGACAGTGTCCGGGCTACTTTACAGTTAATTTACTACGTACCCCTGCATGCTGAACAGTCGCCAAGTTTGGTCTGATGCATCCAGCTTGCATCAAAACATTATCAGGTGATTATGAGCGTGTACTACAGTGCCATCTGGTGACTGTTTGGCGGGTACCAACCCTTGCTACACTCTGGTTAGCAGGTTAGGCAGTGTTTGGGCATAAGGTTGGGTTGATTCACAAAACCACAGAACTGTACAGAAAACAAAGGCGGTGTTGATGTTTTGGCATGAATTAAAACAGTTGACTTACAATCACAATGCCATTAAAAACTAGGCGAGCAACAGCTCAACAGTTTAACAGTGTGTGCACTCTTATTCATATCTATGTCGATTTATCCACTCTGCAGCAAACACAAGACGTTCAACAGATGCTGGGTTAATGTTGGGCCAACGTCTGCGACGCTGGGCCAACATTAATAAAAAATTGGTGCAAATTATTCCGACGGCTGTGTCTGTTGCGCGTCTTCGTCGTTATATGATGTGTGATATACATGTATCTGGGCCACGTTGCACTATTTCTGGTTGACAATCTTATCAGTTTGTAGACTCATTATTCAGCATCTGTCTCACTGGCTTGCCCCCTTGTTCTGAATATGTGTTAGGAGAGCTCCCGGGTAGCGCAACGACTATGCTTTTCGGAATATCGTCCCGCACGAATAATGTCAATCCTCGGGTACTGTTATTACCCTAAATTATTTGAGACACCTGCTGAAATGGTGCTTGATCCTAAATGATCCAACTACAGTCATATATAACACTTAGCTCACGCATAAATCAAGTCGGAACGTAAAAATAGTATTTTTTTGTATTTTTATGAGTTTGACCTTTATAAGACCTTGACATAACCTCGACATGACTTTTGCTTGCCACTTCAGTACAGTACAGTGTTACCCTTTCCACACAGTCATATATGTACATTTGCTGCTATTCAAGGCGTAGCTGAAGTTCCACACTACTATATTTGGTCACTTTTGGCATTCAATTTTAGTCCTGGAGACAAGGGAAATTTAGTGAATTTATCCGTAGGTGAGAATAAGAGAAACCCGAAGGGTATTGTTATTAGCCTAAAACTACTTGGGACACCTGCTGAAATAGTGCTTGACCCTGAATGATCCAACTACAGTCATACGTATAACACTTAGCTCACACATAAATCAAGTTAAAGGTGTAGTCAACTGTTAAAATTCACGGGACAAGGGTCCCCCAGAAGGCAATAGTGCCCGTGGGTAGGCCAAGTCCCTATTCCATAATAATACTAAATATGCGTTTCATACCTAAAGCCTCATTAAGAGCAAGTTCTCAAATCACAGCAAGTTCATATATACTTGAGCGACATCTATGAGTTTATAATTCAAAGATCTTGGCCCTTACCCCTACTTGGTCGCTTGCTTGCAAACAAACTGTCTATATTACTGCTGGGGATGTTGAAACTGCTTGACCCAAGCTTGTATTGACATGCCCAGTAAACACAAAACATTTGTATGACTTTATGCAATGTTGGACCAACGTCGAAGACGTTGGGCCGTCGTTGTATAAATGTTATACAAATGTCTTGTGTTTGCTGGGCAGGCGGATTTTCTCTCAAACATTGTACATTTATTCAATGTTGGTTCAATGTTGGGCCAGCGTCGCAGACGTTGGCCTAGCATTAAAACAGCATTGGATCAAGTCCCGTTTAAGTAGTATCTTGTAATCAGTTCAGTGGCTATATTAATGCCGTCAATCTGTACTCAATAGGCTACTGTTGGCCTACACTTGACCGTCCCAGGCATGCGCGTTTTGAAGCTGAATGATTCTTTAAAAGGCATAACATTACAATTTTTGGTATTTTTTATGGAGATGGACCTTTTTATGATCTTCACATGACCTTTGTGTTCAACCCCAGTAAAGTGCAAACCCAACCCGTTCCACGATACATATCTGGTTACAAATATTAGAGTTCACTATGAATGATGTTCTGTAGGCCTACTGATGAATTATAATTCGTTTTTTTAGCCAAAATAATCATTATGCTGGAGTAATTAGGCATTAGAAATTTTCAGGGGCTGAATTATTAGGCATGGAAAGGGTTAATTTTGCAGAAATTGAACAAACTACTATTTTACCCCAATCTTTAAAGGGTTCTAAGTAGGTTTTGGCATATAAGTATTGTTTATTCTGACGCACTATATAGGGGCCTATCCGAGAATATCATGCCACTGAGATTTTTTATGCACAGATTATGGTAATTCAATCTGTAATTAGCACCAATAAAACACTTTAAGCTCATTAAGTGCAGTATTTAACACTTAAGAACGATGAATTCGGGCTCTACCACCAACCACCTTGTCTGTGCCATTGTCTTTGTGTGTGTACTCGGTATGCAAATTAATCACTAATTTGGGCCCTAATCAAGGGGCTATATCATTAATTAGTACATGCTGAGGCACCTAAAATTGCCTTCTTGGGATCCTGACGGACTGTTATACACATGATATAGGCTACTTCATACCTTTTGTACTCGCAGTGCTAAAAAACATTCTATATGGCCGATCAGCGTTAGATTAACGTGTGAAGGCAGCTGAAAATGTCATGCTCAATCGTATGTTGAAATATTTATAACACAATTTTTCTGGAAAATGACAAAAAAATTGGGGGATCCATGGTTGCATCGTGTAGTAACGATTCGTGATATAACGGATAATTACTGACACTATTTTCTTTATTCAAACACACATTTTAGCGCTGAAATGGTTTAACATTCAGCGTTTACAAGTAGACCATGTCGACTTCGTCATACTCACGCACGTGAGGTAATGTCACGTGTTGTGCCAACACCCTTTAGGAGTGTTATTATAATAATCTTTATTTCGTACTCTTAGTACATGAACATGCAGTGTGTAATTGAATAATTTAGTGCAGGTAATACAATTCAGTGTATGTTACAATTAATTATCAAGACAGAAAAAATATAGTAACTGATTCAGTTCATCCGACGTAAAGTTGGTGTTTTTCTGATGTGTCATTAATAGCTCCAGCTGACATTATATCGGCTGATATGGGACTATTTACATCTATTATTGTATTCATGAAAGATATGTCAACAATATTATACTTGTCCAGACTGTACTATCACTCTTGAGGTTATTTACAAAAAAGTTTGAAAATGTAGATGTTATTGGAGTCTATCACATAGCTTAAGTGCTACCGGTACTCATCGTCTTCCTGGGGTGCTGTCGGATCCCTTCTTGGGGCAGTGTCATCACCTTCCTGAGTTGTTGCCGCTAGGCCTACACCTAATTTACTGATCACCTTAAACGCGACGGCGCTTTAATCCGTTTAATAGCCGTTTAAGCATCAAGATTTCTAAATCTTAAATTACCGGTACAAATTAAAAGTAGTTTTCTCTCACCACCCTAAATGAGGCGAAATCCGGCACGTGTCTACTAATAAAGGAATCATAACACAAAATATTTTTAATGCTTCCGTTATATATATAGACAGGCTATAATATTGTGAATATTTGATAAACACACGTTGTTTCTGTCTCGCAGGATATCAGATATAACTGTTTCGTGATAATCTCGCAGGGGTACAGTGGGTTAAAAGGATGTGTCTGGTCTGTAACAGAAGGTAAGAATTGGAGCTAATTTTGAGCTGTTCTGACGTTTATACACGTCATGGACTGTAGCTTAAAATCTGTCTGGTTACCAAACATATATCGGAACTGTTTTTGAAAAAGGACAGATCAGGTTTTGTCATGATATGCGACACTATATGTGGATATTGTCGAAAAGGGGTGAAATCGGCCATGGAATTGAGGCAGTTTACATGTATTTCAATGGGAGCGGCATTTGGGGTGGTGAGACCTTAAAGTTGTGGGTCAAGGTAGTGAGACACAACTTAGTGTGAAAATTTAAATGATTCAATTCAGCGGTATAAGGGTAATCATCAACAAATTTTCTACAATATTTTCTGTACAAAATAAATTTGTAGGCCCATTAAATTTTGTCATATATTTGTACATTTTTAGTTATTTTTTGCTGTTCATTTTAATAGCACATGCATCTACACCAGGTTCAAGGTAGAGGTTAACCTTTGGAAATACATTGATAAATGGGATATAACAGGTGTGGCGAAGTTTTGGCGAGGTTACTTAGCCCTTTGTGGCAAGGTTACCAAAGCTGGAGATTACCTGTGGCGAGGTTAATATGTGGCGAGGTTACCTGCTACCATAACAGGAATAGGCCTACCCCAACAATGTTGCGCGATATTGGCAATGGCACTAAATCAGACATTCCACCGATTTATCAGGCGACAGTCCAATATTTCGTTGGAATCGGCATGATCAGGTAAAAAACATTTTG
This sequence comes from Flabesymbios commensalis, assembly GCA_964017125.1. Taxonomy (NCBI): domain Eukaryota; kingdom Metazoa; phylum Annelida; class Polychaeta; order Terebellida; family Flabelligeridae; genus Flabesymbios; species Flabesymbios commensalis. The sequence continues at coordinate 64,041,241 of OZ024906.1, read as the reverse complement.
ACTAATTTTGACAAGATAAAACATTTGATATTTTAGGGCAAATATATGTAGGGCGAAAATAAAAATCAGTGTCATACTTGAGCGTATTATATCACTGATTGAAAGTCAAAATAGTCTCACATCATCTCAAACGTTAAAAAAAAATTCTTAGATTTAAATTAGCTGTAGTGTGTTTTAGCCGATCAGAGCGAGTACCATATACAGCACTGCACATTCCAGGCCTTCGAACGGATAGGATAATATCTAAACGGGTAGGGATTCTAGCACATTAAACCGCAGATTTTCTTAAATTAGGCCGGCAGTTGAATCCTATATGTCAGCAAATTAGCACATCTTTTATTGAGATGGTGTGGCAAACAATTTCAGAACACTGGATCAAGAGGTCGAAAAGTGCAAATAAAAAAGTTTTATTTAGGCTACATTACATTAAAGTGAAAAAGTTATGGCTCTAAATGGTCAGGCGGTGGCGGACAATAGTTTCTCAGAAGAAATTTATCCTAAATAAATAAAATTGAACAAACAAATGAAAAAAATTTAAAAGTTTATTTAAACTGAATATTACAGTACTTTTTTATTCTGATCAACCATCTGTGTGTTGAAGTTGTGAACCTTGCCCTGCTTGCCAGACCATATAATTTTATATACATGTCTAAGCCAACGAAAAATGCCACAGATAATGATAAAGTGGATTGTGATAGATGTAAAAAATTTTAGCGCCAGGCAAATGTTTAAATAATTTTGATACAAACTCCTCTAGACTTACTAAATTGCCCCCATGGACATTACGTCAAAAAATTAGCTAGTCATCATGTTATATCATCAGCGACTAGTAAAATTTTAGTCACCCAATAATGGGGTAACGCATGGGCACATCACACAGATGGTTGGCTCAAAATATGGTGCAACAAAAAAGTCCAAAAAATTGTTGGTCGAGCTGCGAGCCGGCTACGCAACCCTACTTCCATTTAGGAAGGGGGACGGAGGATTTACCCAATGCTCAATACAGCAGAAAGGAGTTTTCTCTCCTGCAACCAGATTTAGAATTCTGTAAATCATACTCGTATACTATAACTTTCTGCCTTCCTACAGGATCTTCTTCCACTCCACTTCACGAGAAAAGCAAACTATTAATACATACAGTAGTCATTATTCTAAAAATAGGTTAATTAATATGTTCTAATGTGATTCTGAATTACATTAATAAATGAAATAGCAGGCAGCTGTTGGCTGGTTATTTCCTATGCTTCTTCTGAAGACTCCATGGAGTCCGAGGTAAGCGGGCTCACAACATTGAGGCAGATAACCTGCAAAGAACAAGAGCAGGAAATATCATACAATAGTTTAATAATTAAATTATTTGCAGCAATACATTTAATAAAATCCATTAAAAAAGCTGAATTAAAAATATGCTTATAATCAACTAGCTAGAACTACAACAAAATTATGGACACTACTCTCAATTACAACTTAAGCCAGTTGTAAAATAGGCCACATATTCGGAGCAGTTACATCCCCGATGGTCAGCAGTTTCAACTACTTGGATCTGTAGCTCGTTTAGACCTCCTGAGGACCACGCTGCTCAGACAAGGGGAAGGCCAGCCTGAAAATACTACATAAAAGACCTCCCAAAAACCAGGCAGTTTCAAAAATATGGTTTACAGCGTCTGGAAAAGTTTGTTTGTGCAATAATAGCATTAACATGCAATTTAGCTGCTCGTTTACCGGGTAGTTGTTTTACTAAAGGTTCATACCAAAATATAATTTGCTTATAGTTTATGGAGCCGAAAAGTCAGTTTGTGAAATAATAGCATTAACATTACAATTTAGCTGCTTGTTTAGTTGTTTTACTATTAAAAGCTTCATACTAAAATAACAAAGTATTAGTATGTTACAAAATCGAATCAAATCACGTGAAGAAGGATGCATATGTTGATGGCATCAAACAAAAGGTTTTCATTTGGTACTCTGCAGCATTAGAATTTAAAGTCTAGTCAAAATGCTTAGCTTAACTTGTTCAATATCAAGCATCATTCATTGTCAGAGCCACATATTCACACTGGATGATTTTCTCAGTCTTTGTGTCAACTTGGGAAAGATTTCTATGGGGTCATCGAAACTTGCATGCCTAATCGCAGGCATTCTAGGGTCGCATTAGACGGCAGCGTAAATCTTTCAGAACTGCAAATAATTTGAAAAGACCACGCACACAACACACAATTGTGTTAGACATTAGGAGCATGAGGATTCAAGTTTGTCTTCAATTAATTGTAATGGCAAACTTATCAGCTGCTCTTCATGTAGGTTGTTGGTTATTAGAGGATTCTTCCGAAGGCTGTAGCTTCATTGTGCTATAGAGTAGAGGTCAGTGGTAGGGAAAGTTTGTGGAGGCAGATCACATTCCAAACTGCAAACAACAATATTATAACATACCCCGATTCCCTTAAATTTCCCAAATTTATTTTCATTAGAAAAAGTCACCGAAGTGGCAGCGAATACGGTTTATATCCATCAAAATTTTTAGATTGATTAAAGTGACTTCTTGAAAAATAGAATTACCTACAATTTCTAGTGACAAAGACCATTCAATTAAAATCAAAAGGAAAGACATGCAACTCACTGATGCAAAGTTGTTGGTAATGGGTCTTGATACGATACATCACAGGACCAGAAATTTACATTCTGAACAGTGTTCTTGCCATCCACTTACTTTACACAACTTGCACCAAGCACCTTCTCACCGGAGTAAAGGCAGTAAATCTGGCATTCCGTCTTATCCACCGCTCAGATTTCAATTGCAACTAGTAAAACACTTGATCAGAAGCAAAACATTTACTCGCCATAAGGCGAGGCAGAAATTGTCTGATCAAAACCAAAAATTTATTTGCTTATAGTTTATGGAGTTCTTAAAACTCCCACTAATTATATTGGAGCTCTAAAATCTCAATTTCACAGCAATTTTAACTTGCTATTTTACCTTTTCAGAAAGTCACAGACCCATCAAGCGACTTGCTATTAAAAGCTTCTGTACCCAGGCCACTCGCAACTTGCTCACTCAAATTGTCCATACAGATTAGGCAAACAGCAAAATCTACTCCAGCAGTCAAGCTGCGTTTAAAAAAACAGACTACATTCTCCGGAAAAGTCACCTGCAGCAAGGGATGGTTAGCCGTTTCAACTTTTGACCCTGCACTACATTCAGCAGTCATCTGGCTCGCAACAAAAAATGCAGTTTTAAAATAGCCCACCTCCCTCTATTCTAAGGAAAAAAATATTCATGAGGATATAATTTGCGAAAAATTCACCTGTACTACAAGAGTTAAACATTCATTCCGCACAGCAAGTGACATGGAACTAGGGAGGAAATAAAATCACGTGTGCACCGGCGACCAACCAGCAGATTGTGGATTTTTTTCTCTTTTGTATCCCGGACGGCTTGTTCATATCTTTTTCTTCGGAGGACCACACTGCTTAGACGAGGGGGAAGACAAGTCTGAAAATACTATGTACATAATAGCCCTCCCAAAAACCAACCGTTTTAGCAGTATATACTTTACAGCGTGTACAAGCCGAAAAGTCAGGTTTGTGAAATAATAGCATTAACATTACAATTTAGCTGCTTGTTTAGTTGTTTTACTATTAACAGCTTCATACTAAAAGAACAAAGTATTAGTATGTTACAAAATCTAATCAAATCACGTGAAGAAGGATGCATATGTTGATGGCATCAAACAAAAAGTTTTCATTTGGTACTCTGCAGCATTAGAATTTAAAGTCTAGTCAAAATGCTTAGCTTAACTTGTTCAATATCAAGCATCATTCATTGTCAAAGCCACATTTTCACACTGGATGATTTTCTCAGTCTTTGTGTCAACTTGGAAAAGATTTCTATGGGGTCATCGAAACTTGCATGCCTAATCGCAGGCATTCTAGGGTCGCATTAGACGGCAGCGTAAATCTTTCAGAACTGCAAATAATTTGAAAAGACCACGCACACCACACACAATTGTGTTAGACATTAGGAGCATGAGGATTCAAGTTTGTCTTCAATTAATTGTAATAGCAAACTTATCAGCTGCTCTTCATGTAGGTGGTTGGTTATTAGAGGATTCTTCCGAAGGCTGTAGCTTCATTGTGCTATAGAGTAGAGGTCAGTGGTAGGGAAAGTTTGTGGAGGCAGATCACATTTCAAACTGCAAACAACAATATTATAACATACCCCGATTCCCTTAAATTTCCCAAATTTATTTTCATTAGAAAAAGTCACCGAAGTGGCAGCGAATACGGTTTATATCCATCAAAATTTTTAGATTGATTAAAGTGACTTCTTGAAAAATAGAATTACCTACGATTTCTAGTGACAAAGACCATTCAATTAAAATCAAAAGGAAAGACATGCAACTCACTGATGCAAAGTTGTTGGTAATGGGTCTTGATACGATACATCACAGGACCAGAAATTTACATTCTGAACAGTGTTCTTGCCATCCACTTACTTTACACAACTTGCACCAAGCACCTTCTCACCGGAGTAAAGGCAGTAAATCTGGCATTCCGTCTTATCCACCGCTCAGATTTCAATCGCAACTAGTAAAACACTTGATCAGAAGCAAAACATTTACTCGCCATAAGGCGAGGCAGAAATTGTCTGATCAAAACCAAAAATTTATTTGCTTATAGTTTATGGAGTTCTTAAAACTCCCACTAATTATATTGGAGCTCTAAAATCTCAATTTCACAGCAATTTTAACTTGCTATTTTACCTTTTCAGAAAGTCACAGACCCATCAAGCGACTTGCTATTAAAAGCTTCTGTACCCAGGCCACTCGCAACTTGCTCACTCAAATTGTCCATACAGATTAGGCAAACAGCAAAATCTACTCCAGCAGTCAAGCTGCGTTTAAAAAAACAGACTACATTCTCCGGAAAAGTCACCTGCAGCAAGGGATGGTTAGCCGTTTCAACTTTTGACCCTGCACTACATTCAGCAGTCATCTGGCTCGCAACAAAAAATGCAGTTTTAAAATAGCCCACCTCCCTCTATTCTAAGGAAAAAAATATTCATGAGGAGATAATTTGCGAAAAATTCACCTGTACTACAAGAGTTAAACATTCATTCCGCACAGCAAGTGACATGGAACTAGGGAGGAAATAAAATCACGTGTGCACCGGCGACCAACCAGCAGATTGTGGATTTTTTTCTCTTTTGTATCCCGGACGGCTTGTTCATATCTTTTTCTTCGGAGGACCACACTGCTTAGACGAGGGGGAAGACAAGTCTGAAAATACTATGTACATAATAGCCCTCCCAAAAACCAACCGTTTTAGCAGTATATACTTTACAGCGTGTACAAGCCGAAAAGTCAGGTTTGTGAAATAATAGCATTAACATTACAATTTAGCTGCTTGTTTAGTTGTTTTACTATTAACAGCTTCATACTAAAAGAACAAAGTATTAGTATGTTACAAAATCGAATCAAATCACGTGAAGAAGGATGAATATGTTGATGGCATCAAACAAAAAGTTTTCATTTGGTACTCTGCAGCATTAGAATTTAAAGTCTAGTCAAAATGCTTAGCTTAACTTGTTCAATATCAAGCATCATTCATTGTCAAAGCCACATTTTCACACTGGATGATTTTCTCAGTCTTTGTGTCAACTTGGAAAGATTTCTATGGGGTCATCGAAACTTGCATGCCTAATAGCAGGCATTCTAGGGTTGCATTAGACGGCAGCGTAAATCTTTCGGAACTGCAAATAATTTGAGAAGACCACGCACACCACACACAATTGTGTTGGACATTAGGAGCATGAGGATTCAAGTTTATCTTCAATTAATTGTAATGGCAAACTTATCAGCTGCTCTTCATGTAGGTGGTTGGTTATTAGAGGATTCTTCCGAAGGCTGTAGCTTCATTGTGCTATAGAGTAGAGGTCAGTGGTAGGGAAAGTTTGTGGAGGCAGATCACATTTCAAACTGCAAACAACAATATTATAACATACCCCGATTCCCTTAAATTTATTTTCATTAGAAAAAGTCACCAAAGTGGCAGCGAATAAAAACAGCAATAACACTTCGGTTTATATCCATCCAATTTTTTAGATTAATTAAAGTGACTTCTTGAAAAATAGAATTACCTACAATTCCTGGTGACAAAGACCATTCAATTAAAATCAAAAGGAAAGACATGCAACTCACTGATGCAAAGTTGTTGGTAATGGGTCTTGATACGATACATCACAGGACCAGAAATTTACATTCTGAACAGTGTTCTTGCCATCCACTTACTTTACACAACTTGCACCAAGCACCTTCTCACCGGAGTAAAGGCAGTAAATCTGGCATTCCGTCTTATCCACCGCTCAGATTTCAATCGCAACTAGTAAAACACTTGATCAGAAGCAAAACATTTACTCCCCAGAAATTGTCTGATCAAAACCAAAAATTTATTTGCTTATAGTTTATGGAGTTCTTTTAAAACTCCCACTAATTATATTGGAGCTCTAAAATCTCAATTTCACAGCAATTTTAACTTGCTATTTTACCTTTTCAGAAAGTCACAGACCCATCAAGCGACTTGCTATTAAAAGCTTCTGTACCCAGGCCACTCGCAGCTTGCTCACTCAAATTAGCAAAATCTTCTCCAGCAGTCAAGCTGCGTTTAAAAAAACAGACTACATTCTCCGGGAAAGTCACCTGCAGCAAGGGATGGTTAGCCGTTTCAACTTTTGACCCTGCACTACATTCAGCAGTCATCTGGCTCGCAACAAAAAATGCAGTTTTAAAATAGCCCACCCCCCTCTATTCTAAGGAAAAAAATATTCATGAGGATATAATTTGCGAAAAATTCACCTGTACTACAAGAGTTAAACATTCATTCCGCACAGCAAGTGACATGGAACTAGGGAGGAAATAAAATCACGTGTGCACCGGCGACCAACCAGCAGATTGTGGAATTTTTTCTCTTTTGTATCCCGGACGGCTTGTTCATATCTTTTTCTTCGGAGGACCACACTGCCTAGACGAGGGGGAAAACCAGTCTGAAAATACTATGTACATAATAGCCCTCCCAAAAACCAACCGATTTAGCAGTATATAGTTTACAGCGTGTACAAGCCGAAAAGTCAGGTTTGTGAAATAATAGCATTAACATTACAATTTCACTGCTTGTTTAGTTGTTTTACTATTAACAGCTTCATACTAAAAGAACAAAGTATTAGTATGCTACAAAATCGAATCAAATCACGTGAAGAAGGTTGCATATGTTGATGGCATCAAACAAAAAGTTTTCATTTGGTACTCTGCAGCATTAGAATTTAAAGTCTAGTCAAAATGCTTAGCTTAACTTGTTCAATATCAAGCATCATTCATTGTCAGAGCCACATTTTCACACTGGATGATTTTCTCAGTCTTTGTGTCAATTTGGAAAGATTTCTATGGGGTCATCGAAACTTGCATGCCTAATAGCAGGCATTCTAAGGTTGCATTAGACGGCAGCGTAAATCTTTCAGAACTGCAAATAATTTGAGAAGACCACGCACACCACACACAATTGTGTTAGACATTAGGAGCATGAGGATTCAAGTTTATCTTCAATTAATTGTAATGGCAAACTTATCAGCTGCTCTTCATGTAGGTGGTTGGTTATTAGAGGATTCTTCCGAAGGCTGTAGCTTCATTGTGCTATAGAGTAGAGGTCAGTGGTAGGGAAAGTTTGTGGAGGCAGATCACATTTCAAACTGCAAACAACAATATTATAACATACCCCGATTCCCTTAAATTTATTTTCATTAGAAAAAGTCACCAAAGTGGCAGCGAATAATAACAGCAATAACACTTCGGTTTATATCCATCCAATTTTTTAGATTAATTAAAGTGACTTCTTGAAAAATAGAATTACCTACAATTCCTGGTGACAAAGACCATTCAATTAAAATCAAAAGGAAAGACATGCAACTCACTGATGCAAAGTTGTTGGTAATGGGTCTTGATACGATACATCACAGGACCAGAAATTTACATTCTGAACAGTGTTCTTGCCATCCACTTACTTTACACAACTTGCACCAAGCACCTTCTCACCGGAGTAAAGGCAGTAAATCTGGCATTCCGTCTTATCCACCGCTCAGATTTCAATCGCAACTAGTAAAACACTTGATCAGAAGCAAAACATTTACTCGCCATAAGGCGAGGCAGATATTGTCTGATCAAAACCAAAAATTTATTTGCTTATAGTTTATGGAGTTCTTTTAAAACTCCCACTAATTATATTGGAGCTCTAAAATCTCAATTTCACAGCAATTTTAACTTGCTATTTTACCTTTTCAGAAAGTCACAGACCCATCAAGCGACTTGCTATTAAAAGCTTCTGTACCCAGGCCACTCGCAGCTTGCTCACTCAAATTAGCAAAATCTTCTCCAGCAGTCAAGCTGCGTTTAAAAAAACACTACATTCTCCGGAAAAGTCACCTGCAGCAAGGGATGGTTAGCCGTTTCAACTTTTGACCCTGCACTACATTCAGCAGTCATCTGGCTCGCAACAAAAAATGCAGTTTTAAAATAGCCCACCCCCCTCTATTCTAAGGAAAAAAATATTCATGAGGATATAATTTGCGAAAAATTCACCTGTACTACAAGAGTTAAACATTCATTCCGCACAGCAAGTGACATGGAACTAGGGAGGAAATAAAATCACGTGTGCACCGGCGACCAACCAGCAGATTGTGAAATTTTTTCTCTTTTGTATCCCGGACGGCTTGTTCATATCTTTTTCTTCGGAGGACCACACTGCCTAGACGAGGGGGAAAACCAGTCTGAAAATACTATGTACATAATAGCCCTCCCAAAAACCAACCGATTTAGCAGTATATAGTTTACAGCGTGTACAAGCCGAAAAGTCAGGTTTGTGAAATAATAGCATTAACATTACAATTTCACTGCTTGTTTAGTTGTTTTACTATTAACAGCTTCATACTAAAAGAACAAAGTATTAGTATGCTACAAAATCGAATCAAATCACGTGAAGAAGGTTGCATATGTTGATGGCATCAAACAAAAAGTTTTCATTTGGTACTCTGCAGCATTAGAATTTAAAGTCTAGTCAAAATGCTTAGCTTAACTTGTTCAATATCAAGCATCATTCATTGTCAGAGCCACATTTTCACACTGGATGATTTTCTCAGTCTTTGTGTCAACTTGGAAAGATTTCTATGGGGTCATCGAAACTTGCATGCCTAATAGCAGGCATTCTAAGGTTGCATTAGACGGCAGCGTAAATCTTTCAGAACTGCAAATAATTTGAGAAGACCACGCACACCACACACAATTGTGTTAGACATTAGGAGCATGAGGATTCAAGTTTATCTTCAATTAATTGTAATGGCAAACTTATCAGCTGCTCTTCATGTAGGTGGTTGGTTATTAGAGGATTCTTCCGAAGGCTGTAGCTTCATTGTGCTATAGAGTAGAGGTCAGTGGTAGGGAAAGTTTGTGGAGGCAGATCACATTTCAAACTGCAAACAACAATATTATAACATACCCCGATTCCCTTAAATTTATTTTCATTAGAAAAAGTCACCAAAGTGGCAGCGAATAATAACAGCAATAACACTTCGGTTTATATCCATCCAATTTTTTAGATTAATTAAAGTGACTTCTTGAAAAATAGAATTACCTACAATTCCTGGTGACAAAGACCATTCAATTAAAATCAAAAGGAAAGACATGCAACTCACTGATGCAAAGTTGTTGGTAATGGGTCTTGATACGATACATCACAGGACCAGAAATTTACATTCTGAACAGTGTTCTTGCCATCCACTTACTTTACACAACTTGCACCAAGCACCTTCTCACCGGAGTAAAGGCAGTAAATCTGGCATTCCGTCTTATCCACCGCTCAGATTTCAATCGCAACTAGTAAAACACTTGATCAGAAGCAAAACATTTACTCGCCATAAGGCGAGGCAGAAATTGTCTGATCAAAACCAAAAATTTATTTGCTTATAGTTTATGGAGTTCTTTTAAAACTCCCACTAATTATATTGGAGCTCTAAAATCTCAATTTCACAGCAATTTTAACTTGCTATTTTACCTTTTCAGAAAGTCACAGACCCATCAAGCGACTTGCTATTAAAAGCTTCTGTACCCAGGCCACTCGCAGCTTGCTCACTCAAATTAGCAAAATCTTCTCCAGCAGTCAAGCTGCGTTTAAAAAAACAGACTACATTCTCCGGGAAAGTCACCTGCAGCAAGGGATGGTTAGCCGTTTCAACTTTTGACCCTGCACTACATTCAGCAGTCATCTGGCTCGCAACAAAAAATGCAGTTTTAAAATAGCCCACCCCCCTCTATTCTAAGGAAAAAAATATTCATGAGGATATAATTTGCGAAAAATTCACCTGTACTACAAGAGTTAAACATTCATTCCGCACAGCAAGTGACATGGAACTAGGGAGGAAATAAAATCACGTGTGCACCGGCGACCAACCAGCAGATTGTGGAATTTTTTCTCTTTTGTATCCCGGACGGCTTGTTCATATCTTTTTCTTCGGAGGACCACACTGCCTAGACGAGGGGGAAAACCAGTCTGAAAATACTATGTACATAATAGCCCTCCCAAAAACCAACCGATTTAGCAGTATATAGTTTACAGCGTGTACAAGCCGAAAAGTCAGGTTTGTGAAATAATAGCATTAACATTACAATTTCACTGCTTGTTTAGTTGTTTTACTATTAACAGCTTCATACTAAAAGAACAAAGTATTAGTATGCTACAAAATCGAATCAAATCACGTGAAGAAGGTTGCATATGTTGATGGCATCAAACAAAAAGTTTTCATTTGGTACTCTGCAGCATTAGAATTTAAAGTCTAGTCAAAATGCTTAGCTTAACTTGTTCAATATCAAGCATCATTCATTGTCAGAGCCACATTTTCACACTGGATGATTTTCTCAGTCTTTGTGTCAACTTGGAAAGATTTCTATGAGGTCATCGAAACTTGCATGCCTAATAGCAGGCATTCTAAGGTTGCATTAGACGGCAGCGTAAATCTTTCAGAACTGCAAATAATTTGAGAAGACCACGCACACCACACACAATTGTGTTAGACATTAGGAGCATGAGGATTCAAGTTTATCTTCAATTAATTGTAATGGCAAACTTATCAGCTGCTCTTCATGTAGGTGGTTGGTTATTAGAGGATTCTTCCGAAGGCTGTAGCTTCATTGTGCTATAGAGTAGAGGTCAGTGGTAGGGAAAGTTTGTGGAGGCAGATCACATTTCAAACTGCAAACAACAATATTATAACATACCCCGATTCCCTTAAATTTATTTTCATTAGAAAAAGTCACCAAAGTGGCAGCGAATAATAACAGCAATAACACTTCGGTTTATATCCATCCAATTTTTTAGATTAATTAAAGTGACTTCTTGAAAAATAGAATTACCTACAATTCCTGGTGACAAAGACCATTCAATTAAAATCAAAAGGAAAGACATGCAACTCACTGATGCAAAGTTGTTGGTAATGGGTCTTGATACGATACATCACAGGACCAGAAATTTACATTCTGAACAGTGTTCTTGCCATCCACTTACTTTACACAACTTGCACCAAGCACCTTCTCACCGGAGTAAAGGCAGTAAATCTGGCATTCCGTCTTATCCACCGCTCAGATTTCAATCGCAACTAGTAAAACACTTGATCAGAAGCAAAACATTTACTCGCCATAAGGCGAGGCAGAAATTGTCTGATCAAAACCAAAAATTTATTTGCTTATAGTTTATGGAGTTCTTTTAAAACTCCCACTAATTATATTGGAGCTCTAAAATCTCAATTTCACAGCAATTTTAACTTGCTATTTTACCTTTTCAGAAAGTCACAGACCCATCAAGCGACTTGCTATTAAAAGCTTCTGTACCCAGGCCACTCGCAGCTTGCTCACTCAAATTAGCAAAATCTTCTCCAGCAGTCAAGCTGCGTTTAAAAAAACAGACTACATTCTCCGGGAAAGTCACCTGCAGCAAGGGATGGTTAGCCGTTTCAACTTTTGACCCTGCACTACATTCAGCAGTCATCTGGCTCGCAACAAAAAATGCAGTTTTAAAATAGCCCACCCCCCTCTATTCTAAGGAAAAAAATATTCATGAGGATATAATTTGCGAAAAATTCACCTGTACTACAAGAGTTAAACATTCATTCCGCACAGCAAGTGACATGGAACTAGGGAGGAAATAAAATCACGTGTGCACTGGCGACCAACCAGCAGATTGTGAAATTTTTTCTCTTTTGTATCCCGGACGGCTTGTTCATATCTTTTTCTTCGGAGGACGACACTGCCTAGACGAGGGGGAAGACCAGTCTGAAAATACTATGTACATAATAGCCCTCCCAAAAACCAAACGATTTAGCAGTATATAGTTTACAGCGTGTACAAGCCGAAAAGTCAGGTTTGTGAAATAATAGCATTAACATTACAATTTAGCTTCTTGTTTAGTTGTTTTACTATTAACAGCTTCATACTAAAAGAACAAAGTATTAGTATGCTACAAAATCGAATCAAATCACGTGAAGAAGGATGCATATGTTGATGGCATCAAACAAAAAGTTTTCATTTGGTACTCTGCAGCATTAGAATTTAAAGTCTAGTCAAAATGCTTAGCTTAACTTGTTCAATATCAAGCATCATTCATTGTCAGAGCCACATTTTCACACTGGATGATTTTCTCAGTCTTTGTGTCAACTTGGAAAGATTTCTATGGGGTCATCGAAACTTGCATGCCTAATAGCAGGCATTCTAAGGTTGCATTAGACGGCAGCGTAAATCTTTCAGAACTGCAAATAATTTGAGAAGACCACGCACACCACACACAATTGTGTTAGACATTAGGAGCATGAGGATTCAAGTTTATCTTCAATTAATTGTAATGGCAAACTTATCAGCTGCTCTTCATGTAGGTGGTTGGTTATTAGAGGATTCTTCCGAAGGCTGTAGCTTCATTGTGCTATAGAGTAGAGGTCAGTGGTAGGGGAAGTTTGTGGAGGCAGATCACATTTCAAACTGCAAACAACAATATTATAACATACCCTGATTCCCTTAAATTTATTTTCATTAGAAAAAGTCACCAAAGTGGCAGCGAATAATAACAGCAATAACACTTCGGTTTATATCCATCCAATTTTTTAGATTAATTAAAGTGACTTCTTGAAAAATAGAATTACCTACAATTCCTGGTGACAAAGACCATTCAATTAAAATCAAAAGGAAAGACATGCAACTCACTGATGCAAAGTTGTTGGTAATGGGTCTTGATACGATACATCACAGGACCAGAAATTTACATTCTGAACAGTGTTCTTGCCATCCACTTACTTTACACAACTTGCACCAAGCACCTTCTCACCGGAGTAAATCTGGCATTCCGTCTTATCCACCGCTCAGATTTCAATCGCAACTAGTAAAACACTTGATCAGAAGCAAAACATTTACTCGCCATAAGGCGAGGCAGAAATTGTCTGATCAAAACCAAAAATTTATTTGCTTATAGTTTATGGAGTTCTTTTAAAACTCCCACTAATTATATTGGAGCTCTAAAATCTCAATTTCACAGCAATTTTAACTTGCTATTTTACCTTTTCAGAAAGTCACAGACCCATCAAGCGACTTGCTATTAAAAGCTTCTGTACCCAGGCCACTCGCAGCTTGCTCACTCAAATTAGCAAAATCTTCTCCAGCAGTCAAGCTGCGTTTAAAAAAACAGACTACATTCTCCGGAAAAGTCACCTGCAGCAAGGGATGGTTAGCCGTTTCAACTTTTGACCCTGCACTACATTCAGCAGTCATCTGGCTCGCAACAAAAAATGCAGTTTTAAAATAGCCCACCCCCCTCTATTCTAAGGAAAAAAATATTCATGAGGATATAATTTGCGAAAAATTCACCTGTACTACAAGAGTTAAACATTCATTCCGCACAGCAAGTGACATGGAACTAGGGAGGAAATAAAATCACGTGTGCACCGGCGACCAACCAGCAGATTGTGAAATTTTTTCTCTTTTGTATCCCGGACGGCTTGTTCATATCTTTTTCTTCGGAGGACCACACTGCCTAGACGAGGGGGAAGACCAGTCTGAAAATACTATGTACATAATAGCCCTCCCAAAAACCAACCGATTTAGCAGTATATAGTTTACAGCGTGTACAAGCCGAAAAGTCAGGTTTGTGAAATAATAGCATTAACATTACAATTTAGCTGCTTGCTTAGTTGTTTTACTATTAACAGCTTCATACTAAAAGAACAAAGTATTAGTATGCTACAAAATCGAATCAAATCACGTGAAGAAGGATGCATATGTTGATGGCATCAAACAAAAAGTTTTCATTTGGTACTCTGCAGCATTAGAATTTAAAGTCTAGTCAAAATGCTTAGCTTAACTTGTTCAATATCAAGCATCATTCATTGTCAGAGCCACATTTTCACACTGGATGATTTTCTCAGTCTTTGTGTCAACTTGGAAAGATTTCTATGGGGTCATCGAAACTTGCATGCCTAATAGCAGGCATTCTAGGGTTGCATTAGACGGCAGCGTAAATCTTTCAGAACTGCAAATAATTTGAGAAGACCACGCACACCACACACAATTGTGTTAGACATTAGGAGCATGAGGATTCAAGTTTATCTTCAATTAATTGTAATGGCAAACTTATCAGCTGCTCTTCATGTAGGTGGTTGGTTATTAGAGGATTCTTCCGAAGGCTGTAGCTTCATTGTGCTATAGAGTAGAGGTCAGTGGTAGGGAAAGTTTGTGGAGGCAGATCACATTTCAAACTGCAAACAACAATATTATAACATACCCCGATTCCCTTAAATTTATTTTCATTAGAAAAAGTCACCAAAGTGGCAGCGAATAATAACAGCAATAACACTTCGGTTTATATCCATCCAATTTTTTAGATTAATTAAAGTGACTTCTTGAAAAATAGAATTACCTACAATTCCTGGTGACAAAGACCATTCAATTAAAATCAAAAGGAAAGACATGCAACTCACTGATGCAAAGTTGTTGGTAATGGGTCTTGATACGATACATCACAGGACCAGAAATTTACATTCTGAACAGTGTTCTTGCCATCCACTTACTTTACACAACTTGCACCAAGCACCTTCTCACCGGAGTAAAGGCAGTAAATCTGGCATTCCGTCTTATCCACCGCTCAGATTTCAATCGCAACTAGTAAAACACTTGATCAGAAGCAAAACATTTACTCGCCATAAGGCGAGGCAGAAATTGTCTGATCAAAACCAAAAATTTATTTGCTTATAGTTTATGGAGTTCTTTTAAAACTCCCACTAATTATATTGGAGCTCTAAAATCTCAATTTCACAGCAATTTTAACTTGCTATTTTACCTTTTCAGAAAGTCACAGACCCATCAAGCGACTTGCTATTAAAAGCTTCTGTACCCAGGCCACTCGCAGCTTGCTCACTCAAATTAGCAAAATCTTCTCCAGCAGTCAAGCTGCGTTTAAAAAAACAGACTACATTCTCCGGGAAAGTCACCTGCAGCAAGGGATGGTTAGCCGTTTCAACTTTTGACCCTGCACTACATTCAGCAGTCATCTGGCTCGCAACAAAAAATGCAGTTTTAAAATAGCCCACCTCCCTCTATTCTAAGGAAAAAAATATTCATGAGGATATAATTTGCGAAAAATTCACCTGTACTACAAGAGTTAAACATTCATTCCGCACAGCAAGTGACATGGAACTAGGGAGGAAATAAAATCACGTGTGCACCGGCGACCAACCAGCAGATTGTGGATTTTTTTCTCTTTTGTATCCCGGACGGCTTGTTCATATCTTTTTCTTCGGAGGACCACACTGCTTAGACGAGGGGGAAGACAAGTCTGAAAATACTATGTACATAATAGCCCTCCCAAAAACCAACCGTTTTAGCAGTATATACTTTACAGCGTGTACAAGCCGAAAAGTCAGGTTTGTGAAATAATAGCATTAACATTACAATTTAGCTGCTTGTTTAGTTGTTTTACTATTAACAGCTTCATACTAAAAGAACAAAGTATTAGTATGTTACAAAATCGAATCAAATCACGTGAAGAAGGATGAATATGTTGATGGCATCAAACAAAAAGTTTTCATTTGGTACTCTGCAGCATTAGAATTTAAAGTCTAGTCAAAATGCTTAGCTTAACTTGTTCAATATCAAGCATCATTCATTGTCAAAGCCACATTTTCACACTGGATGATTTTCTCAGTCTTTGTGTCAACTTGGAAAGATTTCTATGGGGTCATCGAAACTTGCATGCCTAATAGCAGGCATTCTAGGGTTGCATTAGACGGCAGCGTAAATCTTTCGGAACTGCAAATAATTTGAGAAGACCACGCACACCACACACAATTGTGTTGGACATTAGGAGCATGAGGATTCAAGTTTATCTTCAATTAATTGTAATGGCAAACTTATCAGCTGCTCTTCATGTAGGTGGTTGGTTATTAGAGGATTCTTCCGAAGGCTGTAGCTTCATTGTGCTATAGAGTAGAGGTCAGTGGTGGGGAAAGTTTGTGGAGGCAGATCACATTTCAAACTGCAAACAACAATATTATAACATACCCCGATTCCCTTAAATTTCCCAAATTTATTTTCATTAGAAAAAGTCACCAAAGTGGCAGCGAATAATAACAGCAATAACACTTCGGTTTATATCCATCCAATTTTTTAGATTGATTAAAGTGACTTCTTGAAAAATAGAATTACCTACAATTCCTGGTGACAAAGACCATTCAATTAAAATCAAAAGGAAAGACATGCAACTCACTGATGCAAAGTTGTTGGTAATGGGTCTTGATACGATACATCACAGGACCAGAAATTTACATTCTGAACAGTGTTCTTGCCATCCACTTACTTTACACAACTTGCACCAAGCACCTTCTCACCGGAGTAAAGGCAGTAAATCTGGCATTCCGTCTTATCCACCGCTCAGATTTCAATCGCAACTAGTAAAACACTTGATCAGAAGCAAAACATTTACTCGCCATAAGGCGAGGCAGAAATTGTCTGATCAAAACCAAAAATTTATGTGCTTATAGTTTATGGAGTTCTTAAAACTCCCACTAATTATATTGGAGCTCTAAAATCTCAATTTCACAGCAATTTTAACTTGCTATTTTACCTTTTCAGAAAGTCACAGACCCATCAAGCGACTTGCTATTAAAAGCTTCTGTACCCAGGCCACTCGCAACTTGCTCACTCAAATTAGCAAAATCTTCTCCAGCAGTCAAGCTGCGTTTAAAAAAACAGACTACATTCTCCGGAAAAGTCACCTGCAGCAAGGGATGGTTAGCCGTTTCAACTTTTGACCCTGCACTACATTCAGCAGTCATCTGGCTCGCAACAAAAAATGCAGTTTTAAAATAGCCCACCCCCCCTCTATTCTAAGGAAAAAAATATTCATGAGGATATAATTTGCGAAAAATTCACCTGTACTACAAGAGTTACATTCATTCCGCACAGCAAGTGACATGGAACTAGGGAGGAAATAAAATCACGTGTGCACCGGCGACCAACCAGCAGATTGTGAAATTTTTTCTCTTTTGTATCCCGGACGGCTTGTTCATATATTTTTCTTCGGAGGACCACACTGCCTAGACGAGGGGGAAGACCAGTCTGAAAATACTATGTACATAATAGCCCTCCCAAAAACCAACCGATTTAGCAGTATATAGTTTACAGCGTGTACAAGCCGAAAAGTCAGGTTTGTGAAATAATAGCATTAACATTACAATTTAGCTGCTTGTTTAGTTGTTTTACTATTAACAGCTTCATACTAAAAGAACAAAGTATTAGTATGCTACAAAATCGAATCAAATCACGTGAAGAAGGATGCATATGTTGATGGCATCAAACAAAAAGTTTTCATTTGGTACTCTGCAGCATTAGAATTTAAAGTCTAGTCAAAATGCTTAGCTTAACTTGTTCAATATCAAGCATCATTCATTGTCAGAGCCACATTTTCACACTGGATGATTTTCTCAGTCTTTGTGTCAACTTGGAAAGATTTCTATGGGGTCATCGAAACTTGCATGCCTAATAGCAGGCATTCTAGGGTTGCATTAGACGGCAGCGTAAATCTTTCAGAACTGCAAATAATTTGAGAAGACCACGCACACCACACACAATTGTGTTAGACATTAGGAGCATGAGGATTCAAGTTTATCTTCAATTAATTGTAATGGCAAACTTATCAGCTGCTCTTCATGTAGGTGGTTGGTTATTAGAGGATTCTTCCGAAGGCTGTAGCTTCATTGTGCTATAGAGTAGAGGTCAGTGGTAGGGAAAGTTTGTGGAGGCAGATCACATTTCAAACTGCAAACAACAATATTATAACATACCCCGATTCCCTTAAATTTATTTTCATTAGAAAAAGTCACCAAAGTGGCAGCGAATAAAAACAGCAATAACACTTCAGTTTATATCCATCCAATTTTTTAGATTAATTAAAGTGACTTCTTGAAAAATAGAATTACCTACAATTCCTGGTGACAAAGACCATTCAATTAAAATCAAAAGGAAAGACATGCAACTCACTGATGCAAAGTTGTTGGTAATGGGTCTTGATACGATACATCACAGGACCAGAAATTTACATTCTGAACAGTGTTCTTGCCATCCACTTACTTTACACAACTTGCACCAAGCACCTTCTCACCGGAGTAAAGGCAGTAAATCTGGCATTCCGTCTTATCCACCGCTCTGATTTCAATCGCAACTAGTAAAACACTTGATCAGAAGCAAAACATTTACTCGCCATAAGGCGAGGCAGAAATTGTCTGATCAAAACCAAAAATTTATTTGCTTATAGTTTATGGAGTTCTTAAAACTCCCACTAATTATATTGGAGCTCTAAAATCTCAATTTCACAGCAATTTTAACTTGCTATTTTACCTTTTCAGAAAGTCACAGACCCATCAAGCGACTTGCTATTAAAAGCTTCTGTACCCAGGCCACTCGCAACTTGCTCACTCAAATTAGCAAAATCTTCTCCAGCAGTCAAGCTGCGTTTAAAAAAACAGACTACATTCTCCGGAAAAGTCACCTGCAGCAAGGGATGGTTAGCCGTTTCAACTTTTGACCCTGCACTACATTCAGCAGACATCTGGCTCGCAACAAAAAATGCAGTTTTAAAATAGCCCACCCCCCCTCTATTCTAAGGAAAAAAATATTCATGAGGATATAATTTGCGAAAAATTCACCTGTACTACAAGAGTTACATTCATTCCGCACAGCAAGTGACATGGAACTAGGGAGGAAATAAAATCACGTGTGCACCGGCGACCAACCAGCAGATTGTGAAATTTTTTCTCTTTTGTATCCCGGACGGCTTGTTCATATCTTTTTCTTCGGAGGACCACACTGCCTAGACGAGGGGGAAGACCAGTCTGAAAATACTATGTACATAATAGCCCTCCCAAAAACCAAACGATTTAGCAGTATATAGTTTACAGCGTGTACAAGCCGAAAAGTCAGGTTTGTGAAATAATAGCATTAACATTACAATTTAGCTGCTTGTTTAGTTGTTTTACTATTAACAGCTTCATACTAAAAGAACAAAGTATTAGTATGCTACAAAATCGAATCAAATCACGTGAAGAAGGATGCATATGTTGATGGCATCAAACAAAAAGTTTTCATTTGGTACTCTGCAGCATTAGAATTTAAAGTCTAGTCAAAATGCTTAGCTTAACTTGTTCAATATCAAGCATCATTCATTGTCAGAGCCACATTTTCACACTGGATGATTTTCTCAGTCTTTGTGTCAACTTGGAAAGATTTCTATGGGGTCATCGAAACTTGCATGCCTAATAGCAGGCATTCTAGGGTTGCATTAGACGGCAGCGTAAATCTTTCAGAACTGCAAATAATTTGAGAAGACCACGCACACCACACACAATTGTGTTAGACATTAGGAGCATGAGGATTCAAGTTTATCTTCAATTAATTGTAATGGCAAACTTATCAGCTGCTCTTCATGTAGGTGGTTGGTTATTAGAGGATTCTTCCGAAGGCTGTAGCTTCATTGTGCTATAGAGTAGAGGTCAGTGGTAGGGAAAGTTTGTGGAGGCAGATCACATTTCAAACTGCAAACAACAATATTATAACATACCCCGATTCCCTTAAATTTATTTTCATTAGAAAAAGTCACCAAAGTGGCAGCGAATAAAAACAGCAATAACACTTCGGTTTATATCCATCCAATTTTTTAGATTAATTAAAGTGACTTCTTGAAAAATAGAATTACCTACAATTCCTGGTGACAAAGACCATTCAATTAAAATCAAAAGGAAAGACATGCAACTCACTGATGCAAAGTTGTTGGTAATGGGTCTTGATACGATACATCACAGGACCAGAAATTTACATTCTGAACAGTGTTCTTGCCATCCACTTACTTCACACAACTTGCACCAAGCACCTTCTCACCGGAGTAAAGGCAGTAAATCTGGCATTCCGTCTTATCCACCGCTCAGATTTCAATCGCAACTAGTAAAACACTTGATCAGAAGCAAAACATTTACTCCCCAGAAATTGTCTGATCAAAACCAAAAATTTATTTGCTTATAGTTTATGGAGTTCTTTTAAAACTCCCACTAATTATATTGGAGCTCTAAAATCTCAATTTCACAGCAATTTTAACTTGCTATTTTACCTTTTCAGAAAGTCACAGACCCATCAAGCGACTTGCTATTAAAAGCTTCTGTACCCAGGCCACTCGCAGCTTGCTCACTCAAATTAGCAAAATCTTCTCCAGCAGTCAAGCTGCGTTTAAAAAAACAGACTACATTCTCCGGGAAAGTCACCTGCAGCAAGGGATGGTTAGCCGTTTCAACTTTTGACCCTGCACTACATTCAGCAGTCATCTGGCTCGCAACAAAAAATGCAGTTTTAAAATAGCCCACCCCCCTCTATTCTAAGGAAAAAAATATTCATGAGGATATAATTTGCGAAAAATTCACCTGTACTACAAGAGTTAAACATTCATTCCGCACAGCAAGTGACATGGAACTAGGGAGGAAATAAAATCACGTGTGCACCGGCGACCAACCAGCAGATTGTGGAATTTTTTCTCTTTTGTATCCCGGACGGCTTGTTCATATCTTTTTCTTCGGAGGACCACACTGCCTAGACGAGGGGGAAAACCAGTCTGAAAATACTATGTACATAATAGCCCTCCCAAAAACCAACCGATTTAGCAGTATATAGTTTACAGCGTGTACAAGCCGAAAAGTCAGGTTTGTGAAATAATAGCATTAACATTACAATTTCACTGCTTGTTTAGTTGTTTTACTATTAACAGCTTCATACTAAAAGAACAAAGTATTAGTATGCTACAAAATCGAATCAAATCACGTGAAGAAGGTTGCATATGTTGATGGCATCAAACAAAAAGTTTTCATTTGGTACTCTGCAGCATTAGAATTTAAAGTCTAGTCAAAATGCTTAGCTTAACTTGTTCAATATCAAGCATCATTCATTGTCAGAGCCACATTTTCACACTGGATGATTTTCTCAGTCTTTGTGTCAACTTGGAAAGATTTCTATGGGGTCATCGAAACTTGCATGCCTAATAGCAGGCATTCTAAGGTTGCATTAGACGGCAGCGTAAATCTTTCAGAACTGCAAATAATTTGAGAAGACCACGCACACCACACACAATTGTGTTAGACATTAGGAGCATGAGGATTCAAGTTTATCTTCAATTAATTGTAATGGCAAACTTATCAGCTGCTCTTCATGTAGGTGGTTGGTTATTAGAGGATTCTTCCGAAGGCTGTAGCTTCATTGTGCTATAGAGTAGAGGTCAGTGGTAGGGAAAGTTTGTGGAGGCAGATCACATTTCAAACTGCAAACAACAATATTATAACATACCCCGATTCCCTTAAATTTATTTTCATTAGAAAAAGTCACCAAAGTGGCAGCGAATAATAACAGCAATAACACTTCGGTTTATATCCATCCAATTTTTTAGATTAATTAAAGTGACTTCTTGAAAAATAGAATTACCTACAATTCCTGGTGACAAAGACCATTCAATTAAAATCAAAAGGAAAGACATGCAACTCACTGATGCAAAGTTGTTGGTAATGGGTCTTGATACGATACATCACAGGACCAGAAATTTACATTCTGAACAGTGTTCTTGCCATCCACTTACTTTACACAACTTGCACCAAGCACCTTCTCACCGGAGTAAAGGCAGTAAATCTGGCATTCCGTCTTATCCACCGCTCAGATTTCAATCGCAACTAGTAAAACACTTGATCAGAAGCAAAACATTTACTCGCCATAAGGCGAGGCAGAAATTGTCTGATCAAAACCAAAAATTTATTTGCTTATAGTTTATGGAGTTCTTTTAAAACTCCCACTAATTATATTGGAGCTCTAAAATCTCAATTTCACAGCAATTTTAACTTGCTATTTTACCTTTTCAGAAAGTCACAGACCCATCAAGCGACTTGCTATTAAAAGCTTCTGTACCCAGGCCACTCGCAGCTTGCTCACTCAAATTAGCAAAATCTTCTCCAGCAGTCAAGCTGCGTTTAAAAAAACAGACTACATTCTCCGGAAAAGTCACCTGCAGCAAGGGATGGTTAGCCGTTTCAACTTTTGACCCTGCACTACATTCAGCAGTCATCTGGCTCGCAACAAAAAATGCAGTTTTAAAATAGCCCACCCCCCTCTATTCTAAGGAAAAAAATATTCATGAGGATATAATTTGCGAAAAATTCACCTGTACTACAAGAGTTAAACATTCATTCCGCACAGCAAGTGACATGGAACTAGGGAGGAAATAAAATCACGTGTGCACCGGCGACCAACCAGCAGATTGTGAAATTTTTTCTCTTTTGTATCCCGGACGGCTTGTTCATATATTTTTCTTCGGAGGACCACACTGCCTAGACGAGGGGGAAGACCAGTCTGAAAATACTATGTACATAATAGCCCTCCCAAAAACCAACCGATTTAGCAGTATATAGTTTACAGCGTGTACAAGCCGAAAAGTCAGGTTTGTGAAATAATAGCATTAACATTACAATTTAGCTGCTTGTTTAGTTGTTTTACTATTAACAGCTTCATACTAAAAGAACAAAGTATTAGTATGCTACAAAATCGAATCAAATCACGTGAAGAAGGATGCATATGTTGATGGCATCAAACAAAAAGTTTTCATTTGGTACTCTGCAGCATTAGAATTTAAAGTCTAGTCAAAATGCTTAGCTTAACTTGTTCAATATCAAGCATCATTCATTGTCAGAGCCACATTTTCACACTGGATGATTTTCTCAGTCTTTGTGTCAACTTGGAAAGATTTCTATGGGGTCATCGAAACTTGCATGCCTAATAGCAGGCATTCTAGGGTTGCATTAGACGGCAGCGTAAATCTTTCAGAACTGCAAATAATTTGAGAAGACCACGCACACCACACACAATTGTGTTAGACATTAGGAGCATGAGGATTCAAGTTTATCTTCAATTAATTGTAATGGCAAACTTATCAGCTGCTCTTCATGTAGGTGGTTGGTTATTAGAGGATTCTTCCGAAGGCTGTAGCTTCATTGTGCTATAGAGTAGAGGTCAGTGGTAGGGAAAGTTTGTGGAGGCAGATCACATTTCAAACTGCAAACAACAATATTATAACATACCCCGATTCCCTTAAATTTATTTTCATTAGAAAAAGTCACCAAAGTGGCAGCGAATAAAAACAGCAATAACACTTCAGTTTATATCCATCCAATTTTTTAGATTAATTAAAGTGACTTCTTGAAAAATAGAATTACCTACAATTCCTGGTGACAAAGACCATTCAATTAAAATCAAAAGGAAAGACATGCAACTCACTGATGCAAAGTTGTTGGTAATGGGTCTTGATACGATACATCACAGGACCAGAAATTTACATTCTGAACAGTGTTCTTGCCATCCACTTACTTTACACAACTTGCACCAAGCACCTTCTCACCGGAGTAAAGGCAGTAAATCTGGCATTCCGTCTTATCCACCGCTCTGATTTCAATCGCAACTAGTAAAACACTTGATCAGAAGCAAAACATTTACTCGCCATAAGGCGAGGCAGAAATTGTCTGATCAAAACCAAAAATTTATTTGCTTATAGTTTATGGAGTTCTTAAAACTCCCACTAATTATATTGGAGCTCTAAAATCTCAATTTCACAGCAATTTTAACTTGCTATTTTACCTTTTCAGAAAGTCACAGACCCATCAAGCGACTTGCTATTAAAAGCTTCTGTACCCAGGCCACTCGCAACTTGCTCACTCAAATTAGCAAAATCTTCTCCAGCAGTCAAGCTGCGTTTAAAAAAACAGACTACATTCTCCGGAAAAGTCACCTGCAGCAAGGGATGGTTAGCCGTTTCAACTTTTGACCCTGCACTACATTCAGCAGACATCTGGCTCGCAACAAAAAATGCAGTTTTAAAATAGCCCACCCCCCCTCTATTCTAAGGAAAAAAATATTCATGAGGATATAATTTGCGAAAAATTCACCTGTACTACAAGAGTTACATTCATTCCGCACAGCAAGTGACATGGAACTAGGGAGGAAATAAAATCACGTGTGCACCGGCGACCAACCAGCAGATTGTGAAATTTTTTCTCTTTTGTATCCCGGACGGCTTGTTCATATCTTTTTCTTCGGAGGACCACACTGCCTAGACGAGGGGGAAGACCAGTCTGAAAATACTATGTACATAATAGCCCTCCCAAAAACCAAACGATTTAGCAGTATATAGTTTACAGCGTGTACAAGCCGAAAAGTCAGGTTTGTGAAATAATAGCATTAACATTACAATTTAGCTGCTTGTTTAGTTGTTTTACTATTAACAGCTTCATACTAAAAGAACAAAGTATTAGTATGCTACAAAATCGAATCAAATCACGTGAAGAAGGATGCATATGTTGATGGCATCAAACAAAAAGTTTTCATTTGGTACTCTGCAGCATTAGAATTTAAAGTCTAGTCAAAATGCTTAGCTTAACTTGTTCAATATCAAGCATCATTCATTGTCAGAGCCACATTTTCACACTGGATGATTTTCTCAGTCTTTGTGTCAACTTGGAAAGATTTCTATGGGGTCATCGAAACTTGCATGCCTAATAGCAGGCATTCTAGGGTTGCATTAGACGGCAGCGTAAATCTTTCAGAACTGCAAATAATTTGAGAAGACCACGCACACCACACACAATTGTGTTAGACATTAGGAGCATGAGGATTCAAGTTTATCTTCAATTAATTGTAATGGCAAACTTATCAGCTGCTCTTCATGTAGGTGGTTGGTTATTAGAGGATTCTTCCGAAGGCTGTAGCTTCATTGTGCTATAGAGTAGAGGTCAGTGGTAGGGAAAGTTTGTGGAGGCAGATCACATTTCAAACTGCAAACAACAATATTATAACATACCCCGATTCCCTTAAATTTATTTTCATTAGAAAAAGTCACCAAAGTGGCAGCGAATAAAAACAGCAATAACACTTCGGTTTATATCCATCCAATTTTTTAGATTAATTAAAGTGACTTCTTGAAAAATAGAATTACCTACAATTCCTGGTGACAAAGACCATTCAATTAAAATCAAAAGGAAAGACATGCAACTCACTGATGCAAAGTTGTTGGTAATGGGTCTTGATTCGATACATCACAGGACCAGAAATTTACATTCTGAACAGTGTTCTTGCCATCCACTTACTTCACACAACTTGCACCAAGCACCTTCTCACCGGAGTAAAGGCAGTAAATCTGGCATTCCGTCTTATCCACCGCTCAGATTTCAATCGCAACTAGTAAAACACTTGATCAGAAGCAAAACATTTACTCCCCAGAAATTGTCTGATCAAAACCAAAAATTTATTTGCTTATAGTTTATGGAGTTCTTTTAAAACTCCCACTAATTATATTGGAGCTCTAAAATCTCAATTTCACAGCAATTTTAACTTGCTATTTTACCTTTTCAGAAAGTCACAGACCCATCAAGCGACTTGCTATTAAAAGCTTCTGTACCCAGGCCACTCGCAGCTTGCTCACTCAAATTAGCAAAATCTTCTCCAGCAGTCAAGCTGCGTTTAAAAAAACAGACTACATTCTCCGGAAAAGTCACCTGCAGCAAGGGATGGTTAGCCGTTTCAACTTTTGACCCTGCACTACATTCAGCAGTCATCTGGCTCGCAACAAAAAATGCAGTTTTAAAATAGCCCACCCCCCTCTATTCTAAGGAAAAAAATATTCATGAGGATATAATTTGCGAAAAATTCACCTGTACTACAAGAGTTAAACATTCATTCCGCACAGCAAGTGACATGGAACTAGGGAGGAAATAAAATCACGTGTGCACCGGCGACCAACCAGCAGATTGTGAAATTTTTTCTCTTTTGTATCCCGGACGGCTTGTTCATATCTTTTTCTTCGGAGGACCACACTGCCTAGACGAGGGGGAAAACCAGTCTGAAAATACTATGTACATAATAGCCCTCCCAAAAACCAACCGATTTAGCAGTATATAGTTTACAGCGTGTACAAGCCGAAAAGTCAGGTTTGTGAAATAATAGCATTAACATTACAATTTCACTGCTTGTTTAGTTGTTTTACTATTAACAGCTTCATACTAAAAGAACAAAGTATTAGTATGCTACAAAATCGAATCAAATCACGTGAAGAAGGTTGCATATGTTGATGGCATCAAACAAAAAGTTTTCATTTGGTACTCTGCAGCATTAGAATTTAAAGTCTAGTCAAAATGCTTAGCTTAACTTGTTCAATATCAAGCATCTTTCATTGTCAGAGCCACATTTTCACACTGGATGATTTTCTCAGTCTTTGTGTCAACTTGGAAAGATTTCTATTGGGTCATCGAAACTTGCATGCCTAATAGCAGGCATTCTAAGGTTGCATTAGACGGCAGCGTAAATCTTTCAGAACTGCAAATAATTTGAGAAGACCACGCACACCACACACAATTGTGTTAGACATTAGGAGCATGAGGATTCAAGTTTATCTTCAATTAATTGTAATGGCAAACTTATCAGCTGCTCTTCATGTAGGTGGTTGGTTATTAGAGGATTCTTCGGAAGGCTGTAGCTTCATTGTGCTATAGAGTAGAGGTCAGTGGTAGGGAAAGTTTGTGGAGGCAGATCACATTTCAAACTGCAAACAACAATATTATAACATACCCCGATTCCCTTAAATTTATTTTCATTAGAAAAAGTCACCAAAGTGGCAGCGAATAATAACAGCAATAACACTTCGGTTTATATCCATCCAATTTTTTAGATTGATTAAAGTGACTTCTTGAAAAATAGAATTACCTACAATTCCTGGTGACAAAGACCATTCAATTAAAATCAAAAGGAAAGACATGCAACTCACTGATGCAAAGTTGTTGGTAATGGGTCTTGATACGATACATCACAGGACCAGAAATTTACATTCTGAACAGTGTTCTTGCCATCCACTTACTTTACACAACTTGCACCAAGCACCTTCTCACCGGAGTAAAGGCAGTAAATCTGGCATTCCGTCTTATCCACCGCTCAGATTTCAATCGCAACTAGTAAAACACTTGATCAGAAGCAAAACATTTACTCGCCATAAGGCGAGGCAGAAATTGTCTGATCAAAACCAAAAATTTATTTGCTTATAGTTTATGGAGTTCTTAAAACTCCCACTAATTATATTGGAGCTCTAAAATCTCAATTTCACAGCAATTTTAACTTGCTATTTTACCTTTTCAGAAAGTCACAGACCCATCAAGCGACTTGCTATTAAAAGCTTCTGTACCCAGGCCACTCGCAACTTGCTCACTCAAATTAGCAAAATCTTCTCCAGCAGTCAAGCTGCGTTTAAAAAAACAGACTACATTCTCCGGAAAAGTCACCTGCAGCAAGGGATGGTTAGCCGTTTCAACTTTTGACCCTGCACTACATTCAGCAGTCATCTGGCTCGCAACAAAAAATGCAGTTTTAAAATAGCCCACCCCCCTCTATTCTAAGGAAAAAAATATTCATGAGGATATAATTTGCGAAAAATTCACCTGTACTACAAGAGTTAAACATTCATTCCGCACAGCAAGTGACATGGAACTAGGGAGGAAATAAAATCACGTGTGCACCGGCGACCAACCAGCAGATTGTGAAATTTTTTCTCTTTTGTATCCCGGACGGCTTGTTCATATCTTTTTCTTCGGAGGACCACACTGCCTAGACGAGGGGGAAGACCAGTCTGAAAATACTATGTACATAATAGCCCTCCCAAAAACCAACCGATTTAGCAGTATATAGTTTACAGCGTGTACAAGCCGAAAAGTCAGGTTTGTGAAATAATAGCATTAACATTACAATTTAGCTGCTTGTTTAGTTGTTTTACTATTAACAGCTTCATACTAAAAGAACAAAGTATTAGTATGCTACAAAATCGAATCAAATCACGTGAAGAAGGATGCATATGTTGATGGCATCAAACAAAAAATTTTCATTTGGTACTCTGCAGCATTAGAATTTAAAGTCTAGTCAAAATGCTTAGCTTAACTTGTTCAATATCAAGCATCATTCATTGTCAGAGCCACAGTTTCACACTGGATGATTTTCTCAGTCTTTGTGTCAACTTGGAAAGATTTCTATGGGGTCATCGAAACTTGCATGCCTAATAGCAGGCATTCTAGGGTTGCATTAGACGGCAGCGTAAATCTTTCAGAACTGCAAATAATTTGAGAAGACCACGCACACCACACACAATTGTGTTAGACATTAGGAGCATGAGGATTCAAGTTTATCTTCAATTAATTGTAATGGCAAACTTATCAGCTGCTCTTCATGTAGGTGGTTGGTTATTAGAGGATTCTTCCGAAGGCTGTAGCTTCATTGCGCTATAGAGTAGAGGTCAGTGGTAGGGAAAGTTTGTGGAGGCAGATCACATTTCAAACTGCAAACAACAATATTATAACATACCCCGATTCCCTTAAATTTCCCAAATTTATTTTCATTAGAAAAAGTCACCAAAGTGGCAGCGAATAATAACAGCAATAACACTTCGGTTTATATCCATCCAATTTTTTAGATTGATTAAAGTGACTTCTTGAAAAATAGAATTACCTACAATTCCTGGTGACAAAGACCATTCAATTAAAATCAAAAGGAAAGACATGCAACTCACTGATGCAAAGTTGTTGGTAATGGGTCTTGATACGATACATCACAGGACCAGAAATTTACATTCTGAACAGTGTTCTTGCCATCCACTTACTTTACACAACTTGCACCAAGCACCTTCTCACCAGAGTAAAGGCAGTAAATCTGGCATTCCGTCTTATCCACCGCTCAGATTTCAATCGCAACTAGTAAAACACTTGATCAGAAGCAAAACATTTACTCGCCATAAGGCGAGGCAGAAATTGTCTGATCAAAACCAAAAATTTATTTGCTTATAGTTTATGGAGTTCTTAAAACTCCCACTAATTATATTGGAGCTCTAAAATCTCAATTTCACAGCAATTTTAACTTGCTATTTTACCTTTTCAGAAAGTCACAGACCCATCAAGCGACTTGCTATTAAAAGCTTCTGTACCCAGGCCACTCGCAACTTGCTCACTCAAATTAGCAAAATCTTCTCCAGCAGTCAAGCTGCGTTTAAAAAAACAGACTACATTCTCCGGAAAAGTCACCTGCAGCAAGGGATGGTTAGCCGTTTCAACTTTTGACCCTGCACTACATTCAGCAGTCATCTGGCTCGCAACAAAAAATGCAGTTTTAAAATAGCCCACCCCCCTCTATTCTAAGGAAAAAAATATTCATGAGGATATAATTTGCGAAAAATTCACCTGTACTACAAGAGTTAAACATTCATTCCGCACAGCAAGTGACATGGAACTAGGGAGGAAATAAAATCACGTGTGCACCGGCGACCAACCAGCAGATTGTGAAATTTTTTCTCTTTTGTATCCCGGACGGCTTGTTCATATCTTTTTCTTCGGAGGACCACACTGCCTAGACGAGGGGGAAGACCAGTCTGAAAATACTATGTACATAATAGCCCTCCCAAAAACCAACCGATTTAGCAGTATATAGTTTACAGCGTGTACAAGCCGAAAAGTCAGGTTTGTGAAATAATAGCATTAACATTACAATTTAGCTGCTTGTTTAGTTGTTTTACTATTAACAGCTTCATACTAAAAGAACAAAGTATTAGTATGCTACAAAATCGAATCAAATCACGTGAAGAAGGATGCATATGTTGATGGCATCAAACAAAAAATTTTCATTTGGTACTCTGCAGCATTAGAATTTAAAGTCTAGTCAAAATGCTTAGCTTAACTTGTTCAATATCAAGCATCATTCATTGTCAGAGCCACAGTTTCACACTGGATGATTTTCTCAGTCTTTGTGTCAACTTGGAAAGATTTCTATGGGGTCATCGAAACTTGCATGCCTAATAGCAGGCATTCTAGGGTTGCATTAGACGGCAGCGTAAATCTTTCAGAACTGCAAATAATTTGAGAAGACCACGCACACCACACACAATTGTGTTAGACATTAGGAGCATGAGGATTCAAGTTTATCTTCAATTAATTGTAATGGCAAACTTATCAGCTGCTCTTCATGTAGGTGGTTGGTTATTAGAGGATTCTTCCGAAGGCTGTAGCTTCATTGCGCTATAGAGTAGAGGTCAGTGGTAGGGAAAGTTTGTGGAGGCAGATCACATTTCAAACTGCAAACAACAATATTATAACATACCCCGATTCCCTTAAATTTCCCAAATTTATTTTCATTAGAAAAAGTCACCAAAGTGGCAGCGAATAATAACAGCAATAACACTTCGGTTTATATCCATCCAATTTTTTAGATTGATTAAAGTGACTTCTTGAAAAATAGAATTACCTACAATTCCTGGTGACAAAGACCATTCAATTAAAATCAAAAGGAAAGACATGCAACTCACTGATGCAAAGTTGTTGGTAATGGGTCTTGATACGATACATCACAGGACCAGAAATTTACATTCTGAACAGTGTTCTTGCCATCCACTTACTTTACACAACTTGCACCAAGCACCTTCTCACCAGAGTAAAGGCAGTAAATCTGGCATTCCGTCTTATCCACCGCTCAGATTTCAATCGCAACTAGTAAAACACTTGATCAGAAGCAAAACATTTACTCGCCATAAGGCGAGGCAGAAATTGTCTGATCAAAACCAAAAATTTATTTGCTTATAGTTTATGGAGTTCTTAAAACTCCCACTAATTATATTGGAGCTCTAAAATCTCAATTTCACAGCAATTTTAACTTGCTATTTTACCTTTTCAGAAAGTCACAGACCCATCAAGCGACTTGCTATTAAAAGCTTCTGTACCCAGGCCACTCGCAACTTGCTCACTCAAATTAGCAAAATCTTCTCCAGCAGTCAAGCTGCGTTTAAAAAAACAGACTACATTCTCCGGAAAAGTCACCTGCAGCAAGGGATGGTTAGCCGTTTCAACTTTTGACCCTGCACTACATTCAGCAGTCATCTGGCTCGCAACAAAAAATGCAGTTTTAAAATAGCCCACCCCCCTCTATTCTAAGGAAAAAAATATTCATGAGAATATAATTTGCGAAAAATTCACCTGTACTACAAGAGTTAAACATTCATTCCGCACAGCAAGTGACATGGAACTAGGGAGGAAATAAAATCACGTGTGCACCGGCGACCAACCAGCAGATTGTGAAATTTTTTCTCTTTTGTATCCCGGACGGCTTGTTCATATCTTTTTCTTCGGAGGACCACACTGCCTAGACGAGGGGGAAGACCAGTCTGAAAATACTATGTACATAATAGCCCTCCCAAAAACCAACCGATTTAGCAGTATATAGTTTACAGCGTGTACAAGCTGAAAAGTCAGGTTTGTGAAATAATAGCATTAACATTACAATTTAGCTGCTTGTTTAGTTGTTTTACTATTAACAGCTTCATACTAAAAGAACAAAGTATTAGTATGCTACAAAATCGAATCAAATCACGTGAAGAAGGATGCATATGTTGATGGCATCAAACAAAAAGTTTTCATTTGGTACTCTGCAGCATTAGAATTTAAAGTCTAGTCAAAATGCTTAGCTTAACTTGTTCAATATCAAGCATCATTCATTGTCAGAGCCACATTTTCACACTGGATGATTTTCTCAGTCTTTGTGTCAACTTGGAAAGATTTCTATGGGGTCATCGAAACTTGCATGCCTAATAGCAGGCATTCTAGGGTTGCATTAGACGGCAGCGTAAATCTTTCAGAACTGCAAATAATTTGAGAAGACCACGCACACCACACACAATTGTGTTAGACATTAGGAGCATGAGGATTCAAGTTTATCTTCAATTAATTGTAATGGCAAACTTATCAGCTGCTCTTCATGTAGGTGGTTGGTTATTAGAGGATTCTTCCGAAGGCTGTAGCTTTATTGTGCTATAGAGTAGAGGTCAGTGGTAGGGAAAGTTTGTGGAGGCAGATCACATTTCAAACTGCAAACAACAATATTATAACATACCCCGATTCCCTTAAATTTATTTTCATTAGAAAAAGTCACCAAAGTGGCAGCGAATAATAACAGCAATAACACTTCGGTTTATATCCATCCAATTTTTTAGATTAATTAAAGTGACTTCTTGAAAAATAGAATTACCTACAATTCCTGGTGACAAAGACCATTCAATTAAAATCAAAAGGAAAGACATGCAACTCACTGATGCAAAGTTGTTGGTAATGGGTCTTGATACGATACATCACAGGACCAGAAATTTACATTCTGAACAGTGTTCTTGCCATCCACTTACTTTACACAACTTGCACCAAGCACCTTCTCACCAGAGTAAAGGCAGTAAATCTGGCATTCCGTCTTATCCACCGCTCAGATTTCAATCGCAACTAGTAAAACACTTGATCAGAAGCAAAACATTTACTCGCCATAAGGCGAGGCAGAAATTGTCTGATCAAAACCAAAAATTTATTTGCTTATAGTTTATGGAGTTCTTAAAACTCCCACTAATTATATTGGAGCTCTAAAATCTCAATTTCACAGCAATTTTAACTTGCTATTTTACCTTTTCAGAAAGTCACAGACCCATCAAGCGACTTGCTATTAAAAGCTTCTGTACCCAGGCCACTCGCAACTTGCTCACTCAAATTAGCAAAATCTTCTCCAGCAGTCAAGCTGCGTTTAAAAAAACAGACTACATTCTCCGGAAAAGTCACCTGCAGCAAGGGATGGTTAGCCGTTTCAACTTTTGACCCTGCACTACATTCAGCAGTCATCTGGCTCGCAACAAAAAATGCAGTTTTAAAATAGCCCACCCCCCTCTATTCTAAGGAAAAAAATATTCATGAGGATATAATTTGCGAAAAATTCACCTGTACTACAAGAGTTAAACATTCATTCCGCACAGCAAGTGACATGGAACTAGGGAGGAAATAAAATCACGTGTGCACCGGCGACCAACCAGCAGATTGTGAAATTTTTTCTCTTTTGTATCCCGGACGGCTTGTTCATATCTTTTTCTTCGGAGGACCACACTGCCTAGACGAGGGGGAAGACCAGTCTGAAAATACTATGTACATAATAGCCCTCCCAAAAACCAACCGATTTAGCAGTATATAGTTTACAGCGTGTACAAGCCGAAAAGTCAGGTTTGTGAAATAATAGCATTAACATTACAATTTAGCTGCTTGTTTAGTTGTTTTACTATTAACAGCTTCATACTAAAAGAATAAAGTATTAGTATGCTACAAAATCGAATCAAATCACGTGAAGAAGGATGCATATGTTGATGGCATCAAACAAAAAGTTTTCATTTGGTACTCTGCAGCATTAGAATTTAAAGTCTAGTCAAAATGCTTAGCTTAACTTGTTCAATATCAAGCATCATTCATTGTCAGAGCCACATTTTCACACTGGATGATTTTCTCAGTCTTTGTGTCAACTTGGAAAGATTTCTATGGGGTCATCGAAACTTGCATGCCTAATAGCAGGCATTCTAGGGTTGCATTAGACGGCAGCGTAAATCTTTCAGAACTGCAAATAATTTGAGAAGACCACGCACACCACACACAATTGTGTTAGACATTAGGAGCATGAGGATTCAAGTTTGTCTTCAATTAATTGTAATAGCAAACTTATCAGCTGCTCTTCATGTAGGTGGTTGGTTATTAGAGGATTCTTCCGAAGGCTGTAGCTTCATTGTGCTATAGAGTAGAGGTCAGTGGTAGGGAAAGTTTGTGGAGGCAGATCACATTTCAAACTGCAAACAACAATATTATAACATACCCCGATTCCCTTAAATTTATTTTCATTAGAAAAAGTCACCAAAGTGGCAGCGAATAATAACAGCAATAACACTTCGGTTTATATTCATCCAATTTTTTAGATTAATTAAAGTGACTTCTTGAAAAATAGAATTACCTACAATTCCTGGTGACAAAGACCATTCAATTAAAATCAAAAGGAAAGACATGCAACTCACTGATGCAAAGTTGTTGGTAATGGGTCTTGATATGATACATCACAGGACCAGAAATTTACATTCTGAACAGTGTTCTTGCCATCCACTTACTTTACACAACTTGCACCAAGCACCTTCTCACCGGAGTAAAGGCAGTAAATCTGGCATTCCGTCTTATCCACCGCTCAGATTTCAATCGCAACTAGTAAAACACTTGATCAGAAGCAAAACATTTACTCGCCATAAGGCGAGGCAGAAATTGTCTGATCAAAACCAAAAATTTATTTGCTTATAGTTTATGGAGTTCTTTTAAAACTCCCACTAATTATATTGGAGCTCTAAAATCTCAATTTCACAGCAATTTTAACTTGCTATTTTACCTTTTCAGAAAGTCACAGACCCATCAAGCGACTTGCTATTAAAAGCTTCTGTACCCAGGCCACTCGCAGCTTGCTCACTCAAATTAGCAAAATCTTCTCCAGCAGTCAAGCTGCGTTTAAAAAAACAGACTACATTCTCCGGAAAAGTCACCTGCAGCAAGGGATGGTTAGCCGTTTCAACTTTTGACCCTGCACTACATTTAGCAGTCATCTGGCTCGCAACAAAAAATGCAGTTTTAAAATAGCCCACCCCCCTCTATTCTAAGGAAAAAAATATTCATGAGGATATAATTTGCGAAAAATTCACCTGTACTACAAGAGTTAAACATTCATTCCGCACAGCAAGTGACATGGAACTAGGGAGGAAATAAAATCACGTGTGCACCGGCGACCAACCAGCAGATTGTGGAATTTTTTCTCTTTTGTATCCCGGACGGGTTGTTCACATCTTTTTCTTCGGAGGACCACACTGCCTAGACGAGGGGGAAGACCAGTCTGAAAATACTATGTACATAATAGCCCTCCCAAAAACCAACCGTTTTAGCAGTATATAGTTTACAGCGTGTACAAGCCGAAAAGTCAGGTTTGTGAAATAAAAGCATTAACATTACAATTTAGCTGCTTGTTTAGTTGTTTTACTATTAACAGCTTCATACTAAAAGAACAAAGTATTAGTATGCTACAAAATCGAATCAAATCACGTGAAGAAGGATGCATATGTTGATGGCATCAAACAAAAAATTTTCATTTGGTACTCTGCAGCATTAGAATTTAAAGTCTAGTCAAAATGCTTAGCTTAACTTGTTCAATATCAAGCATCATTCATTGTCAGAGCCACATTTTCACACTGGATGATTTTCTCAGTCTTTGTGTCAACTTGGAAAGATTTCTATGGGGTCATCGAAACTTGCATGCCTAATAGCAGGCATTCTAGGGTTGCATTAGACGGCAGCGTAAATCTTTCAGAACTGCAAATAATTTGAGAAGACCACGCACACCACACACAATTGTGTTAGACATTAGGAGCATGAGGATTCAAGTTTATCTTCAATTAATTGTAATGGCAAACTTATCAGCTGCTCTTCATGTAGGTGGTTGGTTATTAGAGGATTCTTCCGAAGGCTGTAGCTTTATTGTGCTATAGAGTAGAGGTCAGTGGTAGGGAAAGTTTGTGGAGGCAGATCACATTTCAAACTGCAAACAACAATATTATAACATACCCCGATTCCCTTAAATTTCCCAAATTTATTTTCATTAGAAAAAGTCACCAAAGTGGCAGCGAATAATAACAGCAATAACACTTCGGTTTATATCCATCCAATTTTTTAGATTGATTAAAGTGACTTCTTGAAAAATAGAATTACCTACAATTCCTGGTGACAAAGACCATTCAATTAAAATCAAAAGGAAAGACATGCAACTCACTGATGCAAAGTTGTTGGTAATGGGTCTTGATACGATACATCACAGGACCAGAAATTTACATTCTGAACAGTGTTCTTGCCATCCACTTACTTTACACAACTTGCACCAAGCACCTTCTCACCGGAGTAAAGGCAGTAAATCTGGCATTCCGTCTTATCCACCGCTCAGATTTCAATCGCAACTAGTAAAACACTTGATCAGAAGCAAAACATTTACTCGCCATAAGGCGAGGCAGAAATTGTCTGATCAAAACCAAAAATTTATTTGCTTATAGTTTATGGAGTTCTTAAAACTCCCACTAATTATATTGGAGCTCTAAAATCTCAATTTCACAGCAATTTTAACTTGCTATTTTACCTTTTCAGAAAGTCACAGACCCATCAAGCGACTTGCTATTAAAAGCTTCTGTACCCAGGCCACTCGCAACTTGCTCACTCAAATTAGCAAAATCTTCTCCAGCAGTCAAGCTGCGTTTAAAAAAACAGACTACATTCTCCGGAAAAGTCACCTGCAGCAAGGGATGGTTAGCCGTTTCAACTTTTGACCCTGCACTACATTCAGCAGTCATCTGGCTCGCAACAAAAAATGCAGTTTTAAAATAGCCCACCCCCCTCTATTCTAAGGAAAAAAATTTCATGAGGATATAATTTGCGAAAAATTCACCTGTACTACAAGAGTTAAACATTCATTCCGCACAGCAAGTGACATGGAACTAGGGAGGAAATAAAATCACGTGTGCACCGGCGACCAACCAGCAGATTGTGAAATTTTTTCTCTTTTGTATCCCGGACGGCTTGTTCATATCTTTTTCTTCGGAGGACCACACTGCCTAGACGAGGGGGAAGACCAGTCTGAAAATACTATGTACATAATAGCCCTCCCAAAAACCAACCGATTTAGCAGTATATAGTTTACAGCGTGTACAAGCCGAAAAGTCAGGTTTGTGAAATAATAGCATTAACATTACAATTTAGCTGCTTGTTTAGTTGCTTTACTATTAACAGCTTCATACTAAAAGAACAAAGTATTAGTATGCTACAAAATCGAATCAAATCACGTGAAGAAGGATGCATATGTTGATGGCATCAAACAAAAAGTTTTCATTTGGTACTCTGCAGCATTAGAATTTGAAGTCTAGTCAAAATGCTTAGCTTAACTTGTTCAATATCAAGCATCATTCATTGTCAGAGCCACATTTTCACACTGGATGATTTTCTCAGTCTTTGTGTCAACTTGGAAAGATTTCTATGGGGTCATCGAAACTTGCATGCCTAATAGCAGGCATTCTAGGGTTGCATTAGACGGCAGCGTAAATCTTTCAGAACTGCAAATAATTTGAGAAGACCACGCACACCACACACAATTGTGTTAGACATTAGGAGCATGAGGATTCAAGTTTATCTTCAATTAATTGTAATGGCAAACTTATCAGCTGCTCTTCATGTAGGTGGTTGGTTATTAGAGGATTCTTCCGAAGGCTGTAGCTTCATTGTGCTATAGAGTAGAGGTCAGTGGTAGGGAAAGTTTGTGGAGGCAGATCACATTTCAAACTGCAAACAACAATATTATAACATACCCCGATTCCCTTAAATTTATTTTCATTAGAAAAAGTCACCAAAGTGGCAGCGAATAATAACAGCAATAACACTTCGGTTTATATCCATCCAATTTTTTAGATTAATTAAAGTGACTTCTTGAAAAATAGAATTACCTACAATTCCTGGTGACAAAGACCATTCAATTAAAATCAAAAGGAAAGACATGCAACTCACTGATGCAAAGTTGTTGGTAATGGGTCTTGATACGATACATCACAGGACCAGAAATTTACATTCTGAACAGTGTTCTTGCCATCCACTTACTTTACACAACTTGCACCAAGCACCTTCTCACCGGAGTAAAGGCAGTAAATCTGGCATTCCGTCTTATCCACCGCTCAGATTTCAATCGCAACTAGTAAAACACTTGATCAAAAGCAAAACATTTACTCGCCATAAGGCGAGGCAGAAATTGTCTGATCAAAACCAAAAATTTATTTGCTTATAGTTTATGGAGTTCTTAAAACTCCCACTAATTATATTGGAGCTCTAAAATCTCAATTTCACAGCAATTTTAACTTGCTATTTTACCTTTTCAGAAAGTCACAGACCCATCAAGCGACTTGCTATTAAAAGCTTCTGTACCCAGGCCACTCGCAACTTGCTCACTCAAATTAGCAAAATCTTCTCCAGCAGTCAAGCTGCGTTTAAAAAAACAGACTACATTCTCCGGAAAAGTCACCTGCAGCAAGGGATGGTTAGCCGTTTCAACTTTTGACCCTGCACTACATTCAGCAGTCATCTGGCTCGCAACAAAAAATGCAGTTTTAAAATAGCCCACCCCCCTCTATTCTAAGGAAAAAAATTTCATGAGGATATAATTTGCGAAAAATTCACCTGTACTACAAGAGTTAAACATTCATTCCGCACAGCAAGTGACATGGAACTAGGGAGGAAATAAAATCACGTGTGCACCGGCGACCAACCAGCAGATTGTGAAATTTTTTCTCTTTTGTATCCCGGACGGCTTGTTCATATCTTTTTCTTCGGAGGACCACACTGCCTAGACGAGGGGGAAGACCAGTCTGAAAATACTATGTACATAATAGCCCTCCCAAAAACCAACCGATTTAGCAGTATATAGTTTACAGCGTGTACAAGCCGAAAAGTCAGGTTTGTGAAATAATAGCATTAACATTACAATTTAGCTGCTTGTTTAGTTGTTTTACTATTAACAGCTTCATACTAAAAGAACAAAGTATTAGTATGCTACAAAATCGAATCAAATCACGTGAAGAAGGATGCATATGTTGATGGCATCAAACAGAAAGTTTTCATTTGGTACTCTGCAGCATTAGAATTTAAAGTCTAGTCAAAATGCTTAGCTTAACTTGTTCAATATCAAGCATCATTCATTGTCAGAGCCACATTTTCACACTGGATGATTTTCTCAGTCATTGTGTCAACTTGGAAAGATTTCTATGGGGTCATCGAAACTTGCATGCCTAATAGCAGGCATTCTAGGGTTGCATTAGACGGCAGCGTAAATCTTTCAGAACTGCAAATAATTTGAGAAGACCACGCACACCACACACAATTGTGTTAGACATTAGGAGTATGAGGATTCAAGTTTATCTTCAATTAATTGTAATGGCAAACTTATCAGCTGCTCTTCATGTAGGTGGTTGGTTATTAGAGGATTCTTCCGAAGGCTGTAGCTTCATTGTGCTATAGAGTAGAGGTCAGTGGTAGGGAAAGTTTGTGGAGGCAGATCACATTTCAAACTGCAAACAACAATATTATAACATACCCCAATTCCCTTAAATTTATTTTCATTAGAAAAAGTCACCAAAGTGGCAGCGAATAATAACAGCAATAACACTTCGGTTTATATCCATCCAATTTTTTAGATTAATTAAAGTGACTTCTTGAAAAATAGAATTAC
The DNA here is from genome assembly GCA_964017125.1 of Flabesymbios commensalis. Classification (NCBI taxonomy): domain Eukaryota; kingdom Metazoa; phylum Annelida; class Polychaeta; order Terebellida; family Flabelligeridae; genus Flabesymbios; species Flabesymbios commensalis. The sequence goes on along the minus strand of OZ024906.1, from coordinate 64,001,414 downwards.
CTACAATTCCTGGTGACAAAGACCATTCAATTAAAATCAAAAGGAAAGACATGCAACTCACTGATGCAAAGTTGTTGGTAATGGGTCTTGATACGATACATCACAGGACCAGAAATTTACATTCTGAACAGTGTTCTTGCCATCCACTTACTTTACACAACTTGCACCAAGCACCTTCTCACCGGAGTAAAGGCAGTAAATCTGGCATTCCGTCTTATCCACCGCTCAGATTTCAATCGCAACTAGTAAAACACTTGATCAAAAGCAAAACATTTACTCGCCATAAGGCGAGGCAGAAATTGTCTGATCAAAACCAAAAATTTATTTGCTTATAGTTTATGGAGTTCTTAAAACTCCCACTAATTATATTGGAGCTCTAAAATCTCAATTTCACAGCAATTTTAACTTGCTATTTTACCTTTTCAGAAAGTCACAGACCCATCAAGCGACTTGCTATTAAAAGCTTCTGTACCCAGGCCACTCGCAACTTGCTCACTCAAATTAGCAAAATCTTCTCCAGCAGTCAAGCTGCGTTTAAAAAAACAGACAACATTCTCCGGAAAAGTCACCTGCAGCAAGGGATGGTTAGCCGTTTCAACTTTTGACCCTGCACTACATTCAGCAGTCATCTGGCTCGCAACAAAAAATGCAGTTTTAAAATAGCCCACCCCCCTCTATTCTAAGGAAAAAAATTTCATGAGGATATAATTTGCGAAAAATTCACCTGTACTACAAGAGTTAAACATTCATTCCGCACAGCAAGTGACATGGAACTAGGGAGGAAATAAAATCACGTGTGCACCGGCGACCAACCAGCAGATTGTGAAATTTTTTCTCTTTTGTATCCCGGACGGCTTGTTCATATCTTTTTCTTCGGAGGACCACACTGCCTAGACGAGGGGGAAGACCAGTCTGAAAATACTATGTACATAATAGCCCTCCCAAAAACCAACCGATTTAGCAGTATATAGTTTACAGCGTGTACAAGCCGAAAAGTCAGGTTTGTGAAATAATAGCATTAACATTACAATTTAGCTGCTTGTTTAGTTGTTTTACTATTAACAGCTTCATACTAAAAGAACAAAGTATTAGTATGCTACAAAATCGAATCAAATCACGTGAAGAAGGATGCATATGTTGATGGCATCAAACAGAAAGTTTTCATTTGGTACTCTGCAGCATTAGAATTTAAAGTCTAGTCAAAATGCTTAGCTTAACTTGTTCAATATCAAGCATCATTCATTGTCAGAGCCACATTTTCACACTGGATGATTTTCTCAGTCATTGTGTCAACTTGGAAAGATTTCTATGGGGTCATCGAAACTTGCATGCCTAATAGCAGGCATTCTAGGGTTGCATTAGACGGCAGCGTAAATCTTTCAGAACTGCAAATAATTTGAGAAGACCACGCACACCACACACAATTGTGTTAGACATTAGGAGTATGAGGATTCAAGTTTATCTTCAATTAATTGTAATGGCAAACTTATCAGCTGCTCTTCATGTAGGTGGTTGGTTATTAGAGGATTCTTCCGAAGGCTGTAGCTTCATTGTGCTATAGAGTAGAGGTCAGTGGTAGGGAAAGTTTGTGGAGGCAGATCACATTTCAAACTGCAAACAACAATATTATAACATACCCCAATTCCCTTAAATTTATTTTCATTAGAAAAAGTCACCAAAGTGGCAGCGAATAATAACAGCAATAACACTTCGGTTTATATCCATCCAATTTTTTAGATTAATTAAAGTGACTTCTTGAAAAATAGAATTACCTACAATTCCTGGTGACAAAGACCATTCAATTAAAATCAAAAGGAAAGACATGCAACTCACTGATGCAAAGTTGTTGGTAATAGGTCTTGATACGATACATCACAGGACCAGAAATTTACATTCTGAACAGTGTTCTTGCCATCCACTTACTTTACACAACTTGCACCAAGCACCTTCTCACCAGAGTAAAGGCAGTAAATCTGGCATTCCGTCTTATCCACCGCTCAGATTTCAATCGCAACTAGTAAAACACTTGATCAGAAGCAAAACATTTACTCGCCATAAGGCGAGGCAGAAATTGTCTGATCAAAACCAAAAATTTATTTGCTTATAGTTTATGGAGTTCTTTTAAAACTCCCACTAATTATATTGGAGCTCTAAAATCTCAATTTCACAGCAATTTTAACTTGCTATTTTACCTTTTCAGAAAGTCACAGACCCATCAAGCGACTTGCTATTAAAAGCTTCTGTACCCAGGCCACTCGCAGCTTGCTCACTCAAATTAGCAAAATCTTCTCCAGCAGTCAAGCTGCGTTTAAAAAAACAGACTACATTCTCCGGAAAAGTCACCTGCAGCAAGGGATGGTTAGCCGTTTCAACTTTTGACCCTGCACTACATTCAGCAGTCATCTGGCTCGCAACAAAAAATGCAGTTTTAAAATAGCCCACCCCCCTCTATTCTAAGGAAAAAAATATTCATGAGGATATAATTTGCGAAAAATTCACCTGTACTACAAGAGTTAAACATTCATTCCGCACAGCAAGTGACATGGAACTAGGGAGGAAATAAAATCACGTGTGCACCGGCGACCAACCAGCAGATTGTGGAATTTTTTCTCTTTTGAATCCTGGACGGCTTGTTCATATCTTTTTCTTCGGAGGACCACACTGCCTAGACGAGGGGGAAAACCAGTCTGAAAATACTATGTACATAATAGCCCTCCCAAAAACCAACCGATTTAGCAGTATATAGTTTACAGCGTGTACAAGCCGAAAAGTCAGGTTTGTGAAATAATAGCATTAACATTACAATTTCACTGCTTGTTTAGTTGTTTTACTATTAACAGCTTCATACTAAAAGAACAAAGTATTAGTATGCTACAAAATCGAATCGAATCACGTGAAGAAGGTTGCATATGTTGATGGCATCAAACAAAAAGTTTTCATTTGGTACTCTGCAGCATTAGAATTTAAAGTCTAGTCAAAATGCTTAGCTTAACTTGTTCAATATCAAGCATCATTCATTGTCAGAGCCACATTTTCACACAGGATGATTTTCTCAGTCTTTGTGTCAACTTGGAAAGATTTCTATGGGGTCATCGAAACTTGCATGCCTAATAGCAGGCATTCTAAGGTTGCATTAGACGGCAGCGTAAATCTTTCAGAACTGCAAATAATTTGAGAAGACCACGCACACCACACACAATTGTGTTAGACATTAGGAGCATGAGGATTCAAGTTTATCTTCAATTAATTGTAATGGCAAACTTATCAGCTGCTCTTCATGTAGGTGGTTGGTTATTAGAGGATTCTTCCGAAGGCTGTAGCTTCATTGTGCTATAGAGTAGAGGTCAGTGGTAGGGAAAGTTTGTGGAGGCAGATCACATTTCAAACTGCAAACAACAATATTGTAACATACCCCGATTCCCTTAAATTTATTTTCATTAGAAAAAGTCACCAAAGTGGCAGCGAATAATAACAGCAATAACACTTCGGTTTATATCCATCCAATTTTTTAGATTAATTAAAGTGACTTCTTGAAAAATAGAATTACCTACAATTCCTGGTGACAAAGACCATTCAATTAAAATCAAAAGGAAAGACATGCAACTCACTAATGCAAAGTTGTTGGTAATGGGTCTTGATACGATACATCACAGGACCAGAAATTTACATTCTGAACAGTGTTCTTGCCATCCACTTACTTTACACAACTTGCACCAAGCACCTTCTCACCGGAGTAAAGGCAGTAAATCTGGCATTCCGTCTTATCCACCGCTCAGATTTCAATCGCAACTAGTAAAACACTTGATCAGAAGCAAAACATTTACTCGCCATAAGGCGAGGCAGAAATTGTCTGATCAAAACCAAAAATTTATTTGCTTATAGTTTATGGAGTTCTTTTAAAACTCCCACTAATTATATTGGAGCTCTAAAATCTCAATTTCACAGCAATTTTAACTTGCTATTTTACCTTTTCAGAAAGTCACAGACCCATCAAGCGACTTGCTATTAAAAGCTTCTGTACCCAGGCCACTCGCAGCTTGCTCACTCAAATTAGCAAAATCTTCTCCAGCAGTCAAGCTGCGTTTAAAAAAACAGACTACATTCTCCGGAAAAGTCACCTGCAGCAAGGGATGGTTAGCCGTTTCAACTTTTGACCCTGCACTACATTCAGCAGTCATCTGGCTCGCAACAAAAAATGCAGTTCTAAAATAGCCCACCCCCCTCTATTCTAAGGAAAAAAATATTCATGAGGATATAATTTGCGAAAAATTCACCTGTACTACAAGAGTTAAACATTCATTCCGCACAGCAAGTGAAATGGAACTAGAGAGGAAATAAAATCACGTGTGCACCGGCGACCAACCAGCAGATTGTGGAATTTTTTCTCTTTTGTATCCCGGACGGCTTGTTCATATCTTTTTCTTCGGAGGACCACACTGCCTAGACGAGGGGGAAAACCAGTCTGAAAATACTATGTACATAATAGCCCTCCCAAAAACCAACCGATTTAGCAGTATATAGTTTACAGCGTGTACAAGCCGAAAAGTCAGGTTTGTGAAATAATAGCATTAACATTACAATTTCACTGCTTGTTTAGTTGCTTTACTATTAACAGCATCATACTAAAAGAACAAAGTATTAGTATGCTACAAAATCGAATCAAATCACGTGAAGAAGGTTGCATATGTTGATGGCATCAAACAAAAAGTTTTCATTTGGTACTCTGCAGCATTAGAATTTAAAGTCTAGTCAAAATGCTTAGCTTAACTTGTTCAATATCAAGCATCATTCATTGTCAGAGCCACATTTTCACACTGGATGATTTTCTCAGTCTTTGTGTCAACTTGGAAAGATTTCTATGGGGTCATCGAAACTTGCATGCCTAATAGCAGGCATTCTAAGGTTGCATTAGACGGCAGCGTAAATCTTTCAGAACTGCAAATAATTTGAGAAGACCACGCACACCACACACAATTGTGTTAGACATTAGGAGCATGAGGATTCAAGTTTATCTTCAATTAATTGTAATAGCAAACTTATCAGCTGCTCTTCATGTAGGTGGTTGGTTATTAGAGGATTCTTCCGAAGGCTGTAGCTTCATTGTGCTATAGAGTAGAGGTCAGTGGTAGGGAAAGTTTGTGGAGGCAGATCACATTTCAAACTGCAAACAACAATATTATAACATACCCCGATTCCCTTGAATTTCCCAAATTTATTTTCATTAGAAAAAGTCACCAAAGTGGCAGCGAATAATAACAGCAATAACACTTCGGTTTATATCAATCCAATTTTTTAGATTAATTAAAGTGACTTCTTGAAAAATAGAATTACCTACAATTCCTGGTGACAAAGACCATTCAATTAAAATCAAAAGGAAAGACATGCAACTCACTGATGCAAAGTTGTTGGTAATGGGTCTTGATACGATACATCACAGGACCAGAAATTTACATTCTGAACAGTGTTCTTGCCATCCACTTACTTTACACAACTTGCACCAAGCACCTTCTCACCGGAGTAAAGGCAGTAAATCTGGCATTCCGTCTTATCCACCGCTCAGATTTCAATCGCAACTAGTAAAACACTTGATCAGAAGCAAAACATTTACTCGCCATAAGGCGAGGCAGAAATTGTCTGATCAAAAGCAAAAATTTATTTGCTTATAGTTTATGAAGTTCTTAAAACTCCCACTAATTATATTGGAGCTCTAAAATCTCAATTTCACAGCAATTTTAACTTGCTATTTTACCTTTTCAGAAAGTCACAGACCCATCAAGCGACTTGCTATTAAAAGCTTCTGTACCCAGGCCACTCGCAACTTGCTCACTCAAATTGTCCATACAGATTAGGCAAACAGCAAAAAAAATACTCCAGCAGTCAAGCTGCGTTTAAAAAAACAGACTACATTCTCCGGAAAAGTCACCTGCAGCAAGGGATGGTTAGCCGTTTCAACTTTTGACCCTGCACTACATTCAGCAGTCATCTGGCTCGCAACAAAAAATGCAGTTTTAAAATAGCCCACCCCCCTCTATTCTAAGGAAAAAAATATTCATGAGGATATAATTTGCGAAAAATTCACCTGTACTACAAGAGTTAAACATTCATTCCGCACAGCAAGTGACATGGAACTAGGGAGGAAATAAAATCACGTGTGCACCGGCGACCAACCAGCAGATTGTGGAATTTTTTCTCTTTTGTATCCCGGACGGCTTGTTCATATCTTTTTCTTCGGAGGACCACACTGCCTAGACGAGGGGGAAGACCAGTCTGAAAATACTATGTACATAATAGCCCTCCCAAAAACCAAGCGATTTAGCAGTATATAGTTTACAGCGTGTACAAGCCGAAAAGTCAGGTTTGTGAAATAATAGCATTAACATTACAATTTCACTGCTTGTTTAGTTGTTTTACTATTAACAGCTTCATACTAAAAGAACAAAGTATTAGTATGCTACAAAATCGAATCAAATCACGTGAAGAAGGTTGCATATGTTGATGGCATCAAACAAAAAGTTTTCATTTGGTACTCTGCAGCATTAGAATTTAAAGTCTAGTCAAAATGCTTAGCTTAACTTGTTCAATATCAAGCATCATTTATTGTCAGAGCCACATTTTCACACTGGATGATTTTCTCAGTCTTTGTGTCAACTTGGAAAGATTTCTATGGGGTCATCGAAACTTGCATGCCTAATAGCAGGCATTCTAAGGTTGCATTAGACGGCAGCGTAAATCTTTCAGAACTGCAAATAATTTGAGAAGACCACGCACACCACACACAATTGTGTTAGACATTAGGAGCATGAGGATTCAAGTTTATCTTCAATTAATTGTAATGGCAAACTTATCAGTTGCTCTTCATGTAGGTGGTTGGTTATTAGAGGATTCTTCCGAAGGCTGTAGCTTCATTGTGCTATAGAGTAGAGGTCAGTGGTAGGGAAAGTTTGTGGAGGCAGATCACATTTCAAACTGCAAACAACAATATTATAACATACCCCGATTCCCTTAAATTTACTTTCATTAGAAAAAGTCACCAAAGTGGCAGCGAATAATAACAGCAATAACACTTCGGTTTATATCCATCCAATTTTTTAGATTAATTAAAGTGACTTCTTGAAAAATAGAATTACCTACAATTCCTGGTGACAAAGACCATTCAATTAAAATCAAAAGGAAAGACATGCAACTCACTGATGCAAAGTTGTTGGTAATGGGTCTTGATACGATACATCACAGGACCAGAAATTTACATTCTGAACAGTGTTCTTGCCATCCACTTACTTTACACAACTTGCACCAAGCACCTTCTCACCGGAGTAAAGGCAGTAAATCTGGCATTCCGTCTTATCCACCGCTCAGATTTCAATCGCAACTAGTAAAACACTTGATCAGAAGCAAAACATTTACTCGCCATAAGGCGAGGCAGAAATTGTCTGATCAAAACCAAAAATTTATTTGCTTATAGTTTATGGAGTTCTTTTAAAACTCCCACTAATCATATTGGAGCTCTAAAATCTCAATTTCACAGCAATTTTAACTTGCTATTTTACCTTTTCAGAAAGTCACAGACCCATCAAGCGACTTGCTATTAAAAGCTTCTGTACCCAGGCCACTTGCAGCTTGCTCACTCAAATTAGCAAAATCTTCTCCAGCAGTCAAGCTGCGTTTAAAAAAACAGACTACATTCTCCGGAAAAGTCACCTGCAGCAAGGGATGGTTAGCCGTTTCAATTTTTGACCCTGCACTACATTCAGCAGTCATCTGGCTCGCAACAAAAAATGCAGTTTTAAAATAGCCCACCCCCCTCTATTCTAAGGAAAAAAATATTCATGAGGATATAATTTGCGAAAAATTCACCTGTACTACAAGAGTTAAACATTCATTCCGCACAGCAAGTGACATGGAGCTAGGGAGGAAATAAAATCACGTGTGCACCGGCGACCAACCAGCAGATTGTGGAATTTTTTCTCTTTTGTATCCCGGACGGCTTGTTCATATCTTTTTCTTCGGAGGACCACACTGCCTAGACGAGGGGGAAAACCAGTCTGAAAATACTATGTACATAATAGCCCTCCCAAAAACCAACCGATTTAGCAGTATATAGTTTACAGCGTGTACAAGCCGAAAAGTCAGGTTTGTGAAATAATAGCATTAACATTACAATTTCACTGCTTGTTTAGTTGTTTTACTATTAACAGCTTCATACTAAAAGAACAAAGTATTAGTATGCTACAAAATCGAATCAAATCACGTGAAGAAGGTTGCATATGTTGATGGCATCAAACAAAAAGTTTTCATTTGGTACTCTGCAGCATTAGAATTTAAAGTCTAGTCAAAATGCTTAGCTTAACTTGTTCAATATCAAGCATCATTCATTGTCAGAGCCACATTTTCACACTGGATGATTTTCTCAGTCTTTGTGTCAACTTGGAAAGATTTCTATGGGGTCATCGAAACTTGCATGCCTAATAGCAGGCATTCTAAGGTTGCATTAGACGGCAGCGTAAATCTTTCAGAACTGCAAATAATTTGAGAAGACCACGCACACCACACACAATTGTGTTAGACATTAGGAGCATGAGGATTCAAGTTTATCTTCAATTAATTGTAATGGCAAACTTATCAGCTGCTCTTCATGTAGGTGGTTGGTTATTAGAGGATTCTTCCGAAGGCTGTAGCTTCATTGTGCTATAGAGTAGAGGTCAGTGGTAGGGAAAGTTTGTGGAGGCAGATCACATTTCAAACTGCAAACAACAAAATTATAACATACCCCGATTCCCTTAAATTTCCCAAATTTATTTTCATTAGAAAAAGTCACCAAAGTGGCAGCGAATAATAACAGCAATAACACTTCGGTTTATATCCATCCAATTTTTTACATTAATTAAAGTGACTTCTTGAAAAATAGAATTACCTACAATTCCTGGTGACAAAGACCATTCAATTAAAATCAAAAGGAAAGACATGCAACTCACTGATGCAAAGTTGTTGGTAAAGGGTCTTGATACGATACATCACAGGACCAGAAATTTACATTCTGAACAGTGTTCTTGCCATCCACTTACTTTACACAACTTGCACCAAGCACCTTCTCACCGGAGTAAAGGCAGTAAATCTGGCATTCCGTCTTATCCACCGCTCAGATTTCAATCGCAACTAGTAAAACACTTGATCAGAAGCAAAACATTTACTCGCCATAAGGCGAGGCAGAAATTGTCTGATCAAAACCAAAAATTTATTTGCTTATAGTTTATGGAGTTCTTAAAACTCCCACTAATTATATTGGAGCTCTAAAATCTCAATTTCACAGCAATTTTAACTTGCTATTTTACCTTTTCAGAAAGTCACAGACCCATCAAGCGACTTGCTATTAAAAGCTTCTGTACCCAGGCCACTCGCAACTTGCTCACTCAAATTGTCCATACAGATTAGGCAAACAGCAAAAAAAATACTCCAGCAGTCAAGCTGCGTTTAAAAAAACAGACTACATTCTCCGGAAAAGTCACCTGCAGCAAGGGATGGTTAGCCGTTTCAACTTTTGACCCTGCACTACATTCAGCAGTCATCTGGCTCGCAACAAAAAATGCAGTTTTAAAATAGCCCACCCCCCTCTATTCTAAGGAAAAAAATATTCATGAGGATATAATTTGCGAAAAATTCACCTGTACTACAAGAGTTAAACATTCATTCCGCACAGCAAGTGACATGGAACTAGGGAGGAAATAAAATCACGTGTGCACCGGCGACCAACCAGCAGATTGTGGTTTTTTTCTCTTTTGTATCCCGGACGGCTTGTTCATATCTTTTTCTTCGGAGGACCACACTGCCTAGACGAGGGGGAAGACCAGTCTGAAAATACTATGTACATAATAGCCCTCCCAAAAACCAAGCGATTTAGCAGTATATAGTTTACAGCGTGTACAAGCCGAAAAGTCAGGTTTGTGAAATAATAGCATTAACATTACAATTTCACTGCTTGTTTAGTTGTTTTACTATTAACAGCTTCATACTAAAAGAACAAAGTATTAGTATGCTACAAAATCGAATCAAATCACGTGAAGAAGGATGCATATGTTGATGGCATCAAACAAAAAGTTTTCATTTGGTACTCTGCAGCATTAGAATTTAAAGTCTAGTCAAAATGCTTAGCTTAACTTGTTCAATATCAAGCATCATTCATTGTCAGAGCCACATTTTCACACTGGATGATTTTCTCAGTCTTTGTGTCAACTTGGAAAAATTTCTATGGGGTCATCGAAACTTGCATGCCTAATAGCAGGCATTCTAAGGTTGCATTAGACGGCAGCGTAAATCTTTCAGAACTGCAAATAATTTGAGAAGACCACGCACACCACACACAATTGTGTCAGACATTAGGAGCATGAGGATTCAAGTTTATCTTCAATTAATTGTAATGGCAAACTTATCAGCTGCTCTTCATGTAGGTGGTTGGTTATTAGAGGATTCTTCCGAAGGCTGTAGCTTCATTGTGCTATAGAGTAGAGGTCAGTGGTAGGAAAAGTTTGTGGAGGCAGATCACATTTCAAACTGCAAACAACAATATTATAACATACCCCGATTCCCTTAATTTCCCAAATTTATTTTCATTAGAAAAAGTCACCAAAGTGGCAGCGATTAATAACAGCAATAACACTTCGGTTTATATCCATCCAATTTTTTAGATTAATCAAAGTGACTTCTTGAAAAATAGAATTACCTACAATTCCTGGTGACAAAGACCATTCAATTAAAATCAAAAGGAAAGACATGCAACTCACTGATGCAAAGTTGTTGGTAATGGGTCTTGATACGATACATCACAGGACCAGAAATTTACATTCTGAACAGTGTTCTTGCCATCCACTTACTTTACACAAGTTGCACCAAGCACCTTCTCACCGGAGTAAAGGCAGTAAATCTGGCATTCCGTCTTATCCACCGCTCAGATTTCAATCGCAACTAGTAAAACACTTGATCAGAAGCAAAACATTTACTCGCCATAAGGCGAGGCAGAAATTGTCTGATCAAAACCAAAAATTTATTTGCTTATAGTTTATGGAGTTCTTAAAACTCCCACTAATTATATTGGAGCTCTAAAATCTCAATTTCACAGCAATTTTAACTTGCTATTTTACCTTTTCAGAAAGTCACAGACCCATCAAGCGACTTGCTATTAAAAGCTTCTGTACCCAGGCCACTCGCAACTTGCTCACTCAAATTGTCCATACAGATTAGGCAAACAGCAAAAAAAATACTCCAGCAGTCAAGCTGCGTTTAAAAAAACAGACTACATTCTCCGGAAAAGTCACCTGCAGCAAGGGATGGTTAGCCGTTTCAATTTTTGACCCTGCACTACATTCAGCAGTCATCTGGCTCGCAACAAAAAATGCAGTTTTAAAATAGCCCACCCCCCTCTATTCTAAGGAAAAAAATATTCATGAGGATATAATTTGCGAAAAATTCACCTGTACTACAAGAGTTAAACATTCATTCCGCACAGCAAGTGACATGGAGCTAGGGAGGAAATAAAATCACGTGTGCACCGGCGACCAACCAGCAGATTGTGGAATTTTTTCTCTTTTGTATCCCGGACGGCTTGTTCATATCTTTTTCTTCGGAGGACCACACTGCCTAGACGAGGGGGAAAACCAGTCTGAAAATACTATGTACATAATAGCCCTCCCAAAAACCAACCGATTTAGCAGTATATAGTTTACAGCGTGTACAAGCCGAAAAGTCAGGTTTGTGAAATAATAGCATTAACATTACAATTTCACTGCTTGTTTAGTTGTTTTACTATTAACAGCTTCATACTAAAAGAACAAAGTATTAGTATGCTACAAAATCGAATCAAATCACGTGAAGAAGGTTGCATATGTTGATGGCATCAAACAAAAAGTTTTCATTTGGTACTCTGCAGCATTAGAATTTAAAGTCTAGTCAAAATGCTTAGCTTAACTTGTTCAATATCAAGCATCATTCATTGTCAGAGCCACATTTTCACACTGGATGATTTTCTCAGTCTTTGTGTCAACTTGGAAAGATTTCTATGGGGTCATCGAAACTTGCATGCCTAATAGCAGGCATTCTAAGGTTGCATTAGACGGCAGCGTAAATCTTTCAGAACTGCAAATAATTTGAGAAGACCACGCACACCACACACAATTGTGTTAGACATTAGGAGCATGAGGATTCAAGTTTATCTTCAATTAATTGTAATGGCAAACTTATCAGCTGCTCTTCATGTAGGTGGTTGGTTATTAGAGGATTCTTCCGAAGGCTGTAGCTTCATTGTGCTATAGAGTAGAGGTCAGTGGTAGGGAAAGTTTGTGGAGGCAGATCACATTTCAAACTGCAAACAACAATATTATAACATACCCCGATTCCCTTAAATTTACTTTCATTAGAAAAAGTCACCAAAGTGGCAGCGAATAATAACAGCAATAACACTTCGGTTTATATCCATCCAATTTTTTAGATTAATTAAAGTGACTTCTTGAAAAATAGAATTACCTACAATTCCTGGTGACAAAGACCATTCAATTAAAATCAAAAGGAAAGACATGCAACTCACTGATGCAAAGTTGTTGGTAATGGGTCTTGATACGATACATCACAGGACCAGAAATTTACATTCTGAACAGTGTTCTTGCCATCCACTTACTTTACACAACTTGCACCAAGCACCTTCTCACCGGAGTAAAGGCAGTAAATCTGGCATTCCGTCTTATCCACCGCTCAGATTTCAATCGCAACTAGTAAAACACTTGATCAGAAGCAAAACATTTACTCGCCATAAGGCGAGGCAGAAATTGTCTGATCAAAACCAAAAATTTATTTGCTTATAGTTTATGGAGTTCTTTTAAAACTCCCACTAATCATATTGGAGCTCTAAAATCTCAATTTCACAGCAATTTTAACTTGCTATTTTACCTTTTCAGAAAGTCACAGACCCATCAAGCGACTTGCTATTAAAAGCTTCTGTACCCAGGCCACTTGCAGCTTGCTCACTCAAATTAGCAAAATCTTCTCCAGCAGTCAAGCTGCGTTTAAAAAAACAGACTACATTCTCCGGAAAAGTCACCTGCAGCAAGGGATGGTTAGCCGTTTCAATTTTTGACCCTGCACTACATTCAGCAGTCATCTGGCTCGCAACAAAAAATGCAGTTTTAAAATAGCCCACCCCCCTCTATTCTAAGGAAAAAAATATTCATGAGGATATAATTTGCGAAAAATTCACCTGTACTACAAGAGTTAAACATTCATTCCGCACAGCAAGTGACATGGAGCTAGGGAGGAAATAAAATCACGTGTGCACCGGCGACCAACCAGCAGATTGTGGAATTTTTTCTCTTTTGTATCCCGGACGGCTTGTTCATATCTTTTTCTTCGGAGGACCACACTGCCTAGACGAGGGGGAAGACCAGTCTGAAAATACTATGTACATAATAGCCCTCCCAAAAACCAACCGATTTAGCAGTATATAGTTTACAGCGTGTACAAGCCGAAAAGTCAGGTTTGTGAAATAATAGCATTAACATTACAATTTCACTGCTTGTTTAGTTGTTTTACTATTAACAGCTTCATACTAAAAGAACAAAGTATTAGTATGCTACAAAATCGAATCAAATCACGTGAAGAAGGTTGCATATGTTGATGGCATCAAACAAAAAGTTTTCATTTGGTACTCTGCAGCATTAGAATTTAAAGTCTAGTCAAAATGCTTAGCTTAACTTGTTCAATATCAAGCATCATTCATTGTCAGAGCCACATTTTCACACTGGATGATTTTCTCAGTCTTTGTGTCAACTTGGAAAGATTTCTATGGGGTCATCGAAACTTGCATGCCTAATAGCAGGCATTCTAAGGTTGCATTAGACGGCAGCGTAAATCTTTCAGAACTGCAAATAATTTGAGAAGACCACGCACACCACACACAATTGTGTTAGACATTAGGAGCATGAGGATTCAAGTTTATCTTCAATTAATTGTAATGGCAAACTTATCAGCTGCTCTTCATGTAGGTGGTTGGTTATTAGAGGATTCTTCCGAAGGCTGTAGCTTCATTGTGCTATAGAGTAGAGGTCAGTGGTAGGGAAAGTTTGTGGAGGCAGATCACATTTCAAACTGCAAACAACAATATTATAACATACCCCGATTCCCTTAAATTTCCCAAATTTATTTTCATTAGAAAAAGTCACCAAAGTGGCAGCGAATAATAACAGCAATAACACTTCGGTTTATATCCATCCAATTTTTTACATTAATTAAAGTGACTTCTTGAAAAATAGAATTACCTACAATTCCTGGTGACAAAGACCATTCAATTAAAATCAAAAGGAAAGACATGCAACTCACTGATGCAAAGTTGTTGGTAATGGGTCTTGATACGATACATCACAGGACCAGAAATTTACATTCTGAACAGTGTTCTTGCCATCCACTTACTTTACACAACTTGCACCAAGCACCTTCTCACCGGAGTAAAGGCAGTAAATCTGGCATTCCGTCTTATCCACCGCTCAGATTTCAATCGCAACTAGTAAAACACTTGATCAGAAGCAAAACATTTACTCGCCATAAGGCGAGGCAGAAATTGTCTGATCAAAACCAAAAATTTATTTGCTTATAGTTTATGGAGTTCTTAAAACTCCCACTAATTATATTGGAGCTCTAAAATCTCAATTTCACAGCAATTTTAACTTGCTATTTTACCTTTTCAGAAAGTCACAGACCCATCAAGCGACTTGCTATTAAAAGCTTCTGTACCCAGGCCACTCGCAACTTGCTCACTCAAATTGTCCATACAGATTAGGCAAACAGCAAAAAAAATACTCCAGCAGTCAAGCTGCGTTTAAAAAAACAGACTACATTCTCCGGAAAAGTCACCTGCAGCAAGGGATGGTTAGCCGTTTCAACTTTTGACCCTGCACTACATTCAGCAGTCATCTGGCTCGCAACAAAAAATGCAGTTTTAAAATAGCCCACCCCCCACTATTCTAAGGAAAAAAATATTCATGAGGATATAATTTGCGAAAAATTCACCTGTACTACAAGAGTTAAACATTCATTCCGCACAGCAAGTGACATGGAACTAGGGAGGAAATAAAATCACGTGTGCACCGGCGACCAACCAGCAGATTGTGGTTTTTTTCTCTTTTGTATCCCGGACGGCTTGTTCATATCTTTTTCTTCGGAGGACCACACTGCCTAGACGAGGGGGAAGACCAGTCTGAAAATACTATGTACATAATAGCCCTCCCAAAAACCAAGCGATTTAGCAGTATATAGTTTACAGCGTGTACAAGCCGAAAAGTCAGGTTTGTGAAATAATAGCATTAACATTACAATTTCACTGCTTGTTTAGTTGTTTTACTATTAACAGCTTCATACTAAAAGAACAAAGTATTAGTATGCTACAAAATCGAATCAAATCACGTGAAGAAGGATGCATATGTTGATGGCATCAAACAAAAAGTTTTCATTTGGTACTCTGCAGCATTAGAATTTAAAGTCTAGTCAAAATGCTTAGCTTAACTTGTTCAATATCAAGCATCATTCATTGTCAGAGCCACATTTTCACACTGGATGATTTTCTCAGTCTTTGTGTCAACTTGGAAAGATTTCTATGGGGTCATCGAAACTTGCATGCCTAATAGCAGGCATTCTAAGGTTGCA
The DNA here is from genome assembly GCA_964017125.1 of Flabesymbios commensalis. Taxonomy (NCBI): domain Eukaryota; kingdom Metazoa; phylum Annelida; class Polychaeta; order Terebellida; family Flabelligeridae; genus Flabesymbios; species Flabesymbios commensalis. The sequence goes on along the minus strand of OZ024906.1, from coordinate 63,985,739 downwards.
TTAGACGGCAGCGTAAATCTTTCAGAACTGCAAATAATTTGAGAAGACCACGCACACCACACACAATTGTGTTAGACATTAGGAGCATGAGGATTCAAGTTTATCTTCAATTAATTGTAATGGCAAACTTATCAGCTGCTCTTCATGTAGGTGGTTGGTTATTAGAGGATTCTTCCGAAGGCTGTAGCTTCATTGTGCTATAGAGTAGAGGTCAGTGGTAGGAAAAGTTTGTGGAGGCAGATCACATTTCAAACTGCAAACAACAATATTATAACATACCCCGATTCCCTTAATTTCCCAAATTTATTTTCATTAGAAAAAGTCACCAAAGTGGCAGCGATTAATAACAGCAATAACACTTCGGTTTATATCCATCCAATTTTTTAGATTAATCAAAGTGACTTCTTGAAAAATAGAATTACCTACAATTCCTGGTGACAAAGACCATTCAATTAAAATCAAAAGGAAAGACATGCAACTCACTGATGCAAAGTTGTTGGTAATGGGTCTTGATACGATACATCACAGGACCAGAAATTTACATTCTGAACAGTGTTCTTGCCATCCACTTACTTTACACAAGTTGCACCAAGCACCTTCTCACCGGAGTAAAGGCAGTAAATCTGGCATTCCGTCTTATCCACCGCTCAGATTTCAATCGCAACTAGTAAAACACTTGATCAGAAGCAAAACATTTACTCGCCATAAGGCGAGGCAGAAATTGTCTGATCAAAACCAAAAATTTATTTGCTTATAGTTTAAGGAGTTCTTAAAACTCCCACTAATTATATTGGAGCTCTAAAATCTCAATTTCACAGCAATTTTAACTTGCTATTTTACCTTTCCAGAAAGTCACAGACCCATCAAGCGACTTGCTATTAAAAGCTTCTGTACCCAGGCCACTCGCAACTTGCTCACTCAAATTAGCAAAATCTTCTCCAGCAGTCAAGCTGCGTTTAAAAAAACAGACTACATTCTCCGGAAAAGTCACCTGCAGCAAGGGATGGTTAGCCGTTTCAATTTTTGACCCTGCACTACATTCAGCAGTCATCTGGCTCGCAACAAAAAATGCAGTTTTAAAATAGCCCACCCCCCTCTATTCTAAGGAAAAAAATATTCATGAGGATATAATTTGCGAAAAATTCACCTGTACTACAAGAGTTAAACATTCATTCCGCACAGCAAGTGACATGGAGCTAGGGAGGAAATAAAATCACGTGTGCACCGGCGACCAACCAGCAGATTGTGGAATTTTTTCTCTTTTGTATCCCGGACGGCTTGTTCATATCTTTTTCTTCGGAGGACCACACTGCCTAGACGAGGGGGAAAACCAGTCTGAAAATACTATGTACATAATAGCCCTCCCAAAAACCAACCGATTTAGCAGTATATAGTTTACAGCGTGTACAAGCCGAAAAGTCAGGTTTGTGAAATAATAGCATTAACATTACAATTTCACTGCTTGTTTAGTTGTTTTACTATTAACAGCTTCATACTAAAAGAACAAAGTATTAGTATGCTACAAAATCGAATCAAATCACGTGAAGAAGGTTGCATATGTTGATGGCATCAAACAAAAAGTTTTCATTTGGTACTCTGCAGCATTAGAATTTAAAGTCTAGTCAAAATGCTTAGCTTAACTTGTTCAATATCAAGCATCATTCATTGTCAGAGCCACATTTTCACACTGGATGATTTTCTCAGTCTTTGTGTCAACTTGGAAAGATTTCTATGGGGTCATCGAAACTTGCATGCCTAATAGCAGGCATTCTAAGGTTGCATTAGACGGCAGCGTAAATCTTTCAGAACTGCAAATAATTTGAGAAGACCACGCACACCACACACAATTGTGTTAGACATTAGGAGCATGAGGATTCAAGTTTAGCTTCAATTAATTGTAATGGCAAACTTATCAGCTGCTCTTCATGTAGGTGGTTGGTTATTAGAGGATTCTTCCGAAAGCTGTAGCTTCATTGTGCTATAGAGTAGAGGTCAGTGGTAGGGAAAGTTTGTGGAGGCAGATCACATTTCAAACTGCAAACAACAATATTATAACATACCCCGATTCCCTTAAATTTCCCAAATTTATTTTCATTAGAAAAAGTCACCAAAGTGGCAGCGAATAATAACAGCAATAACACTTCGGTTTATATCCATCCAATTTTTTAGATTAATCAAAGTGACTTCTTGAAAAATAGAATTACCTACAATTCCTGGTGACAAAGACCATTCAATTAAAATCAAAAGGAAAGACATGCAACTCACTGATGCAAAGTTGTTGGTAATGGGTCTTGATACGATACATCACAGGACCAGAAATTTACATTCTGAACAGTGTTCTTGCCATCCACTTACTTTACACAAGTTGCACCAAGCACCTTCTCACCGGAGTAAAGGCAGTAAATCTGGCATTCCGTCTTATCCACCGCTCAGATTTCAATCGCAACTAGTAAAACACTTGATCAGAAGCAAAACATTTACTCGCCATAAGGCGAGGCAGAAATTGTCTGATCAAAACCAAAAATTTATTTGCTTATAGTTTATGGAGTTCTTAAAACTCCCACTAATTATATTGGAGCTCTAAAATCTCAATTTCACAGCAATTTTAACTTGCTATTTTACCTTTTCAGAAAGTCACAGACCCATCAAGCAACTTGCTATTAAAAGCTTCTGTACCCAGGCCACTCGCAACTTGCTCACTCAAATTAGCAAAATCTTCTCCAGCAGTCAAGCTGCGTTTAAAAAAACAGACTACATTCTCCGGAAAAGTCACCTGCAGCAAGGGATGGTTAGCCGTTTCAATTTTTGACCCTGCACTACATTCAGCAGTCATCTGGCTCGCAACAAAAAATGCAGTTTTAAAATAGCCCACCCCCCTCTATTCTAAGGAAAAAAATATTCATGAGGATATAATTTGCGAAAAATTTACCTGTACTACAAGAGTTAAACATTCATTCCGCACAGCAAGTGACATGGAGCTAGGGAGGAAATAAAATCACGTGTGCACCGGCGACCAACCAGCAGATTGTGGAATTTTTTCTCTTTTGTATCCCGGACGGCTTGTTCATATCTTTTTCTTCGGAGGACCACACTGCCTAGACGAGGGGGAAAACCAGTCTGAAAATACTATGTACATAATAGCCCTCCCAAAAACCAACCGATTTAGCAGTATATAGTTTACAGCGTGTACAAGCCGAAAAGTCAGGTTTGTGAAATAATAGCATTAACATTATAATTTCACTGCTTGTTTAGTTGTTTTACTATTAACAGCTTCATACTAAAAGAACAAAGTATTAGTATGCTACAAAATCGAATCAAATCACGTGAAGAAGGTTGCATATGTTGATGGTATCAAACAAAAAGTTTTCATTTGGTACTCTGCAGCATTAGAATTTAAAGTCTAGTCAAAATGCTTAGCTTAACTTGTTCAATATCAAGCATCATTCATTGTCAGAGCCACATTTTCACACTGGATGATTTTCTCAGTCTTTGTGTCAACTTGGAAAGATTTCTATGGGGTCATCGAAACTTGCATGCCTAATAGCAGGCATTCTAAGGTTGCATTAGACGGCAGCGTAAATCTTTCAGAACTGCAAATAATTTGAGAAGACCACGCACACCACACACAATTGTGTTAGACATTAGGAGCATGAGGATTCAAGTTTAGCTTCAATTAATTGTAATGGCAAACTTATCAGCTGCTCTTCATGTAGGTGGTTGGTTATTAGAGGATTCTTCCGAAGGCTGTAGCTTCATTGTGCTATAGAGTAGAGGTCAGTGGTAGGGAAAGTTTGTGGAGGCAGATCACATTTCAAACTGCAAACAACAATATTATAACATACCCCGATTCCCTTAAATTTCCCAAATTTATTTTCATTAGAAAAAGTCACCAAAGTGGCAGCGAATAATAACAGCAATAACACTTCGGTTTATATCCATCCAATTTTTTAGATTAATCAAAGTGACTTCTTGAAAAATAGAATTACCTACAATTCCTAGTGACAAAGACCATTCAATTAAAATCAAAAGGAAAGACATGCAACTCACTGATGCAAAGTTGTTGGTAATGGGTCTTGATACGATACATCACAGGACCAGAAATTTACATTCTGAACAGTGTTCTTGCCATCCACTTACTTTACACAACTTGCACCAAGCACCTTCTCACCGGAGTAAAGGCAGTAAATCTGGCATTCCGTCTTATCCACCGCTCAGATTTCAATCGCAACTAGTAAAACACTTGATCAGAAGCAAAACATTTACTCGCCATAAGGCGAGGCAGAAATTGTCTGATCAAAACCAAAAATTTATTTGCTTATAGTTTATGGAGTTCTTAAAACTCCCACTAATTATATTGGAGCTCTAAAATCTCAATTTCACAGCAATTTTAACTTGCTATTTTACCTTTTCAGAAAGTCACAGACCCATCAAGCGACTTGCTATTAAAAGCTTCTGTACCCAGGCCACTCGCAACTTGCTAACTCAAATTGTCCATACAGATTAGGCAAACAGCAAAAAAAATACTCCAGCAGTCAAGCTGCGTTTAAAAAAACAGACTACATTCTCCGGAAAAGTCACCTGCAGCAAGGGATGGTTAGCCGTTTCAACTTTTGACCCTGCACTACATTCAGCAGTCAGCTGGCTCGCAACAAAAAATGCAGTTTTAAAATAGCCCACCCCCCTCTATTCTAAGGAAAAAAATATTCATGAGGATATAATTTGCGAAAAATTCACCTGTATTACAAGAGTTAAACATTCATTCCGCACAGCAAGTGACATGGAACTAGGGAGGAAATAAAATCACGTGTGCACCGGCGACCAACCAGCAGATTGTGGAATTTTTTTCTCTTTTGTATCCCGGACGGCTTGTTCATATCTTTTTCTTCGGAGGACCACACTGCCTAGACGAGGGGGAAGACCAGTCTGAAAATACTATGTACATAATAGCCCTCCCAAAAACCAACCGTTTTAGCAGTATATAGTTTACAGCGTGTACAAGCCGAAAAGTCAGGTTTGTGAAATAATAGCATTAACATTACAATTTAGCTGCTTGTTTAGTTGTTTTACTATTAACAGCTTCATACTAAAAGAACAAAGTATTAGTATGTTACAAAATCGAATCAAATCACGTGAAGAAGGATGCATATGTTGATGGCATCAAACAAAAAGTTTTCATTTGGTACTCTGCAGCATTAGAATTTAAAGTCTAGTCAAAATGCTTAGCTTAACTTGTTCAATATCAAGCATCATTCATTGTCAGAGCCACATTTTCACACTGGATGATTTTCTCAGTCTTTGTGTCAACTTGGAAAGATTTCTATGGGGTCATCGAAACTTGCATGCCTAATAGCAGGCATTCTAGGGTTGCATTAGACGGCAGCGTAAATCTTTCAGAACTGCAAATAATTTGAGAAGACCACGCACACCACACACAATTGTGTTAGACATTAGGAGCATGAGGATTCAAGTTTATCTTCAATTAATTGTAATGGCAAACTTATCAAGAGCAGAGCTGCTCTTCATGTAGATGGTTGGTTATTAGAGGATTCTTCCGAAGGCTGTAGCTTCATTGTGCTATAGAGTAGAGGTCAGTGGTAGGGAAAATTTGTGGAGGCAGATCACATTTCAAACTGCAAACAACAATATTATAACATACCCCGATTCCCTTAAATTTCCCAAATTTATTTTCATTAGAAAAAGTCACCAAAGTGGCAGCGAATAATAACAGCAATAACACTTCGGTTTAAATCCATCAAAATTTTTAGATTGATTAAAGTGACTTCTTGAAAAATAGAATTACCTACAATTCCTGGTGACAAAGACCATTCAATTAAAATCAAAAGGAAAGACATGCAACTCACTGATGCAAAGTTGTTGGTAATGGGTCTTGATACGATACATCACAGGACCAGAAATTTACATTCTGAACAGTGTTCTTGCCATCCACTTACTTTACACAACTTGCACCAAGCACCTTCTCACCGGAGTAAAGGCAGTAAATCTGGCATTCCGTCTTATCCACCGCTCAGATTTCAATCGCAACTAGTAAAACACTTGATCAGAAGCAAAACATTTACTCGCCATAAGGCGAGGCAGAAATTGTCTGATCAAAACCAAAAATTTATTTGCTTATAGTTTATGGAGTTTTTTTAAACTCCCACTAATTATATTGGAGCTCTAAAATCTCAATTTCACAGCAATTTTAACTTGCTATTTTACCTTTTCAGAAAGTCACAGACCCATCAAGCGACTTGCTATTAAAAGCTTCTGTACCCAGGCCACTCGCAACTTGCTCACTGAAATTGTCCATACAGATTAGGCAAACAGCAAATCTACTCCAGCAGTCAAGCTGCGTTTAAAAAAACAGACTACATTCTCCGGAAAAGTCACCTGCAGCAAGGGATGGTTAGCCGTTTCAACTTTTGACCCTGCACTACATTCAGCAGTCATCTGGCTCGCAACAAAAAATGCAGTTTTAAAATAGCCCACCCCCCTCTATTCTAAGGAAAAAAATATTCATGAGGATATAATTTGCGAAAAATTCACCTGTACTACAAGAGTTAAACATTCATTCCGCACAGCAAGTGACATGGAACTAGGGAGGAAATAAAATCACGTGAGCACCGGCGACCAACCAGCAGATTGTGGAATTTTTTCTGTTTTGTATCCCGGACGGCTTGTTCATATCTTTTTCTTCGGAGGACCACACTGCCTAGACGAGGGGGAAGACCAGTCTGAAAATACTATGTACATAATAGCCCTCCCAAAAACCAACCGTTTTAGCAGTATATAGTTTACGGCGTGTACAAGCCGCAAAGTGAGTTTGTGAAATAATAGCATTAACATTACAATTTAGCTGCTTGTTTAGTTGTTTTACTATTAAAAGCTTCATACTAAAAGAACAAAGTATTAGTATCTTACAAAATCGAATCAAATCACGTGAAGAAGAATGCATATGTTGATGGCATCAAACAAAAGGTTTTCATTTGGTACTCGGCAGCATTAGAATTTAAAGTCTAGTCAAAATGCTTAGCTTAACTTGTTCGATATCAAGCATCATTTATTGTCAGAGCCACATTTTCACACTGGATGATTTTCTCAGTCTTTGTGTCAACTTGGAAAGAGATTTCTATGGGGTCATCGAAACTTGCATGCCTAATCGCAGGCATTCTAGAGTTGCATTAGACGGCAGCGTAAATCTTTCAGAACTGCAAATAAGACCACGCACACCACACACAATTGTGTTAGACATTAGGAGCATGAGGATTCAAGTTTATCTTCAATTAATTGTAATGGCAAACTTATCAGCTGCTCTCCATGTAGGTGGTTGGTTATTAGAGGATTCTTCCGAAGGCTGTAGCTTCATTGTGCTATAGAGTAGAGGTCAGTGGTAGGGAAAGTTTGTGGAGGCAGATCACATTTCAAACTGCAAACAACAATATTATAACATACCCCAATTCCCTTAAATTTCCCAAATTTATTTTCATTAGAAAAAGTCACCAAAGTGGCAGCGAATAATAACGGCATTAACACTTCGGTTTATATCCATCAAAATTTTTAGATCGATTAAAGTGACTTCTTGAAAAACAGAATTACCTACAATTCCTGGTGGAGACCACTCAATTAAAATCAAAAGGAAAGACATGCAACTCACTGATGCAAAGTTGTTGGTAATGGGTCTTGATACGATACATCACAGGACCAGAAATTTACATTCTGAACAGTGTTCTTGTCATCGACTTACTTTACACAACTTGCACCAAGCACCTTCTCACCGGAGTAAAGGCAGTAAATCTGGCATTCCGTCTTATCCACCGCTCAGATTTCAATCCCAACTAGTAAAACACTTGATCAGAAGCAAAAGATTTACTCGCCATAAGGCGAGGCAGAAATTGTCTGGTCAAAACCAAAAATTTATTTGCTTATAGTTTATGGATTTCTTTTAACACTCCCACTAATCATATTGAATCTCTAAAATCTCAATTTCACAGCAATTTTAACTTGCTATTTTACCTTTTCAGAAAGTCATAGACCCATCAAGCGACTTGCTATTAAAAGCTTTTGTACCCAGGCCACTCTCAGCTTGCACACTCAAATTGTCCATACAGATTAGGCAAACAGCAAAATCTACTCTAGCAGTCAGCTGCGATTAAAAAAACAGACTACATTCTCGGGAAAAGTCACCTGCAGCAAGGGATGGTTAGCCGTTTCAACTTTTGACCCTGCACTACATTCAGCAGTCAGGATGATTTTCTCTTAGACATTAGGAGCATGAGGATACAAGTTTATCTTCAATTAATTGTAATGGCAAACTTATCAGCTGCTCTTCACGTAGGTGGTTGGTTATTAGAGGATTCTTCCAAAGGCTGTAACTTTATTGTGCTATAGAGTAGAGGCCAATGGTAGTGAAGGTTGGGGAAGCGAGTCGCATTTCAAACTGCAAACAACAACATTATAACATACCCCAATTCCCTTAAATTTTCCAAGTTTATTTTCATTAAAAAATGTCACCTTAAAACTTTTTAAATAGCCCACCGAGTCCCCCTTATTCTACACAAAAATTCACAACTTGGACGCATCAGATTCACTTCGGAAAAATTCACCTGTACTATTAAGAGCTAAACATACATTCGGACAGCAAGTAATTTGTAACAAGGAGAAAATAAAATCATGTGTGCACTAGCGACCAACCGGCAGTTTCTCTTTTGCATCTGAACGGCTTGTTCAGACAGTTTTCTTCTATTCTCACATGGGAAGATTTTCTCGTCTTTGTGACAACTTGGAAAGTGATTCCAATGATGGCCATTGAAAATTGCATTCATAATCGCCTCCATTCTGGGGTTGCATTATTCGCCAGCTGTCAGACAAGAATTAATCCTTTAAAATCAGTTTAATACTTTTATTCTTAATCGCCACATTCTCATTCACTGTAATAAAAATTCGGGGTCTGACGATTTAGTTGGTGGTGATATTTTAAGAACATTTGTCCTGCTTGCAAACAAAAAATGGCGAATATTATCGATGCAAATAACCATTAGAATAAACAACTTCAATGTGATGCTGAGGGAGGTTACTAAACAGTGATAAAAAAATATTTTGAAATGATGTGTGGTCTACTGGAAGACATGTGGTACGCATAATACAACTTGCTCATCCAAGACCTTCTGGTGGAACATTCATTCATCCTTTAGTGGTCTAGCTCCAGCTCTACAGACCTGTGCTTCCGAACAAGCGACTGTCATTGTACTGTGGTGGTTTTCATCACTGTCAGAAACCAAATATATACGTAAGAAAAAGAGGGTAATTTAGGGAATATATCACAACAAGACAACAAGAAAAATAACTTCAGAAAATAATACAAATTAGAACGTTCTATTTTCTCTCATGATAATAGTACAAAAATGATTGAACAGTTTTTTAATAGATACAGCACTTGATACAAGTGAGGATTTAGCTACAAAATTGTGCAAACTTGAGTGACAAAACACACAAATCATCAAAACAAGAACCTACCAGCTGCACAACACTTGCAGGTTCTAATCTTAAGTGTCTTCGAGGTTGAAGTGCACACCCGGAACGAACCAAGGCAGTCTTTTATCAAATTGTACACCACTGAAGGGTACTGGTGACAGAAATAACCAATTTCAATAAAGGTGAAGACTATATAGCAATTCAATATTGGAACAATGTATCTTAAATATTTAGAAAAAGTATTATGACCCATTCGATGAGTTAAAGGCCAAGTCATCTGACTGAAGAAAATCAATTCCACAAGACTACTCTCAAATGTCGAATAAACATAACGGAACGTGAATAACCTCCCGGTATGGGCGTACAAATTGGTTTACAAACTGTAAGTTTATTGATTTTTCACAGGCCAATTGATGTGACCTGACTACAGCCCAGCTGTTCTTTCAAAAATGGTCAGCCATTTGCTACATCAAATTTATACCGGTAACCTGGTAGGTACTTATTATATTGAATTTGAAAGATCTTTCAGATAGGTATTTTTATTATGGTAGGTATGCTTATTCGGCACTTGAGAGTACATGTAATTTTACTTCTTACTTTAGCCTGGTATCAACAACAAAACTCGATAGGCCTAGGCTAGCCTGAGCTAAATAACATTTCATGACGCCCACCACAATCTGCATGATTCGCACAGAATCATATGTAATATTATGTAAGAAAGAAAACAACATATTTCTCAGACTCTGATAAACGAATCACCAGGATTCAGGAACAGTTAACATAATTAAAAGGCAGTGGCTGATCTTACGAGTTCTTAATAATGTAACTAGATCTATGCCGTATGGACAGCCAAGTTAACGGAATGATGGGATCCCACTGACTGCAATTATAACTCTGGGAGTCTCTGCCGAACAAATAGCCACTCCATAACATACATTCTTCGGACCAGCATGGGAACTCAGCCTAATCAGCTTACAGTTGCATTCTCTTCGCTAGGCTAGATTTTGACCATCTTCCCATTCCATTATCAACTTGCATGAGCAAACACAACCATGCGACTCCAGATCGGTAGCAATAAGTCAATATAAATTAATCCTGCGATTGAATAACCGAGCCTACGCCCTATCACGGTCGCCACTTCTGCCGTCTGGTTCTGCAACTTCATGAACTTCTGCCTTCTGGGAAGTTCTGGCCAAACTGGAGCCTGGACCTATTTTAAGTCATTAATATCGGTCGTAGCCTAGAATATATCCGAGCGTTTATAATATAGTCTACCTATATAGTTATACGCGGCGTTGGTATAGTTACTGCGTACAGCCTACACTCTACCAGTAGGCCTACAGTCCAGGTGGTCGATGATGGGACATGAATCCTGCTGAAGATCAGCCGGAAAAAAGTAGATCACTAAATCAGTTCATGGTGTGACCATGAATCGTCTTCCAATCCAAAATTCAACAGTGTTTTTAAACAACTTGGAACGCAAACACAATTACAAATATATTGTACCATGTATACACGTTTACTAAATGTAGCTATTGTCAAAATAACAACTGGATAACCGATCCAATTGAGCGTCTTCTAGGAAAATGATCTGCTGTTCTTGGCGTTGCAGCCGCGTCTGGTTATATTGTTGAGACGCACTACTGGAAAAATAAATACGCAGAAATTGCGCAACCCACAGTTTCAACTATGTGGCATTTATTTTGAGATATTTTTAAAAACAAAAACTTTGAATAACATATAGCAAGATATATCTTTTGTATCTACTAGTTTTAGTAAATTATCTAGACTATAAATGAATATAAAAAGAAGGTACTCTTTTTCTATAGCGCACGATTTCAACTCCCACGTATTGTGCGCAAAGGCACAAACCGGTTCAAACTGGTTTTCTATTAGTAACGTGTGATGTCCTAAGTTCGTCCCCCTTTGCATTCCCGCTGCGGTCACTGTCATACCGTAGGCTTACCTTAAATGCCAAACATGCAGGTAAATATTTGGTTGATGCTCGGGGGACCAGTAAAAAAGGTTGTTGCTCGGGGGACCAGTCTATATCATGTTTTAATCTACTATATTTTATAATTATTCAACGTAGGCTACATGCAAAGGATGTATACTATTTTATCTATTCATTTAAATCAAATAATCAACGATAGCTTCCTTTACTATATTTTAAAAATGCATGTATAAATACTTGATTCGAATGTCTGTTATTGTTATAAAATTGTTGATTTTTACCTTACAAATCGGGAGGATATAGCCTTTGGCTAATGTTTGTATTTTCACAAAAACCGATTTTAAATAAACATGATTTAATTTGATTTGATTTGATTTGATTTGATTTGATTTGGCATATAGTACTATTGACGAGTGACATCTTAGATACCCTGGATACAATAGGACATCAGACACGATATAGTGTCAATATAACGTTAGCAATGTTAAATCTGTACCAATTATGCATTGTAAGATCTTTGTTTTTATATATCGATTTTCATATATGGGTCTGGTCACACTAAGCTAGGCCAAAAGTGTTACATGATAAGAAAAATATAAAACACATTTACATATAGGCCTATCATTTTTTCTGCGTTTCCTGATAGTACAATATCTATAGTTTGTTGCTGAGAAGTTGTAAGTAAATTCGCTCGATGTGGAGCTCAGGAGATACTTTATTCTGAGCCTGGTGCTTTCAGGGTCACGTAGGCTACGTGGCTGGTGAAATTAATGTGAAGAGATGAGATGATACAAGGCCGGTGATATGAAATAATGGAAAATAATGGAAAAACTAATAAGAAGTGAAATAATAAGGCATATGAGGAAGAACAAACTATTCAGTAAGCAACAATATGGCTTCATTGACAAAAGATCAACAACATTGCAACTCCTAAAAATAATAGATGACTGGACTTTGGCAGTTGAACAAGGATATGAAATAAATGCGGTATACCTGAAGGCATTCGATCAAGTACCGCATAGGAGACTAATTCACAAAATCAAATCATACGGTATAGACGAGCAAACGGTAAATTGGATAGAAAACTTTCTAACTAATAGAAAACAAAAAGTGATAGTAAACGGGGCTCAGTCGGAATGGAATAACGTAACCAGTGGAATCCCCCAGGGCAGTGTATTGGGCCCGATCCTGTTTGTGCTATATATAAATGATCTCCCAGAAGGAATGGAGTCAGAGATTTTTTTATTTGCAGACGACACAAAGGTATATAGTAAAATAAAGAAACTAGCAGACAGGAAAAAAACTACAAAGAGATCTTGCCCGCCTACAAACATGGAGCGACAAGTGGTTATTAAAATTCCACCCTGATAAATGTAAGGTTTTACGTGTGAACAAGAAAATAGAGGAACCGTTAGACTTCTCATTATCGCCGAATAAGAAAAAACACCCTCTTGCGGAAGCAACAACAGAAAAGGACATAGGAGTTACCTTTGATGGCCAACTGTCATTTGACGAACACATAAATTCAAAAGTAAAAACAGCAAACATGATGGCAGGACTAATCAGGAGATCCTACAAGTTCCTAACAGTAAAAATATTCTTACCCCTATATAAATCCTTGGTGAGGGTACATTTTGACTATGCAACTTCGGTTGTGAGCCCGCATTTACAAAAACACATAGATATAATAGAAGGAGTGCAGAGAAGAGCAACAAAATACCTACCAGGGATGAAAGACAAAAACCATGAAGACAGATTGAAATTATTAGATCTACCAACATTAGCATACAGACGTGAAAGAGCGGACATGATAGAAACATACAAGTTAATAAACGAGCTATATGATCCAGAAGTAGCCCCTAAATTAGAATTAATGAGGAAACGGGGACACAGGAGACTAAGAGGCCATGACCTTAAATTTTTTAAGGTCAGAGCAAATAAGAATATACGACTAAAAGCCTTTCCAAGCAGAATAACAAACCCCTGGAATTCCCTACCAAAGGAAGTAGTGGAGGCACCAACACTAAACACATTCAAAAGGAGGCTGGACAAATCATGGAAGAATCAAGAAATTTTACACAATAATAAAGTGACACTAAATGTAGGAACCGGAAGCGAAAACTAAACAAATTAGAAGACCATAATGGTGATGTGGTCCTAGAAGACCGAGAGGACTTGTGACCACTACTACATAGTAAGACATAGTAAGTAAGGACATCAAACACGATATAGTGCCAATGTACCGTTAGCAGTGTTAAATCTGACGTAGCCTGCTATGATGTTATATCCTCTATAGTCTTTCCGACGGTGGAGGATGGTCCAAAATGAAAGTTAGCTTTTCGTTATTCACTCAGTCAATTCATATGATTTTTTTTATGGTCAAATAAAGCAGGTAATAAAATAGGCTGTAACGTAAGCATGGCACAGTAGGCCTACTGTGAGCATGATTTTTTTTCGGAAAAATCACTTTTTTGTTGTATTGATTTAATAAACTATTCCATTGACAAAAGTGTCTGAAAACTAACATAGTACTGCTGTAATGAGTAAACTTTGACAACATTTTAATCATATTTGCAAAACATTATGGTCGGGAAGTCAATGTGGCACTTTATGGTGTTTGATGTCATATGATATATTGATGTGGAAAATTCCTTTGTAACATAGAAGGCATTGAAGGGGGCTGGTTGGAGATGACGAACTTTATTCTTCTTCTTTTAGTAAGTGTTCGCTTGCAATTTTGCGTAAAGTTTTGGTACCCATAGACTTGGTTGTAAATAGGTTGTTTAGGCCTACTTTTTATAGGCCTATGGCTGGTGTGAGTACTGACGCATAAACATGTTTCTGATAAAGTGTTCCAGACTGGCAGGCATATTGTCCTTGGGAAATCTGAATGTTTATATGATTCAATATTGCATCTCTAGGGGAGAAAAAAGTGAATTTGTTCTGGTTGTGATGCGTATTATTCGGCTTCAGGGAGTAGGATCTATTGCAACAATGCTGTTAGTGATTTTAACTAACATAGTGAGGCAGAGGCAACACCGTCGCTGGACAAATGTAGGCCACTGAAGCTGTTCTAACATATATGAGGCGCTACTGGAGTTGTGATAGTGTACGTTTTAGGGCAAATCTGGCCGCCCACCTCTGCACCATCTCCATCTTTTGTATTACACTTTGAAAATGTGGATCCCACACGCTAGCACAGTAGGCCTACCGTCAACTGGGGTAGGTCTAATTTTGATCGAGGAACACCAATTTTGGAAAATATTTAATCACAGTATGCCGGTAATTCTAATTTCTGTAAGCATATTAATATATATCTAATAACAAATGTACATAGGCCTATCCAAATACATATTAACCCTATATTTTATTTATTACATTAAATTAACCATGATCCTCCTTTCGAGCAGCTTCACAATGAATTACAATTTTGGTATAGCATTATCAATGCCGCATACTCTTGATTCTACATTAGCAAGTACAGTACTCATCATTGTTCCCATAATGACAAAATGTAGGGTATGCTTTTGTTACAATGTGTATGTGTAGTATGTGTCGCTAATTAAAATCCTTTTTCTTGTGCTTGATAAAGCACATCATCATATTGTGTGGAGAGGTAACTTTGAAAAAGTTCAAAGTTACCCCACATGTTTAAAATTATTTTTTCCTGAGAAGGCTTAAACATATTTATAATGTGAAATACACGTGTTATTTCGGTAGCAAAGGGTAATTACCTGAAAACCTACTACTATTTCCAACAACATGTAGCCTACGTGAAATAATTTTGCTATTTTGATGTTCAAAATGCCCCTTATTTCGGTGTTCAAAGTTCCCTCATACATTTGTTCAACCATTTCCCCCAGAAAAATTGAAATGTGCTCCTCCGGACATCAGATGACTCTCTCGGGAGTGTGGTCTGGCCTCGGCCGGAAATGTTTGAGTCATGTTTACAGTCTGGAGGAAATAGCAACTTTACCTGAGAATGCTTGTTCACTTTGTAATGTTTCATGTTACGATAACTGTTGCCATGACAATTCTGGCTGACTGAATAGTTGATAAAAGGCTGACTGCCGCCCCACTGTTGCCATTTTTGATGAAGCTTGTATAGCGAAACGTTAATAAACTGGTGAAATACATGATGTCTTGATCATTATTAAATATATCCAACAACATGTACGTGAAATAATTTTGCTATTTTGATGTTTAAAGTTGCCCCTTATTTTCGTGTTCAAAGTTCTCTCATACATATATTCAACCTTACCCCCCCCCCCCCCCGCAAAAAAAATGTTAAATTATTAAAATATAAATCCACCTGTAAGGTGTCAGTAGTTAGTATTTTAACGAGTCAAATGCATTGAAAAAAATATCTTCTATTTTTCCTTACCACTTACTGCGGTGTTCAAAGTTAACTCTCAGTAGGGGTAACAATAAACGCAATACAATTTGTTGAAAAATTACCTGTTGGCAACATATATCAAACATTTCACAATTTTATACAAGAAGACACATTTTTTCCCCCAATTTCTATGCAGGTAAATTTCTTTAATATTTTAGCATTTTCTGGCAATTTAGAAATAAATCCAAAAACTATTCAAAGTTACCCCAGCTGGCAGTACTCTAGGTGGGGACAAACAATTAAGTGCTTTATATACTTCCGTCTTGATGGTATGTGACCTTGTCTTGATGTTTCTCTTCACAAAGCCCAGCATCTGGTTTGCCTTGCCCGCTGTCTGATTAATGTGCTTGTTCCAGCTCAGATCAGAAGTTATTATTACACCAAGATATTTTGTACTTTTTACTCTGTTTAAAATTTGATCGTGCATGCTGTAGTTAAATAAAGTAGGTTGCTTCTTGCGGTTGACTGTCAGTAGGCCTACTTCACATTTGCTTAGGTTAAAACTCATCAGCCACTCTTCTTCCCATTCTGTCAACTTTTTCAAATCATTCTGGAGTACCTGACAGTCATCCTCAGTAGTCACTTCAAAATACAAAATTGCATCATCAGCAAAGAGTCTGGCCGAAGAGAGAGATTAGGGCAGGTCATTAATAAAAATCAAAAACAATATTGGTCCAAGTACCGACCCTTGTGACACCAACGGTTCCAGAAGCAATCTCCGCAAGGACAACCTGCTCCTTACGATTAGCCAGAAAAGAATTTATCCATACCAGAGTGCTACCTCTAGCGTGATAGATGCTTATGCGACACTTTATCGACTGCTTTGCTAAAGTCAAGGCCAGCTATGTCTACTTGTTTTTTGTGGTCTAAATTATTTGATAGCTCATGTACCAGGGTTAGTAGCTGCGTCTCTGTGGAGCGTTTGCTTCTGAATCCGTTTTGCCATTCATAAAGTATATTTTCAGATTCTAAATGCTACATTAAATTTGATGCTATTACATGTTAAATAGTTTTGCAGCGTATGCATGTTTGAGGGGTACGTCAGATGTTTCAAGAGATTTATTGAAGATTTCAAATGATGGTTCAGCCAAAATGTGTGCGAAATCGTGCAGCTTTCTAGGTACAATTTTGTCTGGTTCTGAAGCCTTATGTATTTTGATGTCTTCTAGCAGTTTTAACTCATAGCAGTCTGGCCGTTTTGACATTGGACGTCTGTGTGGTCTGGCCATTTTTGCGATTTTGAGACATATTCTCTTATTTTTAATAAAAATTTAGAATTATGGCATATGTATTTCCCATACACCATAGGAACACACATACAATATATATCCAGAATATACTTGATTTAAACGGCCAATGTGGTGTTGCCATGGCAACCGACAGCCATTTTGAATATGCTAATTAGGTAGTCAAATATTTGGAAATTTTGTTTAAAAATGGTATTTATGAGATTCACGGAGATTCAGGAGTACAACATTATATCAATTCACATAAAATATATTAAAATACATCACAAATGGTTCGAAGAAGCAATCAATAGGTCTTTATCAAAAAATTAATAGGGTGAATAAGTTATCACCATGGGATTTAGCAATCTGTCTAAATTCCCTGAGATGCATACTGGATTTCAAATTTGAGATGCACCAAGTTTGACATTCCCAAGTCATCTGGGAAATATCAAAAGCCTCGTATTCATCTGAGCCTGGAGTTCGATTTTCATTTCGGAAACAGTTGTGACGCAGATAAGTCAACTCTTTATGTTAACGGCTAGAAACTAGCAGACAGGAAAAAAACTACAAAGAGATCTTGCCCGCCTACAAACATGGAGCGACAAGTGGTTATTAAAATTCCACCCTGATAAATGTAAGGTTTTACGTGTGAACAAGAAAATAGAGGAACCGTTAGACTTCTCATTATCGCCGAATAAGAAAAAACACCCTCTTGCGGAAGCAACAACAGAAAAGGACATAGGAGTTACCTTTGATGGCCAACTGTCATTTGACGAACACATAAATTCAAAAGTAAAAACAGCAAACATGATGGCAGGACTAATCAGGAGATCCTACAAGTTCCTAACAGTAAAAATATTCTTACCCCTATATAAATCCTTGGTGAGGGTACATTTTGACTATGCAACTTCGGTTGTGAGCCCGCATTTACAAAAACACATAGATATAATAGAAGGAGTGCAGAGAAGAGCAACAAAATACCTACCAGGGATGAAAGACAAAAACCATGAAGACAGATTGAAATTATTAGATCTACCAACATTAGCATACAGACGTGAAAGAGCGGACATGATAGAAACATACAAGTTAATAAACGAGCTATATGATCCAGAAGTAGCCCCTAAATTAGAATTAATGAGGAAACGGGGACACAGGAGACTAAGAGGCCATGACCTTAAATTTTTTAAGGTCAGAGCAAATAAGAATATACGACTAAAAGCCTTTCCAAGCAGAATAACAAACCCCTGGAATTCCCTACCAAAGGAAGTAGTGGAGGCACCAACACTAAACACATTCAAAAGGAGGCTGGACAAATCATGGAAGAATCAAGAAATTTTACACAATAATAAAGTGACACTAAATGTAGGAACCGGAAGCGAAAACTAAACAAATTAGAAGACCATAATGGTGATGTGGTCCTAGAAGACCGAGAGGACTTGTGACCACTACTACATAGTAAGACATAGTAAGTAAGGACATCAAACACGATATAGTGCCAATGTACCGTTAGCAGTGTTAAATCTGACGTAGCCTGCTATGATGTTATATCCTCTATAGTCTTTCCGACGGTGGAGGATGGTCCAAAATGAAAGTTAGCTTTTCGTTATTCACTCAGTCAATTCATATGATTTTTTTTATGGTCAAATAAAGCAGGTAATAAAATAGGCTGTAACGTAAGCATGGCACAGTAGGCCTACTGTGAGCATGATTTTTTTTCGAAAAATCACTTTTTTGTTGTATTGATTTAATAAACTATTCCATTGACAAAAGTGTCTGAAAACTAACATAGTACTGCTGTAATGAGTAAACTTTGACAACATTTTAATCATATTTGCAAAACATTATGGTCGGGAAGTCAATGTGGCACTTTATGGTGTTTGATGTCATATGATATATTGATGTGGAAAATTCCTTTGTAACATAGAAGGCATTGAAGGGGGCTGGTTGGAGATGACGAACTTTATTCTTCTTCTTTTAGTAAGTGTTCGCTTGCAATTTTGCGTAAAGTTTTGGTACCCATAGACTTGGTTGTAAATAGGTTGTTTAGGCCTACTTTTTATAGGCCTATGGCTGGTGTGAGTACTGACGCATAAACATGTTTCTGATAAAGTGTTCCAGACTGGCAGGCATATTGTCCTTGGGAAATCTGAATGTTTATATGATTCAATATTGCATCTCTAGGGGAGAAAAAAGTGAATTTGTTCTGGTTGTGATGCGTATTATTCGGCTTCAGGGAGTAGGATCTATTGCAACAATGCTGTTAGTGATTTTAACTAACATAGTGAGGCAGAGGCAACACCGTCGCTGGACAAATGTAGGCCACTGAAGCTGTTCTAACATATATGAGGCGCTACTGGAGTTGTGATAGTGTACGTTTTAGGGCAAATCTGGCCGCCCACCTCTGCACCATCTCCATCTTTTGTATTACACTTTGAAAATGTGGATCCCACACGCTAGCACAGTAGGCCTACCGTCAACTGGGGTAGGTCTAATTTTGATCGAGGAACACCAATTTTGGAAAATATTTAATCACAGTATGCCGGTAATTCTAATTTCTGTAAGCATATTAATATATATCTAATAACAAATGTACATAGGCCTATCCAAATACATATTAACCCTATATTTTATTTATTACATTAAATTAACCATGATCCTCCTTTCGAGCAGCTTCACAATGAATTACAATTTTGGTATAGCATTATCAATGCCGCATACTCTTGATTCTACATTAGTAAGTACAGTACTCATCATTGTTCCCATAATGACAAAATGTAGGGTATGCTTTTGTTACAATGTGTATGTGTAGTATGTGTCGCTAATTAAAATCCTTTTTCTTGTGCTTGATAAAGCACATCATCATATTGTGTGGAGAGGTAACTTTGAAAAAGTTCAAAGTTACCCCACATGTTTAAAATTATTTTTTCCTGAGAAGGCTTAAACATATTTATAATGTGAAATACACGTGTTATTTCGGTAGCAAAGGGTAATTACCTGAAAACCTACTACTATTTCCAACAACATGTAGCCTACGTGAAATAATTTTGCTATTTTGATGTTCAAAATGCCCCTTATTTCGGTGTTCAAAGTTCCCTCATACATTTGTTCAACCATTTCCCCCAGAAAAATTGAAATGTGCTCCTCCGGACATCAGATGACTCTCTCGGGAGTGTGGTCTGGCCTCGGCCGGAAATGTTTGAGTCATGTTTACAGTCTGGAGGAAATAGCAACTTTACCTGAGAATGCTTGTTCACTTTGTAATGTTTCATGTTACGATAACTGTTGCCATGACAATTCTGGCTGACTGAATAGTTGATAAAAGGCTGACTGCCGCCCCACTGTTGCCATTTTTGATGAAGCTTGTATAGCGAAACGTTAATAAACTGGTGAAATACATGATGTCTTGATCATTATTAAATATATCCAACAACATGTACGTGAAATAATTTTGCTATTTTGATGTTTAAAGTTGCCCCTTATTTTCGTGTTCAAAGTTCTCTCATACATATATTCAACCTTACCCCCCCCCCCGCAAAAAAAATGTTAAATTATTAAAATATAAATCCACCTGTAAGGTGTCAGTAGTTAGTATTTTAACGAGTCAAATGCATTGAAAAAAATATCTTCTATTTTTCCTTACCACTTACTGCGGTGTTCAAAGTTAACTCTCAGTAGGGGTAACAATAAACGCAATACAATTTGTTGAAAAATTACCTGTTGGCAACATATATCAAACATTTCACAATTTTATACAAGAAGACACATTTCTTCCCCCACTTTCTATGCAGGTAAATTTCTTTAATATTTTAGCATTTTCTGGCAATTTAGAAATAAATCCAAAAACTATTCAAAGTTACCCCAGCTGGCAGTACTCTAGGTGGGGACAAACAATTAAGTGCTTTATATACTTCCGTCTTGATGGTATGTGACCTTGTCTTGATGTTTCTCTTCACAAAGCCCAGCATCTGGTTTGCCTTGCCCGCTGTCTGATTAATGTGCTTGTTCCAGCTCAGATCAGAAGTTATTATTACACCAAGATATTTTGTACTTTTTACTCTGTTTAAAATTTGATCGTGCATGCTGTAGTTAAATAAAGTAGGTTGCTTCTTGCGGTTGACTGTCAGTAGGCCTACTTCACATTTGCTTAGGTTAAAACTCATCAGCCACTCTTCTTCCCATTCTGTCAACTTTTTCAAATCATTCTGGAGTACCTGACAGTCATCCTCAGTAGTCACTTCAAAATACAAAATTGCATCATCAGCAAAGAGTCTGGCCGAAGAGAGAGATTAGGGCAGGTCATTAATAAAAATCAAAAACAATATTGGTCCAAGTACCGACCCTTGTGACACCAACGGTTCCAGAAGCAATCTCCGCAAGGACAACCTGCTCCTTACGATTAGCCAGAAAAGAATTTATCCATACCAGAGTGCTACCTCTAGCGTGATAGATGCTTATGCGACACTTTATCGACTGCTTTGCTAAAGTCAAGGCCAGCTATGTCTACTTGTTTTTTTGTGGTCTAAATTATTTGATAGCTCATGTACCAGGGTTAGTAGCTGCGTCTCTGTGGAGCGTTTGCTTCTGAATCCGTTTTGCCATTCATAAAGTATATTTTCAGATTCTAAATGCTACATTAAATTTGATGCTATTACATGTTAAATAGTTTTGCAGCGTATGCATGTTTGAGGGGTACGTCAGATGTTTCAAGAGATTTATTGAAGATTTCCAATGATGGTTCAGCCAAAATGTGTGCGAAATCGTGCAGCTTTCTAGGTACAATTTTGTCTGGTTCTGAAGCCTTATGTATTTTGATGTCTTCTAGCAGTTTTAACTCATAGCAGTCTGGCCGTTTTGACATTGGACGTCTGTGTGGTCTGGCCATTTTTGCGATTTTGAGACATATTCTCTTATTTTTAATAAAAATTTAGAATTATGGCATATGTATTTCCCATACACCATAGGAACACACATACAATATATATCCAGAATATACTTGATTTAAACGGCCAATGTGGTGTTGCCATGGCAACCGACAGCCATTTTGAATATGCTAATTAGGTAGTCAAATTTTTGGAAATTTTGTTTAAAAATGGTATTTATGAGATTCACGGAGATTCAGGAGTACAACATTATATCAATTCACATAAAATATATTAAAATACATCACAAATGGTTCGAAGAAGCAATCAATAGGTCTTTATCAAAAAATTAATAGGGTGAATAAGTTATCACCATGGGATTTAGCAATCTGTCTAAATTCCCTGAGATGCATACTGGATTTCAAATTTGAGATGCACCAAGTTTGACATTCCCAAGTCATCTGGGAAATATCAAAAGCCTCGTATTCATCTGAGCCTGGAGTTCGATTTTCATTTCGGAAACAGTTGTGACGCAGATAAGTCAACTCTTTATGTTAACGGCTCCCCATACTTGGTTCATAGTTGCGCAAGTGATGTCATTTGGTAAATGGCTAAGCATTATTGCCAGGTCCGAGCTGGGCTCGGACCTAGACTGCAGCGTCATAAATGCCAGGTCCGAGCTGGGCTCGGACTTAGACTGCTATGAGTTAAGATGTCCGGAACAGTAAATTTGACTTTTTCATAGATAGAAATGAGCTGGGCCCCATGTCTGTCAGAACGCTATGTGTTGATTGGTTAAACACAGATTTAAATCGGTTGTTCAGAGCTTCAGCTTTTTTGTAAGTATCATTTATTAGTTCGCCATTAACTTTCAATAAGGAGCAGCTTGACAAATATTTTTTTCACCCTTTTCACCATGCCCCATAATTTCCTATTTCCTTTATCTGTTTTTGGATAAATTATATCTTCTAGGTATATAATTGTATTTTTTGCGATCTCTTTCTGGACTGTGTTTTATAATTTGTGGAATATAATTATTTTTATCTTCGGTAGAGCTACTTTTATTCATTTTAGAAAATGCTTCATTTCCCTTTTTGATTATCTGGGGTTTTTTTTACTTACACACGGCAGTGTGTTTTTTTCTAATGGTCTTTACTGGCACAATTTTTTTACCCCTATTTTTAATGCTCAATTCCTCCCATAATTCATTTGTTGTGTACTTGTACTTATTTTTGTTAAAGTCTTCCCTCCAAGAATATAAATAGGCCTACATGTACTCCTCAAATTTGTCTTTTTCCATTTTGTGATGAACAATGACTTTCGGTCTTTGAGAATTGTGCTAGGGATTCGTTGTTACCTGGTGGTCTATCGTAAGTGTCAATGCATAGATCCTGGTGACCTTTCACTTTCACTTCCACCCAATTTTTTAATGTATAGCCACAAAGACACCACCGCCTGTTTTACCAATTCGGTCTTTACGGTGAACGTCAAATTCGAATGAAAAAAATTAGAGTTTTGATTTTGGGGTTTTAACCACGATTTTGTCCCTATGATCACATCTGGTTTTACACGATGTGTCATTTCGGCTAGCTGAACAGTTTTATTTGCTAAGCTCTGACAGTTTGGGACTACTATCCTTATCTTTATTTGTAGTGGTTCTTTTCTTATGAATTTTGGATTTTCTTTCTATTTTTAGCGATGATGTTCCTATCGGGGAGCCAGGATAGAGATTCTGTGGAGCTTATTAAGGTCATTGGGCTGTCACCACTAGTCAAAGTTGATAGTGAGCTAGCAGTGGTTAAGGAATTCCCGTTGAAATGTCTACAAATACCTGTCAAAAAATGTGGAAGGCCACAGTATATGCAGCACCACGAAATGTCATTAGAACGAAAGACAATGTACATATTTTGGGAAAGTTCTTGGCAGACAATATGGAACCAGCGTTGGCAGTGGTCACACGCTAGTCCATCATCCTCCTAAGTCACCTGTTTTTGACATACCCCGCAGCTGCATATGATATGTTTGAGTGTGGTCCTGGATTTGACTCAACATCGAACGAATTTGACAATAAAACAAGTGGGAGAAACAGAAAAGACAATTAATTTGTTGTTGGTGAAATTGTTTTTTTTTATTCACAAATAATCCACAAACTTCAATACATGATTTCTTTATTGTAAAATAAATGTTTTATTTCATTTCATCAATTCTTTTTTCCGTGCTAATTGGATAAAGATTTATGTTATTGTATGTGCTGGTTTCGTTTTTGTTTTATCTCCTATACAAGTAGGGAGACTGGGGCACTTTGATACGGAAAAAGTCAAACTCCTAAACATATCTTTAATTTTCAAAATAAAACATTTTGACGATATATATGCGATAATGGTGTTCATGTAATTTTTTAATGTATAATGTACAACTTCACTTAGGGAACCACCTCGCTAATGGGACCACCTTTGCAAGCCCCTTAGGTGGTCCGTTTAACGAGGTTCTACTGTATATCTAGGACAAGCAAGCGTGTTCATAAGCCTACAGTTGCTATAATAACAGCAAAACTGGTCGAAATGAGCAGTTTCTGCTAAAAAAGCATGGCGCCTGCTTAGAAAGTCTCCGGGGAGAGTCTACGACGCTGGCCCAACAGTAAACCAACGTTGAGCCAACGTATCATGTTTGCTGGAAGCTAATATAATGATACATCCTAAACACCTCCAGATAGAAATAAAGATGTCCTACATCAGGCTTTCTGGTCCAGTGGAATCTCCCCAATGAACGATAGTATGTAATTTCTACATGAAGCGTACAAGTAATATATCAACTTTTTATTTGATCAGGCAAGAGAAATTTAAAAATAAGTACTATATAGTGGCATTATATGCTATTCATATCAGTAAAAGCTCCAGGAATATAATGTCTCATCACACAAATCCATCCATAGCTCTGTAAGTACAGTAGAACCTCGCTGAACAGACCACCCAAGGGACTTAGCAAAAGTGGTCCAATTAGCGAGGTGGTCCTCTAAGTGAAATTGTACATTATACTTTATAATATATATGAAAATGTCCATGCTCTAAGTAGGGCCTACAGTATGTGTACCATTACCTACGTGCACAACAGATAAAACAAACACAAAACAAACACATACAATAATAAATATATTTATTCAATTAGCAATAAAAATAATCAATAAAATAAAAACATTTATTTTACATTCATTGAAGTTTGCCGCAGTTTGTATGCTGCCTCTTGCAGCAGCAACACGCAAACTATCTTGAGCAGTCATCAACATTCCAACGGTATCAGATAGTCTTTTTTCAAAACAGAACTCTGGAATGGAATCTATCCATTCTGGAGCATCTACAAATGGTTAAGGAGTAGAAGACAGATCTCGTTGGTCATCATATTCTTCATCTAATCTGCTAATTGTCGCTGACTGTGAGTGCGACTTGCATCTATGAGATTTATTTTTTCTTTGAGCGTGAGCTTAATACGTCTAGCTTTTGCCATATTGATGCACTATGACTTACTAAATTCAGATCCCTTTTTTTTATATCTTGTAAGCTGTTGTTCTGTTTATTCTGTTAGACATCGAACAGAAAAGAGCATTAATATAAAAATACTATCCCAGAGGCAATTATTAAATGGAGGCCGACAGTTCTGTTGGTAAAAAAGTTGTGTTTAACGGTGATTTTGACGCTTCTGTGATGTCGCTAAACAAGCTAAATGTGATTGAGCGCAGCTCAACACTGTACAATGACGTGTGATGTTGACCCAATGTTGGCCAACTGTCTGATATGTCGGCCCAATATTAAACCAACGCTGATTCAATGTCACCTATTTGCCGGGTTATCCCTTCAATTGATCAGAGCAAACCCTGCGAACGCTATGGCCTTGTTAATGTGGCGTATTACATGATAAATCACACGCATTTAATTGCCGTCTCTAATTTACGAAAACGAATCAGTTTATTTGTTATAGGTTATGTACAGATCAGTAATACAATTAATATAAAATGATCATTGCAATCCCGATACTTAATAACTAGTGCAGATACAGAATTATTATAATTACATGGCAGTCTATCGAGTGCACAAAAAATATAACGTTGATATGTTGAGCTCTGAGGGTCAAATTCCCGGCAGAAGAGACAATGGTGTTGCTACTTCCGATTCATCATAATAATCATATTATTATAATTTTACTCAGAAGATATTAATTGTGATTCAATTTTCTAAAATAGTTACAATAAAAACGGTATACAATAAATTATCTTACAAGATACAGTATCTTTATCAGCCTTACTTTATTAAAAGCTACCAATAGATTGAAATGAACAAGAAATAAGATTTATTCTGAGCAATCAGACGGTTGTCGCTTGTGCTCAAGCAAGCGTGAAGGCGCGACGTCCACCTTATAGGGCCCATGACAATTGTAAAGCCTTACTTTATTAAAAGCTACCAATAAATACAAATTAAAATGAAATAAGACTCATTCTGAGCAATCAGATGGTTGTAGATTGTGTTCAAGCAAGCGTGAAGGCGCGACTTTCACCGTAGGTGTGAATGCTCTGTCAGTGATCGAAAAATCTCAAAAACTTGACCCTTGATGTTCCAGGTGGTCCGCTTAGCGAGGTTTGAGACTGGTTTTGTGCAAAAAAAGTGGTCCGAGTCCCGAATAGCGGGGGTGGTCCGCTAAGGGTTAATCCTGAAACATTACGTCAATGGGCAAAAACTTTGGGACTGGACAAAAGTGGTCCGAGACGCGAGGTGGTCCGCTTATCAAGGTGGTCCGGAACCGAGGTTATAATGTATTTCCAAGATGGTGAAGGCCTAATATGCAACACTAGGTAGTCTATGAACAAACATATTTATAGGGACCCGATCTGGCTAAATGTAAAAATGAGTCATAAGTCACAGTTTGCCAATGAACATATGACCCCTAAAAATCAAAATGACCTTAATATCGTCGTTGTCCAGGTAATAATGCGTATGTTGTATTTCATAGTTTTGAGATAATCTGGAAAAACTGTTTATTTTGACCCAGCTATCACAAAAATTAAAATAATTGCTCACTTGATTCGAAATGCTGTATTTCTAGTTATTATTTTTTTTAAGCTGATTTTTATAATAACATTTATAAAAACGCTTTTTGTTCGAAAAAATGCCACATACGCAGTATTACTTTTCCAAAAATGACACATACGCAATATTACTTGTACGTTTTAACACATACGCAATATTACATGACTGATTGTTCTACATACCCAATATTACTTGTCCAAAACGGTACAGATACGCAGTTTTACCCCCATGAGCTCCATATTATTTCAGTAAACGCATGATTATAGCTGTATTTCTGGCTGGCTGAAAAAAGTTCGTTTTTGGTGTATTATGGTCAAAACAGTTAAAAAATATCATATGAAACAGTAAGCAGCTAGTAAACGTAACAACAACAATATGTTATAGAAACTCAATGTAGTCATTAAATGTGTCACTTGATTTCCAAGTAGATGAAACATAATATGTCAGATAATTTTTTCTATGTTTAAAAATTTATTAACTTAATAAGAAACATTATAAACACTAGTATGAAGCATTTTCTCGGTCAAATAATTAGGAAACCTGTTCCGATATTAAAATAAATTGTGGAGGCCTTACTGTGGAGAGAACGTGGTTCTAGTCGACTTATTATCAGATTATACAATATAGCCTGGTTGACAGATTTACCGCTAATTAAGTTGTAAATACAATTTCTTAAATAAAAAACTGAGGAAAAAATGATCTTTCCCGAGAAATGTGCACGAAGAAATTTTGGACTAGACATAGGGTCATGGTGTAAAATCAGAATAATTAGTCACTATAAATACCCCCTCCTCACGAATTAAAAGGCGGTGAAACATGTTATGCCGGGATTACAGCGTTTAAGGGGTAATACCCCCCCCCCCCCAAGTAAAACAGGGGTAAATTCTACATACATGGATTACAAAATGACATCTGAATGTTCCCCCAACACAATTTGGTAGCAATTCACACACATGGCTTTGTCCGTACTGCAATTACTAGTGATAACCTGTAGCTGTAGGCCTACATTATCCCGGCTGGGGTCCAGGTGCCGCAAATAAGGAGCGTTTTCGGATCCCGGCTGGGGTCCGGGAGCCGCATGGAAAGGGTGAGGATTAACATTGTGTTTACTGGTGAGTGGGATAGTCTCTGTGTGAGGTTTAATAATGATAACACAACGGGAGCTGTGATCCAGAATCGTGACAATTACATGTGGGTATAGTTTGTTTCTGTCATCACAACTGATGTGTTGAGTTGTGAAACGTGTTGGCAGTGTTTACGATCGTTTTGTATCTACTGTTGTGGTAAATCACATTTTTCAGAGTTTTTAGATTTAAAAAAATATTTTTTATCAACATTCCGATGAATCCGCTTAAAACGCAAACAAACTTTTTGTATTCCTAAACACTTGCTAAAGGACGGTTAAATGTTCCTACAGCATTGGGCCACATGATGATGCCGTCGGCCCAGCGTTGGGCAGACAATCAGTGCTGCAGGTGTATCCCCCCATGTCCTGACTATAAGACACCAATTAGCGGCGATTGCTTTGATCTTACCGTCCAAGACTGTATATTGCTGACTTGTTTTGTTTACATGGCAATATACGACCTGTAAATATAACTATTTCACTCTTTTTCGGTGCTTTAAAATTTTGTATTTTTAGTTAAGATCAGTAGGTTATAGCTTCATATAAATTAAATTTTCAAAATTGACAACATTGAAAATGTCTCATCCCAAGGGGTCCCTTTAAGTGGTGGCATATTTTCTCATAATCATTCGATCTTTGAATACCACACTGTTTGAACATTGTATTATCATTGTATTGTCATTCCATTATATAGGCATACATATATAGTAATAATCTAATATTAAAATCAATTATATTGAAGGTAATGTTTCAATGCAAGCGGTGATACACAATTCAACAGAGTAATTAACTGTTTCAAAAACAGCATGCATTACGGTTTAATAATATATTTAGGCAAAAGATTGTGAAGGTTCCATTCTGAGATTTTACATGTATGTAGGCCTATAACGCTGCTTGAGTTGATGATTCGTGAGCCACTGTCATGTCAGCAACTGGATCTATATCTAAAAATAAGACCATCACATAATAACACGATCATAAACATCAATATCTATAGATGTGCCTGGAAAAAAAAAAAATTCAAGTAGGGGCCTATCATTTTTTGTCCTCAGCCGTTTGATACACTTGTGGACTGTAAGGACCCCTGGTGACTAAGTTTTTACTACGATGGTATGAATATGCCTGATGTATTACAACAGGGCTAAGGCCAGGCCTACTACTCATACAATTTAAATATTACGATATCTTCGCCAATATTCGTCCAATCTTTTTATAATCTGGGGAAAATACTCCTAGGATCTAGTACTACATATATATATATGTGTGGTTTTCGGTAGATATAGGGTGGTTTTCGGTATATCAAGTGGTTTTCGGTATTTAGGACTGCCCATAAAATGGCCTTATAATATTTATAAGGCCGTAGGCCTATGGTTATAAATATGTTGAAAAATTGAAATGAAAATCACACAGAGCTTCAGTAATTAGCTCCTCTCTGAGATGTTTATTGACTCCTTTCTTTAAAAACGAAAGTAAGTAAGCTGATCTCAGAGAAACTGGGAGCGCATTCCATATCTTACCAGCTAAGAATCTAAATGTCATTTTTCCAGATGATTTTACCCGGGGTGAAACAACCGATAGAATACAATACTATTATAGAATACGATATAGAATACTATTTCTGGTGAAAAAATAGTGTTGATCATTTAACATGGAAATGTCCCGCTTCAAATATTGAGGGGCAATTCCATGGACAATTCGATACATATTGTTTAGCTTGATTTGTTTAACATTTTGATAGATTGGGATCCGGTGCAACAAAGTGAACTCTTCTATGCTAATGTGAGACCTAGGGGGGTTGCCTAGAAAAAATCTCATAATTGTATTTTGTAAAAATTGTAGTTTTTTTTGTAAATTGACCTGGAGACCCTCAAACCATGCGGAACAGGCATAATAATATTGACATAAAACTGATGATGAAAAGATAGACCTGAAAGTTTCCTAGAATTTCTATTCAAATATTTAGCCTGCCTCCATAGAATACATTAAGTATAGAGTTTCCCTTTTTTAAAATACTCTCTGCTATATATTTTCCTCCCAGTGACTGGTCTAGGCTAACTCCCAGGTATTTCACATTATCTTTGGCAGAAACTTCATTGTCTCCACATATGCTTTTTATGGTGGACTGTTTGCGTATTTTCTTATTGAAGAATGACGGGGCCTTAGCCTCCTCTTCTCAAGAAGTATTGCTAGTGTATTTAATTTTGAACCAACTCACATCACAAGCAAATCCAAAACCATCATTGATATGACTTTTTAGAATAAACTTAAAAGCAAGATTATTTCAGGTGTGGAAATTGTATCTGTTGCCGATCACCTAATTAATATTGTTGTCCTAAGCAAACATTCTACTAAAAGCAAACACACAATCATTATTACTAGGTCATTTAAAAATTTAAATCCCGATAATCTTTAAAGAGATCTCGACAATGTCCCCTGGCACACAGTATAAACCATGGACAATGTTGAGGACTCATGGCATATGTGGGAAAGTCTTTTTTGCGATATTGTTAACACCCATGCTCCGTTAAAGACATTCGAAGACGGTAAAAAGAAAAATATTTTTTTTAATGAGAATCGAAGTGGCTTCACTGCGAGGCACCCAGGATGAATATCATGCAGAAGCCATCAAGACTGGGAATCCCAACACTTGGTCTGTTTATTGTAAACTTCGAAACCATGTCACCAAATTGGCTAGAAAATCTAAGACTAACTTTTTTTAAATCAGCAATACACAATTCTGAAGGACACTCTAAAAAAATGTGGAGTCATGTCTATAAACTTTTTCCAAAGACCAAGTCAAGTGGGATCCCTAGCCTTGGAATCGATGGCCGCCTTATCACTACACCTAAGGATATAGCCTATAAATTTAACACTTTCTTTGTGTCAATTGGTGAAAACCTGGCAAATTTAATTGCAGTGCCTCCTCGAACTGCACTTGATTGGTTACGGTCTTCGTGCGAAGCAGTATGTGACTAGTTCCATTTTACACCTGTCACAGCGTTGGAAGCTCAGAAATCGCTTGAGGCTCTAAATTCTAAAAAGGCCACCGGCCTTGATGACATCCAGGCAAGATTTTTGAAAATCGCGACTCCTGCAATATCAGAAAGCTTGTGCTTCTTACTGAATTTTTCATTAACCAGCGGTAAAGTCCTCAGTGACCGGAAAAAAGCCAAAATTTCTGCCATATTTAAAAAAGTTCAAAATTAGACCCAGGTTATTATCGCCCAATTTCTGTTTTACCAGTAGTTTCTAAACTTCTCGAACATATCGTACATGTATACACAACTCTATACACATCTCAATGACACAGTCTGTTAGCTGCTGGGCAATCTGGGTTTCGCAAAAATCATTCTACTCAAACAAGCCTACATAAATTATTAGAGAATTTTTATTCGGATCTTGAGAACGGGAAAATTATTGACATGCCTGCTTTAGACCTTCGGAAAGCTTTTGATACAGTAAAAATCACAAAGTGTTTCTAGACAAATTAAAACATTAGAGACTTTCTGGAATAACTTTAAAGGGACTGGCCCACGCTAAAATCATAAAAAAATCGGTGATTTTATTTCGGGTTCTTAATATGACCATATGATGTAAACATGTACATAGACTAGAACTGCAAATTTTTATAATTTTTGTGCCGCGCATTCACCAGTTAGGCTAGATATAGAGACGAAATTCCTGATTTCTAATTATTGACAACCATGTCAAAAATAGGAAATGCGGGAATTTCGTCTCTATATCTAGTCTAACTGATGAATGCGCAGCACAAAAATTATAAAAATTTGCAGTTCTAGTCTATGTACATGTTTACATCATATGGTCATATTAAGAACCCGAAATAAAATCACCGATTTTTTGATGATTTTAGCCTGGGCCAGTCCCTTTAAACTGGTTTCGCTCCTACCTGGAAAACCGAACCCAGATGGCCTGCATTAACGGATCTGTGTCAGACCCACTCATAGTCACTATGGGTGTTCCACAAGGTCCATCCTTGGACCCCTCCTTTTTACCATCTACATGAACGACTTACCCAAATGTTTACAGCACTGCAAGACAAACATGTATGCAGATGATACTGCGATTTGCGTCTCTGCGAGTGATAAGGCCGGTGTGACTAAGCTCATGCAGGATGACCTTATCAATGTGTATGACTGGCTTTGTGCAAACAGACGAAGCATTCACATTGGTAAGACATCATGCATGCTTGTCACATCGGCACAACGCAGGCGACGCATATCCAATGATCATCTGGACCTTTCACTAAATGACAACCAAATCGAACATGTTAAAGCCAGCCCCTACCTGGGCATCACCATTGATTAAAACCTAAATTTTAACATACAGACCAATATTATATGCAATAAAGCTAATAGAGCACTTGGAGCCCTGAAAAGCGCAGCACCTTTTCTGCCCATTGATACCAGCTTGGCTCTAATGTTCAACACCATGGTTCTTCCACACCTCGACTACTGTTGTACTATATGGGGAACAACCAGTGAAACTAACATATAGGTTAACTACAGAAAATTCAAAACCGTGGCATGCGTATCATCTTGCAATGAAATCCCAGGACACATATCGCGGACATGCTTTCGAACCTAAAATGGTTGAGTATTAAACAAAGAATTATGTTTTTGACAGCTGTCCTGGTATTCAAAATTATGCATTCCAAAACTCCAAATTTCATTTCTCACTGGTTGGTCCTTGTTTCACATAAGTACGGTACAAGGAGATCCACCTCCGCGGACCTTTTTGTACCAAGATCACACCCAAATATGCTCACTACCAAAGGCACGCGACTCTGGAATCAGTTTCCAACATCCATTCGAACCCTCCCAAACCTCAAGACATTCAAAAAAGCCACAGCTTTCTTCATTGCACATAATTTCAACATCTACGAACCAACTATATTTATATCACATATGCACAAACATTTACACAACATATCCGCATGGTTACATATATACCATCCCACCATCTGACGTAATTTAAGATGACAGATAAATTCACATGCCAGTAGGCCTAGGCCTACAGATACACCAAGCCTGCCGAATTATTTTTATATATTATTTGCTACTCTGTTAATATTTACTTTTTTTATGGGTACCACGAAAAACAATTTATTATAGTCTTATTGTGAAAAGCTGAATGGTTTTACCCAATAAATATTCTTATTCTTTCTTATTCTTATTTGAACAAAAAAACTACTTTCGGTCTTTCCTATAAGTATAACTATAAGTGAATGGATAGCTTGGGCTCAAGCCTACACGTCCAAGACCAAGAGTCCAATAGTTTCCTCATTTGATTCCAACTATTAGCTGTCTTCATTCACACTCAATATGCAATTTAGATTGAAACAGATTTTCTGATATTAGACTATATGGCTATAAACTTCTCTGTGTTAAAAAAATAAAAACTGTCTGCTCGGTGTTGTTCAGGGAATTACACATTTAGTCCACCCCTGGATATGACCTAGCTCCTCAGTTGATCCGAAGTTCACTTCCGCTATAAACAAAGCCTGTCTTTTTTTATTTTATATTTTACCAGATTGTATTTCATATGTATTTCCATGTTCTTTGCCTAAACTTCATGGACTTTGGCCAGTTTGGGTAAATTCAACTAATCTCAGAACTGTAGACTTTAAAAAACCCATGGGACATTGCCTAGGCTACAGCTACACTACGTCTACACTATACCTGGATTCACCTTTCACCGTGGTGGATGTTTTTTCGCTCTCATATCGATATTTACCGTTTTTGGTCGACTTTTTTTACATATTCACTTACTTTGTATGATGGGGCGATTTAATTTTCAGACGATTATTGAATTGAGTGAGGTTACTGGCTGTGAAGTGAGAAAATAAAAAAACATCTCCACAAAATTCCGCCAATCATGTTTGTTGATCTTTCCTCTTGTCCACATTGTCTGTCATCCTGGTACTTTGGCTCAGCCCACTCATTGGAAAAGGTGATGGGGGTTATCTCCCGGCTGGGTGGCACGGGGGTCTACATTCTCAATTCCTATACCATTCGCTTATTAACAAGCGGGCCATGTTCATGCTACGCTAGCAGCTAAATGAAAATAGTTTGGAGAACTATTTAATGTAAAGTAAATAGACTATGACAATCAATGCTTGTTTTGCACGCATGGTAGCACACACAGAATATATATGGTATGACATGTAGAGATATATCAGATAAAGGCATCTAGGCATATGTGTCGTGATGCACTCTCCAAAATGTGAATGTTCCCGTTGTAAACTTTCAGGCACATTTTGGGAATAAGGCCTATCCGGTATCAGCTATGTGCCTTTTTCATTATAATAGGTTGAAGCTTTTTTTTGTGTAGCTCATTTTATGATTATGAGAAAAGTAGCAGACTTTAATTCATATTTCTGTAAATATATGGAAACTATCAGAAACTGTTATAATAGTCTACACGAATAACAACATTACCGCTATGAGGCCCTATGTATAAAACAATTTTCGGGTTGACATTTTTTATAAGGAAAAAATAGGCCCTAAGGAGAAAATATGAATTATAATAGGCCTACGCCTATATAAATTATATTAGGCCCCTACCTACATTTTATTTGTCATATTAATAAGAACACCCCCTGTGATTAGAGGCGGGGGGAGTATTAGAGTAGGCTATTTAATTATCATATATATAGTGTACATGCTATATCGTGGGGTTTATTTCAAATCAGGGGTGTAGGCGTTTTTTTGATTATGGCCATTATTCGATTGAATATGGTATAGCTAAACCTTCAAAAAATGACTAAGAAATTCATGACTGTACACTAATCTAATCTCATATTACCCCCGTGACTCCCTTCAATATAAACTCAATTTTTATCATGTGCATATGGTGGTCCGAGCGTGATAAACAGCAAGATATCAGAGAGACTCCAGAAACCCAGATGACGAAAAATAAGAGACAAAATGACTGACAAGCGAGACGGAATTATAAATAAGCAGATAAATTATTTTTAAAAATAATAGCCAAAATGGTATCAATCACTAATTCAAGCCTTTATATATTATATAGGCCTAATGTATTGTAGTATAGGTCTATTCATTATATGTCACTTATAGTTGTTATTCCGATGTCTGATCCTTGACGTGGTGAAGGTGCAACAGCATATCACCAGAAGTGACTGTATTATCGAGTTGTTATCGTCAATTGCTCTTTAAAAAAGATACATGGGACAATCGACATGTCAGGTGCGACCCCCACAGTGACAGCACTATGAGTTGTGACTTGTGGCTGTCAATTAGGCCAACATCATGGTTATCTATATATGACCTATAATAATGTTATCTTCTTATTAAAATATTGAAATCAAATAGTAGACGTATTTCAAAGAAAAAATATTATTAGGTACCAGGATTTCCGCCAGTGGGGGTACGGACCCCCTCCCACTCAGCACCTAAGGGGGAATATCACCCCCCCCCTTTGGTGGCAAAGAAAATGAAAGTATTTTCTATATTTTACTGTTATTTTAGTTTAAAGAGGCCATTTCAAGCACTAAAATTTGAAACTCCAATTCTTTTTCTCCGCCAGACCCTCCAATTCTTTTTCTCTCCCCAGACCCCCCCCCCCCAATCAAACATTTCTGGTGGAAACCCTGGTTACACAGCTCGATTTTATAACTTATTGATGTGGCCTACGCGATTTATACTACATTATTATGTCCATGATTCCCCCCTTACACATTTTTGTATAGTTCTGAACATGTAGCGATATCATTATTCACACATTTCTTAATTGAAATATACAATTGAAATATTTCATGTTTTTGAAATTCTAGAGAAACTATTCACCATAGTTGACCATAGTTGTTTTGTGGATAATCATTCGCACTATATGTTATATTTCGTGAATACATTATTGTTTCAAACGAGTACAATATGTGATGAAGCTGGAGTGGTAGTAGCTACCCTTTCATGTTGAGGCGAGAGTGTTTTAAACATATTATGGAGCATGAAATTGTTGCAATGATAAAAGAGCAATAAAAAAATACACTGTAGGGCTATTCGTTAAGGTGTGGTTGGATTGTTTGGGTATACAGTTCCACCCAGTCAGCTGTTAAAATTAGGATATATAATACCAGGCTTTATTTAGCAGGATCAGGGCTCTAATAACAACGAAATAGACTTCAAATTGTCTCTCAGTTACAGAACTTTCGGATTTTGTCATCTTAATCATGTGGTGGGTTGATTGTGTATACATGCTCTCCGCGAGCTGCGATTATGTACAGCAAAAAATTGACAATCATAGCCCGGGGATTACAGCTCAGAAAGCCTACAGAAAAAAATGGCTGGGGGGGGGGGTTGTGCCCAAAAAGCCCCTTTTTTCAGGCGATGTTTCGAATCATTCATTCAAAATATTTACTTCTGGGGTTAATTTACCTCATGGGGGTGGGCCTACACAACCTGTGCACAGAGCATCGCAACCTAGTACCTACTAACTGATCAATTTAAAAACTAGCCCACCACCCAATTTTAGCCAAATTCAAACCTTGCAAGGAGTATCAAGATTCTTTCAGTTTATGTTATTTTTTATTGTTGAAATGATTTAATCTATTTTAGCAATTCAAACTTTTAATGTACCAGGCAAGTTTCTACTTTTGTAGGTGGACCATTCTCATTCATCAAATCCACTATCCTTCAACTAGCGTCAGCTAGTGCTAGTGTGGCCCTGAGAAGGAGGCTGTAGGTGGACTAGTACCTAGCCTTAGTGGCTGAAACAGGCTTCGGCCACAGATTGACCCCCATACTGACTGCTCAGTGTCTTTTTCTGTGACATGTGCACATGTCTTACAGGCCCTGGTCAGCGAGGGTGATTGACCCCGTACAAAATCGTGTAACATTTCTTTGGACGATCATATCAAGGACTTGCCCTTGAATAATCAGGTCGAAAATAGTTTTTTTACTTAGAATCAGTAACATTTCAGTTAGGCATACATGCCCGCATGCTCAGCCCACAGCCTGCACAGTCATTAAAAAGGGTTAGCTTCATTACCCCCTCGACCCCACGACCCACAACCCTTGACCTTCTACCCTCAACCCACAACCCCTCGACCCACAACCCCCTCGACCCACAACCTCTCCGAATTACACCTCAACCAAAGTTAAAAATGGGTTAATTTTGGTTTAATTTATAGGCCTTATCGTGTAAGGCCTATTGATGGGCCCTTTTCATTTATATCGTAGGCCCAATTTTTTTATCAGGCCCAAAATCAATGAATAGGGCATAATAGATTCTGTGTCGGTAGACCTATATCCTATTCCTATATGCGTGCGGCGTTTACAAGTCATAGCGTCCCTGTGCAGACAATGTTGTGCCAGCTGTGGAAATGCTGGCCCAGTATTGAGACAACATTGGGTGAATTCCCCGAGTCACCGCTTGTGTTTGCTTTGATGCCCGCTACAGCGCCCATGTTACTGAAACTGGGCTCATAATCTATAAATAGCACACGCTCACCGAGCTATCTGATACAATGAAGTATGGGAGAGGGGTGTCTATGTAGCACTGTTTTCACTGAGTAACCATTAAAGGAATTCCTGTGTTTCACAGAATAGGCTTAATTATATATATTAATCACATAATTGATTTAACAGCCTGCAGTGGGTCCCATATATGCATGGAGACTTGAAGTTCCCGGAACGGGTTAACTAATTTTGAATGTGGGAACTTCGGAAACTTGTAGCGTCCCGATATATATTAGGCCTACTTGATGTAGAAATATTTGGTTACTAGACGGGATGCCTGCCTGACATTTCGTTTCCATTTTCGGGCTGTGATCGCTATTTGTTTACCATCAGGGGTAACAAATATTTTGTTGTTGTTGTGGGTCGTGGGGTTGTGGGTCGAGGGGCTTGTGCGTCGAAGGTCGAGGTTTGTTTGTGAGGGTGGTCATGGGGGTTATGAGGGTAACCATTTAAAAGTTATAATGGAGATTTTTCGGACCTTGGGGTCGAGATCGCTCTCAGTCACCGCCATGTTGAATTTTCGGGTAAAGCAAATACATCTATCAACGGCCTCAGAGAGGACGACACGGCTATGGTACCTTATGACTATGATTGCACAAGACCTACTTCATTGTGATTATTTATTGGGCGTATATCCCTTTATGCTTGGTCATCAATAATCAGAGACATTATATATATTTTTTATTATTATTGACCGTTTAGGTTACATGTCAACTTTGACATATTGGTCATTTTGTTTTCTCTATTTCTTTATATGTTTTTCGATGCGGCGCAAATCGGTTATGAATATGTTTCTGTCGTCATTATCCCACGAATTTGAACAGTTTGGGTCGCTGCATATGTGTGTACCAAGGAAAGATATCGGCCGTCGTAGGACTCGAGCCTGATACCCCCTGAGTTAGCCGATGAGCCAACCTGGCGCCACAATATATGAATGATTTTTATTGTCAACATCAATCAATCACCCATATTAGGCCTATATAGGCTATGTCGGTCACTTATTAAATTTCTAGCCATATATGCCCAGCAAACTTATGAGACGTTGGACCCATTTGCAACGCTGGTTTCCCGCTGGACCTGCGTCGCAAACGGATATCTCGAAAACCTCCTCTACCCCCTCGCCCCTCGACCCACAACCCTCGACCCACGACCCTCGACTTCATTTTTTTTATTGTTTTTTTTATAGTCTGTTTATAAAATTCGGGAAACAATATCAGGTCAATGTTGGCTCACCGTCTGCGACGCTGGCCTAACATTGGCTGGAAGCCTCATGTATATTATTTTGGATAGAGGCACGATACGCAATATATGCGGGCACTTGATTAGGCGTTACTAGACTGCCATCTGAGTCCCACCACTGTCTGACATTAAAGCTGGCCCAACAATGTTCCAGTCCAATGATAGCTATAAGCACATAAAACACTAAGCATTGAACCAATGTTGGATTATTGCTGGGGCAACTTCTGTAACGCTGGCGCACCGCTTGCGATGCCTGTGCCAAAGCGTGTGACTGAATGAAGCTGGGGAGTGATATGCCGGGTGATATGACTGGCAAGTGTTTTTTACGCACCAAAAAACAAGAGGCATTCAATCCCATGCTTGGGTTAATATACATAACAGTTAAAGTTAGACAAGCAAAAAATGAAATGAATCGGGCTTTAGGCCACCTTTGTGCACATATAGGCTAAACTGGGCCAGGAGAACCTCCTGAGGATGGTGAGATGATTGAGATGACACTGTCCTCCAGACACAGGATTCGAAATTCGAGCCCTGGCGGTCTGAGGCCGAGCACGCTACCTCTCGGTCACTCAGGCTCCCCACAATACTAACTTTCACACGTGGATGGGGAAGAAACAATTTTTGTTTCTTTCAAACCGCCGAGACCGGGAACCGAACCCCGGACTCTGGCGTGAAAGGCAGCGGTGCTAACCACTACCCTAGGGCCCCCGCCCAGTTAGACAAGCGTCCTACACAGTCACAGTGACTCAACATTAAAATGTGTTTGGCCAGCTGTAGGCCTACGTGTATTCATAAAACTATATTCGATGGCCACCCATAAAACAAGATACATTAAAGCAACGTCGGGTGAATGCTGGACCAGCGTAGCAGACGGTCAGACAACATCACTTGATAGCCAGGTTAGCATCACAATAGGCCTATATAAATTTCCCGAATGTTATTATTATAGACCCTACAAAAGTTCTAATTATATAAACAAACAAAATCTGTTTTTAAATTCATTCTATTCACTTATCTTGTTCAACATTTTTGTTGCTTACCAGTTATGTACTATATTAAATCTAATCAAATCAATATAATTTATTTAAACAAAATACAAATATATCAACGTATACAGTGATATTAAAAGTACATAAAAGTAAGGCACCTTACATTATATTGGCATGAAATTATTGTTAGAAAGGAAGTGAAATGAAATCAATGACTATGTTCACTTCCCATTAACCGTGTTTAGGCTACATTGAGTAATAATACATCTGTGATTGACGCTAAATAGGTAAATGTTATTTTACAACAACATTCACTTGTCAAAACTGATAATTGAAAATAAATTGCGCAATCAAATTGCACATGGTGGCAATGTTTCCCACCCATCAGGAGCCCCAGCCAACCCTCACCTGCAAGGCGGCGTGCTGATCAGCTCATGCTGGTACCTGCATACACAATAAGCTAAGTGGATAACAGCGCCTGATTGATATACAACGCACCTGCACAACTAACAATTAAAAACAACCTGCTCAACCCGTCAGACTTGATTGACTTGTCCACGTGTACACGTGCAGCCAACATAAGTTGTTTATTTGGTTGAGTGGTGGACCGTAACTATATCAAGTAATATTTTAACCCGTTCAATCTGTGGCATTATTTCAGCTAAGCAAATTAAAATAAGTTGGTGTTAAGGTAGAACATATGTTTTATACTGACTCACAGTTTTAGGTCGATATTGTGAGTACTTTCCACGTAATTGGTGAATCAGTAACACCATATGATCCCCCTAAAATGCGATTTTTAATGTGAATGCCACTATAGTCTATAAATATTATATATACCTGCCGTCAGATTAACCAGTCCAGTGGCAGTGCCAGTGCGGAGTGCCAGTGGCTAATCGTACGTGATTCTTCATAATGATAATGTAACTCTATGGGCAGCCTCGTTTACGAAATGACGGGCTCCCATTACTCTTACTCTTCATAAGGACCATTAGGCCTACTCTTCATAATCTACCTAAACGACATTCCCCTCTGTAGTAAAATATTTAAATTTATAATCTACGCGGACGACACTACTTTGTTTTCTAACCTTGGGAAATTTAAAAAAGAAAATAGAGATGAAATGTTAAATGCTGAACTGTCAAAAATAAATATGTGGTTTCAACTAAACAAACTTTCACTAAACACAACCAAATCAAAATTTATGGTCTTCAGAAAACCACAAAAAAAAATTAAAATACCAGTCATCAAAATTAACCAAAAGGAATTAGAATACGTTGAAACCTTTAATTTTCTCGGTGTAAATTTAGACACAAATATTAGTTGGAAATCTCACTTAGGTAAAGTATCTAATAAAATAGTAAGAATTATAGGTATTATAAATAAGCTGAAATTCATCCTCCCACAAAATATCCTTTCTTATATATATAACTCTTTGATAATGCCACACATAAATTACTGCATTCTTTTATGGGGGGCATGCAAATAAACGGATTTTTAAATTACAGAAAAAAGCAGTGCGAATCATATATAAAGAACGTCGCCTCTCTCATACAGATCCAATATTTAAGAATCTAAATCTTTTGAAAATTAATGATATATACCGCCTTCAATTGCTAAAACTGTACTTTAAATGTAAACAAAACCTTCTTCCTGTCTACTTTGATTCATTTGATCTGACACCTAACTATAGAGTTCATCAACATAACACACGAAATATAAATAAAATACACGAGCCGTATGTAAGACATGATTTTGCCAAGACATGCAGCCGTTATGAACTGCCCATTCTTGTTAACAAAACATCACCATCTATCATAGAAAAAGTAAACGCTCACAGCTTTAAGGGGTTTTGCACTTACACAAAAAAATATTTTATAGACAACTACTCAACGACTTGTGATATTTTAAATTGTTACTCTTGTAATAGTATTCTTAATCAATAGTAATGATATTCCTCACTTGATACATATACTACATAATTTTCTCGTTTCACTTGGTATACTTGTGACATTTTAAATTGTTACTCTGTAATAGTATTCCTCATCAATAGCAATAGTATTCCCCACCTGATACACATACTGCATAATTTTTCTCGTCTCCCTTAGCATATTTGTGACATTTGAAATTGTTACTCTTGTGATGGTATTCCTCATCAATTGCAATAGTATTTCTCACTTGATACATATACTGCATAATTTTTCTCGTTTCATTGTGTATATTTGTGATATTTTAAATTGTTACTCTTGTAATAGTATTTTCTCATCAATGGTTATAGTATTTCTCACTTAATGCACATACTGCATAATTTTCTCGTTTCACTTTGTATATATTTAATCATTTCAAACACATACTGTATACCTGATTTACATAATAACTGAACTGTCAAATGGGTGGCCTCTATGCCAGCGACCATATGTGGTCTTAATGGAGGTCTCCCAAACCATGTATTTACGGTTAAATAAACTTTCTTCTTCTTCTTCTTCATTGACTCCCATTATAACTTCCCCGTACGAATAGCCACTCCGAATTTGAAATTACGACGTCCCTCTATAAACCCATTGAACTGGTTAAATTAAAGTTTGTTTTTATACCCGCCGGCGGCGCCGTCAGATTAACTTGTATCGCATGTTTTTCGCCGATTTCTCAGTCAATTCTCAACCGATTTTGATGAAATTTTCCAAGGACTATTTTCTAGTCACGCGACGACTACCGTGAAATTTTCAAAAAAAACATCATGTAGTTCAAAAGTTAGACCATTTGACATGTAGTAAATTTGAAATTACGACGTCCCTCTATAACCCCATTAAACTGGTTAAATTAAAGTTTGTTTTTAGCCCTGAATTGCATTACATGCCAGATGGTCTAGCTTTTCAGCTATACAATAATTTCCGATGAAAATTTACAAGGCAGTCGCCGAGTGACTCGCAAATAGTCCATACAAAATTTCATATAAATCTGTTGAGAATCGACTGAGAAATCAGCGAAAAACATGCGATACAAGTTAATCTGACGGCGGGTATAATCATGAATTGCATTACATGCCAGATGGTCTAGCTTTTTAGCTATAGTCTACAACGTTTTAATTTCACGGTAGTCGCCGCGTGACTTAAAAATACTCCCTGCAAAATTGCATCAAAATCGGTTGAGAATTGACTGAGAAATCGGCAAAAAACATGTGATACAAGTTAATCTGACGGCGGGTATACAGTCTGTCTGACGGTGGTGGATGGATGGTCCAAAATTAATTTTTGGTATCCATACGATTTCAACCATATTCAGTAAATTCATGAAATTTCGTAAACCCTATTTTCTAGGGTCATTTCGCATCGATCCTGAAAATTTCGTAAAAAAATATTG
Organism: Flabesymbios commensalis; assembly: GCA_964017125.1. Taxonomy (NCBI): domain Eukaryota; kingdom Metazoa; phylum Annelida; class Polychaeta; order Terebellida; family Flabelligeridae; genus Flabesymbios; species Flabesymbios commensalis. Next base: position 63,942,541 of record OZ024906.1, on the reverse strand, counting down.
TAGGCTATAGTTTAAAAGTTAGACCATTTGACATGTAGTAAATGTCGGTAATCTTTTAGAATAGGGGACGCTATTTTTATGACGTCGGAACCACATTTTCTGTTCTAACGTGTTATAATATTGCGAGGGAAATGTGGTCAATAATTAATTGGACCACTAACAGTTATTCTAAAGGATTACTTAATTTTCTATTTAAGACGCTCCTCTATCATAACAATGACATGTATAAACCCATTAACTTCCATTCCGGTTTATTCTCAGAATTGCGTTACATGTCAAATGCTCTAACTTTTAAAATACTCAATGGAATTTTGCGAAATTCTCTAGGGTTGTTGCCAAATCATGCAAATGCCTAGATAAAATTTCGTGACAATCCCTTGAGAATTGACTGACTGGATCAGTGGATACCGAAAAGCTAACTTTCATTTTGGACCATCTTCGGGTCGTGCTTCATATCGAAAACTGACCGAAACCCGCCGAAACCATGTCGAAACCGAGTGAAATATATAACTTAATGTACACTCAAATTTGGTACACTAATCCCTTGTATTATGTTCGTTTAATAGTATGTGAAAATTTTGGAAGTGTAGCGTTATTATTTTTTATGCAGTGGCCTTATATATTTTTAATTGGTATGTAGCAGTTAGGCCTAATTATTACCGTCCCAAAACCAAGTGAAATATTTAACTTAATGTACTAAGTAGGACGGTCAAATTGGTACAGTAATATTTTGTATTATGCTCGTTAATGTGTGAAAAAATTAGAAGTGTAGCGTTATTATTTTTTATGCAGTGGCCTTATATATTTTTTAATTTGGTAGATAGCAGTCAGACCTACTTATTACCACCCAAATTATTTGCGTAGCGGTAATTGCACCTTTATTTTACTTTCTGTGTTGTTGTTTGTCCAACACACCAACTTTGTCCTTTAAATAGTCCTGGGCATTACCCTTCAGATGTCGCCTGCAGCTTAATCGACCCCACCTGGAAAGGCAGTCTCCATGGCATTACACATAGCCCTCTCCTCATCACTGCCAGTAACAGGGCAACTTGGGGAGCCTTCAAGTTTCATTGACAAGTTAGTGGTCGAAGAAATGTTTGTAAGACTCATAGTCTGAGTGGCCATGCAGATACATAGGCCTGACAAACAAGGGGTGATCACCAGTGTTTTTCCTAGTTACTGATAGGTTTTTAAACACTGCAGCTGTCAGGTGTATTTGTCCAAGATTGAATGTTTTGTCGAATGACAACACAGTGGTCTGTGAGTGAGGGGCTGAACAGCAAAATGGCTTGATGTCATCAATTTGCTCATCTAGGTACAATATACATGAGGGGATTTTATTTTTAAAGTGGGACACAGTCTGGACAAAGGGGGATGTGTTCACTAAGTTCTCTGTCCTTATGATGTGGTCTGGAAATTGCCTCGAGCAGATGTGGGATGGTCTTTTTTTTTGTTCACAGTATTCTGCATTGTAGAGTTGTTTTTTATTTCTTGGGCCGTCTATGACGTCACATTCGTCGTATACCTGTTTTGGCTTCATTGTTTTAACTTTATCTTTAATTGTTTCTAGCACAGTTGGTTTATTGCGTGTGTATGTAGGCCTATAATTTTTCTCACTTTCATTGTTAACTTCCCTTGGTGCTAATCCCCTGTACTCGTAGCAGGCCACTGTAGTTCTATCCTCGTCAAGGCCTTCGTCAATCCACGAAATTCGTTCTTCATAAGCAGGGGAATGTTTATGTTTAGCATAGTATCTGCGGAGGGCGATAATCATATTGCTCTCCGGTTGGGGCTCTAGAGGAAGGAATACTGTTTTTTTGTTTCTGTGTCTTTCGTAACAGTATTGCCCATTTTTGTACATTACTTTTCTCTATTTTCTGGTTTCATCGCGAATAAAAATTGTCCTATTAGATGGAGCACTCGACAGCCACGGACCGCGATCGTCCCAGAACTGGCTCATTTTACCATTCTGTCGTCGTTCAATGTCCATGTTATTGTCCACAACATAGTACATGTTTTCTTTTAGCCCACGAGGCACGTATTCAGTGGGATCACTGTAATCCTCTGTGAGGACTTGCACTACATTGTATTGTATCAGCATCCATGAATTTGTGTTGTGATCGCGGTCCACATGGTAGTTTGTGACTGCCAGCTGCCACTATCAGTTCAGTGTCAATGGTTAGGTTTGGTGTCATTGTCCTGTTTGGTGTTGTGGTGTGACTTATGTGTATGTCACGATCAGGTGATTTTTGGAAAGGTTTATAAAAAAATATATAAGGCCCATTCGCTATTTTTATGATGATCTAAGAGACATTATATAAATAAATTCTATGGTAAATTCATGTAAATTAAAATTAGTATCAATTACAAGGAAATGTTTAAATCTAAAATACGCCTCCTCTTAATAACAGATTCATACAAATTCGTTATCACTTTTACTATGATACCTTTTCCTTTTAATGTATGTTCGGGTAGTAATATTTAATATAGAAGTATTACCAATGAACTATATCATTACTCCAGTACGATGACTATTGTTATCTTTTTAAAAACAAAATACATAAATCTGCATTACAATTTGCCCCTAATAGTATATTTTATTTACATGTATCACTTTTAGCGCATGTGCAGGAATATAATATATAGTAAACTAATTAAATTAAATTAAATTATTTTTGTACTTTTAAGCATCTGTTAGGTCACTATGTTTTTTTTCTCTGTTTTAGATGAGCGCGCGCATTAGATTTAGGCCGCGCATTACCAAACAAAACATGTGTTTTTTTTCTGCCCAGCGCGCGCATTAGATTGTTGCCGATTTCCGGAAAAAAACCAGTCAATTTTGGGAGATAAAAAAAAATTCGAAAAAAATAAGTTCATTTCGAGAGATTAAAAAGATATCTTTCCGGCTATGTTTTTTTTGCTTGTTTTTCGTCGTCGTCATTACCTTTTTTTTAAATAGGTCAAAAGTTTTTTTTATTTTGTGGCCCTCATTAACTTTTCCAGAAATATGACCAATGTTTCCAAAATATGTTCAATGTTTTTTTTCCTAAATGTTTTTTTTTCTGCCCTCCCTCATTAGATTTTGAATTTTTTCTGATCTAAAACAGAGATAATAAACAAAGTGGCCTTACCTTTCTAAAAGCAGAAGATATCCATATAGATAAATGTACCCGTGATATATTTATCTGTATTTTTTCTAAACACTATCACTTTTATGTTATGTTCAGGGAGATAATGTATATTCTTCTAACTTATATATGACCTTATTTTACTACTTTTAACATGTTTAATCAACTGTACTGCTACTTTTTATCCCCCGCCCGAAGAAGTGGGGGCGGGGGGTATTGGCGTCGCCTCGGATGTCCGGCCGTCCGTCCGGCCGTCCTGCGTCCGCATCGTTTCCGGAGCAGAACTCGGTAACCCGTGCATGCATTTCTTTAATTTTTGACACACACATCCCCTAGGGGGTGTAGATGTGTTTTTCGGGGTTTTTGAAATTTTACCTGCTTAATTGGCCGACCGTCGGCCATAACTAACTTTAATATGCCTGATATCTGACAAACCGTGCCATATAGCTAGACCATTATTACAAAACAAAATGTGCGGTTTCAGGTAGGGATATGCTCTAAAAATTTTCAACTTGAACAAATTAAAAATGGCCGACTATCGGCCGTAATTAACTTTAATATGCCTGATATCTGACAAACCGTGCCATATAGCTAGACCATTACTACAAAACAAAATGTGCGGTTTCAGGTAGGGATATTCTCTGAAAATTTTCAACTTGATCAAATTCAAAATGGCAGACTATCGGCCATAATTAACTTTAATATGCCTGATACCAGACAAACTGTGCCAGATAGTTAGATGCTCTAACCTTCAAAAGTGGCATGATCTGGAAAATGATGATGTTAAAGTTATTTGTACACTTCTTTAATTTTTCTGATCCAAAAAATAATATTCATTCTGTCCAAATTTGCATAAATTCAAGATGACAGACAAATAATAATTGTTATCAAAGTTTTTGAAACGTGCACAGGAGAAGCAAAGTGAGTCATCGTCTCAACTGTGTACAATCACCGTTTAAGGTGAAGGGGGCTAAGCCACTTTCGAAACCCCATGAATATAGTTTTAGAGCAGCCGCGCGCGAAAAATGGGTCACTTTTTAGGGTAAAAAATGTTTTTTTTTGCTAGAGAAAAACACATGAAATTAAAATCTACCAACAAAATTCAATATTGATAAGGCATTAAATCTATTCACAGCATCAACCCTTGGAACAAAAATTCCATAGGATATGTACCAGTCCAATAAATACTATAAAACAAAATGTATGGTTTCAGTGAGGGATATATATATATATATATATACCCTCTTAATGGCAACTTGCTCAAACTAAAAAAATGCTGACTTGCGACCAACATTGACTTCAATATCTGTAATAAACACAGTAATCTAGATAGGTGGATCAATATTGTAGAACAGAATGTGAGACTTCAGGGAAGTATGCACCCTGTAAAATTTCTATCACGCGGGCGGGGCGGGGGATTATGGTGGCCGGCTGGCCTCTTGTTATCACATACATGTAGGTCCTATATATGAATATATATACATGTATAAATATAGTTCAATAACTTACCGGTTAAGAGCAGCCTTAAAGTTGTAGTTGTCACCCTCAAAGCTACATCCACGACACCGAAAAAGGATTCCTTCGTTTTTCCATTTGGTGTCAGCTGACCAAAGTCCAAGGGTACACATCGGCGATGGACCCATCTATCACATTAAGAACATTCCACTGCATTCGTGACAGTGTTTTTCAAACAGATTGCACATGGAAATGGTATTCGCGGCATGATTGTAGGATTGTAGAACAAAATTAATAATAAATGATAATAAATAATAAATAATAATGATAAATCAGAATACTAAATTGACTTGTGTCTCTCGACATCCCTTTTATGAGGAAGTTGTACGTGAGAGGTGTGATCTTAGATGGCAATTAGGGAAAGGGGTACTTAGGCTACTCCATGAGAGGGAGGGATTAGCCAGAGGAGTAGTTGAGAGGATTATGACAGTGGAGTAGGTGAGAACGCCAACTGGATAACTCATCGTTTATATTTGATATTAATATACATTGCAGTATTTCAATTGTAGAATAGACTATGGATAATTTTTGAAGACACGAAGTGTATGCAGATCAAGGTGTCATAGGGGTACAGGCAGGCTCATAATTTAAATTACAGATGTTATGTCAGTTAATTGTATATAAAATAATTTGCTGTCATTAATAAGTAAGGTTATTCCATGGATGACCAGATGAATATCCATATTGAAGAACGACATATGTGTAAAATTTAAACGATTCTACATTCTAATTAAATTATAAATATTAGTTAATTTAAGTGTGTCATTAATAAGTAAGATTATTCTACAAATGAACAAGGAAACGTAAACAATATATGTCTTAGGTGGTATGATCACTTCTGGTAACATAGGTATTCAAATGAATCAGAAAGAGCTAACTAAGACATTTGTGATTGAAAAAAAACCTTTGGTCTTCATGATTTATTTTTACATTATTGGAACTCATTCCAATAATGTTTTAATATGGTTCCCAAAACGGATTCTGAGCACTGTTTTTTTGTGTCCATATAATGTGTGTCCCAAATGACTATTACTCACATCTTCTCAAATTTATACGGCAAAACCCATATGTTCAGTTTTCTGTCATTCCATAGCCAACAGTGGGTCAACCAAACGTTGTTTCTGAATAAGCATAGATATCTGTATTTGCTGAGCTATTAGGATTTCCGTCATCAATTTTAAGACAGTTAAGGGTCTTTTAGCTGTGGGTTGAGCCATCAGTTTATACCCTGTAGTTAGCCCATAGATTTTACTGAGAACATTGCCTACCTTGGGAGCAAACTAGTCCAATATAATCTTAAGAAATTACCACAATGAGAGTCTGAAACTGGGGGAAGCTGGCAGATGTTCTACTTTCCAAAGCAACTATATTATGATATAGAGTCTATGCAATATTTTGCAATGATATATCTTGCCTTTAAAAATCTAACCCTTTGTTCGCACCCGCCGTCACCGTAGGTGAGATGAAGAGAGCTATGGATTCTACCTCCGTTTTTTTTTGGCCTTTTTTGCCTATAACTTTGTAAGAAAATAAGCTAGGATAACAATTTTTGGTATGTGTGTTACTTCTAGGTGGATAATGGACAGGTTAAAATATTTTTAATCTGAATTTAATACGCAAGGTCGCAGAGGAGAAAATGATGATGTTACGGCGTTGGGCCGTTGGGCTGCCGTAAACAATTCGTTTCCGGAGCATATCTCTGAAAGTACTTGTCCGATTGTCTTCAAATGTTCTCTAAGGTCCCTAGTTGTGCCTTTTCAGGTTTTTGGACCTTGACCTTGAAGTTGACCCAGCACTTTGACCTAATTTATAACATCGGTAAATCCGACTGAAAGATTTTGCGGAATATCATGAAAACCGCTCAAGATAGCTACACCATTACTATAAAACAAATTGTGAGGTTTCACGAGAGGATGCATCTTGAAAAATTTCAAGTTGATAAAATTAAAAATGGCCGCCTATTGGCCAATATTCACCTCGACAGGCCTGATATTGCGGAATATCATGAAAACCGCTCAAGATAGCTACACCATTAATATCAAATAAATTGTAAGGTTTCAGGAGAGGATGCATCTTGAAAAATTTCAAGTTGATACAATTCAAAATGGCCGCCTATCGGCCATTATTCACCTCGACAGGCCTGATATTGTGGAATATCATGAAAACTGCTCAAGATATCTACACCATTACTATAAAACAAATTGTAGGGTTTCAGGAGAGGATGCATTTTGAAAAAATTCAACTGGTCCAAGTTCAAAATGGCTGCCAATCGGCCATTATTCACTTTCACATAGCCGTTATTTGGTAAACCGTGCTAGATGGCTAGACCATTACTATAAAACAAAATGTGTGATTTCAGGAGAGGATACATCTTTAAAAAATTCGACTCGATAAAATTCAAAATGGCCGCTTATCGGCCATTATTCACTTTCACATGGCCGATATTTGGTCAACCGTGCTAGATGGCTAGACCATTACTGTAAAACGAAATGTGAGATTTCAGATGAGGATGCATCTTGAACAAATTTGACTTGATCAAATTTAAAATGGCCGCCTTTTCGGCCATTACTCATTTTCACATGGCTGATATTTGGTAAACCGTGCTAGATGGCTAGACCATCACCTGATTACTATAAAACAAAGTGTGAGTTTTCGGGGGAGGATGCACCCTGAAAATTTTTAACTTACGAATTCAAAATGGATGACAATCAGCATTATTTACCTCGATAGGCCTGATATCAGGTAAACCGTGCTAGATAGCTAGACCATTACTATAAAACAAAATGTAACGTTTCGAGAGAGGATGCCTTTTAAAAACTTTTGACTCAATCGAATTCAAAATGGCCGCCTGTCGGCCACTATTTACTTTCACATTGCTGATATTTGGTAAGCCGTGTTAGATAGCTGGACCATTACTATAAAACAAAATGTGAGATTACAAGAGAGGATGCATCTTGAAAAAAATTAACTCGATAAAATTCAAAATGGCCGCCTATCGGCCATTATTCACTTTCACATAGCCGGTTTTTGGTAAACCGTGCTAGATGGCTAGACCATTACTATAAAACAAAATGTGTGATTTCAGGAGAGGATACATCTTTAAAAAATTCGACTTGATAAAATTCAAAATGGCCGCTTATCGGCCATTATTCACTTTCACATGGCCGATATTTGGTCAACCGTGCTAGATGGCTAGACCATTACTGTAAAACGAAATGTGAGATTTCAGATGAGGATGCATCTTGAACAAATTTGACTTGATCAAATTTAAAATGGCCGCCTTTTTGGCCATTACTCATTTTCACATGGCTGATATTTGGTAAACCGTGCTAGATGGCTAGACCATCACCTGATTACTATAAAACAAAGTGTGAGTTCTCGGGGGAGGATGCACCCTGAAAATTTTTAACTTACGATTTCAAAATGGATGACAATCAGCATTATTTACCTCGATAGGCCTGCTATCAGGTAAACCGTGCTAGATAGCTAGACCATTACTATAAAACAAAATGTAACGTTTCGAGAGAGGATGCCTTTTAAAAACTTTTGACTCAATCGAATTCAAAATGGCCGCCTGTCGGCCACTATTTACTTTCACATTGCTGATATTTGGTAAGCCGTGTTAGATAGCTGGACCATTACTATAAAACAAAATGTGAGATTACAAGAGAGGATGCATCTTGAAAAAAATTAACTCGATAAAATTCAAAATGGCCGCCTATCGGCCATTATTCACTTTCACATAGCCGGTTTTTGGTAACCGTACAAGATGGCTAGACCATTACTATAAAACAAAATGTGAGATTTCAGGAGAGGATGCATCTTGAAAAAATTTGACTTGATCAAATTCAAAATGGCCTCCTATCGGCCATTATTCACTTTCACATGGGCGATATTTGGTAAACCGTGCTAGATGACTAGACCATTACTATAGAATGAAATGTGAGATTTCAGCTGAGGATGCATCTTGGAAAATTTTGACTTGATCAAATTTAAAATGGCCGCCTTTAGGCCATTATTCACTTTCACATGGCCGATATTTGGTAAACCGTGCTAGATAGTTAGACGATTACTATAGAATGAAATGTGAGATTTCAGCTGAGGATGCATCTTGAAAAATTCTGACTCGATCAAATTCAAAATGGCCCCTTTCGGCCATTATTTACCTTCACATGCCCAATATTTTGCAAACTGTGTTAGATGTTAGTCCATCACTATAAAACAAAATTTGAGGTTTCGGGGGAGGATGCACCCTAAGTTTTAAACTAATTTATATCGAATTCAAAATGACCGTAAATCAGCTATTATTTAACACAATTGGCCTGATATCGGGTAAACCGTGCCAGATAGGTAGACCATTACTGCACTGATTACTGGGATACTGATTAGGATCATTAATTTCAATGGTGGTTTGCAATCTCTGACAGACTGGCTAGTTCTTATCTTACTCTTAGACTGGGCTTCTTAGACCTAATTGTCTTGCGTCTTGATTTTTGACCTAGCCTAGGACTACATTAATAACCCTACACAAAATTGCCTAAATCAAATTCTAATTCGGAGCGGGAGCTCCTGGACTTATGTAGTCTTGTTTTAATAGCATCTAACGCCACAGCCAAATATTGTGGTAAAAAAATTCTTAGTGCTGTTGATCTACATCTTAGGCAAACCATTGGACGAGATGACCTTCTCTGACCAATCACACACAGAACATCTAGGTCACACACATCTCTAGTTATTTCAACATGGACGACAGACACATGACATTGATACAGTGCAATGTCAATGAGGCTGAACTAGATCTCAGGCTCATCATTGGTCGAGAAAGTCATCTCGACCAATCTCATGCACGATATCTGGGTCAGTCATATACTGAAGGGCCATCACACTTTCCGTGAGTGTCCTGATACTGCTATCAACTCGAAAGGCAGTATCTGCTTACTTGTAATGTAAGCAGCTACTGTGTTTGTTAATTGTGGCTGTGTATGTCAGTATATACACATGATACACACCCGGCTCCAGGCTAACTGTGATTATGTAATACGTGAGGTCTCGCCACTCTCTCACTTCTGACTGTGAACAAAATCTATTTAAATTTTAAATATATCAAGATTCAAGATATATATTTATTTTTTTCAGCTCAAACTATTCAAGATTGATATATTACAGACTTCCGTAGCGCCAATATTGATGAAATGATCAATTTTTAAGTCAGGATCGAACCAACTGTACAGAGACAGAAAGCCAGATGTGGTATGCCTTTGATCAGCTATCACCCGGCAAGCACAACTCATTGCCCCAATGCTGGGCTAGTGTTGGCCCAGTGGTTATTGTGAATCAATGCACGCGGTTATACAGAAACATTTAGCAATGCCCCTTATATATAAATTAACTTTTTTATTGCGACGATTTGACATGGAAAAAGGACAAAGTATGGTGAAATATTACCCCTTACACTGCTGCATCAAATTTGCAGCATGTGTGGTTTCCCACCAAGTGATATCTGGCACGTTTTTTCTGCAAAAATCATCTGATGAAAAACTGTTATTAGAAGTCATTATATTACAAAATCAGTCAGTTAGCTATATTTAAAGCGCAAATAGAAAGACCACAAAACGAAAGTGATTTTTTTTTTTTTTGCTTGCACAGTACAGTCCCCTCTGATACGACTTTCATACTGCCAGAGAACCAAAGCCGCATCAAAGGGGTAGTCGTATCTGAGAAGGGTGAAAAAAACTCTAGAAAAAATGTAAAATGGGCCGAATTTGATGTTTAAGACAGCACCCTTTAAACACCTCCATTGTCGTTGTGACAGTCTGATGAGCGCAGTTGACAGCCTGTGTTAATTGCCATTTCTATCGATAACACACATAATTTAGAAGTAATGGAAGTGGCTTGTGTTTTCATAAGAATCGTGGCTATGTTTTTTTCACATTTCAATATAGGCCTATGTTTTGCAGTACAAAACATGTGACACTGACTGTAACAGCTACTTTCAATTGATGTCAACCCGTCAAAAGTTAAAACTAGGCTGAATACTGAGTCCTAGTTTTCCATTCTGGGCCAGCAAGACAATGTACCTTATTATCCCTAAAAACATGCCAGGTAGAGAGACGCAGTAGGGGCTGGTTTATTATATATGTGTGTACCTAATCCAGGTGCCCGACATCAGGTATTTAAAATAGCTGTGAGAGATCAAGGCTGACACTGTGCACGCTATGATTCTGTTAATGTGTCACACACATTACACTCTAACTCAACCCGAAACTCTAGGATTGATCGATAATACATTGCTGAATAAAAATTTAAAAACAAATGTTGTGGATGTACACTGTATCCTCAATGCAATATTCAATGGAAAACAGAAGAGGCGGGTGTCTTCTATGTTGACCAAGATTGGAGTGGAACATACAATACCGACAATTATTACACTCTGAGGCACTGTAATGCACGTGGCTGTGAATATGGTCAGCGCGAGACGTTGGTGCTGTGTTGATCTAATTATGGGCCATCGTCATCAATGGCGGCATCGGATAGACTGCTATACCCTGCCTTATTTTCAAATCAATAACTTTGCGAGTTTAGGCGCTATCATTATCTAATTTATATCATCATTAGTTTCAGCATTGAGTAAGCTTTCTGGTGATATTTATTACATGTCCGTACAACCATAATTGAAAAGTTAGGTATTTGAAGTGGGATGTTTATCACACTTAGCAGACACACGGACACCGCTGACGTCCCATGCTAATTAGGGGTGTAATGCACCTTGTAACGCCAAGGGTGCATTGGATGTTAACTGCAGCGCATGTAAATAAATAAATATTTACATCGAAAACCCCATTTAAACATGGTTTTAAATTAATAACAGAAAAAGTATTGAGGATACAGTAAAAATAGTTATATCACCAGAAAGCATTTTTCAGCTACTATAATCTGATATGTGTCCCAACGATGTGGAAACACAAAAAGTCGTATCTTGTCAGTGCAGGGCCGGCAGACATATGCAGACGTGGCACAGTCTGTGATTATCTTCAGAAGGATATTGCTATCTGGTACGGTGATTTGAAGCTACCAGACTAGTACTCATCTGCACACAGTGTCAAGATCGTCAATGCTGGCCCACTTCATACGACGCTGTACCAGCCTCAAGCCAACATTAGCTTAACATAGTATCTGCTGGGCGGTATTGGCGGAAAATATATTTGTTTTGATTACAATTTTACATGGCCCATTGCTTAATATAAATATCAACTTCAGTCTAATGCAAAAAATTGCTCTCAATAATGTTCAGAACCGCAGGGTTCTTGTTTAAAATTCAGCGCTTTAAGGGTTAAAATAGCATTTTATTGGAGGTGCATAGACCACCCCACCTTAACCCTTAGAGCCGTGCTTGTCATTATAAGGAGCGCGATAGCGCTGGCGCTCCATCGCGCCCATTCTTTTGATACTATAAATAGTGCACCTAGCGCTAATTTTGCTGATTTGTATCAGGCCGCTACTCATTCAATTCTAATTCGATCTTTCTAAAATTTTAGCTCATTATCAACTCATAATTAGTACAACGACATCACAAATTTTCAGCAAGATTAATTGATAGACAGCCGAGATATGGCGCTCACAAAAGTGACGCATTTAGGGGCATAATTATGAAGTGAACCCTCTGACTCTGGGTGGATGATAATATAAGCATTTAAATAGGATATAGCCTTAAACTGTCTGCCTGGTATGTATAGAGGAAGACCACACCAACTCTATATTTTACAAATTAGTTCATTCCAGACAACCAGTAAAGAGAATTACTACTTTACCCCACTCCCTTCCCCATGAAATAAATATCTGCATGGACACGGTCACACGGATTAGTTGATAGTCCACTATAGGCGTGAACTAGGCCTATGACCTAGGGTAGGTACGTCCGAAGAAGTCATTTTGGTGTTTTTTTCGTGCTTTTTGAGGATTTATGTGAATTTGTGATACAACCGCGTGCTTTGATCCACAATGACTACCGGTCAGTGGTGGGTAAATGTCATTAGCCCGACATTAAACCAGCCGCCGCACCCGCAAATTTTACAGCAAAAACTCATTCCTGTGACCAGCGACTTTCTGTCACCAACAACTTTTTTTGTCTGGCAGATGCAAGGTCGTTGGTGACAGGATCTACTGTACACTGCAATAATATTTTTCTTTGTTTGTTTGTTCTTTTTGCTCACTATTACTGGTAGAAATGAAGCCATCATTGTAGAATTAAAAGAGTTATTTGTTTTGAATGGCACTTTTATCACCTGTTCTGGGGGTTCCAATCATTAGATTTCTCGCAATTACGAAAAATGATGCCAGCTCTCACCTTTAATTATAGATAGCTGCAACAAATGCTTGAATAGGTAAGTGGAACAGGCATGCTGTGCCCCCTTCCTGATAATTTTTTTACGCAGGTGCCATTTTTTATATTTTTGTAAAAAAAATGCAAAAAATGAAAATAGACTATATGTCCACTGCCCTATGAGAAAGTTCTGGAGGACATCATTAAGACCGTTTGGACGGAACAATGTGGGAATCTCAAAGAAATGAGATACCTGGGGAAGGCTGCACTAGTTTACCCAGGTTGAAACCTGGGTGAAGTTTTGTTTGCCCACCCTGCACTTCCTCATGGGGCACACCGAGGGTAAAAATGGAAGTTAAATAGCTATAAGGATGAGAATCGATCATAAGTTATGTTCTTCCTTGACCATCTCGTGGACTTGAAATAACAAAACAAAAAAAAACGATGGCCGGAGGATATGCCCGAATTCCTGATTGTTATATGCATATATGGTGTATTTGCTACTGTTTCTGTAGGCCTATTGCGGGGCGCTCATTGGGTGCCCTGGTGTATAGAAAAACAAAACTCTCAACAGCGGCATCATCTCAGTAGTTTTCTTCAGCTGCTTTAAAAACTTCCAAGTGTATGGGTGATGTTTTGGATTATGTTACCCCCATAACCGTTTGGCACATTGAGGTGCCATCTTTTGGATGTTTTTTTAATTTAGCTCAGATTTTGATCTAACACAGCATTTTTCTTGCTCAGTGAAAACTGGGGAATGTGGTCAAATATTTCTTTTAGCGTGTCAGCAGTTACGAAAAAAGGCTCAGCATAATTTTATTGGACAATTCTAAAATTTATTGAATCTACCTACCTAGGGGACCTAGCCTATTATCTATAGGCCCTATGCTTCACTGCTAAATCAAAAGCAGAGTATGCTGAAAAGTGATTGGTTGTTGCCAAACAGTTTATATATAATTAAACAATTACCCCACCCCCTCCCCCACAAAATCATCATCTTGGGATTTGATGATGATAGTCACTTGATTAGGCCTAGTACCGGTTGATAAATTTGGCAATTATGCCTACTGTCTAACTAGTAGGCCTAATGTTTTCGAGGACTGTTCACTTTTTAATTTTGTTGATAAAATTGGCACTGATTTTCTTGAGGACTGTTCACTTTTCAAATAAATCTATCTTGAATTATTTCAGTGTAGTTTGTCCTAATATATCATAGTTATTCAACGGTTTGGGATGGTTAACAGTCACTATCATGAAACATGTGCAAACACTCATTTGGTTTTAGAAGAAATGTATTATGCCGTAGCATTCTGTATCAAAATGGCATGGGAAGCTTGGTTAGGAATGTAGTGTATGTCTTTAGAATTCATATCAGGAGATCTTAAAGCCATAAAATCCTCAAAAGTGTGTTGTATGTAAAAAGTTTTTCTTCAGTTCAGCTTTCGTTTTTTCAGAGGCAAAATATAATTGATTTTAGTCATGTAAATTAAGTGAGAAAATAGTGGTGGTGGTGGGGCTTTTCATTGAAAAATTCTAGTAAAATAAACAAGATGCTCTCACCATATAAAAAAAAACGTTCCCCTAGCTGGATTATGACACAAATAGGCTTCACCTTTTCCATCACATGTACCGGTATATATAATGCTCAAGAAGGTACAAGAACATATATCTGTCTCTCTGAATACTACATACATATATACAGCCTTTAATTTGATCATGTTTATGCCTTTTTTAGATTTTTTTCTGGTGAAACAAAACCTGCATGAAAATGGCTCGATGATGAAAATGGTGAGCATAATGCTATATGGTTGCCAACTTACTCTTGTCAAATTTGATAGCAGTGGTTTTTTTTCATGATGAAAGTATAATATTTTAATTATCTTTGCAATGTTCACCTGTTGGATTTTTAGTTGTAGACCAGGACTTTATCAGTAACAGAGCAAGTTATTCAATATGCTGGGAAAGTACATGGCTTCTTTGCTGCACGAATTGGTTTTCTTCAGCAATGATGTGCAAACAACAACTCTAGCTCTTGCGATCACCAGTTCTATTTGCTGTAGTGTTGTTTGGCTGGTGGTTACTTTGGTCACATCCTCAGTGTCACGCAGTCAGTCAAAAACAGAAAAGTTGAAAGATTTTCCAAAAAGAGCAATATGTGTTGAAAGAAGGGAACAAAAAAGACCTTGGTGTGTTGATAGACACAGTATAACTGGGAGTCAATTTGGAGTCATTGATTATTCAACGATTACGCTTCATGTGAAGAAACGGCATAAGCAGGTATGATAGTGTGTAGGAGTATACTGTACAAATTTCATATCAAGCTAAATAAATAATCATTACAATAGATTTAAAGGATGTTTTGTTACACCTGTGCAGTGTGCATGACTTACACGCCAAGGCGAGTAGAAAGGAAACGGGTGAGTCCTTATATGTCCACATATCCTGTTTTTAACAAACAAAACCACTACTTTATAATTCACAATAGCACTCAGAGCTGTGGATAGATACATGTCATACATGCCCAATCTAACAAACCCGTGTCTAAAGTATACACAACTATCATTCATAAACTTTACGGCACCTTACCAATGTTCAAAAGTGCTATGAATGTAGCAGAATTTGTGTGGGATAGAGTGTAGGCCTATGTGACAGGGCAATGGCTCAGATGCTGCAGTCCAACAATTTTATAGGAAGTGTTTTATTCTAACTTCATATATGTTTCTTCATTCCTCCCAGAATTATACCTCTGATGAAAAGCATTCCAGTCCAGTTCATCTCCAGAAATGTCATCGTCAGTCAGAGAAGTGTGCTTCAATTCCCTGTATACGGTACTATCTTTCATTACATGTTGTATCCAACCTAACACTAGCATTGAGAATATTACTTTGTTGTGTTTGAAATTTCAAATACCACTTTTTTATCTCTAATAAATTCAGTTACATTCTTTGCATGAAAAAAGGGTCAATTATAATATGTATTATATTGAAATTGATGTTTTGCTCACTAAAAATCCTGTTAGAGGATAATTTTTCCACCAAGTTTGTTGGCTATGAGATAGTATCTAAGTATCTCTACTGTGGCTTATTCGAAATTAGTTACCCGTATTATCCCTAATAAACGCGCCAGGCGCGGAGACGAAGTTGGGGGCGCGTTTATTATGTGACTAAAATGTTGATCTGTATTTCACGGCCGCATTTGACCGCGGCACCGTTATTAAGCCATGCGACTTTGGTGAGAACTCACTGCCCATGCAAGCCTTGCCTGGCGAGCCCAATTTCATTTATGACCGGGTCGAGGCCAAGGTTCTTAGTCACGTGACATTCATGCCTGTGCTATTGAGGCCAGTGAATAATTTTCTGGGTCAAGTCACATGAAATGCGTCAGAGGGGAAATACAATACTAGTCTGGGTTTAAGCACGTATCAAGTCCTGTGTCTCGGCGCTACTATAGTAGAACAAGATACATACCTCACATATTTGGATGACCAGTGGAGGCCAACTGCTGACGGCCAAAACATGACGTAGCACGATAAACAGGGGCAGACGTTTTTTGTGTCATTAGAGGCTTCAAATCTTACTTAGCATTAGGCCTACCAGTAGGCCCTATACATTGGCGTCGCATTAAAATGCCGGGAATTTAACAGGGGCGCTTGTAAATCTGTCTGACTCTATGATTACTGAGCTAGTGCAATGGACAGTTATTACTTTTGTTGTAAGCAAACATGACACGCTGTCGTTATTCTGACACAACTCAACGATTAATTACCCAATGCACACAGGTGTTATTCAATGCTGGTCCACCTGTACGATGTTGACTCAGTGTTAAAACAACATGTACAAATGTACAACAACTAGGCTACATGTAACAGTAGCATACCGCTATTACACCCACGCTCACAACACACTGATCGTGGCTCAACCATGTTGACACGTCTACACGCAGAAGGCTGGTGTCTGGTAGATTTTTTCAAGCCAGCTGACTGGATATACAGGGTACATGAAAAAAGGGGGGGCGCGTTTATTAGGGGCGGTGCATTTATTAGGGATAATACGGGTAGTAGGCTTTTGTTTCAATCTTCATAGTGATTTGATGCTTAACCCTTATATTAAAGCTCTGAAATTTTGCTCATGAATATAAACCAAGCGAACAAAGTTTTTTTTTAATTAGAAATTATCATAGAATATTTGTCTTAGTTAGCTATTTCTGCTTCATTGGAATATGTTATATGTCTGACCATTAGAAATGTTTTACTCTTTTTGTGCCGGGATTGACTTAGATATCAGAAGCTGATTTGTATAAGTCAGATTTTGACATCTGAAGTCGGTCCCCACACGGGAAGGGTTAACCCTTACACCGCGGGGATCGACTTTAGTCGTCCGAATCTGACGTCTATAGACGGCAGATTCTGCCATCTAAAGTCAATCCCCTCACTGTAAGAGTGAAAGTAATTCTAATGACCGTAGACCCATAACATTGGTATTCAAATGAAGAGGTAAAAGCTAACTAAGGACATTGGTGATGATTTCAAATTGGAAAAACCTTTTGGTCCCCATGGTTTATACAAAAATATTTCAGTGCTTAAGGGTTAATAAGGAGCTTCCCACTAAACATCTTAAAATTAAGATCGTCTTAACTTTCTCTTATTTGCCTTAAAAAAAGATTATCCTAACTTTTCTAATGCAAATAAGAGGAAGTTAAGATAATCTTAATTTTAAGATTCTTTGTGGGATGGGCCCCTGTGCCTAAATTAAATGGAGTCGTAAGATGCTAAATGATCTCCACACTTGTTTACTCCCTACCTGGTGTAACACGGGTAATTTATGATTTCTTTTGATTTTTATAATTTCAATTTAGATCGAAGACTTTCTGTGAAGGCTTTTATATGGTCCCCTTTACTTTATTTTAAAATAACTTTTATTTTCTACCAAATCCCAGCAAACATGATATACATTGACATTGCTGGTTGGTCCACCGTCTGTAATGCTGACCCAACCCTGAACCACCACAAAATAAACAACAGTGTTTTCTGGGTACATTTATGTGGCGGATAGGTCCTATCAATGACTGAGATCCATGCCTAATATATGGTTAAAATTACATTTTCTTTGTGAAACTGTATTAGTACTACATGTATCAACCTGCACCTATGCTGTTTTTATCATACATATTTTACTGTCAAATGTATTACCTTTTATAATTTATCATGTTAAATTGTGCAGTTAGTGCTTATATGAAAAGCTCTATTTGTTACTTACAGATGTGGGATGTATACTGCAGATAGACAGTGTGAGGATGTGAGATGTAAAATTTGTTGCAACGCTGACCAAAGCTCACACTGTAATTTTCATAGCAACAGCTTTCATTGCATTGCCTCCAAAGCTATCAGCATTGCCAATCACCAGCCAAGTGAAGTAGATCTAAGGTATTTTCAGCCTTCATTACAACAAAGTTATTAAAAATTGAGTTCAAAGCTGAAATAAATAGACTTTTTTTAGATGCATTAATTATTGGTCGTGGTCAAGTAGAAATTGACCAATCTTGCAAGCTCATTGTAAACAGCACCAAGTATAATTAAATTACGTGCTCATGAGCAAGTTCCTGTGACAACCTGAGTGAATCCCAGTAAACACATAGCCTTGGTAAAACATTTCTACAATATTAGACAAATGTTTTGTGTTTACTAGGATGACTGTGGATTAGAAAGTAATGACCATTCTTAGCCCTTTCAGCGCGGGGACCGTCTTTATACGTCAGAATCTGACGTCCGTAGACGTCAGATTCTGACAATCCACGCACTGAGAGAATCTAAATATTTAAAATGGCCGTAGATCCATAACATAGGTATTCAAATGAACCAGGAAGAGCTGACTAAGACATTTATGATGATTTCAGATGGAATAAAAACCTATAGTCTCAATTGTTTATGCAAAAATATTTCAGCGTTGTAAGGGTTTTAGTGTCTTGAAAATCAAGCAAGTGTTGAGTGGACTATCATGCCTCATGGTTCTTGCTTCTAGTGCTGCGACAACTGCTTATTATTGCTTCTTGTATTAAAAGTAAACCTAATCTGCTTGTTTTATGTACAGTTACCTTGGCCTTCATGAGTGCCCAGAACGTTTGGGATTTCTGGGAGGTCAGCTGACATGCTTGAATTTGTCAAACAACCGTTTGCAGTGGTTACCACAAGAAATAGGCTGTTTACGTGGTCTCCACGAACTCTACCTCCAGTACAACAGCTTACAAGAGCTGCCTGTGAGTGTTCTCCTTTTCACATATATATAATACATAAATATAGTACATGTTGTTTGAGTACTGTATATGTATTTTTTGTGATCAAGCAAGATCAGCTGAAGACTATTAATGTCATGAGATACACCTATCATTTTGTCTGTTCACCACTTAGCTTACATTTTATGACCTTTGAACTACTTTTTTACCATGCCAGCTACATGTAGCTAGACCATTACTATAAATCAAGTGTGCGGTTTCATGGAGGGATATGCCCTGAAAAATTTAAACCCGATCAAATTCAAAATGGCTGACTTGTGGACATTCTTGACTTTAACATACATAATATCTGGAAAACCGTGCGAGTTAGCTTAACCATTAGGTACTATAAAACATAATGTGAGATTTAATAGTCTACTATCAGCCATCAATGACTTTAATATCTGTGATATACTTGACAAACTATGCTGGACCATTACTGTGGAGCAAAATGTGACAGTTCAGGGAATGATGCACTCTGAAAAAATATATCATGAGGGTGGGCAATTATGGTGGCCGGCTGGCCTCTATATTTTTGTACATATCATGTGATTTCCCTAGTAATACTGTAGTAATAAGAGGCTGAGAGTTGCTTCCATCACACACAGATTTTGAAATAAGTGAAATTTTACGAGGGTATGTTTTTATCCCCCGCCCGTAGGGGAAGGGGGACTTTAGTCGCGCCAGGATTCTGTCCGCCGTCTAGCGTCCGGCGTCACGTTTTCTTGTGAGCACAAAAACTACTGGTTTGAAATTTTAACATGACATTCCTAGCAACATGGGGATGTGCAAGTGATTTTTTAAAAATCCAAATGGCTGTCAGAAGTCAACTCCAAAAATTTTTGTGGGTGCAAAAACTTAAAAAGGTCAGAAATTATTCAAATTTTACTATCACGTTCCCCACCATATGGAGATGTGTAGGTGACTTTTTCTAGGTTTTACTGAAATTCAAAATGGCCGCCACGGATCAACTTCAAATTTTTTGTGGGATTAAAAACTAATTGGTTTGATCAAACATCACATTCCTAGCAACATGGGGATGTGCAAGTGATTTTTTGAGAATGCTACCAAAATTCGAAATGGCCGCCATGGGGTTAACTCTAAAACTTAAAGTCAGAAATTATTCAAATATCACTATCACATTCCCCACGATATGGAGATGTGCAGGTGATTTTTTTTAAGTTTAACTAAAATTCAAAATGACCGCCATGGATGAACTTCATATTTTGTTTGTGGGCGCAAAAACTAAAAAATTGATATCAGAAATAATTCACATTTTACAATCACTTTACCCACCATCTTGAAATGTGCAGGTGATTTTACTGTAATTTAAAGTGGCCACCACGAGTCGACTTTTAAAAGGGTGATATAGGATTTCAGGCCTCTTGTTCTATTATAACATATCTATGTGTACATCTTTTCAGTTTAGTCTTGGTAACCTCAACAACTTACGTGAGCTTGATGTTAAAAATAATAGCCTTTGTCAACTGCCACCATCAGTGGGTCGCCTAGCTCAATTGCGAGCATTGCGACTGATGAACAACCAACTGAAACACTTGCCAGAAAGTATAGGAAATCTCAGCCGCCTAGAAGAGCTAAACTTACAGTAAGTGGTGACTATTTTTTCACTTTTTGCACCACAGTATTATATTTCATTCAGTTCTATTAGTCAGGCAGATTGGTGTAACAATTGTGGGTTTATACATAGAAGCATGAAATTTTCAGCATGTTTGGTCAATGTGCCTAGGCAAATTTATAGCTATGGGGCCAATCAAAATAATGTCTATGTGAGCCTTGGCAGCCATTTTATAAAATGGCTGCCAAAAGAACACTGCGGTCGCATAGTATTTTCCATAATGAGACAAAATCAATTATTATTGATTGATTCAACCTATCCAAATAGCAGACAATGTGCCTGGAATAATTTATAGCTATGGGGCCACTCAAAATAATGTCCATGTGAGCCTTGGCATCCATTTTTCAAAATGGCTGCCAAAAAGAACACTGCGGTCGTATAGTATTTTGCGTAATAAAACACAATCTATGATGTTTCAATGATTCAACTCTTCCACTTAACAACCTTTGATGATATAACATACACTTAAGGAAGCTGAACCTCAAGTAAGGGGGATTGGTATCTATACTGTACTTAAATGTGTTGCAAAGTCACTGGTCTTTAGGCTTTACGCATCACAGTCTTGTCCACAGCACTGGAACAAGGCAGCCTTGTTTGCAGCCACAAGAAATTAATTCCCTCGAGGATGTGCTTGATTCTGGCAAAGCTGGTCCACAGCTGTTTCCAGTTGGGTGGTTCAGCCCAGGCCCAGTCATTAGGGGGTGACAGCTTTTGAGCAACTGCAGTTGCCTGGCCCAAGCAGTGCCCCCTGGTAGACTGTTCTCTTGATGTGCTTCACCAAGGCACCTTTTGTTGGTGGGATGGCAGGCATCCATGATGATAGCTCTTCCCTTCTTGGTGAACAGCTCCTTTCGAGCTTCATCTATTTTGGTAGGGTCGCTCGTACGGTCAATACAGCAATGGTGAAACGCTCCAGCACGGCAACATCGTTATCAGTTATTTCTGCTTGGCCTGAGGACAGAGCCAGGAAAGTTGGTGTATCATATTCAAATACTTCCAGGTTTCCCATGCTGACTTCTTCCCCTTTGCACCAAAGGATGATACCATACGTATCACACCCCGTATATATGCATGGAATATAGGGATATAAGAGATCGAGCCTTGTCAGGGCCGAGGGATGTAGCAATCGCGTGTGCGGAATGTACCCAAAGTGTCAACCTGTCCTAAAAGACACCCAGAGCTCCCACATTGAAAGCATCTTCCAAGTGCAGAATCATTCGGCTGTCGGCCTCTGCATGGTTGCACAGGGCGAGGGAGCAAAAGTCTCTGTGGAGACTGCACAGAGCAGCCCCAAAACTGTTGCCGAAACTGATGCCAGTTTTCTCGGAGATTGGTGGAGCCTTCTACCCTTCTACAGACACCATTCCCGCACTTCTCTCTGGTTTAAGACTTCTGTATTGGTCCCAGACCACGTCAACCATACTGGCATGTTGCAGTTGGGCCTGGACGTGGGGTAGGAATATATTCATTGCATAATCATCAAAAGTCTTGGTGGCATGTGGTTTGAGAAAGTTGACAACCAGAGCTCCAACGAGGATTATGACATCAGCTCCTGAGGCTTCACCTCTGGCTGCAGCACAGTTGCTCTCTAGCCAGCCCAAGAGGTCTGCCTTGGTTCCCAATCTGAGGTTGCCAAGCTGAGCTAAAGATGTGGGGCACGCCTGATTTGATGTTGGAAAAAGTCATTTAGGCTGTCATCTCTTGACTGACAGGCGATGTATAGCCGCGAAAATGGGGAGCAGTCACTCTTCAAAGATGAAACTTAAAGGCTTGTTTTGGATTTTTCTCTTTCAGAAGCCCGACTGACAACTTGTTTTTCTTTATGGGTTCAGCGATGGGAGTTATTTGCTCCACCAATCCATCAGTCATGAACTTCTGATACTGTTGTTCTCAGCCTGACGTAAAGAAGATGCCACAGTTGGGTCAACGATGTCCCTGGTGTTGGTTTGGGTTTCCCATATCTTCTATGACATCAACTAGTTCCTTGTCCTGCCTTCCAAAAGTCACCCGGAAACTTTTGGTCTGCTCATGGTGACTGGTATCCAGAAGCTTGTGGTGTTTTCTCTCCAGGGATGCCTTAAACTCACTAGTCATCATCACCAGTTCAGGACCAGCGACCACCCAGCGTCTGAGGGCCTCGGGGGATTGAGTAAGTCCAACAGCACCACCGTCACTATTTATGTCAGCACTCTTTTGCTCATGTGCCTGGTTCAGAGCCATGGATAAAAACACCCTGTTGGTTTTTGCGAACAGTAAAGTTGCCATTCATGAACTCTATAGCAGTTTCTGGGTGGATTATGATTAGACTGAACATGTCTCGAATTTAGACTGGTACCCATCTTGCGTGTTGGTGTGGTCCAAACTGAACAATCATGGGGTTACCTTGGTCAGGCAGTCCGCATACAGAGCAAAGTTTGCCTCGTGTAGATAAGGACGAGGAGCTCAACATGTTTGAGTTGGAGAGCTGTGTGCCAGAAATTGAACTGTAGAATTACCAGATTTTTTCAGACAAACCAGTCATCAAACGTTTCTGCTTGGCATTCTTGCTCCAGGGACTCCAGGAAGTGGGCATACGTAATTTTGAGTAGGATGTACATGCTGCTTGCTGTAACTTGGTGAGCATGCCTAGTTCTTGTGATATGAGAGGCCTTCAAAAAGGAGTCTGCTGTACCTGCCGAGAAGGGCTGTTGTGCTGCAGAAGCTGAGCTTCATGTGTACCACTGCTTGACTGTGATAGGGACTGGATGTTGGGACCATCAAGAATCATGTCTAAGATTGTTAGAAGTGACTGGGGTACAGAGTTGAACTGGCAAGGAGCCTGTGATTGTAGCTTGCAGTTAGAACATGTCTTTCTGCACAATTTGAGCTACTCGTGCGAGACAGATGGCTTCGTCATCAAAATCGTCCTTGCAGAGCTTACGTAGGGCAGCTCCCATGTCTATGTCAAATGTAAGGAGTAGGCTACACCCCGCCCATCTCTCTAAGCTTTCAGGTATGGGAAGTGGGCAAGGATGCAATTTTAAGGTTCAGTGCTGTGTGGACGAGTGTCTTGCGCAATGCCAAATTGCTGGAGCCGCGCAGAATACAGTTTGATCAGGTCTGCTAGCATGAAGACTGGACCTTCATTCATCCTCGATTCATCAATGAAGCCTATGTTAGCAATTCAGCGAGAGCAATGTTTCTGCTGAGGTTGTCAGTTGTGTTCTGTTTGCCTTTTTGGGCTTGCTTGGCTACAGCTCTGTTGTAAAGTGATACTAAACAAAGAGTAGTAAAGTGTTACTAAACAAAGTGATACTAAGCAACCCACGTCTTGTGCTATCAAGTCCCCAACACTGAGTTTAGCCAGAAGTTGCTGATCTTGAAGATCTGTGGCACATTTTGAAACTTTCTTGTTGAGCCCAAAAGTGGCTGCTTCGTGGAGTGTGTCTACTGTGTCCTCATCCCCACAGAAAAAGCAGACATGTTTTGTCGATGCTTCCTGTGTAGCACTTTGTCGAGTATAATTCTTGGAAACACCTGAACTGCGGTCACAGTCTGTCACAGAATGTTTTTTTTGAACTCATTAAAGCGTATGAGGTGTGTTTAAATAGTTGAATAGCCTACCATTGACCAACATTGACATCAATCCGCTTGCTTTCAGTAGGGAACTGCATTGATTCGGGAGTTACTGTCTGGCAAAGGCAGCATATTGTCCAGTCTGTTATAAATGGGCTGGGCGGGGGCCCTAGGGTAGTGGTTAGCACCGCTGCCTTTCACGCCAGAGTCCGGGGTTCGGTTCCCGGTCTCGGCGGTTTGAAAGAAACAAAATTGTTTCTTCCCCATCCACGTGTGAAAGTTAATATTGTGGGGAGCCTCCGTGACCGAGAGGTAGCGTGCTCGGCCTCAGACCGCCAGGGCTCGAATTTCGAATCCTGTGTCTGGAGGACAGTGTCATCTCAATCATCTCACCATCCTCAGGAGGTTCTCCTGGCCCAGTTTAGCCTATATGTGCACAAAGGTGGCCTCAAGCCCGATTCATTTCATTTTTTTTTTTATAAATGGGCTGTGTTACTCGAGAGTGAGAGGGACCAGCCGAGCCACCAGCCTGCTGTGAATCGCCAATATTTTACTTTCTGTATATGGCTATGCGTTTACCACCACCATTTAAACACGTTCACCACATATTAAATGAATAAACAAGTCATGGGAAGATAAAAAAGGCATTTTTGTTAATTTATTGCCCGAATGTAAGTGACCCCTGGAACCATTAGCACAAAGTTGGTTATGATGATAGCGGTAGCTGAGCAATTTTGCTTAGTCAGCATAGTTTTGAATGTCTCCATGGGCACAAACACCCACATATACTGTTTGTAAAGTGCTGTGGTTGTTTAAGGTTTGATAATAAGGCAATGCAAGGCCAATAACTGTCTTACATTGCCTTACTAGTTGAAGTTGTCCGTGTCACAAGTGCGTATTGGACGACATTTTGAAAAATGGCTGCCAACACTTACAATAGTCTTACTTCCGGTGGCCCCATAGCTGAAAAGTTTGCCAGGACCATAATCTAGACATGTGCCAAATTTCATGCTTCTATGTATAAACCCACAATTGTTTGCTATATTTCACATATCTGCCTGACTATATATAAAGATTGTCAATTTCACTGTGAAAATTATTGCTGGTGGTTTTTCCTTGAGGCACTCATCCATCTACTTATGTAAAACAGAACTATGTTTCAGACCCGCATAGTTGACCTGTAAGTTTGTGAAAGCCAATGCAACCTTTCCCAGCAAATGTTGGTTAGATGTTGGGCCAACATCATAGACGTTGGGCTAACATTGATCCAACATTCGGTCAACGTCTTATGTTTGCTGGGTTGTGATGTAAAGTAAAAACTGGAGAATGTTTACAAGTAAAATCTGTATTGTTTTCTCAAATTCTATTTTTCTACATTTAAATTTATTGATATACTGTAGATCTGTTAATATTCGTGAGGTTTTAATTTTCACAAATTTTGCTAGGAGAACAAATTTGCGAATTCAAGAATCTCGCGAAAATTATTATTATAATAATAAAGAGAATTGAAAATTCGCGAATTCTAACTTCGTGAAAAGGCACAAAATCAGAAATTTGAGAAAAATTAAACACGCAAAAATTACCAGATCTACAGTATGCTCAAAAATGGACCAAATTTCCACTTGTTCAGCTGGACAAGTGGCTGAAAATTTAACTCCTCCTACCCAAAAATATCACTTGTCCTTCCTAATAATTGTCAAGAAGGGACACTCAAGCTCAGTGAAACTGAACTCTTCCTTCCCAGTATGTTAGTCGTCTCGACAATCAGACGGGGCCAAATTCAAGCCCTGCCCCAGTATCTAGGTACGGTATGTAAGTCACTCATGCCAGTGGTAAACGCTAATTGACACACAGGTTATAATTTGAATGTTCTGAAACATGGCCTATGACTGTGTCCAACCTACAAACAGTTGGTTGAATAAACATTTCTTCTTCCAACCTACAACCATTCCAGACAAGTTCAAAAATAGCAGGGATCAGATTAGAATCTATTTAAACGTGATTGACACATAAATTTTCATTCTGTTGTCCTTGGCGCATGTGTTCATCCCCAAAAATAAACGGATATTTTCGAAAATGACACAGATCAGATTTAAAAATTCTCATCTGTGTTGGCCTATTCTTGGGAGGAGGGTGGGAAATTAAGGGACGTTTTTTCACTATATGCACTTAAATTATACATTGCCTATGCCATAATTTAACCACATCATTCAGCGTATTTTCATCCGAATTTCTTTGAAAATTATTGTAAAAACTTACACTTCCTTTGCAATTCAAATCTTTGCAAAAACTGTTCCAGCCTTTATTTGGGATAAAATTATGTGACTCTTACCTTACATGATTTTTTGAATACTGCTATTTCAAATCTAATTTGTGTTCTCAACTTGTTTGTTCCATTACGTGTATGTTATAATTATGACTGGCTCAGAAAGTTTTTGCTTTTTGAATTATATGCTGCTATGTACTACAAAGACATTTGTATTTCAGATCCAACAAACTTAGTGCCTTGCCAAAAGAACTGTGCAATCTAACATGCCTCACTGTGAGTAACTTAGTTATCTTTTTCCCTTGTTGTGACAACCTTTTGCTTTGTCCTTTGAAAAGCGTTCTCAACTCTTTGCAGCAACATATATCTTGTTGTGAGATGTAGCTGACAAAATTCATATGGACAGGAGTACACCTACTTGTATAACACAAGTACATGCCCTTTAAATACCGCTAAATATTTGATTTTCACTTATAAGTGCATGCAAGATTAGGGGATTTATAGATTACCCAAGTGTTATATTTTAACACATAGCAACATTACGATTAATGTCTTGCATTTTATAGCAACTCTATCTTGGTGATAATTTACTGGACATTCTACCAGATAGAATTGGTAACCTGGTTAGATTACAAGAGATGGATATTTCCCGATGTGCCTTGACAAGTTTGCCGCAATCTCTTGGTTACTGTACATCTCTGACAAGTCTGTGGTTGTCAAATAATAGGTTAGTTAACAGATTCAAATAATTGAAAAGCAACCTTTTTATAAACCCTGATATATTACCCTGATATATTATAAACTGCTATGTTACGTTTTTTCTTAATTTTCATTCACTTGAAGTTGCATCTTGCTACTGTGACCCACAAGTGGGTTCAAATTAGGTCTATTCATATATATATATATTACTCATATATGTTTAATTTGAGAATACAAATGTGCAAATCTTGATGTTTACACAATTATTTGATTCACTATTACTGTGATTTATCCTGCTGATAAAACAGAATAAAAACAGTTATACTCATGATTAATGATGAAGTGGTTAATTTTCACGCACTTGAAGTTGTGTGTTGCGGTAGCAAGACACAACTTCAAGTGGGTAAAAATTTTAGTGTTGCGCCCGGTAGTGCTTTAAAGGTTATCCTTCACAAAATTTTACGGCTAAATGAGTATTTAAATTGTTAGATTGGTATATGTTTTGATGCAAATTGAACAAATTTACCGCCAAGTCATTTTTACCCACTTGAATTTGTGGGTTGCGGTAGCGAGAAACAACTTCAAGTGGGTAAAACATTTGAAGATTTAAATCCAATAATTTAGCTCACCAAGGGATAATAGCTGTGCGAAATATTTCATGCCATACTTATTCATCTTATTGCTTCTCATAAACATGATAAATGTTGATTAACCTCATATCTGAAAATTGCCACCAGAACCTCACTACATGACAGCCGGTAGGTCTAACTGGTGCTATGATTATTTACAGACTAAAACAGGTGCCCAGCACATTAGGTGACTTGCAACAACTGAAAGAACTGCACATGAAACAGAATAACTTGAAGACATTGCCAGCATCTCTAACTTTTTTAAAGCTTTACACATTCACTGGTAAGTAATTAGGTAATTGTTAGCAATGTATTCTTAAGTATTGTTCACGAAAAGTATTACCCGGTAATTCTTGTAGATAAAAAAAGACAGATTTTGTGTGTGACACTGTTTATGCATGATTCATTGGAACTTTCAGGATGTTGTGTTTCTTTATTTAAAAAAAAAACGTCTTTGTATAATTTTCCAATACTTTTTCTTGATTATTTGTTCTATTATTGTCACTTGGAAATTCCTATTGACTGCGACAACTGACAAGCATTTTTTTTTACTGTACTGTATGTTTCAATTTCACTAAAAATATCCCTGTAGTGTTCTACTAACTAAGAAATAAAAAATGAATGTGAAATATTGGCATTAATATTTATATACATTACATTTATTGTTTTTTTAAATTTGTGGAATTTAATTTGATGACTATTTTAGATATTTATCATTTTAAAGAATAACCTTATGCTGATTAGTTTGAACAAGGAAAATAGATCTATTTTCCTTGGTTTGAAATGGCAAACTCACAATATTGGTTGTATTTTAATTTTAAAAACATTTCAGCAAGTCACAATCCATTCATGGAATTAGTCAACCATGCAAAACTGGATAACAAGTGCATGATCTCATCAAAGGACAGAATTCCAACTCTTCAAGAACTCACTGGTGTTACTGTCATCTGCCAAAAAATTAGTTGGCAAAAAAGTGTTTTACCTGCAGTATTAAGAGGTAAGTATAATGGATGTAGAAATGTAGACTGTACACAAAGTGCCTGATAACAATATGTGGAGTATATCCTTCACTTTGTTCACTTTGAGATGAAGGGTTGTAGGTGTATCTGCCACTTCACAAAGTGGCAGATATACTCTTTCACTTCGAGGAGAGGAGTTCCTTTACAATTTCTGTTTATCTGTTAACTACTAGATTTAGAAATAATATCACAAGATTTTAGTTGTTTTTGTGTTAGCAATTTATTTCAAAACATTTATTCTGCTCTATTGGATTTTTTTCAGACATGTTGGAAAATGTGCAATATTGTGATCAGTGTAGGAAGCCAATGTTTAGCCATCATCGCTGGAGACTGCGTTACAAGTGTATGGGTTTACAAAAAGTGCCTTTACACCAGCAGATCTGCAACAGAGCAAATGCACAAGGAGTCACATGCAGATTTCTGGAAGAGTACTCACATACGTTATCGTGAACTGTTATCATATTTTTTCTGTATGCATGTCTTAGAAAAATCTGGTCATAATTTAACAAATATTATTTTTCTGTAGTGTACTTTCATGACACATGTTCTACAAGGTGGTAATTATCAGGTTTTACATTTTAGTAATACCTTTATAGTTTTAATTGGCTGTTTCCTGTCTTTATCCTTCAGCACAATGCTTTCCTGAAGGTGGATTATGGTAAGCAGAATTAAAAGTAAATTATAGGAATATATTTATATATATAATATTATGTTTCCCGTGTCAGAAGAAGGTGAAGGATGAACGGCTACTCTCTTGCCAAATGAGCAGTACAGTGAATACGTGAAATTATTTTTTGCTCACTATAGTATTATCTGATATAATATTTTTTTAATTTTGAACCCATACAGTGATAGTATTTTTTACACTAACATAGCTATTTTTAGCAAGATATTTACCTTAAATCATTCACAATCTACATTCCAGCAATAATTTTTATTTTTGCTCTCTGGCCAATCTTGCACATTATTGTGGTAGGCTGTCCATCATACTCTAACATAAACACAATCATTGTAGTTATTTTGTTATTCTGTGCGCTTTATTTATTTATTGCTGTCTGTATCAATAGATTGAGCGATTTGAATGTTTCTGTCATTAACACAATTGTATAGTATGTTTTTATAATGGTAATGGTGTGGATGCAAAGTGCAATATAGTGGACACTGTGAACCCCTCATTATAACCATGCTGGATATATTGTTCCAACCTTGTTTTGGTTGCTTGAAAATAGCTAAGCATTTCACAGAGGACCCTTCGTCTACGATGCTAGATCAAAATTACATTAACCCTTTAACCGCCGGCGACGCATATACTCGGGTTTTAATTTTTTATTAGCACATTAAGTACCACATTTTAAATATGTTAAAGATAAAATGTGACATCAACCAGCAAGATTTGAAAAGAGTTGACTTCCTTTTTGTCAAATCTGAATAATTTTCACTCACTTAAAGCTGTGGATCGCATCAGCGAGACACAACTTCAAGACACAAATTGAATAATTTTGGCGGTTAAAGGGTTAACCCTTACAACGTTGAAATATTTTCGTGTAAACCATAGAGACTATTTTTTTTCAATTGAAATCATTATAAATGTCTGGGTTAGCTCATTCCGCTTCATTTGAATACCTATGTTATAGGTCATTATAAATATTTTACTCTTTCAGTGTGGGTTTCGACTTTAAACGTCAGATTCTGACGTCTAAAGCTAGTCCCCGGGCTAAATGAAGAAATGTGAAAAAATTTCTAGATATGTTAGCGATGTGGCTAGAAAGAGCTGGAGGTTTAGGTGACGCTGATTTGTGTATTGTAATTTCTCAATTCGTAGGTGTATTGTAAACAGTTAAATTGTTGTTTGAAATTTAAAAAAAAAACTTTTTATAAGACCAAAAATATAATGTCACAAAAATTAGATATGCTCTACAAGTAGATCTCCCGCTATGGGAAATTTACCTAATTTTTTGCCATTTGCAGCTGTGCTACTAATGTTTTATTTGATCATACTTTGAGATTTCATATAAATTAAAATCATCTGTTGTATTTCAATGTAATTATTCACTATGCTCTGTTCTATTGTACATTAAAGACAGAGAACAAGTATTCACTCGACTACATATACATCAGCACCATTATATGATAACTGTTTCATAATGTTGATGTTAAGATCAAAGTGTGATCCAGACAAGCTTGTCAATTTACCAGATAATTTATGTCATAATCAAATTTAGAATTTATGAGGAAGGTTGAGGTAATTTGACAAGCTAAGTCTAGTTATTATAGGAGTAGATCCTAGCTAATTGTAAGATTGACTATGTCTTAATCGTAATAATCGTAAAGTGTAATCGTAATTTGTTGCAGTTTAATGTTGATATGTGTAACTTCTAATGAATGGAGTGATGCGATTATTTTCATAATTATTGTTTATGCACTTTCATGTCACGGATATACGTACAGGGTACAAATCTGTGTAAAAAAAATATTTTAAATGTCCATCTTTAGATTACAATACATTACTAATATTTATCAGTAACTGTGATGCTGCTTGATTATGCAGAAATCCTACCGTACTTTCATAATGTTTGTTGTTGCTATGGACCTTATTTGACAGGATCCAATAGATTTTGTCTACTTTATTTTTTTTTATAAGGTACTATATATTTAGCTCCCGCCGTCACCGTAGGTGAGACGGAGGGAGCTATGGATTCTACCTCCGTTTTTTTTGGCCTCTTCTTTTGCCTATAACTTTGTAAGAAAATAAGCTAGGATAACAATTTTTGGTATGTGGGTTACTTCCAGGTGGCTAATGGACAGGTTAAAATATTTTAAATCTGAATTCAATAAAATTATGATGTTACGGCGTTGGGCCGTCCGTAAACAATTCGTTTCCGGAGCATATCTCTGAAAGTACTTGTCTGATTGTCTTCAAATTTTACACACAACACCCCTAGGGGGTCTAGTTGTGCCTTTTGGGGTATTTGAACTTTGACCTACTTCTGGCTCAGAACTATGACCTATTTAGACGTTTTAAAGCGCATTTCGTTTCCGGAGCAGATCTCGAAAAGTACTGGGCCGATGACAGTCATATTGCACATACATGTTCTCTAAGGTCCCTAGTTGTGCCTTTTCAGGTTTTTGGAGCTTGACCTTGAAGTTGACCCAGCACTTTGACCTAATTTATAACATCGGTAAATCCGACTGAAAGATTTTGCGGAATATCATGAAAACCGCTCAAGATAGCTACACCATTACTATAAAACAAATTGTGAGGTTTCAGGAGAGGATGCATCTTGAAAAATTTCAAATCGATAAAATTAAAAATGGCCGCCTATCGGCCATTATTCACCTCGACAGGCCTGATATTGCGGAATATCATGAAAACCGCTCAAGATAGCTACACCATTAATATCAAATAAACTGTAAGGTTTCAGGAGAGGATGCATCTTGAAAAATTTCAAGTTGATAAAATTCAAAATGGCCGCCTATCAGCCATTATTCACCTCGACAGGCCTGATATTGTGGAATATCATGAAAACCGCTCAAGATATCTACACCATTACTATAAAACAAATTGTAAGGCTTCAGGAGAGGATGCATTTTGAAAAAATTCAACTCGTCCAAGTTCAAAATGGCCGCCAATCGGCCATTATTCACTTTCACATGGCCGTTATTTGGTAAACCGTGCTAGATGGCTAGACCATTACTATAAAACAAAATGTGTGATTTCAGGAGAGGATGCATCTTGAAAAAATTTGACTTGATAAAATTCAAAATGGCCGCTTATCGGCCATTATTCACTTAAACATGGCCATTATTTGGTCAACCGTGCTAGATGGCTAGACCATTACTGTAAAACGAAATGTGAGATTTCAGATGAGGATGCATCTTCAAAAAATTTGCCTTGATCAAATTTAAAATGGCCGCCTTTTCGGCCATTATTCATTTCCACATGGCTGATATTTGGTAAACCGTGCTAGATGGCTAGACCATTACCTGATTACTATAATACAAAGTGTGAGTTTTTGGGGGAGGATGCACCCTGAAAATTTTTAACTTACGAATTCAAAATGGCCGACAATCAGCATTATTTACCTCGATAGGCCTGATATCAGGTAAACCGTGCTAGATAACTAGACCATTACTATAAAACAAAATGTGACGTTTCGAGAGAGGATGCCTTTTAAAAACTTTTGACTCATTCGAATTCAAAATGGCCGCCTATCGCCACTATTTACTTTCACATTGCTGATATTTGGTAAACCGTGTTCGATAGCTGGACCATTACTATAAAACAAAATGTGAGATTACAAGAGAGAATGCATCTTGAAAAAAATTGACTCGATCAAATTCAAAATGGCCACCTATCGGCCATTATTCACTTTCACATAGCCGGTTTTTGGTAACCGTACTAGATGGCTAGACCATTACTATAAAACAAAATGTGAGTTTTCAGGAGAGGATGCATCTTGAAAATTTTTGACTTGATCAAATTAAAAATGGCTTCCTATCGGCAATTATTCACTTTCACATGGGCGATATTTGGTAAACCGTGCTAGATGGCTAGACCATTACTATAGAATGAAATGTGAGATTTCAGCTGAGGATGCATCTTGAAAAATTTTGACTTGATCAAATTCAAAATGGCCGCCTTTAGGCCATTATTCACTTTCACATGGCCGATATTTGGTAAACCGTGCTAGATAGCTAGACAATTACTATAGAATGAAATGTGAGATTTCAGCTGAGGATGCATCTTGAAAAATTCTGACTCGATCAAATTCAAAATGGCCCCCTATCGGCCATTATTTACTTTCACATGCCCAATATTTTGCAAACTGTGTTAGATGTTAGTCCATTACTATAAAACAAAATTTGAGGTTTCGGGGGGGGATGCACCCTAAGTTTTTGACTAATTTATATCGAATTCAAAATGACCGTAAATCAGCTATTAGTTACCTCGATTGGCCTGATATCGGGTAAACCGTGCCAGATAGGTAGACCATTACTGGGATACTGATTAGGATCATTAATTTCAATGGAGGTTTGCAATCTCTGACAGACTGTCTAGTTCTTATCTTACTTTCACACTGGGCTTCTTAGACCTAGTTGTCTTGCGTCTTGATTTTTGACCTAGACTAGGACTACATTAATAACCCTATACAAAATTGCTTAAATCAAATTCTAATTCGGAGCGGGAGCTCCTGGACTTATGTAGCCTTGTTATGTTTTAGATTGAATAGTTATCCCTATAACGTCGTCGTTTGAATAAATTATGGACATAATCTGCATTTAGCTTTTAATTGTTTAATAGGGTGTAACAAGTGACAAAAACAGTATTTGTCCTTTTTGGACAGTGAATATATACTCCATCTACGAAACATTGTTAATCAAGTAAGACAATCTGATAATCTTATGTCTAGAGACTAATGAAAACTGTTGATACTAGTCATTATGTTCTTTTCTGTCACTAGCTTGTGATCCATAATGTTTGATGGCGAACTTAATGTATGCTTATGTTTTGTATTTCTTGTATAGGCCTATGTATTATTTGGCTATTTATTCTTATTTATGGAACACGTTTATGTTACTAGTCAACCATGTTTTTTTTTTTGTTCGACTTTTTTAAACATAGTATCGATTATTTTTTCACTCTTCACAAAATGTTGTAAACTTTAAAACTTTCCATGAGAGAAGGTGTATTTGTAAGCACATAGAATAAGACCATTAATGGTATATTGTTTATATGCCTATGTTGGACATCGTATTTCAAATAAATTCCATAACAGTTAGTAAGTTTGAGGTTTTTATGGTAATTTGCAGCCTACTCGGCACATGACGTCCGTTGCCTATCCGCAAAAAATTACACACTATAAAAGTACTGTTTTCGCAATGGTTATTCAATACTGTGCTACCATCACACACGGTGGTCCAGCATTAAAACAACACATGCTGAATGTGTGTGTGCATTGAGAGCACTGCGTACCGTCTCGCGGCCTTAGTGAATCATCGGCAGCACTCGTAATGTGTGTGTATATAAATGACATGGGTATCAACTCCACAGCCATACTCCTCAAAAAATTAATATCTACAGTCCCTTCACAATACATCAACTAACTGAGTAATGTTAAATACGAACAAACCAAATCATGTGTAAAGTCATCGAATGATAATTATTCTTTCCATATGTTACAAAATAACACCTCCGGGAAGGCGAAGAATGCATAAACTGATAAACGTGACATTTGACATGAGCTTGATATAACCAAGGAGGTTATATTCATATAACCTTCTAAGAATTTTAAATTGTTAGCTGGGTTGGAAACGTAAGCAGGTTTCGAAAAAGACGAATTATGACAAAATGTCGTTCATTACATTTTTTGTCTTTTCAATCCACCCGCTTTTTAATGCCGTCGCCATGATTGACAGGAAAGTGTTATCCAGTCAACGATTTTATTATTTCCTTCTAAAGGTTTTTACATTATTGGAACTCATTCCAATAATGTTTTAATATGGTTCACAAAACGGATTCTGGGCACTGTTTTTTTGTGTCCATATATTGTGTGTCCCAAATGACTATCGCTCACATCTTCTCAAATACGGCAAAACGCATAGGTTCAGTTTTCTGTCATTCCATAGCCTACAGTAGGCTCACGAAACGCTGTTTCCTAATAAGCATAAATATCTGTATTTGCCGAGTTACTAGGATTTCCGTGGTCAATGTTACGACAGTTAGGGGTCTCGAAATTTCGAGCTGTGTGTTGGGCTTTTGATTTATTTAAAAATTTTGAGCTGTGTGTTGGGCTATTGATATATACCCTGTAGATAGCCAGTAGACTTTACTGAGAACAATGCCTACCTTGGGATCAAACTAGGCCAATATAATCTCAAGAAACCACCACAATGAGAGTTTGAAACTGGGGAAAGCTAACAGATGTTTTACTCTTGAGACCAAATCTATCATGATATTGATACAATATTTTGTAATAATATATATTGCCTTTGAAAATCTAACCCTTGGTTTAAATGCCTCTGACACCATACCTACAATTGTTGTAAAGAACATTCTGAGATATGCTGACCTACATCTTAAGCAGATCATAGGACGAGATAAACTCTCCTGACCAATCAGACACCCAGAATCTGGGTCGTCACATCCCTGGACTTTCCAGTATGCTGTACTGTATACCAGTAAACATGTGATCTGCTGATTGGCTTTGAGCGACCACGTGATAACACAATATCACCTGATAGACGTACAGACAATTGACCTACAGCTGCCGTGCAAAGCCTAAAGGCAGGATCTGCTCACTTTACAAGTGAGCAGATACTCCCTTTGCAGAGACGTTTAGCCAATGCTGTTTTACTGCTGAGCCAGGGTTGTAGAAGATGGGCCAGCATTAAACTAACATTGGTTGAACATTTATCGTGTTATGACCAATCTACTGGTAGGCCAATGCTGGCCCAGTGCTGTAAACGGTGAGCCACCATTAGGCATTGCAAATTAATATAATTTATACATTTTTAGCATGTAATACGACTAAATAACGTCTTTTTTTGTAATGCCCGTTCATACACTATTTAGTTATCACCGCCAATAGTCGCTGCCGTGCAAAAGCAAACAGCAGTAACTGCGTACTACGAAAGTATGCTGTTGATGCTCTGAGCGAATCAATGGCCTGCGTCCGCTCACATGGTCATCCACGAAGCCAACCATCGCTCAGAGAGTCTCCACTATCACCAGGCAAAAAGCGGTAACTAGCCACGACTCAGTAACCAGTTACCGCTCTTAAGCCAAGTCATAATCACTATGATAGGTGAGAAGTGAAAGAGAAGTATCGCACCCAAATCTAGTGGCTTTATACCCACTTTCACCTCTCATCAGTAAATGTCACATTGCCATCTGAACCAGGCGTTGGCACGATGCCGGTCCACCACCTTAGGATGCTGGACCGGCATCGCGCCAACTACAACAAGCAGACACAGTGTTGGCCCAATTATTGTACCATCTGAATACAGCCCACATCAATGCTTCGGTGTCCCGTGTTGGTACAACGCTGGTCCACCATCTCCAGATGCTGGCCCAGCGTCGCACCAACAATTGTGCAAAAGACCATCTATGCTACCTGTACTTTGACCCGTCGCCAAAAATTAATGACCGCTCCGTCCTGCAAATAGGACCACAGCGCTGGTTAAATGCCGGGCCAACGCTATTAGTTTGCGTTATGAACAAGACGCTGGCCCAACACTGAGTCAATGCTTACAACTCGTTTCATTTATATATAAATATGTTATTTTTCCGGTTGACTTCTCGGATTAATCCGAGCTGTCAAATAGACGCTGTCTTGATTACAGCAAACAAATCAAAACGTGATGACAGCCGTGCCTGGTTCTGACATGCTTGGCCCATTGCTTTAATATCAACTTCAGTCTGGTGCAAACAGTTGTCCTATTTTAAGATGTCGGTATTTCAGGCTGACTGATTTGACAATTTTTTTGTCGTTGTCATTTTATTGACCTATTATCGTCCACCAAGCTAGAGATGTATTTTTGCATTTACAGGACTATATGCACAGGACATATTTATTTCTTGTTAATAGGGCTGATCTAGAATATACCAAAAAATCGTTTAAAATTTCATGATGAAAGATGCTGTATTGGAGTATTAAAGAGAACAGAAATTAAAAGTAGAATTGAGATTAATCATGGGAATAAAAAAATCAGCCTAACTATCAGACGAATATATTTATTGAATGGAATGTATACACTAAATAAATAAATATATATATATATCTCTAGGCCCTAACATATATAGTCAAGAAGTATAGTAAAACATTTTTTTATTTTATTTTGTTTTTCATATTTGCCTGTAGGCATATACTATCAATACTATTTTTCTGTTTAAGTTCATTTTTGTATAAAGAATGTTTTGAGGGACCCAAGGAAGATGGGTGAATGCTGCACTGGTTTTACCCTTTTGAAATAAGATATTATTATTCAAATTATTATTCTTGTTTGGTTATTTTTTAGGTGTAAAACTTTGTAAAGTTAATATTCTTCAAAACCCATCCAGCTCCCAACATTTTGATTGGCCCAATTATAGCTTCAGGTGTAATATTGAATTAAAACATTTACGTGAATATATAGCTTTAAAATATGAATAATATGTGTTTAAAGGCCTATACCCAGATTAAAAAGTTTCAAAGTTAAAAATTGGGTTATATAGGCTTACATCATCGTAAATCTATATTATCTTTCTCCACCCTCCATTTGAAAGAGATATGTACCCGATAAGTGTGTATTTTGGAATGTTCATAAAATTATAACCCCTTCACAGCTGGTGGAGCCAAAGTCAACCACCTGGCAGACCACGGATGTTGCCTTTAAAAAATCAGTAATTTAAAAAAAAAAAAAAATTAATTCAGCGCTCAGACATTTTATGACGTTATAATTCAGCGGTGAAAGAGTTAATAGCAACCATTTCTTTATTAAAATGGATTTGACCAAGCCGCTGAGGGTCTAGATGAAGGGTTGCGATGTTGACTTGTTTTTTTTTCGAAAGGATCAACACTGAGGAAAATCCCTTCTTTTTTGTCACTACACCAGCCATGAACATCCCATGAATATTACCTGTGTATCTTGGCGATGTTCACGATGTCCCGCAAAGATGTAAAACATGTCAATTGGCCCAGTTTAAGTGTGTTGAACCTTTGTGTTTACAAATGTAAGACCCGTTGGGAAAGCACCGTTAAACTGCACTTTTCCATGACATTGTAATTATACTAACAACGTCTTTGACGATGTAATATATATGTGGGGTTAGTGTCTAGCCGTCTGTAACTGCTTGGCATTTCCCGATCATTGACAAGTGACGGGGATCGCTAAGCCTTGTTCTGACTAGACCACACCACGAAGAGCGCGCCTGTAGCGAGGCGCACCAGCCAGGTAACTCAAAGCCGCTGGAGATGGTGGAGCATAAACCTTCAACATATTCATGTCGGCAACACGATCGATCCACCACCCACCCATATATCTGAGACCTTACATTCTTATCCTAATACGAGTTAAGAACTTTTTGACATAGATTACGGCTATAAAATTATAAAAAAACTATCTTTAGAATTAAATAATCAAATCGGATGTGTCGATGCCAATTTCCTGTCGAACATGGCAACCTGAATAGGGGGCCTACATGCCAATAAAAAACAGGTGGATCTAAAAGACAAAAATGTAATGACCGACATTTTGTCGTAATTTGTCTTTTTCGAAACCTGATTACGTAGGCCTATGTCCAACGGATGTTTCTAAGAGTTGTAATCTATTGGAATGTTGCCTTCACTCATTCAAACACTCGAAAAGATATAACAGCTCAAACAAAAGCATGCAATTTGCCTGGGTACAGGCCTTTAATCATGTTTATATTCAAAGGCAGTGGATTCCATGATTTTATTCTAATAAACTCGAAAAATGTGGTATTCGAAATTCGGAGCTACTTTGGTTTAGTGATTACCTCCAAAATCGTACACAAGCTGTTAAAATTAATGGAAATAGCTCGTCATTTAATAACTTAACAGTGTGTGTATAACATTATTCAAAGTATGGTACCGGTAATTGATCTATACTGTAGCATAGGGTGTAATACTACTACTAGATATATAATACATAGATCTACTATAGACAATGGTCCGTGGTATCAGAGAGGTGGAGAAAATGGAAATATTTGGTAGTACTGTGCATTGACAAGATTTCAGATTGATTACAAAAGACTAACTGTCTAGCTGACTGACTTATTGTTTGACTCAAAAATGTTTTCTTCTAAAAAATGTTATCACTTGTTTCTTGTTGTATTTTTGTCTTTTGTTAATTTTACTTTTGAAATAGGAACAGTTGGTAGGTCGATAGTCAAGTTGACTAATCATTACATAGCCCATATTTTATATTAAATATTGTAATGCTTTACTAATTCTGGTTTAACGCTAGTTTACTTTATTATCGCCCAGTCGCATTGATCAGACACCGAGTCTGACTCTGACTCTGAGGCGGCCAGTGAAACTAAAAGGCAGTGATATGAACATAGGCGCTGCTCAGAAAGCCCACGGCCAAATCAAATTAACAGAATAAATTAATACATTTTAGTCGGATCAGAAGTTACTAGACCCTCTAGACCCCTATAACTATAAGTAGCTATGCCAGTGTAATTGTGACGCTGGGCCGTACCAGTACGTTTGACTGTGTAAACTACCGATTACATTATGACTTATATTTTTCTCTATGATCATTCAAATATTCTGAAACCGTGTCACTATTGAAAAAATTATATCATTATTTATTTTCTTATATTTATTTAATTTATACCTCATTACTTATTTAACTGTTAAGCAGAGAATGCGCAACTAATATCGAGAAATGTGTGCGAGCGAACACCGCCATCTTGGATTTCCGGAAAAGAACGAGTGAATATCTGAGGAATCATCGGCTTGCATAAATTAGCCTGGTTTAGGCTGGGTTGGTCGAATGAGGCTCCCACGTGACCCATATCGAGCAGACGACCAGATGTAAGCACTCAGTGCGCGAAATACGCATTCCGACCCTTCATAGGGTAATAATTGGTCATTTTTCGGGCGCCAAACGAAAAAAACTCTTATTTTCGTATCCTTTCTGGTTATAATTTCATATGTGTAATAAAATGTAGTTGATGCTTCATCTTGATGCAATGTTTTAAAGACGTGTTTGACAGTTTTGTCCGACCGGTACAAATGTTGACAGCTATCAATGGAGCGCTTTGGAGCGCCAGCCGCTGTTCTGACTGCCTCCCACCTCAAAACAGACCACGCCAGTCAGTATGAGTGAGAGTGCGCGCAACGTCGTAATTATATGCACAGAAGCGGGGAGCACGAGCTCACCGGTACGGCCGCACATTGTAAATAAACATTCCCACGTGTTGCTGCAATGCCTGTCTATTAGTATTATGGCTGCCCTCGCCCAGGCCAGGACCGTGTTTACTCGGCTAGTATTTAACATGTATTATGGCTGCAGACTGTGCTTGTTGTAATTTGTATGGCATTTGATCTTAGGCCAAGTTAGGGGCCCACCTGACAAGACAAGTCGGAGCACAACTGTCGCTATCTAGGCCCACAGCAGGCCTGAATGCCTAAGACAATTTATAAAACTAAAACTTACCTGGTGATTGGGACCTGAATAAAACTAATGTTGGTGATTTCAGTCACTCAGAAAAGTGCTAAATCTAGACCTATGACCACCGGTATGTGACTATGTCTATGAACTGGTATGACTAAGTCTAAGAGGCTATGTGGAATTGTCGAATCTAAGGCCTATAGCGATAGGCCTACCTTTTTTACACACCTACCACAATGTAGCCTACTAGGCTAGTAGGCCTACTACTCTGCCACTATTGACTACAGTGTAGTCACTATATCTGCATATTGGGAGTTTAGCATAAAAAGAGTAAGAGC
Organism: Flabesymbios commensalis; assembly: GCA_964017125.1. NCBI lineage: Eukaryota > Metazoa > Annelida > Polychaeta > Terebellida > Flabelligeridae > Flabesymbios > Flabesymbios commensalis. Next base: position 63,901,046 of record OZ024906.1, on the reverse strand, counting down.
CTAGATATAGTACTAGACCTATTAGTAGAACAATATTATTACTAATAGGACATATGAAATATGTTGCTAATTTTGTAGCATTTTTAGAGCCTATTTTTTCACTGCACTGATAGAAAACCGTTGGCCTAGGCCCTGATAATAACATGTGTACTAGTTAAAGCCTACAGACTATATACCTACATTTAATTTATTGATATAAGAACAATGTTAAATCCATAAATACCTACTTCCACTAAATTTGCTGGATAGAGAATTAAAAATTAAACAGGAGGCCGGAGGCTATGTCCAAATTTATGATTGTGGCTGCAGGAGCTAGTCGAAGGGTATATATCTAAATAATTTGATGATTATCAACCAGTATGCTTTTCTCCGTGTGACAAATAACTGTATAAACTACTTATTTTTTGCCGTCTTATATTGGATTGTGTTGAGTATATATCTAAATACCTATTTCCACAAATTTCTAATTTGCTGGATAGGGAATTAAAAATTAAACAGGAAGCCGGAGGCTATGTCCAAATTTATGATTGTGGCTGAAGGAGCTAGTTGAAGGGTATAAATTAATGATTATTACCCAGTAGGCTTTGTTTTTCTCTGTGTGACAAATAACTGGATAAACTAGTTTTTTTTGCCTTCTCATAATGGATTGTGTCAAATATATATCTGAATAGGCCTACCTGCTTCCACAAATTTCTAATTTGCTGGATGGGGAATTAAAAATCAAACAGGAGGCCGGAGGCTATGTCTAAATTTATGATTTTTACTGGAGGAGCTGGTCGAAGGGTATATCCAAATAGTTAGATGATTATCAACCAATAAAATTGTCTCCGTGTGACAAATAACTGTACAAACAAGTTTTTTTTGCCATCTCATAATGGATTGTGTCGAGTATATATCTAAATACCTGCTTCCACAAATTTCTAATTTGCTAGATTGGGAATTAAAAATTAAACATGAGGCCGGAGGCTATGTACAAATTTATGATTGTTATGAGCATCAAAGTTTCTGGGATGTTTTTTTAGGAAAATACCGCTATAAATAATTATTATGCCATAGGCTCAGAAAGCTTTATTAATTTTATATAATATAATAGACCTATCTTTATGCATACAAATTAGTCGTTTAAACAGGATGCTCTTTGTCTATGAGTATATTTTTATATCTGGGCCCTATCTGGGTGAAGGCCTGGATGGATCATCTTCACTCCTTATCTAATTATTCATACACTTGATGACATGTGAATTGAAAAGGTTATTTGCATGAAGATGTTAGTTTTTTAAGAATTACAGTAAACCAAATAATGAAATTGTTAGATCAGAATGCTAAAATTATTTTGTAAATTATATTAGACTTTTTTTCAACGCAAGCTAGCCGCATAAGCTCGGAACAATGTGCAGCAGCGTACTGGTCCAAGCTGTGCCCCCAACCTCCCCTCATAAATTATCAAGCTGTTGGTTTTCACTATGAGACGTATGGTGTCATACACACAGTGAGATCAGCCCATCTCACACTCTCTCCTTTTCTCTTTGCTGATTAGATTTCGCCCTTTCTGATAGATATTCGTACGAGAAAATGCATACTGCTTCGTTGGTACAGTGAGATGGGCTCATCTCAGCACAAGTCACCACATCAAGCCCGAACCTTTAAGCCCGCGCCTAAAGGCTCGGGCTTCATGTGGTGACTTGTGCTGAGATGCCTAAAGGCTCGGGCTTGATGTGGTGACTTGTGCTGAGATGAGCCCATCTCGCCTTCCCAACGATGCCGTATGCATATAATCTACATACATGATTTTATATACATTAACCATCTATACATCATCATTGTACATTCCATGAATACCAGGCTAGCATATCATAAAACTTTTAATGTGGGAGTTTTAGAGTTTAGTTAGTCAGTTATTCCAATGACCTAAGCAACTTTAAAAACAAATGTATAATTACAATTTAATACATATTTTGTACCGGGTATATATTTGAATAAATCATATAGTAAAAGTATTTTTTTCAAAGCAACAAAAAATGTTTTTTTAACTTGAACACAGTCATTTATGTGAAGATATGATGTCACAACATGGTTCAAGTGACAAATGCTGATGTCCTACAGAATGATGACGAATGGGTTTTTTCAAAGTGGAATGCACCCTATGAGAAAAAAAACTCTAAAAGTTTGCACAGTACCATCAAAAGATTTAAAGAGGAATATAAAAAGAAAAAGAAAAATGTAAATAAGCTTGGTGGAAAAGAAAAACTAGATGATTATCTACAACAACCTTTTCAATTTCCCGTCCCCTTGGACACGCCACACGCTAAACGTCATTGTACAGACATCGGTGACAGTCATGCACTACAAGCCCTATGTGTTGAACAACAACAACAACTGGACCAGCTGGCCGAGCTGGAGAAAAAATATGAACATTCCTTAGATAACATCCATGAATTGAGAAGAAGGTTGCGAAATGCAATGGATAGAGAAAGGTATACTAACAAAAAATTACGAAAACTCGAAACATGCATTAACTTACAAGAAGTTCCCGAAATTTGTAATCATACTCAAGAGACAGATGAAGACGAAGATGAAAAAAACCTGCATATTGACATACCGGGTAAATGATTTTCTAAAAAACTGGAAAGAAAAACTGGAGATAAAACAGGAAAATTTAGAATTAAAAGAGGAAATAAAACGATTACAAGAAAGTAAGACACAACACATCAACACATTTGACGACGAAGGTGGTCATTTTACACCAGAATTTAGATCACTTGTGTATACCTTATTGGTTCACCATGTCGCATGCGCTCATGTTTCATCCGTCATCAAAGCAGTCTTAAATTATGCATCATTATCGGCATCACGCCTACCATCACCTTCAAGTGTGTCAGCCTGGAATGTGGAGAGACTTCGCTTGGCTCAGCAACAAATTGCAGAACAGGTTTCTTTACAGAAAAATTTATGTTTACAGACAGATGAGACCAGTAAGTATGGGAGTAAGATCATGGGCATTCACGCCCGAGACTGTGATGAACGATATTGGGTTCTCGGCCTTCGCGATATCGCGACTAAATCAGCAAGCGATACCCTGGACACATTCAAAGACATAATGAGTGATATTGACACCTGTATCAAAGATGAGCAACCAGGACAACAAATATTAGTAAATATTAGGTCAACCATGTCGGATCGTGCTGCAACCGAAGCCAAATTTTCTGAATTATTAGAATCTCATCGTGCCACTGTATTACCGGCTTTACATGACGATTATTTTGATCTTAGTGAAGACGCCCGTGCTGCTCTTGTCAAGCTGAATGTATTCTTTTGTGGACTTCACAGCCTGATCCAATATGCAGAGACTGTTGTAGCCATCATTAAGAAGGCTGAGGATGCTGAGAATCTACAACCACCTCATCCTGCATGTATCGTCAAGTCCAAGGAGCCTGGTACCCTACGCCTTATCCATTCAGCTGCCAAAGCTTTTGCCCGTGGTGGTGACGACCAAGCAGGACAACATTATGATTTCCAAATGTACTGTTTACCATTCTTAAAGAAAAATAATCTTGATCGTTTACCCTTAGTCACTTTCAGGGGAAATCGCTTCAATATTGTTTTTTTTTGAAGCTGAGTATATAATGTTCCTCGAAGAAAAGATGAAGGAATTTCTACAAACCATTGATCCAAAGAAAAGGAACCGTTTACTTACCGCAGTATTGGCAGACCTTAGCGTTCCCTTTCACTTGGCAGGCATGAAAGTGCTTGCGTTAATTGGAAAGCTGGTGACTGGTCCACTCTGGCGTATACTAGAACAGCCACATGTAAATATTGTTGACATGAACAGGCACTATCAAGCTTTGCACCAATTCCTAAGACAGGCTTCAGATAGGATCTCTGACGTAATGGATGCGAGTTATGTGCCATTTCCACAATATGTTAAAAAAGACTGCTATTATGACATTGTCCTGCGTCCATCAGCTTATGATGATCACGTCTCAAAAATTCTCACCATGCTTTTCCCTGCTTTGTACCACTTAGTTGAAAAGCAGAATGCAGCACACCTCGGTCTTGGTGTACCCGATGATAAGCGAGAAGAGCTACAGGCAGTTCCCACCCACAACAAATTCCCAGAACGAGTTTTCGCCTATGTGGATAATATGCTAAAATATAAACCACACATCACTATGCTATCTATGGAAGCATACGTTATGTTTTCACTAAACAAGACAACAGACTGGTTGAAAGAAAAATTTCAAGACGACAGAAATGGATTAATAATGAGAGCCATGTCTGATGCTAAACATTTAAGAAAAGAATATCAACTACGCTGCCAATCTATAATTGCTTTGAGGAGAGAGAAGTTGAAGGAGAAAATTGAAAAAGAAATAGACAGGAAACTGAAAAAAGTAGAAGAAAAAGAAAAACTGACTGAGGAAATAGTATATTTTGGATTATGGCAGACTTCAGAGCGAGTGGACAGTAGTTTAGAGGAGATTGATACAATCAAAGAGAAGGTAAGAGCATTGAAGAGCCAGTTACATTTCCGTCAAAAGATGCTGGAGCAAGAGCCAAGTGTTAAATCACTTTTTTTTTCACAACTGTAGATGAAATCACAAAGAAAGGACGTAATTTGACAGTGGCAGAACTATCATTCAACCTAAAAGTTTTGTTAAATGAAGCTGTGCACAGATCTGTACCAGAAGAAGAATCTTGTCCTGCCCTCCTCGTTGGAAAGCATGTAACACACCATTTTTCCACAGAAGGAGTGCAACGATCATACGCAGGACTTGTCATATCTCGTGTACCAGGATACCCAGAATTCTATAATATAAAATACGATGACGATCCTAATATCTATACCTACAAATTAATGGAAGATTATATAAACGGCGACCTACACATCAATGTTGTTTAAACGATGATTTGTATAAACTTTAATATATTGAAAACACAACATTGTATATAGACCTCTACTGTTATGTTCTTCACTTCAAAATAATGATTTGTCTGATAACAATACAGCACATGTTTTACTGTTGTGCTAAATGATCTAGCCAACATTATTTATACAAAAATACAATCTGCTAATTAATTAGCCTGTGGCCAGTCTTGATTAATCACTTCATATGAGCTAGATACAACAAGACACATACATTGTAAATATAGATAGCTGAATCACTCCACAACTGGTGTGTTACTTGGAAAACAACTGATAAATCTGTACCAAGGTATGAACTGATTCAGTATTATATATATATATTTGACTTAATATATGAATGGATTATATGAATGGATTATATGAATGGATTATATATATATATGGATTATATGAATGAATTATACCTGCAGTGTAGTGACGTATTATATATTAATTGTTATTCACATAGTGGGAGAGAGAATGATCACATTACACAAATTTTTTAATAAATTTATTGGTCAACAACAAAATAAGACACATTTTTGACCAATATGTGATTACAAATCATCAGCTGTCAGTGTCAGTACCAGTAAAAATGTTGAAAATGGATCTAATCTATGCTTATTTGAAAGCCCAATTTTTGTCTTAATATGACATTATCATATTATGAAACTATTAAAATATGAAGAAGGAATTGTTGTTTCTTTGATGGGCTATACAAGAATTTATGTAAAACAGAAACTAAATTATCAGGGAAATTTGCCAATGTTATGAAATATCATCAATATCGTAGCAATTTTTTACGGATTAAGCAGTGAAATACTGGATATTATTGATTCTATAAATGCTACAAAATGTGTCTTCATTTTTTATAACATGCACAAAAAAATGAACTATAATAAATATTTACACTGTGGCCAAGTAGATAACTTAATATGTCATATAATGATGGTGATGAATGTGGCACATACATGATTTTAGAGCTGAAACAATATCACTTTTGTAATGACCAAAAATGTCTAAATCAAGCTGAATGTGACAAAACCCTCGCTAATCTATGCTTATTTGTAAGCTATATATCTTTCTTAATTTACATCTCATACACACTGTGAAACTAATAAAATATGCAAAATCAATTAACGTTTCTTTTGATGTGCTATATAATAATATATGTAAAATAGGAAATAAATGATAAGGTTTATATGTTCTATAAAGTATCAGTGACGTGATTTTTTTTGACGTGGCCGTAAATACACAATATTCATGAATCTAAACATGCTGTTTTTTTGTATTTCTTTATCTCCCACAAGCATTTAACTGTTTAACTAAATAGATTGTACACTGTGACTATAACCAAATAATTTATGGTGAGGAATATGGAATATACATTATTTCAGGGCTGAAATAACATCATTTCTTTGAAATGGAGATAAAAAAAATTAAAAATGTGGCCGAATATGCGATAAAACCCTCGCTTATCTATGCTTACTTGTAAGACATATCTTTCTTAATTTTCATCTAATACACACTGAAACTGTTAAAATAAGCAGAATGAATTACTATTTTTTCTATATGATATATCATGTATATATAGCAATATAATGTAAAATAGAAAATAAATTATTCAACTAAAATATATCTATTAAGTTATGAAATATCACTGTTATCGTAAAAAATTTACATATTAAGCTGTTAAGTACATAATATTCATAAATCTACAAAAGCTATTTCTTTCCATTTTTTATCATTTAAACAAGAAAATTAACAATAATATTGTATACCGTGACTAACTGGATAGTTTAATATGTCATATGATGATGAATGTGGAATATGCATGATTTCAGAGCTGAAACAATATCACTTTTGTGAAATTATGGTAAAAAATGATGAAAATGGGGCATAAAAGCGCATATTTTTTCACTGATCTATTCTAATTTGAAAGGCCATATTTATCTTACTTTTCATCTATTGCAAATTATAAAACTATTAATATATGCACAATGTCTTACTGTTTCATTTGATGTAATATGCATCAATATAAGTGAAATAGAAAAAAAATATTGAAAAAAAAATATCAATTTTATGAAATATCACGATTATCGACAAAAAATGACGAAGGATAAATCCGTAAAGTATCGAATACTTATAATCTTTAAAATGCCATATCTTTTTAATTTTTTGTCGCAGACGAAAAATAAAATTATTTTATTATACAGAACTTCCAGCTGCTTAACTTGGTATATCACATTCTCATATTTGAGTAATAAAAAAAAATGGTCTGTTATAGCTACTATAAGTAACTTGGAGTTAAGAGTCTAAGTTGTGGGGGGGGGGGTGGGGGGGCTTCGGATCATCCCATTTGATGATTTGATAATCACTAAATATCAGGTGGAGGGCCTGTGCCTGTTGCAGGTAACCACAATGCGAATATATAAGAGATAAACATATTTTTATATTCTTCAAAATCATATGGATTAATATTATATAAAATCCCTATGGGCTCCCTGTGCTATGCCTATGAGTAGTAGGTAGATTCAAACAGCCATTATGATGTGTTTTTTCGTGTTTTTTCAGGATCTATGTGAATTTGTGATACACTGCAATAAAAGACATATTTTTCTCTGTTTGTTTGTTCTTCTTGCTCACTATTATTGGTAGAAATGAAGCCATATCATTGTAGAATTAAAAAAGTAATTTGCTTTGAATGGCACTTTTATCACCTTTTTTGAGGGTTCCCATCATTAGATTTCTCGCAATTATAAAAAATGGTGCCAGCTCTCGCCTTTAATTTCATAATTGTGGCAGCAAGTGCTTGAAGAGGTAAGTGGAACAGGCATGCTGTGGTCCCTTCTGATAATTTTTTTACGCAGGTGCCATTTAAAAAATTTTGTAAAAAAGTGCAAAAAATGAAAATAGACTATGTCCACTGCCCTATGAGGAAGTTCTGGAGGACATCATTAGGACCGGTTGGACAGAACAATGTGGGCATCTCGAAGAATTGAGATGCCTGGGGAACGCTGCACTAGTTTGCCCATGGTAAAACCTGGGTGAAGTTTTGTTTGCCTACCCTGCACTTCCTCATGGGGCGCGCTGAGGGTAAAAATGTAAGTTACATGGCTATAAGGATGAGAATCCATCAAAATTTTTCTTCTTCTATGACCCCATCTTAGACCATAAAAAAAAAAAAAAATTCTGATCGTTATGTGATATATTTGCTCTGTTACAGTATTGCGGGGCACTCATTGGGTGCCCTGATGTATCTTAAAACCTGATATATACAGATACAACATCTCAGTAGTTTTATTCAGCTGCTTTAAAAAGTTCAAATGTCTGGGTGATGTTTTGACTTCTGTATCCCTGCCTGAATTTGCTAAATTAAGGTCACAGCTTCCGGATGTTTTTATCATTAGCTCAGATTTTGATCTGGCACGGCATTTTTCTTGCTCAGTGAAAACTGTGGAATGTGGTCAAATATTTATTCTAGCATGTCGGCAGTTACTAAAAAAGGCTCAGCATAATTTTATTGGACAGTTTTAAAAATTATTAAATCCACCTACTATGAGTATAAAATGCATTGTGTTAACAGATAATCCAAGTATTCAGTGTATAAGCTATTAACTATTGCACCTGAATTTCTTGAGTACTTTCTGAATGTCATGGGTGGTCAGGTTTTCATAGGAGAAATACACAATTAAGTGCTGTGGGCTACTACAATTTGGTGTGGGCGAACAAAATTAGCATCTGAGGGGTCCACATGGCTACCAGAGTTTTTGTGGGTATCTTGGCCCCTGATCTAGTCTAATGTTAGCATAGTGGATAGGTTTACTGACTAGGGCTAGGCCACACTATCAATACTGATTGGCTACTGTGACTATAGCTTATTGTAGGCTACACGTCCATTACGTAGCCTGCCTTATTTTTTTATTTATCTTTTTGGGGTAGACTGGGCCTAGCCTAGGCTATAACAGCTGCATCAATAAATCATAGGGCTAGGCTTATAGGCTATAAAGGTTACTTAAAAAAAATCATAGGCCTAGCACAGCCAAAATACCTTTGTTTCCAATTACCTGAGTAACCATATTTGACCTTAACGTTTTAGTGCAATTTCTAAAAAAATCTACATTTTTTATATCAGCCTGTAGGCCTATTTTTGTGTGAACAACCATTTTCGGTCAATTTCATCGTTTTTTGAAAGAAAAATGGAAATTGGAGAGCCATAACCGGATTAAAAAACAGGTTATGTAATCGGTGGTCGGAATCGATCGGTGAATTTCAGCTATTTTCTCAGCTCCTATCGCCAAAATTGCCAAAAACACTAAAATAGGCGGCACCTACTAAATTTTTGGCGGATTTTCCTAAAATTTGTCAGGAGGACAAGGGCTTTAAAATAAGCCCGTGACTTAAGAAATTGGGAGATACAACCTTTTTTATCCCCAGTACAGCCTGTACCTATTTATAATCACTGCATATTTTGTGTAGCCTACTGTTAAGCTCAGATCATGTGCTTGTACTACACAACACAAAGTCTTCCGTGAAATAGCATGTGAGCCTGGCATGGATATGGAATGGCATAAGTGTCATTATTGCTCCTCATACTGGAGAGCCATTAATTTTTGCAGACTTAAATGATTTTATGTCATGCTAATAAATTTTATTTTCTATGATCTGTCAATAAAATTAATCTATTTTCAATTAGAAAAGCCAGCATGGCTACAGGCTGCACAAGGGTAATTTTAAAATTAGCCTGTCTTCCACGTTTTAAACCATCATGTCCACCACAAAATTGTGCACTCTTATTATGTTTTTGTTTATATGAATTTGTGATGATTTTTTGGCCAGATATCAAGCCTGTGGATTGTCCAGGTCTTTACTGTGGCAGGACATGGGAAGGCGGAGGGAATTATACAGCCTGCGAGGTAATAATTGTGGAATTCCGTAGATTGTATTATTCTTTATAAGAAGTGTATTTCACATGTGAAATTAAAAAACAAGCTCTCCCACAGATTTTTTGACATTTATTAAATATTTATACACGTGTATGTATAATGGGTAGCCGGCATGACCTGGCTGCCTGACTCGCTTCGTGACCTTGCGATGTCATCCAGGGTTGCACATAAAGCCAAAAAAGGCACTGGCCGACCGGGCTAGTGGTGTAAATAAGTTACTAACCCTGATTGGCGGTTTGGTAGCCATGAAATTTTGTCTGCTTAAAGATCACTTCGATCATACACAACAGTGAGAATTATAAGTTATTTTCTTATTTTTATAAGCAATTTTCAGTAAAAATCATTGAATTATTGTTCATTTAAAAAAAAAAATTCATGGCTTGATTGAAAATCATAGTAGCCAGCTGGGCTACAGGGTGAGAACAATTTAGTAGCCCTTACAGATTCTAGCTAGCCTCGGGCTAGCAGGCCAGTGTTACTGTGCAACCCTGTCATCAGGGTATGTAATGGGCATTGACCAGAAAATTTCAAATTTGGGTTATTTTTTTATGATTTAACATTTGATTTATGACACATACTTTATATATTAAGATGACAAAACATTTTTTCAATGATAGACAATACTAATCTATAATAAAATATGTGACTGTATTTTAATTTTTGTTTCAGATTTATATTATCTAATCTTATTAAAAAAAGCCTTATTTTCAAAAAAATATCTGAAGATCTGTAGGAAAATGTAGTGTAGTTGTCGATAAAATGGCTAATCCACTAGCAGTCTTTCCCAATAACGTCGGACCGACCGGACCTTTCTGATAAAACAGAAGTAGGTCCAACAAAATACCCAGCCACATCTGACCTACAGTCTGGTTATTTTTTGGTCAGTTTTGTTTTTTGTCGTTTTTTTGGGGTCTCACAAGGTGAGAATTCGCCATTGACCACCTACTGTCTGGTGAAATTTCTTTTGGTCTGGTAAAAGTTTCAAGTTTACAGGACCTACTGTCCGGTGAAATTTTTACCTTATTGGGAAAGACTGCACTAGTAATCCATGCATTCCTTTTGAAAGTCACTTCACCCCTTGCCTGCTACTTACAACAGTAGTCGTTTTTAATCTGTTTTATCAGCAGATTAAACCACTGTTATTGGGTATAAAATTACTATTTAAACATAAAGTTTTGTAAATGTTTGGTCTCAAATCAAACAAATATGGGTAATTATTAACCACTTCAGGTTGTGTCTCGCTACCGCGATCCACAACCTCAAGTGGTTGAAAATTTAACCACTTCACTTCCAGGCCAAAGTGCATGCCAGGATCCAGGGATCCTGGTGTAACTATAATAAATTGCGACGGAAATTTCTGTCATGTATGGTTACGTAACATGACGAATGACGACGGAAATTTCTGTCATATATGGTAGTGTAGGGGTTAAATAAATTATCTTAGCAGGATAAGGATTGAGTGATATCTATTATACATGTTATATTTATCCTTTAATCAGGCTTGCCCCAGAGGCTATAGAGTGAATGAAAAGTCAATTTGTCAGCTTTGCGAGGAGGTACCAACATTTTATGACTGGCTCTATCTTGGTTTTATGGCAATGTTGGCACCAGCACTTCATTGGTTTTTCATAGATTTCACAAACAAGCGTAAAAAGTATGTATGCACAGTGTGAAAGTATACCTTCATCAAATTGTATTTTTAATATGTATAAAGGAAAACTATCACAGGTAAAAAGATCAATTTAATTTAGTGAAAAATCAGTGGTGAAAAATATAGAAATATGCTGAATCATGCATTTATGAATCTAAAGCCTTAGTTAAATTTTCACTGTGTGCTTAACTCTTAGAGTGCTGAATTATTTTGTATAAACCCTGGAGATCTAAGGGTTTTTTTTATTTTGAAATCAGCATAAATGTCTTAGTTAGCTTTTTCCGATTCATTTGAATACCTATGTTACGGGTCTACGGCCATTATAAATATTTTTACTCTTACGGTGCGGGAAACGACTTTAGACGGCAGAATCTGACGACTAAAGTTGATCACCGCACTGTAAGGGTTAACATCCGTCCACCCCTATCAAGGTAAACAGAATAACCATGAATGAGCTATGATTGAATTCACATATGATTTTTCTTTGACCTCTATGATCCTGATTTGTAAAAATGTTATCTAATGCGCCGAAGAAAACACTCCCACTTGCAAGTACTGATTTTTCTGTTTTTATTTTAAATGGTCAATATTTAAGTCACTAACTTGAACCTGAAAAAATTATCCTGGGACCAATATAAATAGTTTTTAGAATTCTCTCTGCAATGTATACAGCTTGCAGTTTTAAATAAATTACCTTTCTATAATCTCTATGACCTTTGTTTTTTTAATCTTGATTTTTTCTCATCATGACAAGACACCCAATTTTGTAAAGAATATCACTTTGAAATCTACATATCATACATATTAATCACTGCCTGGTTTACTTCGCACATGTATACTGTAGTAAAAAATCAGATCTAAGATATATATCTTGAAGCATTCTGAGATATCATGCATGTATGTTTACATTCATGTATGCTGTGAACTATCTTGAGGAAAGGTTCAAAATGTTGCTGATCCGTGCAAAAATGTATGGTCGATAGCTTTAATTGCAATTTTCTCTCATGTTAGCCTATCTGCCCTATAAGATTAATGGTCCCAGGATGTATTATAGTCAATATTACCTGTCATCTATATAGCTCGCAGAATGAAATGACATTGACTAGTTATAAACAGTTTGTGGTCTTCGAATAGATCACACAAAAATAAATACACTTTTGTTCAGTGGTTGTTTAAAATGAATTTCTCAATGTACATGTATATACACTGCATGTTATTGTATTATTATGCTAAAATGTATTTAATTCTATTTTTTTTCCTAGTGGAGATCTTGTTATACTTCACTTGTCGGCACTTGTGGAATCTGTCATCGCGGCTGTATGTACACTGCTTGTTGTGGAGCCGTATGGAAGTCTCAAGCTGCGTTCTTGTCATGTTAAAGCTCTTTCTGATTGGTACACAATGCTGTACAATCCAAGTCCAGACTATACATCTACACTTCACTGTACACAAGAGGCTGTATACCCACTGTATGTATTAGTGAAGTATATGTATAGACCGTATACTGTAGATCTGGTGATATTCAAGAATCTCGCGAAAATTATTATTATAATAGCGCTACTAAAGAAAAAGGTAAATTCGCGAATTCTAAACCTCGTGAAAAGCCCCAAAATCAGAAATTCGCGAAAATTAAAACACACAAAAATTACCAGATCCACAGTATATAGCAAATGATCCACATGTCATGGTGAATGAATTAAAATTAGAAGGGTGGGAGGGTAACTTGACATTATTTGTTCAATTTTTATTACCACTTACATCAGCATTTTGGTGATGAATTATGTATGTAACTGACAACAATTTGTTTCTGTATTCACTTTGCATACACTTGTACTCACTTAAAGTTCTGCTCACATGAGTAGAAGTATGTCTTTGTTATTGTGTGGTGCTGGCATTGGAATAAATTAGAAAAAAGTAAAACTAGATGCCATTGGTTTAATGGTTTTTCTATATCTTAACATATGGCTCATAAGTAGGTCATTGTGGACGGTGGTAAATTTTGCTAAGTAGATTAATATATCTAATCTACTAGTATCGTTTTTCTCTTTGAGAATTAAACATCTGCCAGGGTCACAATAATTGAATTTAATACAAGAATGTTAATTACGCATGCCAGGTACACTATAGTGATGATCTACTATGCGTTCGGACTCCTCTGTATGCTGCTGTTCCGACCATTGCTCTCGGCTAAAGCTGCGCACGGAAAAGGCAGCAAATCTCTGTATGCTGCACTTTATTTCTTCCCTATTCTTGTTCTGGTTCAAGCCGCTCTGGGAGGATTGCTATGTGAGTATCACCGACGGCGGCTGCTCGTGTTGTACCTGATGTGTAGTTTTAGTTCACCCCTCCCCCCCCCTCACACACAGGTATTCTTTCTCACTTTCATTCACCTTGAATGAAGGAATCATTATTCTCTCAAGTTACTTCTAAACAAATGAAAAGAATGACACAGTTACTAATTTACTATTTTTTTATTATTTATAGCTGCTCTGTGGGATAACTTCAATTTTTAATTTTGTAATGAAAAAGTGTATCCCGCAGATTCATTTTTTTCAAAATTTTCATATTTTCAAAAACATTTTTTATCAACATTTTGAGGAATTCAGAAAAAACCTAAACAAACTATTTGTACACTTAAAGGATGGTTGTATGTTAGCACAGCATTGGGCCACATGTTGAGGCCGTCGGCCCAGCAGTGGGCAGACAATCAGTGCTGCAGGTTGACCCCCCATGCCTTTAATTTCAGAGGCCAATTAGTCCCCAATTAACAGCGGTGGTTTCATGTGGTCGGTCGGAGACGGTGGGTATTTGAGGTAAACTGTTGTATGCTGCAGACAGTTTTGTATACATGGCAATATACAACTTAGAAATAAAACTAGTTTAGTATTTTTCAGTGCTTTTATATTTTTGATGTTTTGTTTTGTATTTCTACTTTGGATCAGTAGGCTATATAACTTCATATAAATTATTTTTTTTCAAAATTGACATAAACATAAGCTGTCGTTTTAAGAAATGTTTAATTTTTTTCAGATTATGGCTTTGCTTATATTGTTCTAGTCATTTCACTCGTCACAAATGCTATCCACTTTGCAATGTTCCAGGAACAGGTATGTCTTTTTAATATCGAATTAATTTAAAAATAAAGCTTGCCATCAATGCACTACATATACAGTATGTCTATAAATATCAATATTTATTTTAATACTCTTGGTCACTTACTTGTGAGACTAACCACCAACATGTTATTTTTTCTTTTCAGAGAGTTCTCCACATTTTGAAACAGCACATAATGGACATTCGGATGCTGATGATTCTCCTGTTACATTGGGGCATGCATGCTTACGCCATTATTGGCATCACGCAGCTTCATCAACCCACTTTCCACGGTGCTCTACTATGTCTAATTCCATTTCCTGCCATTTTCTATTTGATGACTGTCAAATTCACAGACCCCGAGAAACTGGACGTCGCATGACGGCCTGACATTGTGCTGCTCTGAAAAAAACCCCAGAAGGCTGTAACTGCCTACTTCAAAAGGAAGCAGTTACTGCATTTTCATTTTGGGTTTTGCACAGCAGTAATGTCCTAAATATCACCTGTCGTATATGTTTAACCCTTTGCCTGTTAAGTTATCTTATTTAAATTTTCACCCACTTGAAGTTGTGTCTCGCTACCGCGACACACAACTTCAAGTGTGTGAAAATTACTCACATTTGTTTGCTATAAAACCAAACATTTGCAAGTGTTAATGTTCAAACACTCATCTCGCTCCCAATAACAGTTGGTTTAAACATATTTTATTGTCCAATTAAAGCAAGACAAGATTGTTTTACATAGGCTTCGCATAACAGTTATTTGAATACATGGCTAATACATGTACAACAGATTAAAAACGGGTAAAAGTAGCAGATTTGATTTTGGTTCCAGCTGATTATGTAAGTCACCGGATATGACACTGCTGAGTAGAGCCAACTTCATATCTTTCTCATCAAATTTTCTGGGAGATTTTTCATCTAATAGATTTTGTGGGTCACAGCATCGTGATGTAGATTATCCGTTAAAGCACTACGTTAAGTAAAAATTTTATCCACTTGAATTCAGTAAAAATGAGTTATATATGTAGAATCTGAACCCAAAACATATGTGAATCTAGCACATTTATTGTTTATTTCACTGTCATATTCTTTCATTGGAAGGGCAAATAAAAAAGTCGAAAACATCTTTACTGTCTTGCAAAACCAAAAGGCTTTTTGGCTTTGCATAGCAGTATAGACGTGATTAGTACTTTGAGGGGAAAACATAATAATTTCATCATCTATTTTGTACTTTACCAAGCTGAATTGAAGCACTAAATTAAGAAATGCCTGTCCAACATGCCTGTCCAACAAAGATATATTTTGTTTGAGTAGCCCCGAACAAAATAATTTATTTTCATTCCTATCAGTTATTATTATATAATAATTATAGCATGCTTTTATATGAGGTTTGCATTTATCTACTGACTGTTTCTGTGAATTCAATTGAAAGTAGGCTAAATCATGATATATCTGGTTACTTTAAAAGGAAGACTATATGATACTGGCTGTGGCTGTGCAGAGCAGTATACCCCACCCTTCGCTATAATCTCTGTTATCTGATCTCCATACCAAGTCATACTTTTCAGGATCTGAACCCTTTAAGTAGTAATCTGGTCTATAGCCATTTAAACTTTCCCTTTGTCCGTCAAAAAAATGTAATCTTTAAGAGAATGAGCATTAATTTTGCAAGACTTGTCATATATTTTGATTCAAATTGTACAGATTCAAGTAATTTTTGCACACTCGCAGTTGTTGGTAGCAGTAGCGAGACACAGCTTGAGATGGGTAAAAAATTCAATTCCATAATTTAGCGGTTAAAAATTTCGGTAACTGTTAACAAGTGCCGTGTTCCTAAATTTAACGTTTAACCTTCAACTGCCGCTCTTGATTATATTCACTTTTTTATCAGCATATTAAGTTCCGCCATTGAAATTTGTTAAAGATAAAACGTGACACATCAGTCAGCGACACTTGAAGACAGTTGACCTCCATTTTGTCAAATAATTTTCGCTAACTTGAAGGTGTGGATTGCGTCAGCGAGACACAACTTCAAGTGAGTGGAAATTCCAATTAAATAACTTGCCTGTTAAGGGGTTAAGGTCGTCTAACCGTGAAACTCATATACATGTACACAGTTGTCATAGATGAAGATCTGTTTGTGTTTATATGCCACACATTCAGTGATATTTAGAGGTAGTTGGTTTATCGCGACAGACAGTATACCTAACTTGCGACACCAAACCATGCTCTCAACACATGATCACCACTGACCTTAGCACTGCACACCCAGTACCTTGGATCAGTTTTAAGCCTCTAAGCACCCTGATATTTTCTCTCATTTGCTTACAAGTGTAAGTTGTTAATCAATTCTCTCCTCAGAGTGCTTAGCCCTTACAGCGCGGGGAGTGACTTTAGACGTCAGAATCTGACGTCTGTAGACGTCAGATTCTGACGACTAAAGTCGATCCCCGCGCTGTAAGAGTAAACATATTTCTAACGGCCGTAGACCCATAACATAGGTATTCAAAAGAATCAGAAAGAGCTGACAAGGACATTTATGATGATCTCAAATTAAAATAAACCCTTTGATCTCCATGATAATTTTACAAAATTATTCCAGCGCTGTAAGGGTTAGAGGGTTAAATGCTGTGTGAGATCTCTAGTCAAGTCTCCCGTACAGAGGGGCTATTATGTGTGGCGAGTGTTTGTGGTATATATATATATATATATATAAACACAATTTTGTAGATATTATGAATTTGTCCTAGAATGTGCTATAAATAAATATTTTTTTCTTAGTAATTGATAGTTCTCGTTATTAGTGTAATCATCGGGCGGGGGCACCAGGGTAGTGGTTAGCACCGCTGCCTTTCACGCCAGAGTTCGGGGTTCGGTTCCCGGTCTCGGCGGTTTGAAAGAAACAAAACATGTTTCTTCCCCACCCACGTGTGAAAGTCAGTATTGTGGGGAGCCTCTGTGACCGAGAGGTAGCATGCTCGGCCTCAGACCGGAGTCTGGAGGACAGTGTCATCTCAATCATCTCACCATCCTCAGGAGGTTCTTCTGGCCCAGTTTAGCCTATATGTGCACAAAGGTGGCCTAAAGCCCGATTCATTTCATTTTATTTAGTGTAATCATCACTCTGATTTTGAATAGACTTATATTTAGTCTTTATTCAATATCCTATTTTAGACAGAATGTTTTCATTAACTGAATCAATCGAATAAGCTACGCAACTTGTTGCGAGCCACAAGCCAATGAAAAATAATAATGTAATATGTATGTAAACAGTTTAAGTCTCAATATTATTAATCGCTTAGAAATTTTCAAGAAGTCAACACACCGGCCTAATAATCTTGCACATTGAAAACAGCCATAATGATCATTTATTCAAAAAATACATAATAATAGTATGTGGACCAACATCGCAGACAGTGAGCCAATGTTAATCAGCTCCGGGCCAACCTCTCGTGTATTGGGATCTATATGTATGTGTCATGTGGGATTTATATTTGTAGGGTAGGCCTATGTATAT
Source organism: Flabesymbios commensalis (assembly GCA_964017125.1). Classification (NCBI taxonomy): domain Eukaryota; kingdom Metazoa; phylum Annelida; class Polychaeta; order Terebellida; family Flabelligeridae; genus Flabesymbios; species Flabesymbios commensalis. The sequence goes on along the minus strand of OZ024906.1, from coordinate 63,882,934 downwards.
AATCCATTCTGTTTATGCCCTAATCAAATCTGTGAACACAATTGAGCGGCCTATCGATAATCTATCATAGCTTTAAAAAATAATGTTTTTCGTGCTCGCGCTCTGATCTAAGGAAGCAGTTTTGTTTGGCAACCGACTACTTAGCAGGTTAGAATAATTATATTGCAGATGGAAGCTACATGTCCTAGCTGGATGATTTACCACGAGGACATCTCAGTTAATGGCATGTGTAGCGGAACACGTCATCTGGATTAGAAAGATCCACTTTATCGTCATTGCGGCACGTCAAAGGATTTGGCAAGTGACAATGATGGAGAGAGCATTATAAGGTAATGTTTTGCTTCATTGGAGGACATTCCTAAGCGCTTGACTAAGAAACAACCCAATGTGCAGCGACAATGGCTGCCGACCACGTGACCTAGGCTGACCTTGTCTGGTTTTATGGGCCATTAGTTAACAAATTGCTAGCTTCAAAAGCGAACACAGCAATACTCCTGTGCAAAGGCAAAAGGCGGTATCTGCTTACTTTGAAAGTGAGCAGATGCCTTTTGTCTTGCAGAGCAGCATACTTAACTGTGACCAGTTGCTCATGGTGGTGGGAGACTTGCTGTTATGGGCTGTCAATTACCATTGTAGCTCGCCACTCTGCTTTCAGACACACAATACCTAGCAAACACGAGACGTTCAGCCAAAGCTGGTACAATGTTGGGCCAGCGTTGAAGACGATGGGCCAACATTGTTCCAACATTGACTGAACGTCTTGTGTTTGCCGAGTAAATTTTTGACGTACTATTTAAGATATTGTATCACAATTTTAATTATATTTTTTTGGCTACCTCTATATTAATGGATAAAATAATATATGTAGGCCTATACCTTCGTAATTTTTAACCTTCGGGCCTGAAATAGTAGGACTAATGTCCTGCCAGCACCTTCCGGCTGTTGCGTCCCCGCATTTTTTAGAAGTCGCTCCTCTATCATTAGCGTTTATGTCTACTTCATGTATTGACTTAAGGTTATATTTCTCGAATTTTTACCATTCACCCACATATTGGGTCAATATTTAGGCCACAGCATATCGTCGTTAAATTATTAGGCAAACAAATAGTGTATCCCAAAATTCCAAATAGGGACCTACAGCGCAAAAACAATACAAATTCTGTGAAACTGAATAGCTTTGACCTCCATTGTTGTCACCGAGCTAGCTTATACATTTAAGTATGGGGGAGGGGTCTTATATAACTTTGTTTTCACCGAGGTCCCATTCAAAACGGTTTACGGGGACGTCACTGCCTTTCACAGAATACATACCAAAATTAACGTTACCAATATTATAGATAATAGGCTACGAATCAATCGGCTACACTTCTAGATATGGCGAGCTTTGCAATCGTAGCCCTGATAATTATTTTGTGTATAATTTGTTACAATTTGCCATTTGCAGACTATTTGGCGAATTGTGAGGTAATTTTATAATTGGTGATGGCTAGGTCAGCTGTAAGTAGGCATACGGCCGTTTGCTAATTGAGACAATTACGTGAACATAGGAAGAGACAATGCCATTAGTTGAGGCCGTGAGAAGACCAGTGATGCGTATTTTATGAAAGACGGAAGCACCACACTTCCTCATTGATGATTAATACTAGCGGCCATCGCAAAGCGCAGACTTCCTCGGCCATAAACCATACTCCACTAATTTAACACCGAAATGTAGCCAGTTCCTCCTAGTTTGTAGTTTCTTTTTTTAAACAGAACCCAACAAACACTAAACATTTGTATAACATTTGTACAACGTTGGCCCAACGTCTTCGACGTTGGTCCAATATTGTACAAATGTTATAAAAATGTTTAGTATTTACCGGGAAGGACTCCCTCATTGTTATAAAAGCCAAAATCTTTCTGTAATGGACTGTGATTGAGAGTGATGGTTGTCGTAATAGATTGTTCTTTGCATAACGTTAGTCTCTTATCAGAAAATAAATTCAATATGTCCTAATTGGAATAAATTGCTTGATTGTGAATTCAAAGCCCATACACCACTCAAAATTGTTGGTATGATGTCAACGCAATTCGTTTAAACACTTGACTAAAATTGAAGACGTAATTGACCTCGAAATGAACTGGCGATCTGTTAATAATTGCATAATGTTAGGCCTGCATTACTAATAAGGGGGGGGGGGGGGAGGCTATAATACACAATTGGCATAGCATATAGTAGGCATAATATAGGCATATTATTGTTTTATATAGGCATATATATTAGTGTTTTTTATTCATTAAAATAATAGTACATATAGAACACCCGTTTTAGCCCTTACAGCGCGGGGATCGACTTTAGTCGTCAGAATCTGACGTCTAAGGTCGATCCCCGCACTGTAAGAGTAAAACTATTTATAACGGCTGTACACCCATAACCATGATAGGTATTTGAATGAAGCGGAAAAGCTGGCTAAGACATTTATGATGTTTTTCAATTGAAAAAAAACCCTTTGGCATCCATGATTGATGCAAAAATATGTCAGCATTGTGAGGGTTAAAATAATTCCAAATGATGTGGTGTCACCCTTTGATTAATTTTAGTGATGCAGCTTCCAATGAAGCTGTGATTGAAATTAGTACCTCACGAAGACATTCACAGCTGCTACACTGCCATTTCACTCGTGTCACCAGTGTCTCTATCTCTACTAAAGACACTGGTCATTTTCCCCTGATCAGCTAATATTAACCACCAGGGGACAGAGATTTCACAGCCACTCTCTGTACTGCTGCATCTAGGTGCGTGGGAAAAATCCCGCTTCTTTCAGAATGATGGCCTCACAGAGTGAAAAATAACTCGATTCATGTTATTACCATTGACGCTTCTGAAAATGAGATAAAAATATCTAGGCTGAATATACACTGATATATACTGTATGTAGTAAAAACTGTGCTTAGCTCATACTTTTAAAAACTCCATTAAATTAATTATCAATAAATATAAAATTGAAAGTGGAACACTCATGGATACCCTCAGGTTTGTATGACGAGCACTGCGTGCACAAATTCCCATGTGTTGGCAGCCGATGGGCAGGTGTGCATCTAAACACAACTGGCCAATCACGATCTACCTCACCCGCTGGTGCCTGATTTATGAATTGCTGGCTGCTGGTTGGCAGACGGTGACGTAACAGACGACAGAGACCCCTGGTGTTGGATATGTGTGCATGCCACACAAAATCTCAGTGGGTGTACACTGCCATGGAAACCAAAAAGGCAGTATCGTAAGCAGTTACACAAGGCAATATAGGCTATTTCTTACTTTTCAAGTAATCAGTTACTGCTTGTTGACTTAGCGGAACAGTATAGCGATCGTATTTACTTTTCTTATCCGCTCACACTTATTATCCTGATGAATTACGATTTCCAGCAATAAAATTTGTGTTGGTCCAGATCTAAACTTGAACTGAAAACGAACCACATTGAAGCATTGTAGGGCGACCACCAGATATCACAAATCATCAGGATTAACACATCATCATCAGTACTAACACTAGATAGATTCACACTGGTAATCATATCAGAAAAAGGCAGGGCCTATATATAGTACATTCTGCTATGTCATATTATTTGGCCTCGTAAAAATTTCATATAGATTTTTGCCAATGTACTTTTTTAGCAAAAATAATGTGTTGTGAATACAAAAATCGATGTTGGCATTTTTTTTCGTGCCATTTAGCATGTTTTTACGCCATTTTCCAAGATGGCCGTCAGAAAAACATGTGTGATACCACTTTTCAAAGTGTAATTAGCACAAGAAACTCATTTCTGACATTTTTTTTTTAATTTTGAGGTCTCGTTGACGCATAAATCCAAGGTGGCCGCCACCGACATTTTAAAAAATATCTTTTTTTTACTTGAGGGCGGAAAAATATGTGTAATACCACTTTTTCAAGTGTTATTAGCATGGGAAACTCATTTTCGACACTATTTTCCTTTTTTTGAGGTCTCTTCCATGCATTAATCCACGATGGCCGCCATCCACATTTTTGAAAATATAGCCTTTTTATTGAAAAATCATTTTTTTTACTATTTGTTCGAAACAGATGTGTAATACCGCTTTTCAAAGTGTAATTAGTACGATAAACTCTTTTCTGACATACTAAATTTATTTTTAGATCTCGTTGATGCAATAATCCAAAACGGCCGCCATCGCCATTATGAAAAATATCATTTCTTCACTTTTCGCGGAAAAAGATATGTAATACCACTTTTCAAAGTGTAATTAGCACGATAAACTCATTTATCAGATTTACTTTTATTTTGAGGTCTCGTTGATGCATAATTCCAAGATGGCCACCGCCGCCATTTTGAAAAATACCAGTTTTTATTTGTTGGCAGAAAAAGATGTGCAATACCACTTTTTGAAGTGTAATTTCCATGGTCTTGTTTATGCGTAATCCAAATGGCCGTCATCAAATTTTTTTTAATATCACATTTTTTATCAACACATAAATAATGTATAATGACATTTTTTTAATGTGTTGTAATTGACAAGTTTGTTGGGCGGCCTAACGATTGGCTGAAAGAGTAATGCCTGCACCCAGATGGAACATTGGTAATGTGCCCGCCGTATGTGTTCATGAAGAGCAGCTTGTCAAGACCTTGGTCTTTACCAAGGCCACGGAAATGAAACCATGAGAGATAAAGCTTTCGTGATATCAGTTTGTTTCGGTCGGAGAACTTGACACAGGTCTAGAACCTCAACAGAAGTCACCATCATATTCTGTTCTTAACTCATTATATTGAGCTCTTAACTCAATATATCAACTTTTCAACTTAATATATCGAGTTGTGGACTCAATATATCGGTTACTAGTAGTAAATCATTGCTTTACGTCACTTTTCGGCACAAATAGTCTTTTAAGTGACATTGTACTACCATAAAAACGTTGTAGTCAATTGATGAGATGAATTAGATACAGATGATGATGAGAGGGTGGGGGTGATAGGGCATGGTGGGTTATTGAGAGCGTTTTCCTTCGCTCGCCTGATAAGGGGTTCTGGGCATGTCTAGGGGATCTACCCCAGACATGCCCGGACGGCTGGAGACTTGAGTTTCGCTGTGCAATTTAATGCGGAAACTCCGTGGCATTTAGCGCAGCTCCGCTACGCTCGGGTCGGATAGTCCCCAGAGTAACAATAGGAAGGATAACTCGCTCTGGGTAACGCCATACATCCCACGTGATAGACCTAATGTCAAACACGCTATTGCCGGTTATTTAAGGCTACCATGGCCTACACCAGCGCCAGCACTGATGCGGGTGCTGCATTGGCCCCGCTGTTGAGTGGAGGAACCAGGGTACGCCACTGGCAATCCACCAGAAGATTATGGCCAGATACGAGGAGGCTGTAGCTGCCCTTGGATAATTGCTGTAGACAATGCCATACAGAGCATTCAACAGACGGAACAGATCCCTAATGACCTTCCCCGGATGAGGGCAAAAAGTACTACTACTAACAATCATCCCAGTACCCCTCAATATATCGAGTTGATAATTCAATATAACGAGTTTTTAACTCAATATATCGAATTTTTAACTCAATTATATCGACTTCCTAACTCAATATATCGACTTCCTAACTCAATATATGGAGTTGTCAACTCAATTATCGACTTCTTAACTCAATATATCGAGTTGATAACTCAATATATCGATTTCTTAGCTCAATATATCGAGTTGTGAGCTCAATATATTGAGTTGATAACTCAATATATCGACTTCTTAACTCAATATATTGACTTCTTAGCTCAATATATCGAGTTGTGAACCTAATATATCAAGTTCATAACTCAATATATCAAATTAATAACTGAATTATATTGACTTCCAAACTCAATATATTGACCTCCGAACTCATTATATCGACTTCTTAACTCAATATATGGAGTTGTCAACTCAATTGTCGACTTCTAAAATCAATATATATCGAGTTTTCAACTCAAAATATCGATTTCTTAGCTCAATATATCGAGTTGTGAGCTCAATATATCGAGTTGATAACTCAATATATCGACTTCTTAACTCAATATATTGACTTCTTAGCTCAATATATATATTGTGAACTTAATATATCAAGTCGATAACTCAATATATCGAGTTCTTAACTCAATATATCGGCTCCTTAGCTCAATATATCGAATTCCTAATTGAATTATATTGACTTCCTAACTCAATATGTCGACTTCATAACTCAATATATGGAGTTTTTAACTCAATTATCGACTTCTAAACTCAATATATTGACTTCTAAACTCAATATTTCGAGTTTTCAACTAAATATATAGAGTTGATAACTCAATATATCGAGTTCTTAGCTCAATATATCGAGTTTTTAACGCAATAAATCGACTTCTCAACTCAATAGATCGAGTTGGGAGCTCAATATATCGCGTTGATAACTCAATATATTGACTTCTTATCTAGATATATTGACTTCTTAGCTCAATATATCGACTTCTTAGCTCAATATATATCGAGCTGTGAACTCAATATATTGAGTTGACAACTCAATATATCTAGTTGTAAACTCATTATATCGAGTTTACAACTCAACATATCAAGTTCTAAACTCAATATAATGACTTCTTAACTTAATATATCGGCTCCTCAGCTCAATATATCGAGTCGATAACTCAATATATCGAGTTCTTAACTCAATATCGGCTCCTCAGCTCAATATATCGACTTCTTAGCTCAATATATCGAGTCCATAACTCAATATATCGAATTCCTAACGGAATTATATTGACTTCCTAACTCAATATATCGACTTCTTAACTCATTATATGGAGTTTTTAACTGCATTATCGACTTCTAAACTCAATATATCGACTTCTAAACTCAATATATCGAGTTTTCAACTCAATATATCGACTTGTAAGCTCAATTTATCGAGTTGGATTACTCAATATATCGACTTCTTATCTAAATATATTGACTTCTTAGCTCAATATATCGACTTCTTAACTCAATATATGGAGTTTTTAACTCAATTTTCGACTTCTAAAGCCAATATATCGACTTCTAAACTCAATATATCGAGTTTTCAACTCAATATATCGAGTTGATAACTCAATACATCGAGTTCTTAACTCAATATATCTACTTCTTAACGCACTAAATTGACTTCTTAACTCAATATATCGAGTTGTGAGCTCAATATATCGAGTTGATAACTCAATATATCGACTTCTTATCTAAATATATTGACTTCTTAGCTCAATATATCGACTTTTTAGCTCAATATATTAAGCTGTGAACTCAATATATCGAGTTTTCAACTCAACATATCGAGTTCTAAACTCAATATAATGACTTCTTAACTCAATATATCGAGTTGTGAACTCAATATATCGATTTCTTATTTCAATATATTGAGTTGACAACTGAATAGATCGAGTTGTGAAAACGATTTTTTATATCGATATATCAAGTTGTTAGCTCAATACATAGACTTCTTAACTCAATATATTGAGTTATGAACTAAGTATATCGAACTATTAACTCAATATATCGAGTTCTGAGCTCGATATATCGAGTTGAAAACTGGATATCGTCCGCTTTAGATGGTTTCAATTCTGATGGGACGATATATTAGGTTGTCAACTCAATATATTGAGATGTAACAACTCTATATTGAGTTTATTTTCTCGATATATCGAATTGACAACTGAACTTAATATATCGAGTTCTTGTCTCAATATATCGAGTTCTCAGCTCAATATATTAAGTTGTTAACTCAATACTAGTACATGTATATCAAGTTGTTAACTCAATATATCGCCTTCTTATCTCAATATATCGAGTTCTTAACTCGATATATCAATTTATTAACTCAATAGATCGAGTTGTAAATTGAATATATGGAGTTGTGAACTCGATATATTGAGTTAACAAAATAAGATGAAGAATGCGAATGTCGCTTCTCGGGCTTTAATAATTTTACTGCTACCATTAGTTAATCACCAATGACATACTACAAGCAACTATTGCACCACTAGTAATAAAGTTTTAGTTATACATCTACCGGCGCTGGTAGTCATTTTTTACCTTAATGGGTTGTTTTAAGGTTACATAAAAAAAGATTTTCAGGGTCACTGGTGGCTATAAAGATATTATTGATATCATGAAAGGATGTTGAGCCATCAAGTTAGCCAGAAATGACATATCACGTAGCTATTATGCCATTAGTAAAACACTAGTTTTACACTCTGACCGCTGGTCGTTCTCTTGCACCTTCATGTCATATTTGAGGGTCGCAGCATTCTAGAATAGTAATTTTAAGTCTATAAATGGCCATTTTGAATTTACTAAGGTCAACAGAGGTCATCCCCTTTTTTGCGATGAATTTCGGAAACACATTTCCCATACCTAACACCATAGCAAATTTCAAAAACTGGAGATTTGTTTCCAGACAGTTTTACTATTAGAGTATATAGTAGTTAATTAAACTCATAAATGACTTTTATCATGAACTTTTGACCTCAAATAGGCCTAATGTCCATATCATTGAAATTACCCCAAAAGTTGCTTTATCGTGTCGCAAAACATACAAAAAGTGGTATTACATAATATTCTACTTAAAAGACGAGCTGAGATATTACATTTATTCGTTTTCATGGTCGTTTTGGCGGTCATTTTGAATTTGACCTCTAGAGGTCACCAGAGGTCAAGTTCATTTATTATGCGACGGATTTTGAACATACGCTGCCCATAACTAACACCATGCCGAATTTCAAAAAATTGTCATCAAGTGCATGATTGTGATGAATTCCCTCTCCGCTATTCAAATAATACTGCTCAGTTACATAATTGTACCACAAACTTTCTATTTGTTACCATGGTAACTGATGTGCGGGGTGAATGTTTTTGCTAATATTTTTTTTATAAAATTACACATAAGTTTGTAAATAATAATAAATAAAGTGATCGTTGTTGTAAAAATTCTTACCTTTTTAATTTAAAAACTTCGTCTATGGTTTTCACACCTACATTCAGCTATATTATGATATGTAGCGATATCTAAGTCACATTTTTCAACCACTGCGGTTTGTGAGGTATTGAAAACACAACATTATGAAATTTTGTTGGTTTTGGTGTCTATTCATCATAAAGTGCTGGTTGTCCAGGTGTAATATTGTTGAAATTATGGTTTTTATGCCGTAATAGGTCAAAAGTTTGTAATGACTGCCACAAATGCAAAAAAATGCAAAAAAAATGCCAACAACGATTTCCGCCTTCAGTGACCTCCAAAGATCAAAATAAAATAAAAAATCTATATGAAATTTTCACGAAATGACATAACAGAGTGCACTAATAGCGTCAGAAGAATTTGCTTCAAGGGGGGTAAATACAAATCGGCAATTCTGCTAAAACGGACTTTTAGAATAAGGCAATAATTATTTCCCCTTTCCTCTTTCTTTATTTTTTGTTTCTTTTGCTGAGTATGTCCATGTTCAGCTCTCTGTAAATTGACTAGAATATTATTTCAAGACAATCAAATAACAACAAAGATCTGGGAGTAAAAAATAGCTGTTTCACAATCCTTGTTATTGCTACAAAAATAATGTGTGGCCTACCCATCATTTTAACTATAGGGGCCTACCACTATGACATGACTGCTAAAGGATGGAGTTTATGTGTGAAAATCGCTGATATTATAATGACACCAGTAATTCCTTAATATTGCGCTCATATGAAGAGTCACAGTGGTTGTCATGCTTTAAAAACAACCTCTATTCAGTAACAGCGGATTCATTAAACACCCCCTATGAATGTCGGGATGCTTAATCGCTTATAGTGTTTGCCATTTTCCCGCCGCCGCCGCGGGCGTATCCTCAATTTATAGCTCTCACTGAAAAGTTAACTGATGAATTTTGTTAATTTTTTTCTGACTGGGTAATTCTTCCAATAAATTTTGGGGGGCACCGAGCCATAAACGGCCATTTTCCAAGATGGCTGCCTAAAAAGATTGTGGGCAAGATAACGTATTAGCCGTTGGCTGGCTTGCATTCAAATTTGATGTGATGGATCTCTAGATATTTCTGATGATCTGATTAAAATAACTTTTGTGATGAATCCATTAAAAACAAATTATCAAGTATTAAACATTGAATATAAAATATGTTGAAGTTGTCTGTTGTGGTAGCGAGACACAACTTCAAGTGGGTGCAAATTTTAAAAAAACATAACTTGACGACTAAAGGGTTGAGGCGCACATGAATTTCTGAAATGCCGTGTGAAGTGATTTCAGTTTAGTGAAATAATCGAAGTAGGAATATATCTATTCAGTAATTTTTCATAAAATTTCAGTCCACCAGCTGTATAAATCAGTTAACCCTTTCAGAATTAGAAAATATATAATGGCCGTAGATCCATAGCATCGGTATTCAAATGAAGCGGAAACAACTAACTTGAAATTAAACCCTTTGTTCTCCATGGTTTATGCAAAAATATTTTAACGTTCTAAGGGTTGATAGCACAAATGAAGACTTAAAAATGTTTACTTTTTTAGCTGCGCAGATTTGCCCTCCATGACGTCACACACAACGGCGTGTGTATCTTTGTAGCGATCATTTCGATCAGCGATCATGATTAACAGATTCTTTTAACCACTTGATTTTCATTAGTGACCAATGCGCAATCAATCAACTACCACGTATGCCTAAAGTAGCTAACAGCTTATTCAATTATTGACCCGTGTGATGTACAAACACCAGGAGGAACAGCGATGTCGCATAAACATTCACAAAGTAACTGTGTGTCAAATAGTGTCAGAAAAACAACGCCTGATAATAAGCGATGAAACGAGGAAGCGATGAATTATTTATAGAAAATACCCGAAAGGGATAACTAGGGAAAATCGCCAGGCGCACGAGAAGCGCGACTCAAAGGACCACGCTTTAATTCAATATGCATTGCTTTTAACTCCTCGTCAGCCCGAGGTTCTATCTGTCTGTTTTTTCCATTATCGTCGCTGTGTGACGCATAGGGCCAAATCAAATTCCATAAAAACAGTACAATAGTCAATTTTGCATGGGGGATTTTATTTTGTGCCATATGGAGATCACATAATAGTTTAATCGTGCTTTAAAGGTTTGCAAGTATTATATTTGGGTGGCACTTTAGCGAATAAACCGAATGCGCTTGCATAAATGAAAAAAGGCTGCCTACAGAAAAACTATTCCCCATTCAAGATGCTGATTTTTGCTAAATTTAAAAATGTGACAACAAATGTTAATATCTATGGGAATCAGCTATTCCTCAAGGTTTCACATTGATGTAGGCCATGGTCAGCATTATATTTACACATATTCTGTACGAGCTCGCTGAGTATTTAGAAAAATTATGTTATTATAGAAAGAAGCTCATCCCAGCAAACACGAGGCGTTGGCCCAATGTTGGGCTGACGATGGGCCAGCGTCGTAGACGATGGGCCAACGTCAGCCCAACATTGGGCCAACGGCTCGTGCTTGCTGGGCCTAGAGTTGATATATTACAGTATAGGCTTATAACTTGGTTTATTTGAATATTATATATATTATATATTATATATTATTATATTATTATATACATTCTACTATAATTTAAATTATCAGAATGATTAGCGCAAAAAAACTGCCATTCTCAACGATAAATATAAATATCCATTTCTGAAGGAGAAGCCGTATTTTGGGTGTGTGTTTAAAATGACATAATCGTGCACACTTGATGATGGCCCTCCCTCCACTGAGATGGCGTGCAAAGCCAAAGGCGGTATCTCCTCACTTGTAAGGTGTGTAGATACCGCCTTCTGGATTTCCAGACCACCGTTATGGCGTGCAAAGCCAAAAGGCAGTATCTGCTTACTTATAAGGTAAGCAGATACCGCCTTCTGGCGTTGCAGACCACCGTACGGTAATGGCGTACCGCTGGGTCCCGGCAGGATTGCAGATCGGCGAGACCAGAATTGACGAGGCAATGACATTGTAATGACACGGCAGCAAACAGACTTTACGGGCTGTCAGCACTGGACAAGCAAACCCTCTTTGTGGAAACGACAGCCACCAACTTGGGACGAGACCTTGTCTCGGCGTGGGATCAACGGTCGGCGAACGTCTCCGACGTTCGCCGACCGTTGATGCCACGCCGAGGCAACGTCCCGGTCGTGCTGACCAGTTGTCGCGATCGCGGATGGGGCCGGCAGACCCTAGCCACCGCGCCAACGAAGCCATCAATCTTCCAAGACAGGGATAGAGCCCTCGAGATGCAAGTCAGTGGTGAAGAAATTAAAGTTGGACAAATGCTTCCCCTCTTAGGGTTGTGACATTTTTCAGTGCTGGTAGATTAACTTTTGTATAATGCAAGCAAAACATGTTGCCATTATTATCAAACACAAGTCTTACAGGACCTCGCTCTTCATTTATCGATCAAGGGCGTACGTATTCGTATTACGGTAAACAAACGACTAGCCCTGATAAATATGTATAATATAGCGATAGCATTAGGCTAAGTATTTTTTCAAAATTCGGAAGATATTTTCTCTGGCATACGAATATAGTAAATTCACTCTCAGATAAAAGCCCGTTTTATTTATTCATGATTTGCAATATTGCAAGGTTGCCAATTCATATCACACCTCAGTTTTCAGTACGTTGGTGTAGCTAGCTGCACAGCTCCAATAAATAAGTAGGCCCACAAAAATGACCTACAAGAGCACCGTCATACAATGGGTGCAATGCAATACTTTTTGGCACGCCAACGACAACATGGCAACTCCATTTTGTCTACAATCTACATCATTCTGTGAAAATCCGCGGATATATTGTCTGTGAACCACCTCGTGGTGTATGTAGAGGTCTACCACCATTTGCATGCTATACTCACATAATTAAGCGAAATCCTGTTAACAATTTTACACAAAATGACATGGGGGTCGTTACCCCCCATTTAGTTCTAGTGAAGAGGACGTGGCGCTTTGGTAGATCGCCTGACTGCCAGTCATGCATGCGAACCCCGCTGAAACCTGCGTGGGATTTCCTCCCTTATCAATGTGACTATAGATGATCACATTAATGGGGGCTTCTTCGAGTTAAAGTTGAAAACAGTGTATCGACGACAATTTCGCGCTCATCACACCCCCGTTTCTAACCACATATCTGTGTAAATAGCTCTTTTGTTATTGAAATGATGATAATTCCATTTTTGATATTTAATTTTCAGAGTACAATGGTCAAAGCGTAGTGCTTTGCAATAGCGGCTGCCTATAGTGTGATGCAGGTTCCAGATAAATATCATGTTTCTCCCTTCTCAATGTTGGGCCATCGTTGTTTCGCTTTTGTGTCTTTGGGCAAGGAACTTCGCCGTCACATTCTTCACTTCACTCAGGTGTGAATTAGTACCTGCTATGACGCAGATGGCAATGTGGATGGTAAGCACTGTAACGGTTATAGGGTCTTATATACGCTCCCCGGGGAGTTGAAATCACTCCCGAATGAACAGCTCCCGTGACGAGGGGGTAAAGTCGGATTAAGGGTTTTCGGACGCGGTATCAAATTATAAACTGTCTACCTTACATTTCTTTAGCAAAACGTTATATTTGGCTGACAAATTGATACAACCTTTGAATTTTGTGGTGTCCATTATTATGCTGTGTGTTGTATTACATTCGTGATGAAGTAAGCATAGCTCATTTTATAAATTCGGCTACCGGGCTCCAATTTATTTGTAATGAACGGTCTTTGGGGTTTTCATATCTTCATTTCATCATCATTGCTGTCTCGATTCAGGTTAGCCTACCTAGTCCAGGAACATTAGCCTGACAATACACTATAAGGTGGGATAAATTCGTAATAAGCTGATTATTTCAGGATCAACTCAGAAAATAGTCCTGAAAGACATATTAAAAGTCCCCAGGAATCCCAGTTCGGAAAAGTACTAAAATAGATAGACGCCAAAATCCAGTTTTGAATGAGAAGAATACTTGCATATTTTAAAATATTTTTAAAAGGACCCCTTGGGATGAGATATTTTCAATGTTGTCAATTTTGAAAATTTAATTTATATAAAGCTATATAGCCTACTGATCTTAACTGAAAATACGAAAAAGTAAAAAAACAAATTTAAAGCACTGAAAAAGAATGAAATAGTTGTATTTCCAGGTCGTATATTGCCATGTAAACAAAACAAGTCAGCAATATTCAGTACTTTAGATCACATATTCCCACGTATCAGACGGTATGATCAAACCAGTCGCCGCTAATTGGTGTCTCATAGTCAGGACACGGGAGGACACACCTGCAGCACTGATTGTCTACCCAACGCTGGGCCGATCCCATCAGCATGTGGCCCAATGCTGTGAAAACACTCAATCGTCATTCAGGTATACAAATAGTTTGTTTGGGTTACTTCTGGTTTCATAGAAATGTTGATTAAAAATATTTGTAAAAATATAAAAATTCTGAAAAAAATAAAAACATAATCCGTGGGATACACTACTTCAGTACGGAACTAAAAACGAAAATTGATGTCATCCCAAGGGGCTGCTTTAAATTCATGCATATTTTTATTTGCATGGTCTCATTGGTGGCACAAAGTATGCTAATTAACGTATATTTGTCTGTGTGAATGAAGTAGAGAGTTGAAATATTTTGTTTTAAATAGGTTAAAATTCAAGATGGCCGCCAAAATCCATTTTTGAATGAGCAGAACTTGTTTACTACATGCATATTTTTATATGCATGGTCTCATTGGTAGCACACAGTAGGTTTAAGCTAATTACTGCATATTTGTCAGTGTAAATGAAGAAGAAAGTTGAAATATTTTATTTCTTTTTACATAGGTTAAAATCAAGGATGGCCGCCAATAGGTTAAAATGGTATTAAATTGTCAATTTTTGTCGGAATATTCAGAATATTCGATATTTTCTAAATTTTTGTTGACCTTACAAAAATATTTTTTTATCAATCAACAGGGCTTGGAGGGTCAATGTTGTGCAGAGACAGGCTAAACTAGGTCTAAATAAAATCGGACGCTACTGATCCTTATGCATAATATTGATAACAAAATATCTAAAATGAAATTATGTATCATAGTCCTGGGGCTGATTCTGAGAACTAGTCTAATTCCAGAGTTTGCTGCACCCCCTCAAAGAACATAGGTTTCTCACTTTTTTTTCTTCATTTGGTATGTATGTAACTAGTTTCAAAACATTACCCCTCTAAGAAAGTGTCCGAAAAGAAAAAAAATCGCCTTTTAAAAAAAAAAGTGATTTCTCATTTTTTTGCAGAATTTTTTTTTAAATTCTAATTTATGCCTAGGTAAACACCAATTATTACACTGCAATATTTTATATATATATAAGTATACTGTTAAATACGTACTAGGTGAAATTTGAAATAATTTGTCTGGTTTTTGTCAGCTACAAGTGTACCAATGGCAATATTCTCATTTTCATCAGAGCACTATGACCGACTGCAGGAAATGGTCCTCAAAGGGTCTTTCGGACACATTTTGAAAGGGGTAATGTTTTTAAAATGGAAGCTGGTGAACCGAAGAAACAAAATATACCATAAAACCTATGTTCTTCTAGGGGTGCAACAAAATCCAAGTTTTCAGAATCAGCCCCAGGACTATCACTTCAACAAACAAATCGAACCAATAAAAATTAAATTTACTCAAGATTAACAGTATTTTTTTATTTAAAGCAGCAATTATTTTCTTTTATCTAACAGCATCTATACTATCAGGCTATTCACATACCAGGTTAACAACTTTTAGTTACAGGTGGGCTTCTATATATTGTATGAAATTTGATCTCAAGCGCTTCACCTGCTACCCCTGATTAAATCTACCTATATTGTATCTTACAGCATTTCGATTTATGTACTAATCTAAATATTTGATCCTTTTTAAATCAGATATGCAAATATTTCAAAAAATATAGACAATCTATAATGTCATGTTGTGTCTTTTTCCATATTCAATAAAACTATTTTTTAAGAAGGTTTGTTCTGAACTACATTACAGTAGAACCGGCTATGAACAACCACCTTTGGGACACAAGAAAAGTGACCATTCAAGACAGGTAGGTGGCTGTTTATAGGAGGTTCATTTGTATACAGAATGCCATTTTTGGGAGTGGCCAAGTGGTCTCCCATATGAGGTTAGCTCCCGATAAGAGTGGCTGCTCTTTCTACTGAATAGGCTTATGCAGGGAATGATACGACATGCATGTGTTTTTCTACTTAAATAAATAGGAGTTGTTAGCTATATAAATATTGTTTATTCAGGAGGTTGTGCACAGTTTCAGACCATTATTCGTGATGTACACAGATCAGAACCGTATACCCTCATCAGTAAGGTTTTGTGGATTTACAAAAATATATTTTTTTAAGCAGTAGCCTATGGGGATGGCCTTAAACATGTTAGAGGGAGTATAAAGTCACTACCCCTCTTGTACGCAATCGTACTGACAATTTTGCATGTTTATTTACGAGTGGTAATATGAATAACCCTCTGGGCAGTAAGCATGGATTTAAATGAAGAAGGAATATCCCCATGACCGCTGAACATCGCAGGGTCGAACTTCGATCCCTGTTAGGCAATTCAAATATATTTTGATATAAGTTAGGCTTAGAAACTGTTCACTTTCCACATATAATATTGTTACTACATCCAAATTATTTTGTCAATTATTTACAATTGTGAAAGAAAACGTAAATACAATGATGAAAATGTTATACTTTTCAGATATATATTTTGGATCACTCATCACATTAACAATGTCGGAAAATTACCTACGGTAGTAGTAGACAGAAAAGACCGTAAAATCAAGCTTTTTTGTGTACATGCGTTCAGTGTATGACCCATATATCATAGACCCATATTCTAATGTAATATGTTATTTTAATTAATCTTTGCGCCAAAGAAAATACTTCGATCACACACTTAAACATTGGTGAGAGAAAAATACTACCTGTGACAGCCATCTAACGTCTGAACTCTGTTATAAATGTTTGTTTGTATTTGGCGGCCATTTTGGATTTTATGTCTTTTGCAAATGCCACAAGTGGTATTCACGGCGACAATAGTATAATTGTAAAATTAAAGGTTTGCAGGAAATTATTAAATTTGGAATATTTATTTCAGTTTTTAACAAAAAATGGGTCTTTTATCGACATATTGTGCCATTAAAACAAAATAAATTGTTTATTCTTTTTATTACATTCACACTAAGAGGGATAAGTTATTTGGTGGCGTCTGTCCATCAATGACACGGTGCAAATGAAGAAAAATGTGTGTATTTAGTCCATTTCGCTTATCCGAAACTTGCTTTTGGTGGCCATCTTGAATTTTGGTACTTTCCCGAACTGGGACTCTTGGGGACTTTTAATATGTTGTTAAGGACTGTTTTCTGAGTAGTTCTTAAACAAATCAACTTGTTACGAATTTATTCCATCTCTAAACCTGATGTTCCCAACCTTGTTGGCCTACAGAATGGTGACTTAAAATGACATTAATTCAATTATTCTTTTTTTTTGTAGTCTACCCAGATATAAGCTAGATACATTACATTACTAATCTTTTCACAAACGGAAATCAACGGTATTTAATAACCACTATGCCTACACCCAAATAGCTCAAACCCGTGCGTCACACGGGTAAAAGCTAGTTCTGGTATACACTTTAATATAGTGCCTCTCTCTTTTCAATAGCCTCGCCTCGCATTTGAAGATGATATTATATGGTAATTGGGCAAATAGTATTATACTACCCTATCTGCAGTATCTGCTTACTTTACAAGTAAGCAGATACTGCCTTTTGACTTTGCAGAGCAGTATAGCAGATACTGCATTTTGCCTTCGCAGAGCAGTATATGGGCAAAAGGCTTTTCATGGCAGTGTAGATCTACACGTAAAAACCACTGGCGCATAAAAAATGATTACATGTTTGACCGACAGGTACGGATCCAGGATTCTGGAGAGTCAGGGAAATTTCTGGGGGGGGGGGCATGGGGCAGGGGGGTCTAGCGATTTTTTTCAAAATGTTGGCCTAGCATATCAAAAAGAAGTTTTTTTAGCTCAAATCCGCCCAGGAGCTGGATCCGCCTCTGCTGACCGGTATGGTAGGAGTTTACATTGTACTTACAGATGAAAAAATTTAAACATGAAAAATACCGTATTTGGGCACAAGTGTCCCAATTCGTATGATCTATGCCTGCGCACCATATGGCAGGCCTACGCACGGCAATCAAGTGGCCGTTTACTGAGGAGATGTGACTTTCATGTGCAATCTTCGCGTAATAGATGGTGATCCCCGGAATCATTACTTCCCCCCAAGGATCCCTGACACAGGCTGAAAGTAAACTAAACAGCAGAGAGCACCGGCGTCTCCAGGGACTGATAACAACGTATCCCGCGCGACATAATACCACCGTGCTAAGGTGAACAGCAGTAACTGTTCACTTGAAAAGTGAGCAGTTACTGCTGTTTGCCTTTGCATGGAAGACGTTTTTCCATCCGTGTTTATGTGTCGGGCCAACGTTTCAAACGGTGTGCGCCGACATAAACAGATAAAGCCAGCGGTGGTTTATTGTCTTGTGTAAAATGAGTTTCTTTGTGTGATTTGTAATTAAAAGGCGACGCCTTATAGTGAAAAGTGAAAAGGAAAATGTGATCACAACTTCGTGATCAATCAATAAATATTCGTAATAAAAAACCTGTACTATGAAAACATCTACGACTTACATTACCAGATTACCATGCAACCTATTTTTCAGTCCAGCCTGTTATGTGCCGTTCTTTGCCACCTTAGGGCTAATAAAATATAAGATGTTGGTGCTGTATTTGTCACTGCTGTACAGTGAATCACTGCTGCAGCGCCTCTGAGCTAAGCTATATGATTGTAGGCCTAAGTACAGACATAGCACAGCACAAGACATTAAGGAGCCTTCTATTTTAAGTGTGGAAAGCTCAAATTCAATTTTGTCCCATCTGCTCCAATTTGCTCGCGGCCTCTCTCGACAGTTTAGAGAAGACGGTATTTTGATTCAGTCGTTGGTTTTAATGGAGTCCACGGTTCCAGCAGTTGACAAGGCAGGCTGGCCACCAGCCACTCTAGACGTTTATGCTTCTCCCATTCAACCTGTGTGTGACATCATAAAACTGCGATCCCACACGAAGTCCAAAGGATACTTAGAGTGACTGGGCAACCGCACGGGCCATAGGTGCTTTGCCATCCAGAGCACATTCGCGGCCAGATTGTGTCCACTAAAGAAGGCAAATGGTGGTTTTATGTCATTGCTTATGATGATGCAGTGGCTCATGAACTTCTATATTCCGGCTGCCTTGTTTCGATAATACAATATTGGGCCGGTAAATCAAGCCGTAAAAACCAACCTGGCAGACACGAGACGTTGAATCAATGCTGGGTTAGCGTTGTTCCAACGTCGTAGACGGTGGCCAACGTTAAATCAACATTGATTCAACGTCTTGCGTCTGCTGGGTAAGCATGCCCACAGTAAGCTAAAACAATTATGATTGATTTACCGCCATGTTGTTGGGCCATTTTTCGCTTATTTTCTAAGCAATCGCTCATTTGAATGATTAAGTCACGTTTAATTAAAAGACACACATTTTAATTTAAGTGTAAAATGGTATAAGGGTATAAATAAATAATCAATTTTAGCAGAAATGCATAATACATTATTGTATGATGCATTTCTGATAATTATTAGGCTACTTGCTATCTTGACAAACAAGTTAAAAAAAATGGAAACTAACAGGGATATGTTTATCTGTTATTGTCTAATTTTACCATCATTAGTTAGACCATTAGGCTTAAAGAAAGATCATGGTTTTGTCGTCGTATGTACTTAAAGTTGGGTAATAATGCTGATAAGCGCATCGATCTTGATCATAATTATTCATGAAATATTAAAAAGAGGGAATTTATCGTACAAAAAACAGACACATAAAATGGGGAAAATTTGTTTATTAAAAATAAACATCAAATTAAACGACTACAAATAAAAAGGGCTTCACTTCAAATGTTGTTAATGTAAACGTGGTTGTAACAGAGTGAAGCCCTAAGACCAAAATAGGTATACATTTACTTGACAGTCAGTTAACAGGATTAACCAGTGAATATTTATACATGTCTCTAATTGATCTAATCTACTATGAATATTTATACATGTCTCAAATTGAACAAATCTACTAGGACTATTTATACATGTCTCTGATTGATCTAATCTACTATGAATATTTATACATGTCTCTGATTGATCTAATCTACTATTTAAATGTGAACTTTGCCTCTTGTATCATTACAAACAAATTAGATAATATCAACCAAACTATCAATAACAATCTAGTAATTGTTCACACAAAAACAAACCTATCAATAGCAATCTACTAATTGTTCACATTAATATATTAATGAGCATTGACTCTTGTATCATTACATACAAATTACATAATATTGACAAAATCTATCAATTACATTATTAAACAAGATTATCTGTTGTTGAGGAGGGTATGAAAACGGTCAGAAGAAAAATGAACCAAAAAACTTGCAGCGGATGGAAGCGGGAGGAGGTGGGATTTTCTTGATAGACATAGAATCTGCTATATCAATTTATATTTCTTTCGGATTAATTTTCGGCTTGGACCACCCTCAAGATTTCATTGCTAAAAGAGACTGTTACAAACAAATCGAAATCCGAACAAACCACGAATTACATAGCTTGGGATTCGCCTAAGATTAATAATCTATTTTGTGTCCGATAAAAAGAGCTTTCATTTTACGAAAACTCTGTATTTATCGTACAAAAAACAGACACATAAAATGGGGAAAATTTGTTTAATAAAAATAAACATCAAATTAAACGACTACAAATAAAAAGGGCTTCCCTTCAAATGTTGTTAATGTAAACGTGGTTGTAACAGAGTGAAGCCCTAAGACCAAAATAGGTATAAATTTACTTGACAGTCAGTTAACAGGATTAACCAGTGAATATTTATACATGTCTCTAATTGATCTAATCTACTATGAATATTTATACATGTCTCAAATTGATCAAATCTACTAGGACTATTTTTACATGTCTCTGATTGATCTAATCTACTATGAATATTTATACATGTCTCTGATTGATCTAATCTACTATTTAAATGTGAACTTTGCCTCTTGTATCATTACAAACAAATTAGATAATATCAACCAAACTATCAATAACAATCTAGTAATTGTTCACACAAAACCAAACCTATCAATAACAATCTACTAATTGTTCACATTAATATATTAATGAACATTGACTCTTGTATCATTACATACAAATTACATAATATTGACAAAATCTATCAATAACATTATTAAACAAGATTATCTGTTGTTGAGGAGGGTATGAAAACGGCACACAGAAACAAAGTGTCTGACCCCCACAACACAAACTTACGAATGCATCGTAAGAGCACATATGAATTCCAACCTCTCATCTGTCTAATCCACCATTACTTGCGGCATCAGAAACAACACTAATTCTAAATAGTGAAGTGCTATATAGTCTGAAATTTAGTTTTTAAATTGAAATTAGGATGTCTACAGAAGTAAAACTTGAAATTTACATGTAATGAATAGATAACCAAATAATTAAAATTTCCAAATGTAGATAATAAGGGACACATTATCATAACATCTGTTGTATTTATAATTCCTGAAGCAAGTCTGAGTAGTGTTTTTTGACTGGCTGGATTTATATGTCAGTGGAATTTTATTTTCTGTAAGTGTAAAATCTGACCACAGGAGTATACAGACCTTATTTTGAGCTGACCTAGGTATTGCAGACACACTTTGAAAACATAAGAAGACCACAAAACATAGATTTAGAAGGATTTGAAGCAAATTAGGAACATGAGGAAATGGTCCACATCTTGAGTATTGCTGTATTCAGTAAAAATGTTGTTTACATATACATTCAAAAGCAAGATCTAAAGAATTCTAAAAAAAAAAAAAATAGTAATAATTTCTTACTCACGCAGTTATTGACGAAAAAGCAAAATTTTAGCTTTTTCTTCTCTTCTACGGGAGAAGAAAAAGGACATAAATCATTCACATTCAAAGTAATTCCACCTGTAAGAATGAGCTTGTGGATATTGTATTAAAAACCGACGAATTACATAGCTTGGGATTCGCCTAAGATTAATAATCTATTTTGTGTCCGATAAAAAGAGCTTTCATTTTACGAAAACTCTGTATTTATTCCTTATGGTCACGAAAAAAGTATACCAAGTTCTCACAATGATTATGTTGAAACGAGACACAAATAGTGGAGCGATATTGGACCATCTTCTGTGACGCTGACTCAAAATTAAAGGTATAGTCAACTGTCAAATTACGTGGGACATGGGATAGAATCTGCTATATAAATTTATATTCCTTTCGGATTAATTTTCGGCTTGGACCACCCTCAAGATTTCATTGCTAAAAGAGACTGTTACAAACAAATCGAAATCCGAACAAACCACGAATTACATAGCTTGGGATTCGCCTAAGATTAATAATCTATTTTGTGTCCGATAAAAAGAGCTTTCATTTTACGAAAACTCTGTATTTATTCCTTATGGTCACGAAAAAAGTATACCAAGTTCTCACAATGATTATGTTGAAACGAGACACAAATAGTGGAGTGATATTGGACCATCTTCTGTGACGCTGACTCAAAATTAAAGGTATAGTCAACTGCCAAATTACGTGGGACATGGGGTCCCCAGAATGCAACAGTGGCCCCTGGACATTCCACAATGACACATCACCCCACATCCACAGTTATCAGCCAAGATAATAATACTGTATGCGTTTCATACCCATCGCCGCATAAAGAGCAAGTTGCCAAATCATATGAATCATATATATACTTGAGCGACATCTATGAGTAAATAATTCACCAAATCTCTCATGTGGGCTTTGTGTTGGAGCACAAATTTATGGCTGACCCTCAGCTTATTGACATTGAGAACTTTCCCAGCAAACACGGCACACTCTCCAAATGTTGGTTTAATGTTGGCCAACGTCGCAGACGTTGGCCTAACATTAATACAGCATTGGATCAATGTCTTGTTTGAGTGGAATCTTGTTATCAGTTCAGTCTCTGGTATTAATGCCCTCAACCTCTACCCAATAGGCTAATGTTGGCCGACATTTGACCATCCCATGCATGCCCATTTTGCATTTGGATGATTCTTTAATGGTGTTTTTTCTTTATTTTCAGTAGGGTTGCAGAAATGTTTGGTTTGGTTTTTTTTTTTGGGGGGGGGAGGGATAATGTCAATGTCTGGAGTTCTTTCCTTCTTTTTTTGATGGGGGGGGGGGGTATTAATGTCAATGTCTGGTGTTTTAGAGGATTGAGAAGAGATCGTGATCAGTAGGGTGTATATCACTGACTAATAATCCGTTCTACTGAGATATAATATCGCGCAGAGAGTTTGAATAATCATCAGCTGGTTGCATAGCATAGGTCAATGACACAGTGTCCGCAACCAAAACAACACTGTGACAATGTTGCATCAAACCCAATGACTCACAGTTGTCTGGTAACCTAGTTTTTCTTCTCCGTCCGTGCGTGCGAGGCACGGGTGCAAACCAGTGCAAACAGCAATGTTATTCATTCAGCAATCAGCTCCTAATTCTATTCTCTGTAACAGTCCCTTTGAAAGCTTTCTGATGTGTTATTTAGATGATTAAATGTCAGTGGCGATGAATTGAAATGTAAAATGTTGCACCAATAACTTACTTATTAGAAGTGTTTGATTCGAACAAGATCTCCCTGCAGTGTTCTAATCATCTTTAACGGCCTAGAAATATGATATGTGAACTCATGTGGCTGTATGTCGGACCAAGAACTTTTTGGTCGGGCCAAAGATAATTATGTTGGACCAACGTCTCGATCATGCTCGCTGGACGTGCTCGTAATGGGAGTCGCCAAGCCAATGCTGATTTAAGGCTGGGCCAGCGTCTGCGAAGCTGGCCCAGCCTTAAATCAACAATGGATCAACCTCTGTAGGTCTTCTGGTTGTTTGGCGTATTGTGTGATTACTCGCAGTGATTGCAGTGAGCTATGTCTCCCGGGTTATAATGAGCTAACCATGTTGGCGGCGTGGTCTTTGGCCTTCTGTTCCACGCAGCAGGCGATGAGGTCACCCAGATATTACGAATCAATTAAGCCGGAGTGCGACGGCAGAAAGACTACCTACCGGAGGGGTAACCCAACCGAAGAAAAACAGCAGTGCGAACACATAAGTCACCCAGTTTTACGAGCTCGCCCGCGTCGCCGGCACGACTCCTCTCCGGGGCTAGCTAGCGCGACTCCTCTCTCCGGAGGGGACATGCGCTCGCATGTCGTGAGACTCCCCGGGAAACACTCCACGCCATTAAAAGCATTATCTCGGAGATCCCGAACAATGATGTCACGACGCAAGCAGAGCGTTAATGTCGTTAGTTATTAGTAATTAAAAAAACACTTTAACTGAGGTATAAGGGGGATTGCCGAGCTTCGTGTTGGTTTTTCAGGACGGTTGGGTCCAATTTTAATGTTACAACGCTCGGCTACCGTCGCCATCATCACAACAACATCGGATCGTTTCTTTTTTTCATTATCCTGATCCTGTATTTAATTGCCTGCAGCCACAGTGCTGACGCCATACTTAAAATCAATAATTTAATAGAAGTACATGTGAAAATCCCATTAATCTTGGGAGATAAATTCTCATTTTTTGTGCTACTGTTTGTTTCCTCCATGTTTTCAGCCCATCTGCCAGCAAACACAAAACTTTTGTATAACATTTGTACAATGTCGGTCCAACGTCTTCGACGTAGCTCCAACATTGTACAAATTTCATACAAATGTTTTGTGTTTGCTGGGTCTAGACCCATGTTCAGCAAAGACACACAAGAAACAACCAGATATGACCTACTTGTATTATAAAATAATATCATCGAACGGCCGGGTAAATAAGACGTCAAGATGTTATGGGAAGCATTATAGCAAATGATAGCACCTCGCTAGAGAATAATGGCGTCATCGTGCAATAATTCCTAGCAAACGATAGACATTTATTCAACGCTGTTTTACTGTTGGGCGAAGGTCTTCGGCGTGGCCTAACTGTAAAACAGCAGTGGGCCAGTAGCTCGTTTCACCACCCACTTCACACTTCTCAAGATAACAACCAACTCTTCAAGTGCCGCAATAATCCTTGATATTTTTCCTTCACATCAAAATGAATAAAATACATTATCTAAAAATATATTATCTCTACCGTGATTGTTGCAAGTGTCAATTTAGTGAATTAATATCGCGATTTACCGACCACGTGGAGCTACACATGTCCCCATGATGGGTGGACATAAAAAGCCATGGCAGGCAAAGCTTTGAAACACCGGTACACATTTTATGTCCTTGTGTACCTTGCATTGGACCGAGCACAAGACTCGACAGCGGAAGCGGAAGCCGGGTGCAGAGATGGGATAATCCTGCAGTCACGTGACTGATTTTTCAATTAAACCCTGTCTGACGTAAGATGATTGCACCGGACCCGTTGCCAACGCTGCTTCAACATTTAGTCAGCATTGGTCTGAATTGCAGCGGACCCGCTCAGTGAAAAAGGGACGTCTTTCAGGCGTAGGCCTAAACAACTAATGTGCATGCAATGGATGTGTTAATTAGTGATCACTACGATACAATATGGAGTCATAAAAATGAATGACGTACTCTCTAAATTATAGTGTGAAAACATGTCGAATTATGTCAGGATTTCTTTTCGTGAAAGTACCTAATTATTGATGTATTTTCTTGAAAAAAGTAGGCTTCGTCATAAATAATTTCCCAAGTCCACGATTGCTCTATTTATATATGATTTATTGAAACATATTTAAACAGGATAGACACTATTAGCAGTCAAGCTATTTCACATAGGCCTATATAATATGTGCCCTGTAATGATTTTTTACATAATCATACATCATGTGAAAATAGTAATAATATTATTATTAGAGGAAATTCACATGCAAATATACATGAACGTCTATATGCTTATTTAGCAGGGCTTTGTTATAAAAACGGCATGTACTTACATATTATTTGTATTATTACATACACAGGGTATAGGCCTATGTATTTACACTGATATCGAAAAAGTTCTAAAATAATTTCATACAAACCCCGCGATTGCTCTATAATTATACTTGTTTATCGGGTTTTTGAAGGCTTATACATATTTTGTGGGCCTATACACAGACCTATTTATCATGTTTATAATAATATACACACAATACGTAATCGATGAAATAACTGCTATTCAATAAGAGTAGGACATTTTTCTGCCTCTCGTCTTCTGTCTCTCCCAGCAGTGCATCAAATTGCATAATATCCACTTCCGCTGAGAGAAATTGTCAATTATTCTATCAGGTCCACCAGGAGTTAACTTAAGCATAAGAATGGCAAACTTTACTACTATGTCGTGCAAAGCCAATAGGCAGTATCTTCTCACTTGGAAATTAAGCAGAGACTGCATTTTGGCTTTGCACGGTAGTTGTTCCTTGTTATCGAAAAAGGGGCTCTAAAAAGTGTGCATGCGCCGTCTCATGCATTTATTCATTGAAGAAGGGATGAGTCATCAGTGTTGACGTTTTGAGCGCGAGCGCTTTTTGGGTGTTTTTCATGGGAGAATAATGTATCCACATAACAGGAAGGCAAGACAGTAAGTCAGACTGCTTTTCAGAGACATTATTGATACTAACGTATTTAGTGGTACATGTAGACATACGGGCGAAGTTTAAAAGGTATAGGTCTAATGGGTATTCACCAATATAATTTCCTATGGATATCATGTTATGCAGGCTACTGCGAGCGACTGAAATAATATTGATGACCACTTTTAATAAAACTTTTTAACTGTTTTTCCAAAGGAAAATATGGATAGAAATTTACCTAATGTGGCCTGCAGATCTGAATTAAATGGATGCATAAATGAATGGGGTTCAGCCCATATTTGTGCACATATAGGCTAAACTGTGCCTGGTGGACCTCCTGAGGATGGCGAGATGAATGAGATGACAGTGCCCTCCAGATTAAGGATTCGAAATTCTAGCCCTGTAGGTCTGAAATAAATCAATAATTGTAAAGTATTAGAGCCGCTCAATTTTTTAAACATAGCGGTGCTTTCGGTTATATTGAAGCTGTCAATTACAATAAATGTTGTTGCATGTTGAAAACAAGCGGTGCGTGTGCACTTTGTAGACTCGGCCAGTGAAAAAATGAGAAGATGATTTTAGAAAAGTCACCCGACTTTGATTGCACGTTCAGGGGTTCAAATACGGTCTGCAGTCAAACACGCTACCTCTGGATCATACGGCAATTCTGTGTTGGTTAGACGTTGAGCCAGCGTCGCAGACGGTGGGCCAACAGCCAACCAAGACAGAATCGGCGTGTGGTGTTTTATGTACCATGTGTACTGGGAGATGGATTGTCAATGACCCCGGGACGCGACGTCAACGAGAATAACTGTTCTTCAAACGGGCCGTAAATGTCCAGCTATTTTCTGAACCATTCAGGGCCCGTAGTCTCGTACAAGTTACGATATATCGTAGGCTTCGGATTGGTCGAGATGGCCATCTCGACCAACCCGAAGCCTACGATATCTCGTAACGTGTACGATAATACGTTCCCAGACTCCCTCGGCGCATTTGCGATTTATCGAAAATGATACAAAACAACTTGATTTAAGATGTTACAATTGGATATTTTATAAAAGCTAGACATTCTCATTCATATATGTCTTGGAATTGCTGCAGCAGTTACCATCTCAAAGTGAATGAAAATGACGGTAAAATAGATTGGTAGTGCCCACTATAGGTGGGTTAATATCCTGTGTACTACAATAAACTGTATTAATACGTTTATCCTGAAATGTGTCACTGAATACTTGGTTTTCTATATTATCAGTAACGTTCTTATATTCACAACATAGACCTTATATGAAGTCGCAGATCTTATAGCAATACAGGGATATTCATCGAACACTGATTATAGGCCTATAAACCCTTTAACCGTCAAATTATTTAATTGTAATTTCCACCAACTTGAAGTTGTGTCTCGCTGACGCGATCCACAACTTCAAGTGAGAGGAAATTATTCAGATTTGACAAAATGGAGGGTAACTTTTTTCAAATCTTGCTGACTGATGTCACGCTGAAGAAAATAGATAAATGAAACGTGTTTGTTTTATGTCACCCTTGTGTACATACAGGCCAACCTGGTTCAGGAGAACCTCCAGAAAAAAGGTTCGAAACTCGAACATATCAGTCCGAGTTCGATCACGCTAGCTATCGATCGGCTGACCAAAATATTGGATCTTTACATGTTGAATCACTGTGTTTTTCATGCTGATCCACAGGCTGGCCCATCATTAGGACAGCATTGGGTCAGCGTCTGGCGCCTGCTGGATGTGTACTGAGTGACCTGTCCTGACATCACTGGGGAGCAGTCCCTCTTTTCCTGTTTACGGAACGCCTTGCGCATAACATGGTGATATCACTGCCTTTTCCCGAAAGGCAGGGGAGAGACAGAATACGGTGGACCAACATTAAAAGAGCATGTGGTCAATGTGTCTAGTATTGGCTGGGATATACCTCCATTACCTGCATAATGATCTGAGTAACGCACTCAAAACTGATTTTCAATAACTGGATACATTGGCATGCGTGTTGGTAGAAAAGAAGGACTTCTGCTACGAAATAATAATATTAAGTCGGCCTATACTAGCAAACACAAGACTTGGTACCAACAGACACGAGACGTTAACCCAATATTGGGTTAATGGGTTAATGTTGGCGCACCCTCTACGACGCTGGCCGCACATCAACCCAACATTGGTCTGTTGGGTACCAAAACCAGGATCACCAAAAGATACATTACTTCTACAAGTGGCTGATGAGGAGAAAAGTTACACCAAGTCCAGTGGGAGAAAGATGAAAGCTGCCCATGTACCTCACAGTTTTAGAGCAATTAATAGAAAAAAAACCACAATGTTTTTAGATGAGATTGACTTCACTGACGCATCTATCCCTCCAAAAAAGGGAATGCGTCTACAAAAGATGACATGACTGTGCAATCACCCTGATCGAGCAGGAATCGATTCACGCAGCATGCAATGGAAAAATACGGATTTTTTAATGAGAAAATGGTAGAAAGTGACCCAACAGACACAATATGTTGAATCAATGCTGGGTTAATCCAACGTTAAAACAACATTGATTCAACGTATTGTGTCTGCTGGGGAGAAGGAAGGAGGGCGCGATTTTAATATGACAGAAGCGAAAAGTCAGTCGACGATTTTGAGCAGGCGTTATTAGGACTTAAAAATAGTCTCTCGGCATACCACCAAAATCAATATCTTGTTTTGCAAAGCCAAAAGGTGTAAAATAATAATTATCGTAAGATTTACTTGTAAAATTACTGCGTATGGACTTTGCATCCCAGCAAACACGAAACGTTGAGCCAATGCTGGTTCAATGTTGGACCATGAGGCTTCGACGCTGGCCCAACATTGAGCCAGCATTGCCTGAACATCTCGTGTTTGTTGGGATGGCAGTAAATCGTAATCCACTCTCTGGCGAATGACGGTCGAATATATATATCACTAAATTGATAGAATCGTCAAGTCCCCCAGATCATTCAGTTTTTGTTCAAACTAGGGTAGACTACAATGCTGGGTCAAAGTTGCGTCCGCTTTAAGTTGTGGATCGCGGTAGCGACACACAACTTCAAGTGGGTGAAAATTTAAACATGCCAACTCGCCAAACAATCAATTGACTTATCATTATAAATATAATATTGTTTGTACCAGAAGAAACTGTAAAACATAATAAATGCATCCAAGTGAAATTTAAGAAAATTGGCACAGTATCATAAAATAATTTGTAGGACCACGTTATGATAGGTGTTAAAATAGGGCAAAAACAATCATACCTGAAAAACTCCAGAATTTTTTGTGATTCAAAATACAACATATATATTCTAAAATAGATCTTCATATTGACAAAAGTGATTGAACGTTCTTCCATTCCCTATGAATTGCAAATTGTTAGTAGACCTAAGCAGCTATGTGGAAGAGAGATGAATATAAACATGATCATGTCATCACACCGTGCAATTATGTGAACATGGTTCCTAGACGTTTTTTGTGTGTATAATCGTGCAAATCATCTGAACACGCATGTGGACAAAGACAAGTGTTGTAGTTTTTGAGTTGCTAATTCCATCGTAATTGGGCTTTTTTGCCTTTAGCATACCAAAATAGGCCACTGTCTCCTAGAAAATAAACATATATCAGGCAAATTATCTCATAAAGTTGGGACATATTATTTCTAATACAGTATCGATGATGAAATAACTCGTTTAGCCAAGTCATTCACCAGTATTCATGATTATTAGGAAGACAATGCTCTCACAATATTATTCCAGCATTGAGGTAGCCACTGCAAAACAGTGCAGGAGCCTATAATTATATGCATTGAAATCTGGAAATCAGCTTGGCCAAAAAATATCGTTCAGCGGGAAATCTGGGGGGGGGGGTATTACGACAGGATGATGGATGAGGAAGAAGTCGAATAAGTGACCTGTTCTCCACGTTATCCGCCCTGTTCCCTGTACACGTAGTCTCAGTTGCCCAATGCTGGTTCAATGTTGGGCCGCCGTCTACGACGTCGGCCGAGCATTAAACCAATATTGCGTCCACCGCTCTCGCTTGCTGGGCGTTGTCGCGGGACCGTGGTCGCAGACTGGCGACCTGTGGAAATAACTCAAATCTCTCGGCGTTTTTTGCGGTGCTCATCAGTCAATGTTCTCGGGCATTTTAATCAGCCGCCGGTCATTTGATTAGTCGCGCGGTCACTATCCATGTCGCGCGCGGGAAAGGGGGTGTGCCGCGACATTCTTTCTCCTGACCGAGCCCGAGACATTTTTTCATCACAACCTCTTATTTGTTTGTTTTACACTGCACTTTATTGTGTCGATGTTTGGTCAACGTATATATTGGACGTTGGCACAGCCTTACGACCCTATCGACCCACGGATGAATTCGAAGTTAATCAATAGGGATTTTAATCACGGCCAAATTACCATTTTCATAATTGTGTTGAAGAGATTGAATGCTTGAATAGATGTTACCATAGTGCTTGTGAACAATCTAAACTATGCCCACCTGTTACGTTCTTCTTTGGAAATTTATTCACACAAGCAAGTTATTTCCGATCGACTACAACCATACACACTATCAATGAACTATATCATCACACTCTATACCATTTATTTGAATTTTAATCTGTCCAGTTATCAAAAACTGGTAGCAGTCAAGTATTTTGAATATAAACAGAAATACATTTTATGTATTTCTGATATAAGTCAATAGTTTTAATCAGATAAATCCGTGGATGTGAATGATCAGGTAACGTCATATTTTTATTTCCAGAGTTAGGTCACCTTTTGAGGACACATTTTATTTTGCTGTATAAGGCAGTGGGAGAGTACACCCTATTGTTATTTTTATTTCTTTAAATATTTTTTATAATATTGGGACCCGGGAAGCTAAGCTCATCTACACAAGTATTTATATGTCCACGCTATCGATGTGAGTTCACGATACGGATTCGTCTCAGTTGTGATAAAATAAAATATTTAGCGGTACAACATAAGTTGTCCATTCTTATCTGAAAGCCTGGACGAAACATTGTTTAAATAATATCGCAGATGATTTCAACGAAAAACAAATTGTTTTTTATTAAATAACTTGCGGCAGATTATAGAAACATTCACGTAATTAAAAAAATGTTTTGTACTCGAAAAGCTGGATACACACATTTTCACCCAGGGGTGAACCAACTCTTCTGATATCATGAGAAGACAGGTGGGCCCATATTTATACAGCTTCTGTGTTTCTTTACATATGGGATTTTTCATCATGCAAAAAAATGGCCTAATTAAAAAAACAAGCGAGATTGTGAGTAAGTTACTGTATGATGGAAGAACACACGATATAAAAATTCGCTCAAGATATCGAACCAGAAATGATCGTGCCTTACCACACTCGACGCTCCGTGTTCCGGCTTTCCTCAATATTGTTTTACTCATTTAAAACTGTCATTGCCGACGCAATTGCCAGATTTAAGGGAACGAAACATGATTCTTTCGTTTATAATCTTTATGCTGAAAGCAAACAATGTAAATTTTTAAATATGCTCCTTCCTATTTGATCAATTAAACGGTCGCCGGCTTTTAAAGAAACCTCAATTTAAACAAGAACAGCGGATGATTGCCTATTTGGTGGACCCGTGTCACGTTTGTCAGGTCAATCCGCCACAAATAAAACTGCCTGTACCATCTGCTTGATGATACACCAGGCATCAACACACCAGCAAACCAGAGGCGTTGCCTCAGCTTCGGCCCAAAGCCAGGCCAACGTCGCAGACGTTGGCCCGACTTTGGGCCGACGCTGAGTATATAGAGAGCGAGATAAAAACACGAATTCTGGGTGCCTGGAAGCAAAACTAGGACCACGCCACATGTAGCCGTGTCGTCCTTGAACGAAATTTACTGAGCAAATCACTGCGTAATCATTTCGCTATGCAGTCATAAATGGTACAACACGTATACTTTTTTAAACAGCGGCAGGCAATAGCACAGCAATAACCGAATAATTAAATCCATCATAAATCTCTGCGTTCATTCTCACTGATATATCTGTGCTATTATCTCATAATCCCCGTGCTTTGCGTGACAAAATCAGTCGCCTTTTGCAAAGAATGCGTTTATCATAATTATTTTATTTCCAATTAGTCCGCCGAAGGGTTATGGGAACGAGCATTAGTGGAATAACTGCACTAATTTTAAGTGCTGTAAAATTAATGTTGCGACAGTGAAAACTAGACATTTGTTATTTCGGAAAATAATGTGATTAGGTCTAAACGAGCTGAACGGCCCTTGAATGAATGGATGGGGGTTTAGGCCATCTTTGTGCACATAGACTAAAGTGGGCCAGGATAACCTCCTGAGGATGATCACATAGCACTGCCCTCCAGGCACAGAATTCGAAATTCGAGCCTTGTCGGTCTGAGGCCGAGCACGCTACCTCTCGGTCACGGAGGCTCCTCACAATAATAAATCTTTACGAGTGAGCGGGGTAGAAACATTTTGTTTCTTTGAAACTTAAAGGCCAGAGTGGGGTTCAAACCCGCGATCTCCGACTTCCCAAGCAGGCAGCAGGGAAGAAACATTTGTTTCTTTGAAACCTGAATGCCAGAGCGGGGGACGAACCCGCGATTACCGACTTTCTAGGCAGGCAGCTTTAACCATGCACTGCAGGGTCGCCTTGACCGGGCGGCGTTTGCTGGGGGTTTAATATTATTCCATCGGATTCTGCGTCTTCAACGCGATGTTCAGCCCTAACTGAAATAGATAATGTCATCAGGGATAACTTGTAACCCTTCACCCGCTAAGTTCTTCAATTTAAATTTTCACCCACTTGAAGTTGTGGCTCGCTTCCACGATCCACAACCTCAAGTGTGTGAAAAATATTCGTAATTGTCTAATTTGAGACAAAATATTTTTAAATTCCCCCTGTTTGAACAATAATTTATCATAAAACACCTGGTAGTTGATAATTATGATAACAGAATATTGAAAACGAATGAGGTATTTTAACCTTTTAAGTGCCAGACACCACTATACGAGCTATAAATCTTTTCATTAGAACCTAAATGGCACCCCATGAAAGTGGAACGTGTCTCCGGCAGGCAATATTTACCCTTTAAGCGCTAGGCACGACTATTGCTATTTTGTTTTAATCCATTTTATTTGTCCCAAATTAAACAAATGTGAGTAAACAGGATAATAATTGTTTTGGCGCTTTAAATGTTACGAATTATAATATTAAAAAAGTACATGAATATCTTAAAGTGTACAATTTTTATGATATAAATTTCAGAATGTTTTTTTTACATATTATCGGTAAATATATATCGCAAAAGAATTGGCCACTGCACGGTATTTATGATACATGCATGCATCTATTAATAGAGTGAGTCGTATGCCTATTTTTTGTTATAATTATTTATGTGGCTGGATTGCACAAATGTCACGACAGCATGTGAGTTGAGGTATGCAATCATGTTTTAGTGATTAGTTTAAAATGGGATTTAATGACCGATACCGGATGGAGAATATGAGACAATGCAATGTTGTGAAAGAGAACAGATGGTTGTGATAAAAACCGTTAATGTTAAAAGGCTAAGAGTTAAAATATACCAGCGAGAAATGATTTTATCAAAAATATGCATTCTATTAAATCTGTTAGACATTTAGATGTCAATTGTATTCATAGATTTATTCTAAAAATCGTTTTTTATTTGTGACATTTCTGCACTTAAAAAATGCGCTATAGGCCTATATGCAGCCAAAAGGCAGCGCCTGCTTACTTTATAAGTAAGCCTATGCTGCCTTTTTTATTTTCACGGCAGTATAGGCCTACTCTCGTATAATATACATAGGAAAACTTTACATTAGTTTCTCTATACAACACTAAAATACCGATAGGTTTTTGAGATTATGTATCCAGTGCAAATTGCATTAAATTGAGAGAGGGACGTGACGCAATGGTTGTATTGCCTGCCGTGCAGTTTCAATTCAAATCCCGCTTGATGCAGGATTTTCAGAGGAATATAATGTTTCTCTCCTCCCAATTTTGGAACATTGTTTCGATGTTGTGTCCTTCGGTGATAACCCAGTCATACATAAACGACGCACAGCTCACGCCTTGAGTGACAAAAATTAGAGCAGTGCGTCGTTGTGCGTCCATGCATTTTGTCAGGGTATGAGAAGAGCCAGCGAGCTTAAGACTAATATACAGCGTGTCATAAATAAATCAGGTGTATAAATCAGCGAATACACAGCGTTTCGCTACCGCGTTGCGCGTTTGCAGGGCGACAGAGTTAACGAATACACCGCGCATCGCCAGCGCGAGGCACAAATAAGTCAGAAAGCACTTAGCACGCCCCATATACGTTGTATGTTCGCTGGACATGAGTTAGGAACACGTTGGATGGGCGCTATATGCGCGCTCAGTGCCGGTATTTTAAAGTTTTTTTCTGGCCGTAAGGTTCAGTCACGCACTGAAAACTGACTTTTTTTGCCGGAGCATCTGTCGTGCGTCGGTCGTGCGTCAGCATTCGTTACTGGTTTGTGGAGGGCGCTGCACTAACCCTAACGCTACGCATATTTTTGTGCGCAGTGTAATCGTCAAAGGAAGTTGGGTGTGTTTAAAATATTGAACGCATATGAACGCATAAATGTACACGCCAGAAGATCGCCAGAAACACGTAAGGCGCGCTAGAACAACGTTTTATCAACGTCAAATACGTTTGCTATGTATGACATTGCTGCCCGTTGAGGACGCCGGGCAGTCGCCCTACGCTGCATGAGCGCTCGAAGCAAACGTTGGGCACTCGCCCGCAGCTCGTCCAGCGCTCGAGCAACACGCTGTGACTATGTTATTTCTGCAGCTTAACCCTTGGAGCTCTGAAGAACGACATTTTATTTTTAATTATTTAAGGTGGTGTTTTACATGATACACGGATTTAAGTGCCGAATTTGTCATCAATTTGTCGAAATTACGTCCAAACATATAATGTTTTCATAAATTTAGTTCACATTTTTTCTTTTAAAAATGGTTACATATGTTCAAAACGCTGTTCTTTCGCCCTTTGCGTTAAAAACACGCTATGCATTCGCAACCAGCTTGCGACGTTTTTCACAATCCTGACTCAAATTGTAATTTTTATTTTTTTATGCGTGGACTGTGCGTCGTTTACATGTGACTGGAACAAACCTCGGTCAACAAAAACACAACGAATTTAGAGCGTGAGCTCTACTTGTGCCTAGCGTTAGACTGGCGTTGGTCTGACGTTCTTCTGGCGTCCATATTCACACGTGGAAAAACGCCCACATTTTTAAACACGCACAAAATGTGCGCAGAGGTTGAAGCACACAATAAACGAATAACGTTCATCCGGCGTTCTCGTCGAATCATCAACGAATTCTGACGCACGCCCAGCGAATCACAACTCACTGACCAAAATTCTTCATTTTTTGTGCGCTGCACGTGCGTGATGGTATGTGTGACTGGGCCTTTAGGTACTTTACCCAGACATGTTTCACTTGACTCAGATTTAAATGGGTACCTGATATGACAGAGATGAAAATGTGTACGATACGTTCAATGCGCCGAAATGGCTGCAGGACTGTATGCTCTCCGTGAACATGAAATGACACATACGATTGAACAGGTCCAGTGACCAGGGGGTAAAATGTAACTATAAACCTGCACCTTTATCTCTTATGTTATATCGTATTGGTAATTATCATACACTGCAACGTGTAGTGGCACTTCTAACACTTTGGATGGTAATTGTATTTATGTCACTTTAGTTAGGACTAAAGCGACACAATCAGGCCAAAATCGTCATTTTTATTTTGGCCCTTTGATATGTCCATAATAATATCAGCATGTCCATAGACTAGAATTGCGTAAGTTTGTTTAAATTTAGTGTTGCGTGTTTACCAGTTGAACGAGAAATAAGGACGAAATTTAATTTTGGACATGCACGTCCAAAATAGGAAATACAGAAATAACTGAAAAAAATGGGGCTTTCGGCACGTTGTTACGTTGCTACAGCAATCCAAAATTTAAAAGACGCTCCACAATTCTAGTCTATGGACATTTTCGCGACAATAAAATTTTGGCTTTTGGATGATTTTAGAACTATTTTTTTCCTGTACTGAATTACTAACTGGTGTACATATTGTGCAGCTCTTCCGTGCAAAGCCAAAAGGCACTGTCAGCTTATTTTACTAGTAAAGTAAGCAGATACTGCCTTTTGGCTTTGCACATCTCAAATAAATGACCCGTTGAAAATAATAGATTGTCAAGTTTTCAACCGTGGCTTTATTTCGAAATCACACGAAGCAGGATATTGCATTAGCAACAGCAGCTTGTAAAAAACTGAAATGTTGGCTAATTCAACCAAATCTACAGTATTTAGTTTAGCATTCGTTAACATAGGATTTGTCTATTCAACCTGCTTAAGTGTGCTATCCGCTGCATTAATTACTGAGTCGTCAGCATATTATAAATGAATGAAAGGATGAATACAGTCTTATATAGCGCATGTATCCAGCTGGAAGCTGTCCAGAGCGCTGAACATTCGAAAAATAATAACAAAAAATACATATATTGATTGATGTTAGAAGAGTGAGGCATGTAGGGAGGTCATAAGGAATATAAGGAATAAAAAAGGACACAGGACTGAGCCTTGAAGTACCCCCACTGTTAAATTATTTTATTATTATTTAATTATTAGTATTTCCATCAATTTGGTTAAACATATTGGATAAACTAGGCAGACATTGCCTCTTTTCTGATTCATTTTTGATCAAACGCATGTGAATGAATGAATGCGTTTTTAGGCCACCTCTGCGCACATATAAGCCAAGCTGGGCCAGAAGAACCTCCTGAGGATGGTGAGATGAATGAGATGACACTGCCCACCAGGCACAGGATTCGAAATTAGAGCCCTGGAGGTGTGAGGCCGAGCACGCTACCTCTCGGTCCCTACAATGCTTAATCTTTACGAGGGAAGAAACATTTTTGTTTCTTTTGAAACTTGAATACAGAGTGGGCTTCGAACCCGCGGTTTCCGACTTTCCAAGCAGGCAGCCTTCTGCCCTAACAGCATGAATCTATCTGGTCTAGGGCTATTGTTCGGAGAGAGGGGTGAGTGATTTGGGTGGGTGCGCGGCAGTATGCGCAACTAAATCAATCTCCTATTGGGTCAATTGATCCCAGAGAGTGCACAGTTAGTTAGGCATGTAACATTACAATCACTTTTGTTACGGTACGATCCGTTTTTCTTTTCGGTCAACCTCGGCTATTTAGGGACACAATGGTGGCTCAGGAACAGGCTCAAGGCTGGCCTCACGTCACATCATCAACCCAACATTCAAGCTATAGGGGGAGCCCCACGTTCATTTGCTGGCTGCTCTTTGGGACACGAATTGACATTTAGTGCTTATAAATCCTGCTTTTAACCCCCAGAGCCCTGAGCTGTTCAATTTGAATTGTCTGTCAATCGAAGCTGTTTCTCGCTACCGCGACACACAACTTCAAGTGACTGAAAATGTATACGATTTGTGAAATTTATGTTCCAAGATAATGTCAGTGTTTCAAGATTTAAAAAATATTTTATTTTTTAACGACTTGTCATAGGCCTACAGGTGCCAATAAAACACAGAATGGCTACAGTAGCCCTAGGAGTTAACTCTTTAAGCGTCAAGTTATTTAATTGGAATTTTCACCCACTTGAAGTTGTGTCTTGCTGACGCGATTCACAACTTCAAGTGATTGAAAATTATTCAGATTTGACAAAATGGAGGTCAAAGATTTCAAAATATGCTCATTGATATGACGTTTTACATTAACATGTTTAAAAGCTGATATTTATTGTGCTGATAAAAATTAATTGAAAAACAAATATAATCGTGGCCGGTGGTTAAAGAGTCAATAGCCTTTATTCATCCCGCGGGCCAGATGATGGCGCCAGTCTAAATGCAAAGCAAAAGGAAGATAAATGAAAAAACACATAAACGACGGTCAACCAAAGTGATTTCGACACTTCTGGATCAATAGCCATGATAGCTGGAGTCTATTTTTATTTCATTGGGATAGCGCCTGACTGTGATTTGACCGTTATCGACACCATTTATAAGAATTTGGCGTTGTATCACATGGGAATAGCAAACCTTCTCTGTGTCTACACGTGTAGTTTTTATAATAATTGTCAATAATAGTGCAGTATACTTACTGATGAAAAAGGAATTTAAATTCGATTGCATTTTTAGCGATAAAAGAGTTCTTGCAAAATAGTCATTGAAGGTTTTGTTCAGTTGAGTATTGGGGAGTCAGAAAAAATGAAACTTTGGTTTATGTCGTTTATGGCAGCCCTAATTTGTTATCAATATTTTTGTTGTTGCTCTGTTTATTGCCTTTAATAGACATACCCCACTCCCGAGAAGCCAATGTGACATTTATTTTAGTAGCATATACGTCACATTGAGAGCTGGGGACG
The DNA here is from genome assembly GCA_964017125.1 of Flabesymbios commensalis. Taxonomy (NCBI): domain Eukaryota; kingdom Metazoa; phylum Annelida; class Polychaeta; order Terebellida; family Flabelligeridae; genus Flabesymbios; species Flabesymbios commensalis. Next base: position 63,843,683 of record OZ024906.1, on the reverse strand, counting down.
ATATATTTATAATATAACAAGTTGATAAATACTTTAAGGCGATTTGACATGATTTCTGTGTACTGCTCCGGGTATACCGTTATGTGCAGAGAAAACATGTACAGAGGTTCCAAACGCAAACGGTAGCCTATGCACTATAGTGATTTCATTATTTTTTTATTTTTTCTTCGTAACATTTATATCGTATATTATTGATGTTAGAGTACTGATATAAGTTTTCGTTCTGTAATCAATCCGCAAGCTTTGAGTAATTAATTTATATCGCTATCTCCAAGTCTCCTTATTCGTAGGCCTAAGTCCTACATAAATATATCTAACGATCGCTACATAATATATCTCACGATCGCTACATGTAGCGATCGTGAGATATATTTACGTAGGACGCAGTGAATATATATCACGATCGCTATAGGGTACTACTACATGTAGCGTGATAGTTGTGGGTCGCGAGTTTCAAGTCGGTGAAAATTTTAATTCTATAAGCTAGCGCTGTGAGGGTTAAGGGGTTGACGATATACTGTATTTACCTATTAGGATCGGTAGCTTTCACAAACAAACACTGTTACCTCAGTAAACCATGTGCTCTATCGTGGTTGCTCTCCAGACACAGCAGGGAGCGAAATTGGAGCCCTTGCGATCTGAAACCGAGCACGCTACCTCTCGGTCACGAATGGCTCCCCACAATACTGAATCTTCGCGAGTGAGCGGGAAAGAAACGTTTCGTTTCTTTGAAATCCGAATGCCAGAGCTGAGGACGAACCCACACGCTCCGACGTGACAGGCATGCGACGTGACCACCACCCCTACCCCCGACCCTTTAACTTTTTGGGGCCATGTGCATGAGTGCGCATTGTCCGAGGCGAGGCGAGGAGTCCGCATTCTCGTACAAGTTACGACATATCGTGGGCTTCTGATTGGTCGAAATGGCAATCTCTACCAATCAGAAGCCTGCGATATATCGTAGGCCTAACTTGTACGAGAATACGGAATCCTGTATTTAAGCGTCCTCCTCACGATTCCTTATGTCTAATGTCACAGAGGATATGTTAGCATAAATGCCTTGTCAGCATTTTATTTACCGCCCGCCGAATGGAATATCAAGTAACACCGATTCCTGCAAAGTGACTATTTATCCTCATTTATACACCGGGACTGAGACAGCGCTGTGGCCTCTGCAGGAATTAGGCGACCTTGACTACTTTCAGCTAATACAGGTCAAATCAAGCGCTCACAAGAGGGTCGGTGGGTTTCATATGCAGCACGCGGTCTCGGTGATTCAATATACATCAATCACGATGTAAAGTTGCAAAGCTAATCCGGAACGGAGCGAATTCATGTCTGGACAACATCGAGCTACTTTTCCCCGCGTACGTCGTCCTTATTCTAATTCAAACAGGGAACCGTGAGAAATTATTAATTATCCCCATGCGTATATCAACCGTGTCTGTGTGTTATCCGTGGATATGAGGATCGAAAGTTATATTTATATTGGACGTAGTCCTGCTTAAGTATATCTCACGATCGCCCCGTGCAGAGATCGTGATATTAATTACTGCAGATACTGCATTTTTGACTTTGCACATCAAAGTAGTGCCTGCTTCAGATAAATGAAATTGTCAAAGCGTGTTGCAGAATAACTCAAAGAGTTTCTCAATGCAAGGTGTCTAAATGGTGCATGGTAATTAAAGCTGCCTGCCTGGACAGCTGGAGGGCGGGGGCCCTAGGGTAGTGGTTAGCACCGCTGCCTTTCACGCCAGAGTTCGGGGTTCGGTTCCCGGTCTCGGCGGTTTGAAAGAATCAAAAATGTTTCTTCCCCATCCACGTGTTAGTATTGTTGGGAGCCTCCGTGACCGAGAGGTAGCGTGCTCGGCCTCAGACCGCCAGGGCTCGAATTTCGAATCCTGTGTCTGGAGGACAGTGTCATCTCAATCATCTCACCATCCTCAGGAGGTTCTCCTGGCCCAGTTTAGCCTATATGTGCACAAAGGTGGCCTAAAGCCCGTTTCATTTCATTTTGGACAGCTGGAGATCTCGGGTTTGTCCTCGCACTGGCATTCAGCTTTCAAAGAAACAAAAGTTTCTTCCCCGCTCACTCGTAAATATTTAGTATTGTGTGGAGCCTTCGTGACCGAGAGGTAGCGTGCTCGGCCTCAGACTGACAGGGATCGAATTTCGAATCATGTGTATGGAGGACAGTGTCATCTCACCGGCCTCAGAGGTTATCATTCATATTCATTTTCATATTCATATTCATATTCATATTCACATTCATATTCATATTCATATTCATATTGGTTGAATGTCAGGTTGGTGCCGCAGACAGTGGGCCAGTTTTTTCATTCATTCATTCATTCATTCATTCATTCATTCATTCATTCATTCATTCATTCATTCATTCATTCATTCATTCAGGTTCGTGCGGCAGACAGTGGGCCAGTTTTAAAATAACAAGAGCTCAATGTATCCGTTTTCTTGGAAAGTGGTTTACTGGTTTACGCAATCATGGTAAACCACGTCACAGACATTTGTTCATCTGCCAAGAGTCAATTTTTACAAATCGATTGACTTGTTGCCAAAACGTTTCACCTGACGACGTCTGCGGCGCCTTCAATCGGCTTCCCGGCTGGCACTTACCTGCTTACATTACACGTGGATACAACGCTGGCTCAATAAATTATTGCTGGACGTTGTCTCAATATCGGGTCGGCTTCGGTGTAATGGATCTCATTTCTTGGCATGTAGAAGTGATCTGATTAATGATCCACGAAATCAGTCCTGATGAAAAGGCTGATGACGTCACCTGCTGTTTTTATTTGGCCGTGGACCTATCTTGACGGCTGCTACATGTCGTGTCTGCCTCTATCTACACTACTCTGCAGAGCCAAAATGCAGTATCTGCTTACTTGTACAGTAAGCATATACTGCCTTTTGGCTTTGCACGAGAGAGCACTTATCCATCTGGTCAAAGTCAAATCACGGTGGGCTAATTTTGGAATTACAATAGGTAGGCCTATAGAGCTTAGAACATTTTAAAGCGACAGAATCAGACAAAAATCATCATTTTTATTTTGGCTTCTTGATATGTCAATAATATGTCAACATGTCCATAGACTAGGAAAGTTTTATTTTAATTTTTGTGTTGCGCGTTTGCCAGTTAAACGAGAAAAAAAGGCGAGATTTAATTTCGGACATGCATGCCCAAAATAAGAGGGCCATACATGTACAGGGATAACTGATAAATGGGGCTTTCTGTACACTTGTCACGTTGCCACAGCAGCCCAAAATATAAAAGATCTCCACATTTCTAGTCTATGGACATGCTCACATATTATGGACATATCAAGAAGCGTCAATAAAATGTTGGCTTGTGGATGATTTTTGGCCTGATTGTGTCGCTTTAAATGGAATGCTAAAACATTGCCAAGGAAACCGTCTGAATTCACTCCACGACCAGGACGACACAATGACACATATCGATCCCTGGCAGCCAGAGTGTCGTGAGTGCCGCTCATTTGAGTGACGCATTCGACTCTCTGGTTGCTAGGTGATAATTTGGCGGCCGGAGGTCTGACCAGAGATATGCCATGTATGCCGATATAAATTAGACACCCTTTCAGCTGACCCCGACCTAATTATATACGAATGTTTTCTTCGTTCTGCTGAACATTCTTCGAGACATAGAAGAGGCACGCACTTGTTTATGTAATTTCAAATCTATGTATTTTTTTAATCTTCCCTACAACAAGGTGAGGCCTAGCCTTACTGAATGACAGATGCCATTTCCATACCTCGCCCTTTCGACACACGTTTATTGCTTAATCGGCGACGTGTACCAAAGCAAAAGGGTGAATCAAAATTACTAAATGGATCCACGGACTACCCGGATCGCCATCACAGGTGCTGCAGTTTGGCTTTGTGGGGAAGTATAGACTGTCATGCACAGCCAAAAGGCAGCATCTGCTTACTTTACAATTAAACAGATACTGCCTTTTGGCTTTGCAGGGCAGTACGTATATGCCCACGGGCCATATGCGGCGAGAATGTCTACGGCAGGCGACTTTGCAATCATGGGCCATTATGCTATGGTCAAATGGTGGCGGGTCTTTGAAGTATTTATAGTGTCAGGCATCTCGATTCCATTGGACTGCCAACATTCCACTCCCAATCAGAAAAGTTTACAGACTGTATCGGTTTATGATCTCTTCTGGCAAAAGTGTGATCGCTCAGCGAAATGGGACTTATCACGCGCGTCTGCGGTATGACGTGATATCTACAGTGCCACTTTCGCCACTTACTGTGCGGTATACGCTTTCGAGCGCATTCGAAATGATTTTATTTTTAAAACAAAAACAGGTGCAGCATAATTATTTGACATCAGTCGTCGCACGATATGATTATCTGGGATGTCCGTGAAAAATGATCAACAAATAACACGTGTGGTGTTAAATCTTATCGATTAAGATTTCCCAATTTACATGCTTGTGAAAAGTACAAAATGCAATGTTCGAGACATGAAGTGAAATATATTTTCTGGCACGCAAGTATACATACATTTTATCAGAAATACATAATAATGTGTCATATGTATTTCTGATTTTTTGCATATATTTATGCATAACGTGTTTACATCATTAAACTACCCTAGAATTATAATAATTTGCATGGGTCGATCTCAAAACAGACACAGGCATCGTTTTTATTGTACTTCATTTGAAGTTTGCAATTGCGTCCACAAGTACTCATCTTTGTTTAATTTGAGACCAAAATAATTAGAAATATATTAATGATCAGATAACAAGCCAATGCATAACAGTAACACATACCTGTCATACGACAAATATAATCACGAGCTCTGGATTTATTCAAATAGCGCTGTAAACATTTTATAATTTTTTTAGTAACATTGCAAAATTGTAAATTGAATTGAGTCATACATAAGAAAGTTTTATTTATTTTGAAATTTACAAATGATTATCGTTTTTCATAAGCATTTGCAAATGTATCTTTTAGACTAATGCATGGATTTAGAACGCACATTTTTCCGCGTTTTTCTGCTTATCCAATCTGCTGTGTTGAGTTTGCACCCAGCAGTCACAAGACGTTTGAATCAATGATGGTTTACCGTTGGTCCATTGTCCTAGACGATGGACCAACGCTATACCAACATTGATTCAACGTCTTGTGTCTGCTTGGCATGAGATATTGGGCCGGCATTTGATGTTTCTTGGCAAAGAGGCACAACACCGATGTGTTTAGGCTGGCATATCTTCGGGCCGGCCACGCAAGCATAGGCCCTATATTGGCCAAAACATACAGTGGTAAAATTGTAAGACTGGCAGCCCCAATCACAGTTGCTCACACACGTGATGGCCGGGTCGACCTCATTCTCTTCAGGATGAGCAACATGTCAACCGCATCTAAAGCAGCTATAGGGTGGTAGCAGAAAATCAACTGCGTGATATTTCCGTCATAATCGCGTTCTCATAAGTAGATATTTTGTTTCAGATAAAATAATGAAGCTTTATTAAAAAATACATACTTCATCCTATCATTTGTTAAGCGGGTTACAAATCTACAATGCCTGGCACCCCTACGTGATAATCGACGCGTCCGATGGCATGGAGGCTGTTAATATTGCCTGGACGTCTTGTCCTTGTTATTGTGGACAAGGAAGGCACAGACACCAGGTTTGTAGCGTGACGCACGTGTCTTTCATGCCTATCTCAGCAAACACAATACATTGATGCAATGTTGGTTTTATGTTGTTCCACCGTCGTAGGCGGTGGACCAACATCAAATCAACATTTCATCAACGTATTGCGTTTGCTGGTACTGCATTATCTGCAAAGCCGCTTACTTGCTTACTCTGCTTACTTGTAAATGTTGGGTAATGCTGGGAAAACGTCGAAGACGATGGCCAAGCATTAAAGCACCATTCAGGCAGCATCTCTACGTCAACGATAATATAGAGCTATGACACTTTTATGACACTTTTAATCATGCTGTGGAACGTTCAATGGGTTTATTCTTTAAAAATTAGTGAAAAATAAAAATTGTCTTAAGGCCTATTTTATATCCTTAAAATCGGTATAGCCGTATTTGCCATATTAGGATTATATGTCGGGGCTCGGAGATAAGACACCATAGACCTAGCGGGTATGTGTTGTTCTTTCGTGTACACTACGGTTTATAATTTTTTTCGATTGTGACGGGCGGATTTTTCGGACCGGCCGGAGGCCAGTACTATTAAGTTTATTTTGCCTGAGTTTGTGTCCTATTTAGGGGAAAGAGGGGTGCTGTGTGTGGGAAACGGTTCACATTTCTGTACACAGGTCCTTATGAACATGTCGAATATAATGTTTAAGGTCCTTAGTTTAAGTACTTTTGTCTTTAACAAGTGTTCAGAAATAATAATATTCACGATTATATTTGTGGTTAAGAGCTTAAATGGTCTTGGTTGGAATAATGTTGGCCGAACGTCGCAGACGGTGGCCCAGCATTACATCAGCATTGGGCCAATGTATCGTATTATCTGGTGTTTCTGGCGCCGGAATTTTAAAGGTCACCAACATAACGCAGCAGACAGAAAAGACGGTACAATCAACCAATGCTGTTTCAATGACGGGCCAGCGTTGAAGACTGTGAGTCAACATTGAAACAGTATTGGTTGAATGACACGTGTTTGCGCAAAGTATACAACAGACCCAGTGATAGATTGGTGCTGGGTCAGCGTTGTAGACGATTGACCGGCATTGAACCAGCAATGGGCTGCAACGCTGGCCCAACATTGAACCGGAATTTGGTGGGTAGGCCTCGTCCTCTCTATCACGTACATCGTAGGCGAGTATTGGATGAATTGTGGCCAGCACCGGCGATGGTGGTGGAAGTAATACACGTCGAAGACATTTAGGATTCTGGCACATGAGGAAGACCAGTACACTGATTTTTTTGTCTATAACACTCAAGCAGAATAAAGCCGGGCGTCGGAGTTCGGGAACTCCTTTTCTAGTTTATATTAAGTCCGTATTGCACAGTAAAGTCCTTTTGATTTAGTTCAATATTTAAGGGCATTATTTTGTTGCCATTCAAAATGACCGAGATGCTTGATAAACACATTATTATCCTTATTTTTATCATACAATTGAAACATATTTGTCATAAATATCGTCCAGCAAATCTCTTTGTTTTTTAGAAATTAAGTGGTGAAGATATTAACATAATTAGGCCTACTACTAAGGAGTAGTTGTAAGGATGGCGACGTCTTGCATGCTATCAAAATATGTCAACTTTTACGTCGTCTCATTCTCGATGCCCATCGCGCACCATTTTCACTCTGAGGCTAGTATAGCCTATAGGCCTACACAAAAACACCATTCGGACTACACAGACTGGACAGAGAGAAGGAGATAGCGACAGAGAGCAGGATAATCGCCACCTGTTGAATAGCTATAAACTATAACTGGAACGTGGTTGGACTACTACTTTAAATTCAATTGCATATATTTGTCAATCTTTTCATTGCCTGAAAAATACAGCAACATCTGCTTACTTTACAAGTAAGCAGATACTGCCTTTTGGCTTTGCAGAGTAGTGTTGCTAATCCTGCAACTTCAGCCAGAACATTTAGACTGGGTGATCTCAGGTCTCGGATTATTTTCGATTGAGGCGTCGAACCAATGTTGATTTCATGTTGGCCCATCGGTAGTGACGCTGGACATTGATAGTGCTTCGACGCCTTCCCATTGGTCACACGGCGTTGTCGCGACGTTGAATCAACGTCATTGACGTTGTTTCAACCTCGCAACAACGTCATGCGTCGGGTAGGTTGTGTTCGTTTTGAAAGTTCTTGCTGTGCTTATTTTACATCTCAGAAAAACACCAGACGTTAGCCCAGTGTTGTTTCAATGTTGGACACCGTCTGCGATGCTTGCACAACATTAAAACAGCATTGGGCCAATATCTGGTACGATTTTGCTGAGATGACTATGGGCATCAGTGAGCGGGGAAAGACCAGAGAAATACCAGGCAGAGGGGAAATCACGGGGTTTTCAATAGGCATACTTTTACTTTATATGCAGGCGTATTTTTCTTATTTCTGTGGTGATTAATTACCTAAATACTGTCGAACAAAAAAACATTGCAGTGAAAAAATAATACTGAGAATATAAACACAAGTATGCCACATCGATTTCATGGTTGGCTTCCTCGGTCCAAATGTCGAAGTCTACCTGTCTGTATCCAATCGACGACCACACCTGCCGACCACGTGAATAATGGAGCTAATTAATTCTATTTTTTATTTTAAAGTCGTAATGGGCCGCCTTGAACCAGGGGTCTGTCTGGTCGAACGAGTGGATGTCAACTGGTCACTCTCACGAAGCTTTATCATACTTTTGTACTTAAGCTCACTAGATGGCACAAAGGCATAAAAAATAAAATAATAAACCACCTAATTTGAGAAAAATTTCTGATTTGAGAATAAAATAGCGACACATACAGATTTTGGGTAATTTTAATCCACACGAGGTAGTGGATCTGACCACCAAATTAGTGGATCTTTTTTCAGAAGTTTGGGTGGTAGATCTGACTCGTATTGTAGCATATCGCCAGCTTGTACGAATGCCGTGTACTCGCAGAGATTCGTACGACGCTCGTAAAGTGTCGTGAAGCGCAAGTAAGGTTTTCATAGCACATAATATAGGATACTATAGCTTACAAAAGCTTGTAATTCGTACGAACCAATTGATCGTACAAGCCTTTAAAATTCGTACGAACATGTTAATGGTACGAACCTTTGTGACCGATGCTTAACCCTTTAACCGCCGGTGCCGCATATATTCGGGGTTTTATTTTTTATTAGCACATTAAGTTCTACCTTTTAAACATGTTAAACATAAAATCTGACGTCAATCAGCAATTTTTGAAAACAGTTAACCTCCATATTGTCATAATCTAAATAATTTTCACTCACTTGAAGCTGTGGATCGCGTCAGCGAGACACAACTTCAAGTGGGTGAAAATTCAGATTGAATGATTTGGCGGTTAAGGGGTTAAGTCGATCCCCGCACTGTAAGAGTAAAACTATTTCTAATGACCGTAGACCCATAACATAGGTATTCAAATGAATCAGAAAGAGCTAACTAAGACAGTTAAGATGATTTCAAATTGAAAAAATCTTTCGGTTGCGATGTTTTTTACAAATTAATTCAGCGCTTTAAGAGTTAAACCAAGGATAACTAGACAGTCAGTCAGAGACTTCAAACCTTCGCCGCATTAAAGATCGTAATCCGGATCCGGCATCCGGATCGTAATCCAAAATATAATAGATTGTTTCTTAGTCCGAGATACACCTCTGGGAAAAAAATATTGCTAATCCGTTTATTATTTTTTAATTAATCTGACAGACGGACGGATAGACAGACAAACAAACAAACACGACCAAAGACATAGCCATCCTGGCGGAGCTAATTATTCCCAACACGATTCTGTTGACGTACTCTCTTTAAAAACCTGCTGGTTGGGACAATGGCTGACTCTGAATAAATATCATCCAGGGCTGGAATGATGTAAAATGATTGGAAATAAAAATGGTAAATGTCAAGGTCGACGGAATGCCCAGCGTTCAGCATGTTCAGGGTTAGCGTGTTCCATTTTATTATTTTTTGCACTGCGTTGGCTCTGCGAGCACAATCCCAGCGATCTCGATAACTAACCCCCAATGTTTGTTTAATGCTGGGCCAGCGTTTTAAACGTATTTTTTAAACTGCGGGTTCCTTCACGTTTTCTCAATTTTACCCACGCTGTCCCATGTGCTCCAAAACATGCAAAAGTATCTGAACGTAGGGTGGGCCCTCGATTATACAACTAAATCACTATACACGACCGGGTTTTGCAGTGGTTTTAACCATTTAAACACTCGCGATGCATCAAAGCATCATTTTGCATCTGTGAAAAATGACTTAATTGCATACACCTGTAGGGTTTTTAGAGCGATAATTTTTTCATTTGCCACCGCGCCTTCAAGTCATTTTCATCCACTACAAGTCGAAGATTGCGACAGCAATTTGCGGCTTGTAGTGGATGAAAATGACAATGGTAAATTTGAATTTGAAAGGGTGAACCCTTCATTTTATGCATCACATTACATATTTTGAATAAAAGTCAATGGAAATATATGAAAAAAGATTTTACTATATTTGGTATAATATTCAACTTGGGTGTAAAGTCAGGCAGTTTTCATTCACCTTAAGGTGGGAAAATTATTAAAACCGCTTAATTAATATGATTAACACATCAATGTGTCTGCCCAGGAAACACGACGTCTGTGACGCTGGCCCAACATTAGACCAGCATTGGGTCAATATATCGTGCTTGCTAGGTGGCGACTTCGCGTCACGTGGAAAATTATACAATTCGGTCATGGTTTCTTTAATAACGCGGCAACTGGCTCCACTATCTATTTAAAAACGTTATAACTCCTGGCAATTAAAAGCGTCTAGCGTCGCACTTAGCACCTTTTCAATCCAAGGGTAAATGTAATCTTCTGAAACGTGTATGAGAGGCATCGCAATCTCGTGATTAACACCAATTTACAGCACTCGCTGCAGCGAATTGAGTGAACGAGACCCATGAGCTATGCACATAGATCGTGACAGCGCATGCTCGCAATCGGCATGATATTCGACTCGTCGTAAATCCCCATTTGATAAAAACCCATCTTATTTGCTTTTTTCCCCATGATGTTTATGTTTCGGCAGTCAGGTGTGAGCGTTACATCCGTTTAAGCCTGACTGACTCAGCAATGATATAGTGACTCATATCATGACACGTCACACCCCTGGCAGCCAAAATGTCGTATGAGTCACTCAAATGAGTGACTCATACAACACTTTGGCTGCCAGGGGGGCCGGGCGATATTATCTCAATGGTAAATTTGCTGCAGGAAATCACACCGCGCTGTTTCATCATCAGTAATCTGTGGGCGATAATACCGGTTGGTTTTGTAAAAAAAAAACTATCAATGTATCAACACAGACATTGACTCTTGTGGTTGTTCACACAGATACACGCGCTACTCTCTGTTCTAGGGAACCGGAGGGCTCTGTGGAAATAGTTGAAAGAAGCTGCCTTCAGTGGAGTGAACCAGTGTGGACTCAACATGCAAGTGAGTGAAAGATCCCCGTAAAATTGTTGTAGTTGTCATCCAGATGAGTGACGCTTAACCCATACAGCGCGGGGATGGACTTTAGTCGGCAGAATCTGACGTCTGTAGACGTCAGATTCTGACGACTAAAGTCCATCCCCGCACTGTAAGAGTAAAAATATTTCTAACGGTCGTAGACCCATAACATAGGTATTCAAATGAATCAGAAAGAGCTCACAAAGACATTTATGATGATTTCGAATTGAAAAAACCCTTTAGTCTCCATGGTTGGAAGAAAAATAATTCAGCTCTCCCAGAGTATACCCCACAAGCCCAGACTATACCCCACCAGATTTTAGGGTGGGGTATAGTCTGCGCGATAGGGGTATACTCTGGGAGCTCCCATAATATACCCTGAGGTATATATTCTGGGAGCTCTCAGATTATATCTGGGGTATATTCCAAACTATTCCCGGGTATTGTTCAGGGGGGGGGGGGGGGTGGTGAACTGGGCTGTTATACCGGGTTCGATCAGCTCGGACGACAAAGTGACAAAGTGCCTTTAATTACGTTGCCAACTAGACTTACTGATACAAAAGGTACATTAATCGATAATATATTTTGTAAGTTATCTTCGAATACTGTACAATGTACTTCTGGTATTCTTACTGATAGATTCTCTGACCACCAGCCATATTTTGCCAGCATTAATTTACATCCCCTACACAAAAAAAATAATAAAGTTGTTATTGTGCAAAAACAGACCCAAGAATCCATAAATAACTTTAAACAAGAACTAAAAACATCTAATGTACTTAGTAAATTAGACTTAAGTCCAGATGCTGATCCTAATAGCAATTTTGATATTTTCAATAACTGCATTGCAGAAATAAAAGACACTCATTTTAAAAACAAAACAGTAAATTTCAATAAGTATAAACATAAAAAGTCCGCATGGATAACACAAGGAATCATGAAGTCAATAAAATTTAGAAACAAACTCTATAAAGCTTTGCGTATGTCTGAACCGGAATCTAATGAACTTTCAAGTATCAAATCAAACCTCCGTAGTTATAATAAAATACTTAGAAGTCTAATTAAAGACGCCAAGCAATCTTATTATAGATCTTGTTTTCAGAATTTTAAACATAATATAAAAAAAACTTGGTCAACTATAAGTAGCATAATAAATACAAAGAAGCATACTGATATCCCTGATTTTTTCACGTGGAACAATAAAACTTTTAAAGATAAGACAGAAATTGCAAATCAGTTTAATTTATTTTTTACAAATATTGGTCCCGAACTAGCAAGTAAAATTAAAATACATCCTGATAAATCATATAAAAAATATTTAGTTAGAAAAACATTACCTGATTTTAATTTTAATATTATCAGTGATATTGATATTATCAAAGTAATTGATCATTTGGAAAATAAAACCAGCTGTGGTGTAGATGGTATTTCCAATTCTTTATTAAAATCTATCAAATCGGAAATTGTTCAACCAGTAACTGTTTTAATTAATCAAATGTTAACGACGGGAATTTTTCCAGATAAACTAAAAATTGCTAAAGTTGTTCCTTTATACAAAAAAGGTGACAATACACTCTTTTCGAATTATAGACCTATATCTATTTTACCATCTTTATCTAAAATATTTGAAAAAATTGTTTACTCGCAACTGTATGCCTATTTTGAATGTAACAAATTACTCTATAGCAGTCAATATGGCTTTAGACAAGGACATTCAACTGAATTTGCTGCTTTGGAATTGATAGATAAAATTACATTTTTGATGCAAGAAGGGAAGGTCCCTGTTGGAGTCTTTTTAGACATGTCAAAAGCCTTTGACACATTAAATCATGATATATTACTTGATAAACTTTCATATCTAGGTATTTCAGGTATTTCTAAAGATCTTCTAGCATCTTATCTTTCTAATAGACAGCAATATGTACGTTTTAACAACCAGAATTCCGAAATAGCACAAATCACGACGGGGGTTCCACAGGGATCAATCCTAAGCCCCCTTCTTTTTCTAACATATATTAATGATTTTGTAAATACAAGTACACTTTTTAACTTCATCCTGTTTGCTGATGATACTACTATCATCAGTAAAATTGATGCAAAACATGTAAATTTAATCAATAAAGAATTAGATAAATTATTTTTGTGGCTTGAACTTAATAAACTGTCACTTAACATTTCAAAATCCAAATGTATGTTTTTCCATCAGAGTCAAAAGTCAATTATTTATCCAATAATAACTATAAATGGTGTTGAAATTGAAAAGGTTGATAATTTTAATTTTCTCGGTTTAATAATTAATAAGAATTTGAAATGGAATTCTCATGTCAACTATATTGCTAGTAGAATGTCTCGTTCTATAGGACTATTTATGATATTAAGACATACATTACCAACTGATATTTTAGTTCTGTTATATAATTCTCCAATTTTACCTCACATGACCTATTGTTTATTGGCTTGGGGTGATCATCAGAATAAGATTTCTTTGCTACAGAAAAAAGTTTTAAGGATCATTACGTTTAGTAAACTTTTCGCTCATTCGGAACCTCTATTAAAACAACTTTCATTGATAAAATTCGAAGATATGGTAAAAATGCAGCAAGTGAAATTTTATTATCGGTACCTGAATGGAAACTTACCTTGTTATTTTTTAACATTGATATTTAATAAAAATCCACATAATTACCACACCAGAAACCAAGATCTATATATCGACTTTCGTATAAAAAATGAATTTGTAAAAAAATGTATTGCATATCGTATTGTAACTATTATTAACAGTTGTCCTCATATTATAAAAGATAAATTATATACACACAGTCTCTCTGGTTTAATGATCTATATGAAACGTTTTTTTATTGAAAATTATTCAAATAACTGTAATTTGGTCAATTGTTTTGTTTGCTCACATGTGTAGTTTTTTGTACTATGAACACACTATAGCTAATTAGCTACATTTGCTGTAATGTACTTTTCTTAAGTCAATTATTTCTATACATATATATATATATATATATATTATTTTTTTAGGTGGCTTCTACGCTAGCGACCTAAAGTCTATGTAGAAGTCTCCTGGTTTTCTGCATTTTTTGTTTTTTTGTTGTTGTTTTGTTGTTTCTTTGTATGATGTAGAAAATCGAATAAATTTGTCTGAGTCTGAGTCTGAGTCTGACATAAAACGACTGTTTCTTTAGTTGATCTCTTATTTTTTGAGTCATATAAGCCTAATTAATCAAGGAGAACTAGATTTTATTAATTACCGGATAATTAGGATTTTTTAAAACCTTTAACCACCAAGATTTTTAATTGGCATTTTCACTCACTTGAAGTTGTACCTCGCTCACGCGATTCACAACTTCAGATTTGACAAATTGGGAGTCATCTATTTTCAAATCTTGCTGATTGATGTCACGTTTCACCTTTAACCCTTATCCTCTTAGTTAATTTATAGTTAATTTATTTAAATTTTCCTCCACTTGAAGTTGTGTCTCGCTACCGCGATCCACAACTTCAAGTGGCCGAAAATTACTGATCTTTGTTTAATTTGCGACCACACATTTGCAAATATCCATGTTTAGACACACATTTCATTCCCAGTATCAGTGATTTGGTCGACTAATAAACCAGGACCGCCGGTTAAAGGGTTAACCCTATGACCGCCGATCCCGATTATGTTCGTTTTTTTTAATTTTTGTTAGCACATTACGTACCACCTTTTAAACATGTTCAAGATAAAACGTGATAACAATCAGCCAGATTTGGAAGTAGTTAACCTCCATGGGCGGAGGCCCTAGGGGAGTGGTAGTTCGGGGTTCGTTTCCCGGTCTCGGCGGTTTGAAAGAAGCAAAAATAATTTCCCCCCATCCACTCGTAAAACTCAGTATTGTGGGGAGCCTCCGTGACCGAGTGGTAGCGTGCTCGGCCTCACACCTCCAAGGTTTGAATTTCGAATCCTGTGTCTGAAGGGCAGTGTCACCTCACTCATCTCACCATCCTCAGAAGGTTCTCCTGGCCCGATTTATCCTGTATGTGCACAAACGTGGCCTAAGGCCCGATTCATTTCATTTCATTTCATTTAGTTAACCTCCATTTTGTCAAATCTGAATAATTCTCACTCATTTGAAGTTGTGGATCGCGTCAGCGAGACACAAGTTCAAGTGGGTGAAAATCCCAATTTGGCGGGTAAATGGTTAAGCTCAGCAGTGCCTTCGAGCGGTAACATTTGAGCTCCGCTTCAAATTAATTTGCTAATATCAGATACATTCGCACTTGAAGCAATTGTTTGAAATCTGGAAAAACTATTCTACTTCAAATAATTGATCCTCACTTTTGTGAAAGACCGCTTGCTGGCTAATTAATCACAGCTATTGAGACTGGTCTGATTGGCGTTTGTCAAACTGCCTTCTTTAAAAATATAGCGAAGGTCAAGTATGATCAAGTTGAATAGTTAATTATTTCGTCACTGATTAGCGTGATAAAAATGAGACGTTTGCTTTAATAAATTGGTTTTCTTTGACTGCGCACATTGTATTCGGTAACCCTCTGCCTGCTGATCACGACAATAGTCGGTTTTAATCAGTTTTATCAGCCCATTAAACCACTGTTATTGAGAATGAAATGACTGTTTAAACATCAAGATTGGTAAATGTTTGGTCCCAAATTAAACAAATAATAATGTTTGGTCCCAAATTAAACAAATAATATGAGTAATTTTCAACAACTTGAGGTTGTGGATCGCGGGAGCGAGACACAACCTCAAGTGGTTGAAAATTTAAATAAATTAACTTAGCAGGACAAGGGTTAAGGCAGAATCATAACGGGAGAAGGGTGATTATAATGAAAGAAGAGCTATAGTGAGCGTAATAAGAGGCATATATATAGACATGGGAGAAGAGTTTCTCCTATTTTAACTCTTTCACGGCCAAGTTATTGAATTGTAATTTTCACACACTTGAAGTGACACGATTCACAACTTCAACTGAGTGAAAATGATTCAGATATGACCGAACATTCCAAATGGGTGTCAACATTTTTAAAATATTGCTGTTTTTATGTCACGTTTTATAGCCTATTTAGAGCTGGTATTCAATAGGCTAAGAAAAAATAATAAAAAAACACGAATATAATCGTGACCGGCGGTTAAAGGGTCAAACACATGAAGCTGTGGGACGCGGTTATTGTAACTGTTATGTTAGTGTGTGGAAACTTCCACTAGTTCAGCTGTGGGCTAAGTGTATTTTTATTATTTTTGCAGGAAAGACGGTGCGATTATGAGACGGATCCAGAGGACGACAAAGGTCAAGGTCTGATGCTACGAGGTTAGTGGGATTGTGTCTGGCGGCAAGGGGTATCCAATAACACCAGCCAGATCAACTCCGCTCTGCAAAGGCTATAAAGATTGTATCTGCTTATACTTGTGAAGTATTCAGATACCGCCTTTTGGCTTTGCACGGCATAACAATAGCCTGCGCAATTACACTCCAGTCACGACAATAATCACCCCGGCAAACTCGAGACGCTGAAACAATGCTGGGTTAATGTTGGTCCAGCGTCGCAGACGGTAACAATGCTTGGGCAATGTTGGTCCAGCGTTGCGGACGGTGGGCCAACATTAATCCAGCATTGGTTTAACTTCTCGTGTTTACTGGGGTGTGGATCGGAGCAATAGATGATTAACTGGAGTCTGTGGACTTTTTTAATTATCTGTTGTATTGTGTAGAGTAATAGAGGGAGATTGAAGGATAAAGAGAGAGAGAAAGTGGAATAAAGAGCAGGTATTGAGGAGGATCTAACACAGTGCTCATATCTCTCATATCTCTCAGTTTCCATTTTGTACCAGGAAGAGATCATGTGGACAATTAAACTCGCCACTATTGTATAGGTACAACAACAAACTAGTTCCCGTGCTATTATACGCACGGGTGAAATCTAGGATTTGCAGCTGCAAATAACAACACAAATTTTGTTGACACTATTGAAACGTGAACATATTGTACTTATCTAAGCTATATTAATTTTTCGAAGAAAATGAGTACAGCTGTTAAAGGTAATAAAATAAAATTGTTGTAAAGTAAAATTAATGAATTGGCACACAGGTAAAACTATCTCCGTTTATATCAATCTCATGTGCAAGGTGCCTTCTGCTGTACCTCATTAATTAACACTTTCAGTGCGGGGACCACCTTTAGACGTAAGAATCTGACGTCTAAAACATTCATAATCATGATAATGGCCGTAGAACCATAACCTCGGTATTAAAATAAGCTAACTGAGACATGTATGATGATAGAATTGAATTAAAAAATCACGTTGGTCTCCACGGTTTATACAACAATAGTTCAGCGTCGTAAGGGTTACATTTGGTTGTGGTTTGGTGGCTTAAAACAGATGCTGGTCATCGTGGCTTAACCCTTTGAACCCTCACGATGCATTAAAGCATCATTTTACATCCCTGAAAACATACTTAATTTTCCTACAACTAGGGGTTTTGTAATTTCTATGAAATTGCGTCACCAATTTTGGCAATTTTTTTTAATTTTTAAGCCACATAAAATCATCTTCACCCACTACAAGTCGAGAATTGCGACAGCAATTCGCGGCTTGTAGTGGATGAAGATGACAATGATAAATTCAGGCCTGAAAGGCTTATGATTATGTCATAATTCCAACTTTGGCTTCCCTCCTGCCGCGATATTGTCACGAATTTCAGAAGACGATGAAAAGCCATATTCTGCCCTCACGACGTTTGCGCAAGAAAAACAATAATTTATCTTACACAGAATACATCAGAGCCAAGCAAACACAAAATATTTGTATAACATTTGTACAACGTCGACCCAACGTCTTCGACGTTGGTCTAACATTGTGCAAATGTTATACAAATGTTTTGTGTCTCCTGGGAGATGGTCATACGGAGCTCCCACCACGTCACATGTCCAGTCTTAGCAAATCAGCCCCCTGCGCCGCATCTCTTGAGTATGCACCGTTTAGGGAAGCGTTATGATGATTGGCTGTGTTTTCTCATGGTATGTCCAACTGTCTTAAGACTAGGCCATGCAGCATCACCCGTCAGCCTGATACTCCACTGGGAGGACTGCTGACTAAAGAAACAGATACAGTAAACTTATAACAGACAAGCAGAGCCGTAATGAGCAGAGCATTACTGTGCTTGATATTAAAACAATAATCACCCTACCTTTTATGGGCTATAGGCCTCTAGGCCTACTCATTATCAGGTGCTAAATGCGAAATGGATATATTGTCAATGATATATGGATGTGATGATAATGAAATGAGCTTTATAATGACCATACTATATTATTCCAACAGAAACACAATACATTAATCCAACTCGCTTAGAACTTAACCTTTCAACCGCCGGTCTCTACTATATTATTTTTTTAAATATGTTTTATTATCACATTTAATACCAACTCTTGATCATGTTGAAGGTAAAACGGGACATCAATGAACTACATTTCAAAATCGTTGACGTCGATCCATTTTCTCAAATTTGAATAATTTTCACTCACTGGAAGTTGTGGATCGCGTCAGCGAGACACAACTCCAAGTTGGTAAAAATCAAATGAAAAAAATTGGCGGTTAAAGGGTTAACCCAGCAAACACAAAATATTTTCTAACATGTTTAAAAATTGCCTAATATAAGACCCTACTGTTAGGGTAGGGCCTAAGCTTCCTGCATAGGGTTCATCCTGAATTTCAAAACAATATAAATATTATGCAAAACATTCAGTATAAAACGTTTTCAAAATCTTGCCATAAAATGTAAATATTATAAAAATGTGTTTAAAACGTTTTTAAATCATGTTTTTAAATAATATTTTTAATTAATGTTTTATATTATTCTGTGGACCCGACATTTAAATATTTAAAAAACACTTCGTCTAACATTTTCTAAATATCATTAAAATGTTTTTGTGTTTGCTGGGAAAGCGCTAAAAAACATATGACAATGTACAGATGTAACACTTTTAATGCTCATTACTCCCTCAATAATTGTTTTGCTTGAAGTCAAATAAAATGCTAAAACCGGTTATAAGTGTGATTATGCTATGCAAAGCCAAAAGGCAGTATCTGCTTACCTGTAAAGTAAGCAGATACTGCATTTGGCTTTGTGCGACAGTATAGCTCTCTTAAGCATTGTTGGATAACACATCATTGAAAAAATGTGCGACAAATTGAGACGCCAACAGCATGGCACAACTTACTCAGGAGTGGGTTCCGTCGAAAGGTAAATATTATTGATCAGTGAAGCTAAACGACTCAGCTACTTTAATACAATGCTGGACCGACAGGTTATATTGGCTCTAAGATTGTGATAGTTTCAGGAGTGAGCAATATTTTAAAAGAATATGCGTGAAATATCCGAAATTCCGTGATATAATAATTATATGCCATAGCTACTTCTACATAATTATGTTGGCACAATGCTATTCAAATCAATCTCAGTGTTCTGATCAAATGCTGTACAGATTCACAGGCGCATGACACAACAATGAACTGGATCCCAAACACAGTCTTCTAGTCCAGAATGCTTTTCAGTTTGGCTCTGAACGGCTCTCGGTCCGTTTTGTGACGTTTGTAAAATCCACTAAACCGTGGAACTCAAAACTAGGGTTAATCATGTTAATACATGATAATATATGCCTTAAACTGTAGCGCTTGGGTTCAGATTAGGACTAGCACTATTGTTAGTTTTTTCATACCACAGAAATATTTAAAAATATATACAAACCTCTTATGTCACATGGTGTAATTTGGCGTGAATACAGGATCGATTTAGCCATAAATTGTCAAACACTGTGGCACTGTTTCCCTTCTTCAGGGTTTGATTCTCGGGCCGGGCCATCCAAGTGCGGCTTCACTGATCCACATCTGAGGATCATATTACAGACTGAATTAGTAAACTGAGACTGTCTTAGACTTTAATTAATTAAGATTCATCAGACGTGTGAAGTTTGAAGATGCAAATTTGATAGATAATTAGGCCTAGTCATGTTATCGCCCCAATACATACATGTACGTCAAAGTACACCATGTGACATAAAGAGGCATGTATGGAAATGCTGACGGGTTCATTGTCTCATTGTATCCACTTCCAAGTCTGACGTTGATTCAACGTGATTTGTCCACTGTGTTGTTGGGTGTCAGGGTCATAACACTGCGCCCATGACGTTGATGCCACGTACAGTAGATACCTCAGGGAACATAGAATTCAAGGAAACATAATGTTTCAAAATTGCTGAGAGCTTCTGTGACCAAGAGGTGGTTTCCCCGGCCTTACTAAGACTATACCATTCGATCTGTGTCACCTGATTCGTCTCACCCTCCTCAGGAAGTCTCCTGATTGAGTTTAGCATGCATGTGCCCAAAAGCTGGCCTACAACCCTCATTTATTTATTCCTAAGTCACTATTTTCACACTCACAAAATATTATAAGAACGAATTCCGGACTTTTTCTGTTTTTTTTACTGCAAGGTCAGTTAGCTGGTTGTTCACAGAAATGTTAATAAAGTGTCCTCGGCAATTGTGTCTCCTAACGCGGTTTTAGAAAGATTTGAAGACCGGTGGTCTGAGGCAGAGCACGCTACCTCCAAGTGGCGGAGCCTCCCCACGATTTGCGGATGGCATGCGTCCACGTGAAAACGCACCTAGAATGCACGTAGGACCGTGACGTAAACCGGTGCGCCCCAGAGTTTCTTTACACCTCAATGAACTCAATCGATGAGCCAGCACTCTGCCCTCGCCCCCGGAGGGACGTCCTGCGCTATTTTCGTATTTCTGGCACTCACCCGGACACTGCACTGAGCGGGAGCGCGGCTGGATTCCGGTGGTCCAGTCACCTGATACAGATCAGGAGCCAATGTTGGTTTAATAATGTGCCGACGTCTGCGACGCCGGCACACTATTAAACCAACATCGGCTCAACATTGTTTGTTGGTCGGTCACTTGACCCAGAAGATTAGTGCATTATATTCTTATGTCATCACCAAAGTACTAACATGACTAAAGTCGGGATTTTCAACAACATTTAGGGACAAATATAGAACATTTAGTATTCAAATATAGATTTCAAAATGCAGTATTACGAAATAATAAGATGTCTAATTTTTAAAGTTACGGGTATTTATTATTCGTTTGAGCCTGCGTAAACTATTCCTTCGATCCTTAACGGAATGAAACATAGCAATGGATGATAATTTTATAGCACTTCAATAATTAAGACTGGTGCACAATTATTTGGAATATGAATACTAGTTCTTAAAAAAAAATCAAGACATAAGCAATGTGTGTACAGCTGGCATACAGGTGGTGTATGTGACACATTAGAAATATGGACCTCTTATCACTGGTATAATTTTATCATGTAGAAATATTATTATTTTCATGCTGTAGTGCCATTGATAGCACTGTAAGCCCAGGGATACTGGGGTCGAATCCTATGTGTCCATCTACATGTGCAGTAACTGTTCAAAAACAAGGGATATTGACAGCTGTATAATAAATCGAACAACAGCGCATATGGACACAACATAAATAAAGATATACATAAATGACCAATATAAGTTAATCTTACAAGTCATAATATAATATCAACGACCAATAAACCATTTTGTAATCTTGTTGAAGAAAAACAGAACATTTCTTGTGAAAATGAATAATCTCCGCGCAATTATTCTGATGCATATAGATCCAGAATAATCATTCTTGAACGTGTGATGTATAATAATCTAATTAATCACTCTGTGTGTGGCTGTGTGATTGGTGTCACTCGGTGCACTCCCAGTAAGCGCCAAACATTTGTATTACGTTTGTGCAATGTCGGCCCAACGTCTTTGAAGTTGGGCCGGCATTGTACAAATGTTATACAAATGTTTTGTGTTTGCTGGGCTGTGCACAGTCACCCGCGGAGGGCTTTGATGACGATAGTCCTCAGTGAACGAAATGAGACATTTCTTGTAATAAAGCTGTGATTAATGATTTCAGCACAGAAAAAAACATGTTACCCCTTCCACCACTAAGCTCGACAATAATCGTCTTAATCTGTTTTATTAGCCGATCAAATCACTGTTATCGAGAATGAAATGCGTGTCTTTTAACATCAAAATTTGCACGTTTGTAGTCTCAAATGAAACACTTGAAGTTGTGGGTCACGGTAGCGAGACACAACTTCAAGTGGGTGAAAAATTAAAAACGATAACGTGGCGGGAGTAGGGTGAATAACTTTTTTCGACTCGACGACGACAAAAACTTCTCCTCGGAGCTGGAATAGGCGATCTGCTTGATGAGCTATTCAAACAGTCAGACACAGCGTTTTTGTGTTCTTCTAATATACCGCCGATCCAACTATATCTAGCCAGACCCTGCCATATCCATTCTTAGTCCCAGCTGACCCGGCACGGGTCGGGCTGAAATCTTAGCTAATCCATTCTCACTCATCAGATCCACTATCATTCCACTATACGTCAGCTAGCTGTGGCCCTGAGAAGGAGGCTGTGTCATATCGTGATGCTGATTTAGCTCCACCACAACACTGGCTTGAGATTCACTGCGGGTATAGCTGGGGCAAAATCCATAATATACATTCACAACAAATTTTTTCATGAAGTGGCATACCGATTTCAAATTATTATTAGCTATTATATATGTTTCATGTGTTTGTTGGCGTCAGCTGATTGTGCAGCAAGAGGACGGGGCTCTGGTGCAGTGGTTAAAGCTGCCTGCTTGGAAAGTCGGAGATCGCGGGCTCGAATCCCACTCTGACCTTCAAATTTCAAAGAAACAAAATGTTTCTTCACCGCTCACTTGTAATGATTCAATATTGTGGGGAGCCTTCGTGACCGAGAGGTAGCGTGCTCGCCCTCAGACCGCCAGGGCTCGAATTTCGAATTCTGTGTCTGGAGGGCAGTGTCATCTCATTCATCTCACCATCCGGAGGTTCCCCTGGCTCAGTTTAGCCTATAGGTACACAAAGGTGGCCTTAAACGCCATTCATTTCATTTTTTCATCTAGCAAAGATTGTTAGAAAAAATACTTTGAATATCAGACCATTTGCAGAAAAGTATTTATTTTGTGCTCATGTGTGATTATAGTTCCTAGAATCACGTGTCCTGAGGTGACTCTCTTTCCAGGAAAGTGATCGCATAAAAAATAATCTGCAGTGCAAATGTCGGCACCCGAAGCTGCACAGACGTTCTCAAAAACACATCTGCACACAAATTAAATTATGTCTTCTTTACTCTTGTAAAATAAATTCATACTTCGCTAATAGTGTCGCGGTTTCCATAGTGGATAAAATATATATTGGACCAGTTTTCAGTGTATCAAACTACTCCAAAAACATGGGGTAGGCTTTATTGTTAATATTCATGTAGGCCTACACCAAAGAGAAAAGCGAAGTCATTGGAAATAGTTGGAAATCATTCTAGAGTCGGTCTTCCATCTGTAATAGTGCTGCGAACGCAACAATATAGCTATACATAAGGCAGAATTCCTGTAGAAGTCAGATTCTGACATCTAAAGTCGATCCCCGCACTGTAAGAGTAAATTATTTATAATGGCAGTAGACCCATAACACAGGTATTCAAATGAAGCCGTAAGAGCTAACTAAGACATACTCTGTATGATTTCAAATTAAAAAAACCCTTTTGAATAGAAATATTTCAGCGCTTTAAAAGTTAAAGACAATCACATATTTCTGGAGCAGCTTTATTACCTCGAAACAATTATTTGTTTCGGCGTCGACACTTGGAGGAGTGAATTGATTCCTGCCATTATGAGTATTGTGTTCCTTTCAAATTGAGCCTTGCGTTGAATTATATCATTCTAGCATATTCAAAGTAACACGTTGTGTCGTGTATTTCACTTCTCTATATTATTCAAGCTGTTCTACTAAATTTTCTGTTTTTCTTTTCAGTGAGCCCTGAGTGTGAAGTCAACGGGATAACGAGAGAGTTTGACGAGATGTCGTCTGAGAACGAGATCTCCCCGTGCCCCTTTACCTTAGTCAGGCATCAGGAATCACCTCTTCAAACTTCCACTAATCCAGACAGAAGGATAGCGTCCACCCTGGAAAGGCTCTCTGTCTGTAGTCCAGGGCCGGACCCCGCCGCAACACCGTCCAAGAACACCAGGAGCGGTGCTGAACTAGATTTGAGGCGTCCGATTGGTCGAGATCGCGATCGCGATCTCGACCAATCGGAGGCCTTAAATCGAGGTCAACGCACTCGAGGATACCGGTCCAGAGAACCCGACCACCACAGTTCAGAAGAGGAGCTCACCGCCCTGACGAGCTTTGATGAGTTCTGCCTGGGCCAGATGACGAGATGCGCGGAGGACTCAGGGGCTGTACAGCGATGTCCTCCTGAGAAAGACTCTTCTCCATCGTCAGACGAGGAGGTCTGTCACCTCCTGGCATGCCCACCCAGACCCGTGCTGTTCAGCTCCTCTCCCCCTAAAGGCGTGCACAAGCGCTGCCGCATCATAGCACCAAGACAGTTCTTTTCCAGGTTCGGGTACGGCTCCGCGAGAGGCTGCCAACCCAGCTTTCTGCAGCATCCGGGTTGCAGAAGCAGATTACATTCACGGACAGTACTCACCACCGCACCTTAAATCGAGTGACATATTTATTTAGATATCCCATTGAACTGTATTATGCAACATGTGGGAATTAACTGAAATCGTTGGCATTTACATCATGTATGAGTAAAGCATTTAAAGTCACATACTATTATGTGTGCGAACAAAATCACACAGATCAGGACAAGTGTCTGCAATGGAGACAGCAACGGTCTCTGGTGGAGTGACCCTTAACGGATACTTATATAACGAAGGCCAGGACAATACTGCTCTGCAAAGTCGAAATGCAGTATCTGCTTAATTATAAATTAAGCAGATACTGCCTTGTGACTTTGCACGCAAAGTACATCCTTATTGGCAGCGTAATCGTGCTGTACCAGCCTGCTGATGTGACATAATACGTGCGGTCGTAGCGCTACTGGTAACAAAAGAACTAGTTACTTCACTCCACGGTGTGCAATCACACAGACGCTGACTGGTACAACATTCGTGATGGTTTATCAGTTCCTATTAATCATTGATACACTTAAGATTGATGTCCTAAATAACTATTCAATAATTTTACTGATTTATCTGATACTGAACTGTATATTTGAATGACTGTGAAGCATCCTAAACATAGTTTTCTTGTTGCAAAGTGTGACGTCAAATACAATTGCAATGACGCCTGTGTGAGCCTGCATCAATTATATACATTGTGATTCGTATAACTTATCATCTACCACTATTTTATCTTATGACAAAGTATATTGGCTCAATCTGCACCTATGGGCAATAACATAGTTATACAAAACCACCTGAAAAAATGTGTAACTTTAAGGAAGTTGTAATTAGTCTACTTAGACTTCTAACAGCATAATTTATATTACGATTAAAAAAAAACAGTTGTATATATCAACTAGCTTCATTCACTACTTGTAGGTCGACGTAAAGCTCTGTTAGATAACTCTATCAAGAGAAAGACCCGTTGGAGAGCTAGAACAATGATGTTCAGTCTGTTTGTCATTCTATATATAAATTGTTACACGCTACAGTGTTTTAGTCACATTACCAATCTCGTGTGGCGTTTCTTTACTTTACAAAAAAATGGAAAAAATAAGGCAACTTGAAATAATCTCGAAGCCTGGGCTATCAATAATGTTGTCAGGTTTCCTATGTGTTTGTTTTTCATGTGACATTCATGTTTGTATCACACCTGCGCTTTTTGTTGGACTTTCAGATTCTGTCAACAGTCACCTGTCCATCATGTTGCTTATATATTTTCATTCTGGGGGTCAAATTTAAACTTCGTGGAGCACAGAGCTGTGATGTCATAGAGAGATACCAGCGTTCTCTAATTAAAGGAAAACGTTGCATTATGAAAGTTTGAAACATAGATGATTTATTATTCTTGAAGAAAACCTGTGAATTTGAGCTGACCAATATAAAATTGTAACAATTACATTCACCGTCTTGCCATAACGATGATGATATGAACTTGACCCTCAAAAAATTATGAATACACTTCAGTTAAATGAAACATTGCCATATGCAAATTCTGTGAAACTCAATGACCTCGACCTCCTTTGTTTTCACCGAGCTGGTTAATACAATGAAGTATGGTGGAGGGTTCTTATATAACCTTGTTTTCACCGAGTGACGTCACTGTGTTTCACAGAATAAAGTATGGGGGAGGGGGTGTAATATAACCTTGTTTTCACCGAGTGACGTCACTGCGTTTCACAGATAACACAACGTTGGCCTAGAATTAAGACTCGGCTTGAACTACGTCTTAATAAATAAAATGTTAATAATATTTCGCACTACTGATTTCAGGCTACTATTAAACATAATTTCGTTATGTGCTCCAAGAAGGTTGATTTCTTAACCCTTTAACTGCCAAATTATTCAATTTGAATTTTCACCCACTTGAAGTTGTGTCTCGCTGACGCGATCCACAACTTCAAGTGAGTGAAAATTATTCAGATTTGACAAAATGGAGGTCAACTGTTTTCAAATCTTGCTGGTTGATGTCACATTTTATCTTTTAACATATATAATGTCGTACTTAATGTGCCGATAAATAATGAAAACCCGCATATATGCGGCACCGGCGGTTAAAGGGTTTTAAAGTAAATACCAAATTCAAGGAGATATACTGATTACCAGATATTTAGACCATATTGAAAATATTAGTATAGGCTTACGCTATTTGGAACAAGTGTTTATAGTGTGTATTTGATTCATAAGAGTTTCAGAGCGGTGTATGGTCCTTATGCTCAACTTGTTCAGCTTGCTAGCTTTGTATTATAGCAATCATTCCTTACACGTGAAGTGCCGGTCTGGTTGTAGTATTGACACTAAAACGCCTGTTGTACAGTGTACAAGTACAAATAATATTTACCAAAGTATTGGGGTATATTGTTTAAATAACCACCCCCTATCCACAGACTCTGTATGTCATTATTTTAAATATTCTAATATGTGCCTTTTGAATAAAAATGTTAAAAAAAACTAAACGTGTGTGTGTGAATTTTGGAAAATTAGCGTTCTAGTGCATATGCGCTGTGATTTGTACCCACATCCCTAATAATACTAAATATTAGCCCAATAGTCATAGAGGAAAACTTGACATAAAATTGCCAGCCTCTGGCAGCCGTCCAGACAAAACATGACATAAGTGAGGACCATCGATGGATTGCGCAAACCTAACATCATTATTCTGTACTTATGCGATTTTTCATTAATACTTCAATCAAATATATCTATGCATACCCCGTCAGCAGCAATGGCAACGGCAGCCCATATAAAACACACAGCAATGATAACTTACATGAAAATGAAATGAAATGAAATGAATCGGGCTTTAGGCCACCTTTGTGCACATATAGGCTAAACTGGGCCAGGAGAACCTCCTGAGGATGGTGAGATGATTGAGATGACACTGTCCTCCAGACACAGGATTCGAAATTCGAGCCCTGGCGGTCTGAGGCCGAGCACGCTACCTCTCGGTCACGGAGGCTCCCCACAATACTAACTTTCACACGTGGATGGGGAAGAAACAATATTGTTTCTTTCAAACCGCCGAGACCGGGAACCGAACCCCGGACTCTGGCGTACAAGGCAGCGATGCTACCCCAGCGATGCTACCCCAGGGCCCCCGCCCAACTTACATGAAACACTGCCAATATAAAACACGGATATGGCAGTGACAACCCACATGAAAAAGAGTAATGACAGTGAGAGCCAATATAAAACCCAGATGTGGCAATTTAATCCCACATAAAACACAGGAGTGACAATGGCAGCCAATATAAAACACGAATATGGCAATGACAGCCCACATAAAACACTACATGATAATTACAACCCACACGAAACAGAAAATGACAATGACAGCCCATATAAAACACGAGCATGACAATGAAAACCCACACGAAACAGAGTAATGACAATGACAGCCCATATAAAACACGGGCATGACAATGACAAGCCACGTGAAACAGAGTAATGACAATGACAGCCCATATAAAACACGGGCATGACAATGACAACCCACACGAAACAGAAAATGACGATGACAGCCCTTATAAAACACGAGCATGACAATTACAACCCACACGAAACAGAGTAATGAAAATGACAGCCCATATAAAACACGGGCATGACAATGACAACCCACACGAAACAGAGTAATAAAAATGACAGCCCATATAAAACACGGGCATGACAATGACAACCCACACGAAACACAGAGTAATGACAGTGACAGCCCATATGGAACACGGGCATGACAATGACAACCCACACAAAACAGAGTAATGACAATGACAGCCCATATAAAACATGGGCATGACAATGACAACCCACACGAAACAGAGTAATGACAATGACAGCCCATATAAAACATGGGCATGACAATGACAAGCCACGTGAAAAAGAGTAATGACAATGACAGCCCATATAAAACACGGGCATGACAATGACAACCCACACGAAACAGAAAATGACGATGACAGCCCTTATAAAACACGAGCATGACAATTACAACCCACACGAAACAGAGTAATGAAAATGACAGCCCATATAAAACACGGGCATGACAATGACAACCCACACGAAACAGAGTAATAAAAATGACAGCCCATATAAAACACGGGCATGACAATGACAACCCACACGAAACACAGAGTAATGACAGTGACAGCCCATATGAAACACGGGCATGACAATGACAACCCACACAAAACAGAGTAATGACAATGACAGCCCATATAAAACATGGGCATGACAATGACAACCCACACGAAACAGAGTAATGACAATGACAGCCCATATAAAACATGGGCATGACAATGACAAGCCACGTGAAAAAGAGTAATGACAATGACAGCCCATATAAAACACGGGCATGACACTAGCAACCCACACGAAACAGAGTAATGACAATGACACTCCGTATAAACAAAAACCCCACAAGAATGACAATGAGGGCCAAAATAAAACATGGGCATGACAGGGCCAACCCACATAAAACACAGGTATGACAATGCTAGCACATAAAACACTAGATATGGCAGTGGTAATCCACATACAAAATATAGCAATAACTATGACGGCCCATTTCAAACACACATCAACGACAATGACAGTTCAGATAAACAACGTAAAGTAAATGAGTTATAACAACGACGATTTTACATTCATATTTGCCCTTAAATTATATCAAATTTAAGAATATTATATCACATATTAATAATATTCAATAATATTAATACAATAAAATGCATGTAATTTTAAGATGACCTACGTTGATCATCGATAATTTACTACAGTGAATTAGATATGCCCACTACATGTAGGCCTACGCTTTTTTTGTCATCACTGGACCCATCAGCAGATGTCACTAGATGTTTGTTTGACATTATATTAAACAATAGGGCCTCTTATTTTAGAAAATAAACTACTTGACATTAGGCCTATGTGCCATAATTAATTTGATTTGTTTCTACCATCCTGACAATTGGAATGTTTTCAAACCAACTCCGGCAACTTATTGTGCATAAATTGGAAAGGCTCAGAAATAATCATGGCAATCAGAAGCATTTGATGGATCTTCAAGTGACTCACGACTGAGTCCAATTTGATAAGCGCGCGCATGCGCCTCAATTTGTCCGACAACAATTGTTGTCGGACAAATTGATGCGCATGCTCGCGCCGGGCGAGCTCGACTCGTCTAATCAGAGATAGTGTCTCCCCAGATTCTGTGTCAATAACACACACCACCCGGGGACAATTCTGATCACGCACGACCAGAAAGCTGAAAGTCACAGAGACCCGGTCCAGAAAAGAGAAGTTTGCTGTTTTATCACCGCAGACATCTGGGGCTTCCGGTTGCGCAATATTCATCAGATCTGGATCAGATTGATGTTTGCACGCGCCACGCGACAGGGTGTCCCTAGACAGTCCCCTGAAATCTTATAGATAGGATAGTAAATATTTCCCGTTTTATTAGAAAACTCTCCACCAATGAAATATTTATTCGAGCGAAATCGCATTCGGTCGGAAAAAAGTAAATATTTCCCGTTTTATTAGAAAGCTCTCCACCAATGAAATATTTATTCGAGCGAAATCTTATTCGGTCGAAAAAAAAGAATTTGAAATATTATAAATAGCATACTAATTATTGTCCCTTTATGAGAATGCGATAACAAATAAATCTTCATTCGATCAAAATTGTATGTGAATGAAAAAAAGAACAAAAATCTGAAATCTTGAAAATGGAACACGACAAACAGATATGTGTAAAAATATATTTCTGTTAAGTCTTAACTGCCTTATTCATCACAGGAACCCCCTCTACACTCTAGGTGGGTGTGAAAGTTCACCACGGGAGTGCATACATGTATGGCTAATTATTGACATTTTCACTCATTTTCAACCAACATTGCTGACGCAATTTCCCAGCTGTAAATAATAAGAGAAAACTCCTACAATTGAAAACTAGACCTGTTGTTACTTAGGTCAATATCGTAACATTGTTGTTGCAAAAGAACCATTTTGAAAAATCTTTAAAGCGTCGTCTGAAATGTTTAAAGGAGGAGTATTGGAAAGGAAAGACAAACCATGTCAGCTACAGGAAATGTTAGGTTTTATGCTGAGTAAAAAAATGTAAGACGTGCAATGAGCATTGTTCCAAGGCCATGATGGACATTTAGGATTAGTTTGATCACTTTGCCGGGATCACGGCGTTGCCTGGTGCGAGGAAGTGGAGGGAATCTGTTGATCGGTCCCAGGACGGGCTATCCAAAAAACACGACACATTGATCCAATGTTGGATTATTGTTGGGCCACCGTCTGCGACGCTGTCCCAACAATAATCCAACATTGGATCAATGTGTCGTGCTTGCTGGCTATCCAGCCGTACCCTGCTTATCTGCTATTAGTATTTATTTCTCCGCGAGGACTGTAAAACAAGGCCAACTAAATCCTAGACACGTCTCCCCAGTCGTGCACTAGGTGTCGTTTCGCCGCCTTTTAGGATTTAGCAGAGAAATAAGACGCATTTGGATAAGTCTGCTTCTGAGTGATTAAGCCACGAGGACTCACAAGTCACTCTGAAAGCTGATGTTTACCATTTGCCCCCAGAAAAAAAACCACTCTGCAATAAAAGAAACATGGGTGTAAAATATTTAATGAAATATTGTAATTTCCGCTACTTGAACTCGGGCTAGCGACACGCATACATGTCAGCAAACACAATAGGCCTAGGTTGATTCAATGGCGGTTACAT
This sequence comes from Flabesymbios commensalis, assembly GCA_964017125.1. NCBI lineage: Eukaryota > Metazoa > Annelida > Polychaeta > Terebellida > Flabelligeridae > Flabesymbios > Flabesymbios commensalis. The sequence continues at coordinate 63,812,133 of OZ024906.1, read as the reverse complement.
GTTACAACTAGTCAAGTCAAGTCAAAAGTCAAAACTTCACTAAACACTGGGCGATTGTTGTAACGAAATATTTAACCCTTTCACCGCAAATCACGCTTTTAATCGTTTTTAATGTGTTTTATTATAGCAGGTTTAATCACAGTTATCAGGCTACTGGGATAAAATTTGTGTCTAAACATCAACATTTAAAAGCATATTCGTATACAATTAAACAAATATTAGTTTTTGAAGTTGGAAGTGTATGCAAATTAAAATAAAGCAACTTGATTGTAACGAGAAATTGAAAATGACTTTTTTTAGAATCAACAATATACTTCAGTTTGGTTTGCCAAACTATCAAGATCATCAATACTTCCCTCTGACTCTTACATACTCTACTGGGTGTGATTCAGCCACACTTTGCCGCAAATGTAATTTGTGGAAAGAGAGAGTTGAGATGCGCTGGGATGGGATCCCTACGTTGAATGTTCGGAGACTTTTAATTCTCTGATGGCTCCTGCTCGAGGCTTCATGTAATATAAATGGAAATTCAGGTGAGGAGATTTGTATATTAAATGGCTGAGGTTTTTATTTCTTCACTTTTGACAAATATATGCCTACTGATATACAAACAAGGCTTCAAAGACACAAATACGTTCATCCAATTTGAATGCGATACTTATCATGAACCAGATCAACGTGAAGTGAGACCATCGAAATGAGACAATTCGGGCGTATGTGGATGCATCTTATTCAGAGAGGTTTTATAACCGGATGCAGTGGCGGATCCAGGATCTGAAGAAAGGGGGGGGGTGTATGCCGGGCAAATTTTGGCCAAATTAGAGACTTTTTAAAGAATTCAACCAAAAATGATATATGTTAAGAAATGACCACACCCCAGTGGCGCAGGGGGCGTGCCATCCCCCCCCCCTGATCCGCCACTGGGGTGTGGTCATTTCTTATCAGATACCCTGTAAAAAAAACGAAAAAAAACTAATTCAGCCTATGCCAATACGCTATACTTATCATAAATCCCAGCTCTGATGATGTCCGGATGAAAACAAATACATAACTATACAAATTATACAAGGTACTATATACATTGATAGATCATTTGGAATTATCGGTGAAATTGTTTTCCTATTCGCTGTGGCCTGTGGTGGATTGGGCGGGATACATTTGTCATCTTGTGCGGCTTATTTATTCATATATTCTCAGTGGAGACAAAGTACATGATTAGAGGGAAAACGTGCGCCAACTGTAGATGCATTCTGTTATGATTAGTCATTGTCGCCTCTCTAGGTTTTCATGTATGGTCGGGTCTCTTAGGGGAAAATTCTGCACATTTGTCTACAAGCATGAAATTTGGCACACTTACAAATTTTCACCTGCTGATTTTCGGGAGCTGAACTAATTTTCAAAATGGCCGCCATTCAAAAACAGATCTTACCATTACACACTAAACAGTACTAGAAGTCGCGTAATTACAATTAAAAATTATTTTCTTGTTTTTTATCCCACTGATTCTAAATACGACCCTTATTTCACAGTAAACGTAACTAGAAATCGTATACTAAAAAATCCAAGATGGCCGCCACTCAAAAGCTATGTTTTTTCATAAATAATAAATTATGCATCATTTAAGGCCGCTTGTAAATATTAAAAATTGCCACTTGAAAATGTCTTCATTTTGCTCTTGAACAGAGGCTACTCTTAGGCCTTTCATCCAAAATCAATGTTATTTTGACCAACAAAACCTGACTTATGGCCATCCAAATGATCACTTTATAACAAACAGGAATACATCAACCACGACGCTGGTGTGTCAATGTTTTAATTTTGACCTCTTCCACTCCCTTATACAGCTGACCAAGCAATGTAACAACGTCATCAAATTCTCATCTCACCTGTTTTATGTGTAGAGCCTCAAGCACATGGTCAATGTTAAAGGGATTTTTTGGCGGCTCAGCTATATAAACAAATTACAAAACATCTTTATTTTAATTATTCTAAAAAGAGCTATCTTCTTCATGATGGGCTATGCTTGAACTTACAGTGTATATCCAGTTCGAGCATAATTTTTACATACAGCAGGAAATCTCCCTCTCAAGGACAACGGCATATCAGGAGCTTAGGGTCCATGATGATGGACCACGCAAACAGGAAGATGAGTTGGTGAGTTCTGAACCTTTTTTGTTAAGTGACCATATAATATTTCGATTACAGTCAAAGTTACTATCAAATATTTATATATTTAAAATCGGGGTGGCAAAGAAAAGTGTTTAAATTCGAATTATATGACATTTGGTGAAGCAGTAATCATAAATTTTGTTTTCAGTCAATGCTACTGTAAAATGGCGTTGGCAGTTTAATAGTCGTTGAGGGTAATCTCAACCAGCATTCTTACATTGATGTCTTGGAAGAAAATTTATTGGAGTAAGAAGAACAAAATTAATGTTTGGGGACAGGTAACATCCATTTGTCTTCCAGTAAGACAACTCCCCTAATTGTCACAGAGCCATGGCAGTGGTGGTATGGTTCGACAACAGTTTTTCTAATACTCAAGATGCCATTCCCTCCGCAGTCTCCAGACGCAAATCCTACCGAAAACATATGCAATAGGGCCCATATTCTTGTACAAGGTATGATATATCGTAGGCTTCGGATTGGTCCAGATGAGACGTTCAGTAGTATTCGTCCTGTACTACAGAACACCGTATTCCTCTTTGCCCAGGAGAGATGCCGCCATTATAAGATCACGTGGCTATCCTATACCCGCAGCCTCCTTCTCAGGGCCACACTAGCACAGCTAGATGGCCCTGCTACAGTGCTTTGAGATTCTCTTATGTAATTGCTGCGTTCTGATAGGGCATCAAAATATGGTGTACCGTGATCCACACCTGACCCTGAAACTATGTCAAGTTCGAGGATTCCTTGCACCTATGAGAGACAAGTTTATATAATTATGTCTCCCCTGTACTTGGCTAAGGGTGTTATTATATGCCTAGTATTATTATGACCAATACATGCGATCAACCTGTGTTGTATAATAGTTGGTCCATCCTATACAATGACTGCCCAGCATAACAGCAACATTGGTTGTGCGTCTTGTACTTGTGTTGTTGTAGACTTGCTTTTGTGTAAGACCAAGATACCAACAGAATGTCCAAAGTGATGTTAACAACCACTCTTTGTTTAATGTTGGGACAGCATCTCAGATTGTGGATTAACATGAACCCAGCGCTGGGTCATCGTTCTTACTGGTCTCTGTCAGTACGACACACTGACACAATATTGGTTTAATGTTGGTCCATCGTTTGCGACGCAGATTGACAATGCTAGGTTGATGTATGCCAATTGTCCACGACTCTGACCCAACATAAAATCAACATGTATTCCTTGGCCTGATCATGTGGTTTAGAATGCCAAGGACACTATTTTTGTCAGGCATTGCCTTAATATTGGCCAGATACAAAATCAGGTTAAAATCATGAATACGTCTACGGAACACATTTTACAGTGCAATCAATCAGCGCCACTAGCTGACGCTAGTGGAAGGATAGTGGATCTGATGAATGAGAATGCCCTACCCTACCCTTATAAAGTAAGCAGATACTGCATTTTGTGCGTTTATAAGCACTCACAGCGCATTTTTACGAGTTACGATATACGATTTACGATTCGTAAATCATGAAATAGAACAACTGAGAAGTATAACTCTTCAACCGGTAAACATATAATAGTATTTACTATAGGTTTGATAGTTTTGGCCATACCTTTGCAATATTTCTTTTTGAAAGAAATTGACCGCTAATATGGCAGATAAGTCATCTTAATAAATTAAATTAAAAAAATGAGATTAAACTGTCTTTATTACAACAACAAAAGAGCTATGCGTACAACGTACACAAATATCTGGGCACAGAACGGGAGGGGTGCCCAACAAACAGAGACGTTGATCCAATGCTGATCCAATTCATGTTGGACCAGCGTCGTAGACATTGATCAAACATTGAATCAGTATTGGGTCAACGTCTCCTGTTTGTCAGGTGGTAGTGATAGTATTTCGCCAAACATAGTATCTACCCTCCCAGAAAACACTAGGCACTGAACCAATGCTGCAATGTTGTACCAGCGTCCTAGCATTGGGTCAACGTGTCGTGTTAGCTAGATGTCGCCTGATATCTGTCTGTTTGTAGGGCAAATTGAAAAATAACCTTTCGTCTCTATTTGGTTTATATAACAATATGTCAGCGCCTTCATGGTTAATGCGGACACATAGAAAAAATACTTTTAGTTTCAATAAAAAGCTTGATGACTTGACTACGTATATCTTATATTATGGATTGGATGCGGAGACAGAAGACACACGTGACGGAATATGCTGAGAGATCAGAGCATTGCGTCTCCTTGGATATGAAAGGGTGTAATCCAAGGCGACGAATTTGGACGTGAAAATCGTGTGGTGAGACGAATGTCTTTTTTTTTATTCGATTCTGTGCTACGCCTGCAGCAAGCTTGGATTTAATCATGAATACGTCCCTGGAATAATACCCCCGAGTCTGATGTTTTCAATTCCGTGGCTATTAACTTTTTATGGCTGACGAAAGCTAAAATGGCGCGCGATAGAAAACGTGCACGGACAATGCGCCTTAGCGCTCTCTGCGGGAGGCCTACTGTCGAGAAGCCCGAAGAGGCTGAAGCCCGGCCAGGACATAATCCTACTCTTATGACCATGTAATCACCATATCAAATATGATATATTATGGGATGTGCTGGTTAGAGTGAGATTTAAATTATTTTAGTTATATCCAACCAATTAATTTAGTAATCTATCTAACGTTAGCGCCTATTATATTGTAGGGGGGACGAGCTCAGAGGCGTAATACTTATACTGAGCACGACTATAATCGTTTTTAATAAGTTTTATTGGCCGAGTAGATCAATCGCTGTTAGTGAGAAGGAATTGAGTGTTCAGACATCAAGATTTGCAAATGTTTGTTCTCAAAATAAAATAAAATATGAGGTATTTTCGCTCACTTCAAGCGGGTGAAAATATGAACTTAGAGCTTTAAGGTTTAACCCTTACAGCACGGGGATCGACTTTAGTCGTCAGAATCTGACGTCTACAGACGCCAGATTCTGACGACTGAAGTCGATCCCCGCACTGTAAGAATCAAAATATTTATAATGGCCGGGAACCCATAACATAGGTATTCAAATGAATCGGAAAGAGCCAGGTAAGACATTTATGATGATTTCAAAATTAAAAAAACCCTTTGGTATCCATGATCTATACAAAATAATTCAGCGTTGTAAGGGTTAAGATATAACTTAGGGCTTCAAGGGTTAATCATGTTAATACGTGTGTTCATGTGTTTATTATGTATTGTAATTGCAGAAATATAATGTGATTAAAATACTACTAATTAGGCAAGCACCAGGCAGCGTTTTTAAACATTTTTTTGACATTTTGTAGAAATGACTGCATCGCATTATTAATGACATCATCCTGTATAATAACATGACCAGGAATGGTGTTTTCTCACCTTTCACTGCTTAATTTACAGTGGCACAACGTTTCAACAGTCTTCAATGCTACAACAGCTTTGAAACAGCGTCGTGCCCATTGACTCAGATAAACTGCCGCGAGGCTTTTCGCCGCATTTCAAATTTACAAAGACAAGGAACTGATATTAGGCTGGTGCCATTGCAGATAATAATGCAAAAATGTTCCTCATTAAGAAGTTTTATTAGTGAGTGGTGCCTTTTTGCAGCGAAGTGAGGCTCTGGAATACTGGGTGGTGCAAACAGAGAAGAAAAGATGTAAAGAAAGAAGCATGCCGACAGAAGCCATTGTAAAATCACATCAAAATAAAACATCGCAAAAACTCGTGAAAATTTTGCGGTTGGCTAATGTAGTTTTGATGTTGGGCCAGCGCCGTAGATGGTGGGACAACCTTGGCTCAATGTCTCATGTTGGTTGTGCTCCCGCTGCGGGGCATCAATGAGTAAATGGCTGCTCATGGTAACCATGATATGCATTATTGAATGGCGCTTTTTACACGCTTTTTCCTGGAGATTAGCGGCCCCTACACCTTTAACATGCTCCGATTAGATACTGGCTTTAAATTTTCAAGAGTAAGTTGACTGCCGCCGCCATAGGTTATTTAAATCAACATAATCTATATAATTAGGAATAAATGTACGCTCAGTCAAAATTAATATCAACTAATACACTCTTTGCACAATTTTGCGCATTAAACAGTAGTCCCAACTAAATAGTTCAGCTTTGGTCACTGTGTGGCGTTTTGTTATTGAAAAGAATGTAACCGGAGTCCCGACTTAATAGTTCAGCTTTGGTTACTGTGTGGCGTGTTGTTATTGAAAAGGATGTATATAACCTCTGGTTGTTGGTGCGGGAAACAGGTAATATTTTTTTAGGATTCATTTTATCTAAGTGTTATCTGCTATCCACTTAATACCATGTGCTTTTAAAAAGAGTCTGATACAGTTCTAATTAAATTGATATTTTGAAAGTGTAGCCATGATTGATTATGGATATTTTAATTTGTATAATAAAATACCATTTACAATATTACATTTTTAGTAATGTATTGTAATATTGAATGTATGACAGGATACATATTTAAAAAAAAAACATCTTTGCTAATATGTATACACCCTGTACAAATATATTTTAATAAAATAAATAAATAAACTATATACATGTATATACTCAGCTCAAGAATTGCTGCCGAACGCAACTGTACGTGAGTAATATACATATTTAGATATATTTGTCATTTTCGATTATGCAAAACAGGTGATTATCACACAAAACATACTGGGGATTTTGGATTTTTCATTTGACCCACATGACCCACTGCATCCCGCAGCGTCCAACCACACGCCTAACGTTACCGTGAAGTCCCTCATTCCGTTAGCGTAGTCTGTCGGACGCAATGCGTTGCTGGTTGCTAGGGAAGAGTAATAAGGAGTAAGGGGGGGGGGGGGGTACCAAGGCCGGCGGTCCCGTCTGACTGATTGCGGTTGCTCTTGTCAGATTGCGCCTACATCATTTTAATGCGCATTAATCTGGCGTGCCTGTCATCTAGAAATATCCGGCGCCCGGGAAGGGCGCCTGGTCACGCCAAATGTCTCCCTTTGACGAATGGTGGCTTAATGGTGGGCCACCGTCTGCGACTGTGGCCCACCATTAAACCAGCATTCGTCAGACTCCGCGACATTGGCCCGCCATCGAGCCAGCATTGCACATTCAATTTGGTCTCATCGTCTTCGTGATACCTCCATATTAAAAGCTACTATCCCGCCAAGATACAGTCTTAGAGACTGTTAATCTTCGAGCAATTTTCTGAATAATAATATCTAAGCCAACTGTCTTGTACTCGTCATACATTTTAAGCCTAAACGATGTGTTAATAGGACAGGCCATCTTGTACACTGTAGCTCTATCTGTCATGACTCATGAAAATTATATTTTAAAGGTAGGTGTGCACGCGCCATTTTGTATTCATGCGTAGCCTAATTTTTTCCACTACTACTTACTGTAATTATAATCATAATGTCGAGGGATAGATGAGTGCTCCATAAAAGACCAAAAATTGTTTATAATTATACCTATAGTTCATACAATAGCATGAATATATTATTTTTTGTGAGCTCACTCAAAAAGATGGTAATTTTCTACCTGACTGAATTGACAGCGATGGATGATTTTTGCTGATATTTCGAGTGATTTCGTATGAATTTACAGGGCTATACACAGGATTATAGCTTCATTTATTGTAAATGGTGCTGATCTAGAATCTGTTACCAAAATAACATTTAAAATTTAATCATGGATGATGCTGTTCTGTATATATTATATTTCATGGTAGATGATGCTGTTCTGTATATATTAAAAACCGAAGAAATTGAAGCCCCAATATTATTCCGATCAATCATTCTTTGGAATCAGTCAGCTAGACTAGCAAGTAGAACGAATTCAGGACAATATTCAAATTATTATTCATGTTTGGCAAATGTTTAGGTGTAAATTTGTTTTTTACAACCATATAGCCCTCAACGTTATGATAGGCCTCACTATAGCGTCAGATGTAATAATAGTCCACAAATATTACGTAATAACGTGACTATATGGGCCATTTTCAAAATATTTGAGCAGAAACGATAAAGACATGTCTTCAACATTTTTTCAAAAAGTTTGCATTATTTCATTATTTTTATCATTTAATCAGTTAAAGACATGTATTCAGAACTCACAATTTTTTTCACAAGCATTTATCTTGGGAAATTAAGTTTTTATTCGATATAATATGCTTGATTTGTCTTCACCGTGAGGTGTCCGAAATAGGTTTGCGATTTTTTGCAAACTTGGTAATGTCATATAATAACGTTTTTGCAATTCATGACAGGTTGGCCCTATTTCTAAAATGTCTTTTCTTGATAATAAAATAAAATATGTATTAAAAGACTGAATCACCAGTTATTTAATGTCTTTACCGTTAACAAGAACCCATAAGGCCTATTATTTCTGCAAGTATTCACCAGATGGCTCTAGCACATAAATTTCCGGATCTAGTCAACTATTTTTTCGCAAAGAAAACAAGATTTGATTTATGGACAAAGATAAATGCAATATAAGTGTATAATAGGATGTCACAAATAAAATGTCACAACAATAGGATGTCTTTACCGTGTGTCTAATAACCTTGGTTGAAAAATTAAATAGCTGTTCTAGATTATTCTTGTCATCAGTACATGAAGAAAATAACGTTGTGAAGTCAAAAGTATGCACATATCCGTAAAATGTTTATTTTATGCCAAATAGTGTGTCTTTACCGTTATAATGATTTGTCTTTTCCATTAAAACGGTAAAGACCGGCATAAAACGATAAAGACAAATACTATTTTAAAAGGTAATTACTGTGGTAATTCAATGTCCCTTTAGTCATAAGGTGTGGAAGTCTGCATACAATTATACTGAAAACCAGGCCTGCTATGTAAAGCTTATATCACCTATTTATTAAACAATTTTTTTTCTTTATCGTTACAGCAACATCTTTACCGTTACAAAACCGTATTTACCGTTTAATGTTCTGTCTTTGCCGCTATAAAATTGGCTACTGTTTAAGCCATACCGGTAAAGACAAAAAAATATTTCTATTAATGTCTTTAAAAGTGCTAATATATAACATGCTGCTTGGATATTGTACACTGATGCTTGGCATAGTATCCTATATGCATACATAACATTTAAATTCACAAAATCAGAATTATGCTGTTCTGTATATATTATATTTCATGGTAGATGATGCTGTTCTGTATACATTAAAAACCGAAGAAATTGAAGCCCCAATATTATTCCGATCAATCATTCTTTGGAATCAGTCAGCTAGACTAGCAAGTAGAACGAATTCAGGACAATATTCAAATTATTATTCATGTTTGGCAAATGTTTAGGTGTAAATTTGTTTTTTACAACCATATAGCCCTCAACGTTATGATAGGCCTCACTATAGCGTCAGATGTAATAATAGTCCACAGATATTACGTAATAACGTGACTATATGGGCCATTTTCAAAATATTTGAGCAGAAACGATAAAGACATGTCTTCAACATTTTTTCAAAAAGTTTGCATTATTTCATTATTTTTATCATTTAATCAGTTAAAGACATGTATTCAGAACTCACAATTTTTTTCACAAGCATTTATCTTGTGAAATTAAGTTTTTATTCGATATAATATGCTTGATTTGTCTTCACCGTGAGGTGTCCGAAATAGGTTTGCGATTTTTTGCAAACTTGGTAATGTCATATAATAACGTTTTTGCAATTCATGACAGGTTGGCCCTATTTCTAAAATGTCTTTTCTTGATAATAAAATAAAATATGTATTAAAAGACTGAATCACCAGTTATTTAATGTCTTTACCGTTAACAAGAACCCATAAGGCCTATTATTTCTGCAAGTATTCACCAGATGGCTCTAGCACATAAATTCCCGGATCTAGTCAACTATTTTTTCGCAAAGAAAACAAGATTTGATTTATGGACAAAGATAAATGCAATATAAGTGTATAATAGGATGTCACAAATAAAATGTCACAACAATAGGATGTCTTTACCGTGTGTCTAATAACCTTGGTTGAAAAATTAAATAGCTGTTCTAGATTATTCTTGTCATCAGTACATGAAGAAAATAACGTTGTGAAGTCAAAAGTATGCACATATCCGTAAAATGTATATTTTATGCCAAATAGTGTGTCTTTACCGTTATAATGATTTGTCTTTTCCATTAAAACGGTAAAGACCGGCATAAAACGATAAAGACAAATACTATTTTAAAAGGTAATTACTGTGGTAATTCAATGTCCCTTTAGTCATAAGGTGTGGAAGTCTGCATACAATTATACTGAAAACCAGGCCTGCTATGTAAAGCTTATATGACCTATTTATTTAACATTTTTTTTTCTTTATCGTTACAGCAACATCTTTACCGTTACAAAACCGTCTTTACCGTTTAATGTCCTGTCTTTGCCGTTATAAAATTGGCTACTGTTTAAGCCATACCGGTAAAGACAAAAAAATATTTCTATTAATGTCTTTAAAAGTGCTAATATATAACATGCTGCTTGGATATTGTACACTGATGCTTGGCATAGTATCCTATATGCATACATAACATTTAAATTCACAAAATCAGAATTATGCTGTTCTGTATATATTATATTTCATGGTAGATGATGCTGTTCTGTATACATTAAAAACCGAAGAAATTGAAGCCCCAATATTATTCCGATCAATCATTCTTTGGAATCAGTCAGCTAGACTAGCAAGTAGAACGAATTCAGGACAATATTCAAATTATTATTCATGTTTGGCAAATGTTTAGGTGTAAATTTGTTTTTTACAACCATATAGCCCTCAACGTTATGATAGGCCTCACTATAGCGTCAGATGTAATAATAGTCCACAGATATTACGTAATAACGTGACTATATGGGCCATTTTCAAAATATTTGAGCAGAAACGATAAAGACATGTCTTCAACATTTTTTCAAAAAGTTTGCATTATTTCATTATTTTTATCATTTAATCAGTTAAAGACATGTATTCAGAACTCACAATTTTTTTCACAAGCATTTATCTTGGGAAATTAAGTTTTTATTCGATATAATATGCTTGATTTGTCTTCACCGTGAGGTGTCCGAAATAGGTTTGCGATTTTTTGCAAACTTGGTAATGTCATATAATAACGTTTTTGCAATTCATGACAGGTTGGCCCTATTTCTAAAATGTCTTTTCTTGATAATAAAATAAAATATGTATTAAAAGACTGAATCACCAGTTATTTAATGTCTTTACCGTTAACAAGAACCCATAAGGCCTATTATTTCTGCAAGTATTCACCAGATGGCTCTAGCACATAAATTTCCGGATCTAGTCAACTATTTTTTCGCAAAGAAAACAAGATTTGATTTATGGACAAAGATAAATGCAATATAAGTGTATAATAGGATGTCACAAATAAAATGTCACAACAATAGGATGTCTTTACCGTGTGTCTAATAACCTTGGTTGAAAAATTAAATAGCTGTTCTAGATTATTCTTGTCATCAGTACATGAAGAAAATAACGTTGTGAAGTCAAAAGTATGCACATATCCGTAAAATGTTTATTTTATGCCAAATAGTGTGTCTTTACCGTTATAATGATTTGTCTTTTCCATTAAAACGGTAAAGACCGACATAAAACGATAAAGACAAATACTATTTTAAAAGGTAATTACTGTGGTAATTCAATGTCCCTTTAGTCATAAGGTGTGGAAGTCTGCATACAATTATACTGAAAACCAGGCCTGCTATGTAAAGCTTATATCACCTATTTATTTAACAATTTTTTTTCTTTATCGTTACAGCAACATCTTTACCGTTACAAAACCGTCTTTACCGTTTAATGTTCTGTCTTTGCCGCTATAAAATTGGCTACTGTTTAAGCCATACCGGTAAAGACAAAAAAATATTTCTATTAATGTCTTTAAAAGTGCTAATATATAACATGCTGCTTGGATATTGTACACTGATGCTTGGCATAGTATCCTATATGCATACATAACATTTAAATTCACAAAATCAGAATTATGCTGTTCTGTATATATTATATTTCATGGTAGATGATGCTGTTCTGTATACATTAAAAACCGAAGAAATTGAAGCCCCAATATTATTCCGATCAATCATTCTTTGGAATCAGTCAGCTAGACTAGCAAGTAGAACGAATTCAGGACAATATTCAAATTATTATTCATGTTTGGCAAATGTTTAGGTGTAAATTTGTTTTTTACAACCATATAGCCCTCAACGTTATGATAGGCCTCACTATAGCGTCAGATGTAATAATAGTCCACAGATATTACGTAATAACGTGACTATATGGGCCATTTTCAAAATATTTGAGCAGAAACGATAAAGACATGTCTTCAACATTTTTTCAAAAAGTTTGCATTATTTCATTATTTTTATCATTTAATCAGTTAAAGACATGTATTCAGAACTCACAATTTTTTTCACAAGCATTTATCTTGGGAAATTAAGTTTTTATTCGATATAATATGCTTGATTTGTCTTCACCGTGAGGTGTCCGAAATAGGTTTGCGATTTTTTGCAAACTTGGTAATGTCATATATTAACGTTTTTGCAATTCATGACAGGTTGGCCCTATTTCTAAAATGTCTTTTCTTGATAATAAAATAAAATATGTATTAAAAGACTGAATCACCAGTTATTTAATGTCTTTACCGTTAACAAGAACCCATAAGGCCTATTATTTCTGCAAGTATTCACCAGATGGCTCTAGCACATAAATTCCCGGATCTAGTCAACTATTTTTTCGCAAAGAAAACAAGATTTGATTTATGGACAAAGATAAATGCAATATAAGTGTATAATAGGATGTCACAAATAAAATGTCACAACAATAGGATGTCTTTACCGTGTGTCTAATAACCTTGGTTGAAAAATTAAATAGCTGTTCTAGATTATTCTTGTCATCAGTACATGAAGAAAATAACGTTGTGAAGTCAAAAGTATGCACATATCCGTAAAATGTTTATTTTATGCCAAATAGTGTGTCTTTACCGTTATAATGACTTGTCTTTTCCATTAAAACGGTAAAGACCGGCATAAAACGATAAAGACAAATACTATTTTAAAAGGTAATTACTGTGGTAATTCAATGTCCCTTTAGTCATAAGGTGTGGAAGTCTGCATACAATTATACTGAAAACCAGGCCTGCTATGTAAAGCTTATATCACCTATTTATTTAACAATTTTTTTTCTTTATCGTTACAGCAACATCTTTACCGTTACAAAACCGTCTTTACCGTTTAATGTTCTGTCTTTGCCGTTATAAAATTGGCTACTGTTTAAGCCATACCGGTAAAGACAAAAAAATATTTCTATTAATGTCTTTAAAAGTGCTAATATATAACATGCTGCTTGGATATTGTACACTGATGCTTGGCATAGTATCCTATCTGCATACATAACATTTAAATTCACAAAATCAGAATTATGTTTTCTGAAAATGTCTTTACTGTTATTGCTCATTTTTTTTTTGAAAATGGCCCATATAGCTTTAACACAATAATTATATCAGATGCTTGGATCTTGGATTGGCAGTGTTGACAACTAATACCTCCACTTCAGTTTCATGCATTCAATTGATCTCACCCACCTGTAGGTCACGGTAGCGGCCGGATATTAAAATCGGCTAATTTAATAACAAAATATAAGTCAAGTAGATCACACTCGACATTTATATCTGATATTAAGTTTTGTCCACCTTCGTATCTTTTATATTAGGTTAATTACAATCATATTATATCCGTGACAAATGTCACAATAGACATGACACACTCACCTGTCTCATCGCTGCGAAAAACACCCAATACAATCTCTCTTAGTCCAAATCCTCGTGACTCAAATTCTGCTGCTACGAAAAAACAAAAACTCGTTGATATTCTCCTTGGTATGTATAGTCCTACTGCCGTGCAAAGGCAAAAGGCAGTATCTGCTTACTTTACAAGTGAGTAGATACTGTCTTTTGTCTTTCCAGAGGAGTTGACAGCTCACTCACGAGTACGTGTGAAATTACGCCCAGGGGGGTATTTTTATCAAGCATAAATGAACGAGCTCGAATAAAATTATCGTGACCTTTGCCTGCCACGTACATGAATGTGAAAAGCTCGTTGATTTTCCTCGTGTGTCTCGATCCCTGTATATGCAACCTGCAACGAGCGATCTGGGGGATTTTATCAAGCTCCTATTAAATTATCGTGACTTTTGCCTGCCACTTATGAGAATGTAAAAATATCGTTGTATAATGCTGGTATAATCATACGGACAACACCGATTTCTAACCTTATCCCAATAATAAGGATAATATATACTAATAATCAAAATAATGACACCCATCTGATACTCTGTATAAATTGAGCAAACAAAATGCCTAAAGGTGATCTATCACCTCTTATATGATATGAATAATTATGTCTTTATATGGGGGTGATTGGCTATCATGTGACCCTATCAGAGGGTCACATGATAGCCAATCACCCCATATAAGGAAACACTTGTGCCCCATCTTGAGGCAACTTTGATTTATTTGTCACAAATTTATTCATACTATATAAGGGTTGATAGATCACCTTTAAAAACAATCTATCTTGGTGGTGTTATAAAAACGTATATGGGACACTGATCTCACTACAAAAGTGCACTGATATTAACATTGCTGCTTATTCGAAATCGTTTTTTCCATGGCGTTTATTTTATAGCTGGACATTTATATGTGTGACTCGGCGCTGAGCATTAATGGCCGCGTAAGGGACGAACGTGGCTGTTCTCACCAGATAAGAGAAAACAAATGGTCTTTCTTACACATGTCACTGACAATCCAATATAAAGGAAGAGGAGATAGGGACTCCTGGCACTATATGAAAAAGCAAAGGGAGATATGCTAGATTGTGCGTCCGTGTGTCAGGTCTCCCTATAAATCTAGGCCGCGCCAACAGGTCAAGGCTGCAGTCCGGCAGGCTGGTCAAGTGAAATGGACGGGATGCCGGATAACCACGTATCTGTGATGTGACCGGGAGTGTCCGACAATGCTGACCACCGCAGTGCCAGTGGTCACTCACACAAGTCACGATCGCTATCACGCTGACAAACACCAGAGTAGACTTGCTAGCTACTGGTTCAATGTTGGCCCAGCGTCTGTGCCGTGGGCCCGGGATTGAGCCAGTGGCGGATTGGAACCCTTTGGAGTAATTGCAAATGGTCTAGTTTTGCCTTTCTGTTGCTTTCTGTTTCCAACATGGTTTTATTGTTTGTTTGTCTGTCGCTTTCTGTTCCCAGCCTGGTTGTATTGCTTGCCTTTTTATTGTTTTCTGCTCCGAGTCTGGTTGTATTGTTTGCTTTTACGTTGCTTTCTGTCCCCAACCTGGTTTTTTTTTTGCCTTTCTGTTGATTTCTGTTCCCAACCTGGTTTTATTGCTTGCCTTTCTGTTGCTTTCTCTTCCCAACCTGGTTTTATTGTTTGCCTTTCTGTTGCTTTCTGTTCCCAACCTGGTTTTATTGCTTGCCTTTATGTTGCTTTCTCTTCCCAACCTGGTTTTATTGTTTGTTTGTCTGTTGTTTTATGTTCCCAACCTGGTTGTATTGCTTGCTTTTCTGCTGCTTTCTGTTCCCAACTTGGTTGTTTCTCTTGTCTTTCTGTTGCTTTCTGTTCCCGACCTGTTTTTTTTCCTTGCTTTTCTGTTGCTTATTATTCCCAACCTTGTTTTATTGTTTGCCTTTCTGATGCTTTCTGTCCCCAACCTGGTTTTATTGCTTGCATTTCTGTTGCTTTCTGTTTTCAAACTTGTTGTTTTGCTTGTCTTTATGTTTTCTTTCTTTTCACAACCTGGTTGTATTGTTTGCCTTTCTGTTGCGTTATGTTATCAACCTTGTTGTATGTCTTGCATTTCTGTTGCTTTCTCTTCCCAACCTGGTTTTATTGCTTGCCTTTATGTTGCTTTCTCTTGCTAACCTGGTTTCATTGCTCGCCTTTCTGTTGCTTTCTCTTCCCAACCTGGTTTTATTGCTTGCCTTTATGTTGCTTTCTCTTCCCAACCTGGTTTTATTGCTCGCCTTTCTGTTGCTTTCTCTTCCCAACCTGGTTTTATTGCTCGCCGTTCTGTTGCTTTCTCTTCCCAACCAGTTTTTATTGCTTGCCTTTCTGTTGCTGGCTGTTCCCAAACTGGTTGTATTGCTTGCCTTTATGTTGCTTTCTGTTACCAACATTGTTTCAAATGCTTTCTGATCTGAACCAAGAATAATGCCTTGCCTTCAAATGTGTTTGGTTCCAAACCTGGTATTTTAGATTCTTTCTATTCCCATATAGACACCATAAACACCACATGTGTGATTCTGTTTTTGTTTGAATCTTCATCGTTAAAAAACATAACTGATACTCAATTTGCAAGCACACCGCAGACATAATGATATGGGATCATTTTTCAGCATTAAATTAATTATTTGTCACACATATTACCAATGGCTCTGACATCTGGTTTCAAATGACTGGTAACCGAGTTATCATGCAACGACGCAGATATCCACCAAAGTGCAGTGTTTGCGTATTGTACAAGTAAGCAGATACTTCCTTTTGGCTGTGCAGAGCACTGTATATAGGTATCATTTGCGTATAAATGCTATCCAGGCACAACCAAGCCATCCTACTGATTACTTCATGTGGGCACTTTTTTCTCCATGCCCCACTGCAATGATACCAGTTTCTCTTGCAGCACGGTTGTGCTGCAAACCCAAAATACAATATCTGCTTACATTTAAAGTTAACGGATACTGTATTTTAGCTTTGCAGCACAGCTTGCCTCGCTTGTCATTGAAACAGTGTGGGCTTATAATTATAGCATAATAATATTTCTTTATAATGGTAGCACCTTGATTTAACACCCAAAGAACTGATGTCAACACTACAATGGTATTTAAGTGTTATCTTCGGCATTTGTGCAACTGGGTCCGTATTCTCGTACAAGTTACGATATATCGCAGGCTTCGGATTGGTCGAGATGACCATCTCGACCAATCCGAACCCTACGATATATTGCAACTTGTACGATAATAACGGCACTGTGGTTTTTCAAAGTGAAATATCTCTCAAACCCGTGGCGCAGATTAATGTCTTTAAAAGTGCTAATATATAACATGCTGCTTGGATATTGTACACTGATGCTTGGCATAGTATCCTATATGCATACATAACATTTAAATTCACAAAATCAGAATTATGTTTTCTGAAAATGTCTTTACTGTTATTGCTCATTTTTTTTTGAAAATGGCCCATATAGCTTTAACACAATAATTATATCAGATGCTTGGATCTTGGATTGGCAGTGTTGACAACTAATACCTCCACTTCAGTTTCATGCATTCAATTGATCTCACCCACCTGTAGGTCACGGTAGCGGCCGGATATTAAAATCGGCTAATTTAATAACAAAATATAAGTCAAGTAGATCACACTCGACATTTATATCTGATATTAAGTTTTGTCCACCTTCGTATCTTTTATATTAGGTTAATTACAATCATATTATATCCGTGACAAATGTCACAATAGACATGACACACTCACCTGTCTCATCGCTGCGAAAAACACCCAATACAATCTCTCTCAGTCCAAATCCTCGTGACTCAAATTCTGCTGCTACGAAAAAACAAAAACTCGTTGATATTCTCCTTGGTATGTATAGTCCTACTGCCGTGCAAAGGCAAAAGGCAGTATCTGCTTACTTTACAAGTGAGTAGATACTGTCTTTTGTCTTTCCAGAGGAGTTGACAGCTCACTCACGAGTACGTGTGAAATTACGCCCAGGGGGGTATTTTTATCAAGCATAAATGAACGAGCTCGAATAAAATTATCGTGACCTTTGCCTGCCACGTACATGAATGTGAAAAGCTCGTTGATTTTCCTCGTGTGTCTCGATCCCTGTATATGCAACCTGCAACGAGCGATCTGGGGGATTTTATCAAGCTCCTATTAAATTATCGTGACTTTTGCCTGCCACTTATGAGAATGTAAAAATATCGTTGTATAATGCTGGTATAATCATACGGACAACACCGATTTCTAACCTTATCCCAATAATAAGGATAATATATACTAATAATCAAAATAATGACACCCATCTGATACTCTGTATAAATTGAGCAAACAAAATGCCTAAAGGTGATCTATCACCTCTTATATGATATGAATAATTATGTCTTTATATGGGGGTGATTGGCTATCATGTGACCCTATCAGAGGGTCACATGATAGCCAATCACCCCATATAAGGAAACACTTGTGCCCCATCTTGAGGCAACTTTGATTTATTTGTCACAAATTTATTCATACTATATAAGGGTTGATAGATCACCTTTAAAAACAATCTATCTTGGTGGTGTTATAAAAACGTATATGGGACACTGATCTCACTACAAAAGTGCACTGATATTAACATTGCTGCTTATTCGAAATCGTTTTTTCCATGGCGTTTATTTTATAGCTGGACATTTATATGTGTGACTCGGCGCTGAGCATTAATGGCCGCGTAAGGGACGAACGTGGCTGTTCTCACCAGATAAGAGAAAACAAATGGTCTTTCTTACACATGTCACTGACAATCCAATATAAAGGAAGAGGAGATAGGGACTCCTGGCACTATATGAAAAAGCAAAGGGAGATATGCTAGATTGTGCGTCCGTGTGTCAGGTCTCCCTATAAATCTAGGCCGCGCCAACAGGTCAAGGCTGCAGTCCGGCAGGCTGGTCAAGTGAAATGGACGGGATGCCGGATAACCACGTATCTGTGATGTGACCGGGAGTGTCCGACAATGCTGACCACCGCAGTGCCAGTGGTCACTCACACAAGTCACGATCGCTATCACGCTGACAAACACCAGAGTAGACTTGCTAGCTACTGGTTCAATGTTGGCCCAGCGTCTGTGCCGTGGGCCCGGGATTGAGCCAGTGGCGGATTGGAACCCTTTGGAGTAATTGCAAATGGTCTAGTTTTGCCTTTCTGTTGCTTTCTGTTTCCAACATGGTTTTATTGTTTGTTTGTCTGTCGCTTTCTGTTCCCAGCCTGGTTGTATTGCTTGCCTTTTTATTGTTTTCTGCTCCGAGTCTGGTTGTATTGTTTGCTTTTACGTTGCTTTCTGTCCCCAACCTGGTTTGTTTTTTTGCCTTTCTGTTGATTTCTGTTCCCAACCTGGTTTTATTGCTTGCCTTTCTGTTGCTTTCTCTTCCCAACCTGGTTTTATTGTTTGCCTTTCTGTTGCTTTCTGTTCCCAACCTGGTTTTATTGCTTGCCTTTATGTTGCTTTCTCTTCCCAACCTGGTTTTATTGTTTGTTTGTCTGTTGTTTTATGTTCCCAACCTGGTTGTATTGCTTGCTTTTCTGCTGCTTTCTGTTCCCAACTTGGTTGTTTCTCTTGTCTTTCTGTTGCTTTCTGTTCCCGACCTGTTTTTTTTCCTTGCTTTTCTGTTGCTTATTATTCCCAACCTTGTTTTATTGTTTGCCTTTCTGATGCTTTCTGTCCCCAACCTGGTTTTATTGCTTGCATTTCTGTTGCTTTCTGTTTTCAAACTTGTTGTTTTGCTTGTCTTTATGTTTTCTTTCTTTTCACAACCTGGTTGTATTGTTTGCCTTTCTGTTGCGTTATGTTATCAACCTTGTTGTATGTCTTGCATTTCTGTTGCTTTCTCTTCCCAACCTGGTTTTATTGCTTGCCTTTATGTTGCTTTCTCTTGCTAACCTGGTTTCATTGCTCGCCTTTCTGTTGCTTTCTCTTCCCAACCTGGTTTTATTGCTTGCCTTTATGTTGCTTTCTCTTCCCAACCTGGTTTTATTGCTCGCCTTTCTGTTGCTTTCTCTTCCCAACCTGGTTTTATTGCTCGCCGTTCTGTTGCTTTCTCTTCCCAACCAGTTTTTATTGCTTGCCTTTCTGTTGCTGGCTGTTCCCAAACTGGTTGTATTGCTTGCCTTTATGTTGCTTTCTGTTACCAACATTGTTTCAAATGCTTTCTGATCTGAACCAAGAATAATGCCTTGCCTTCAAATGTGTTTGGTTCCAAACCTGGTATTTTAGATTCTTTCTATTCCCATATAGACACCATAAACACCACATGTGTGATTCTGTTTTTGTTTGAATCTTCATCGTTAAAAAACATAACTGATACTCAATTTGCAAGCACACCGCAGACATAATGATATGGGATCATTTTTCAGCATTAAATTAATTATTTGTCACACATATTACCAATGGCTCTGACATCTGGTTTCAAATGACTGGTAACCGAGTTATCATGCAACGACGCAGATATCCACCAAAGTGCAGTGTTTGCGTATTGTACAAGTAAGCAGATATTTCCTTTTGGCTGTGCAGAGCACTGTATATAGGTATCATTTGCGTATAAATGCTATCCAGGCACAACCAAGCCATCCTACTGATTACTTCATGTGGGCACTTTTTTCTCCATGCCCCACTGCAATGATACCAGTTTCTCTTGCAGCACGGTTGTGCTGCAAAACCCAAAATACAATATCTGCTTACATTTAAAGTTAACGGATACTGTATTTTAGCTTTGCAGCACAGCTTGCCTCGCTTGTCATTGAAACAGTGTGGGCTTATAATTATAGCATAATAATATTTCTTTATAATGGTAGCACCTTGATTTAACACCCAAAGAACTGATGTCAACACTACAATGGTATTTAAGTGTTATCTTCGGCATTTGTGCAACTGGGTCCGTATTCTCGTACAAGTTACTATATATCGCAGGCTTCGGATTGGTCGAGATGACCATCTCGACCAATCCGAACCCTACGATATATTGCAACTTGTACGATAATAACGGCACTGTGGTTTTTCAAAGTGAAATATCTCTCAAACCCGTGGCGCAGATTAATGTCTTTAAAAGTGCTAATATATAACATGCTGCTTGGATATTGTACACTGATGCTTGGCATAGTATCCTATATGCATACATAACATTTAAATTCACAAAATCAGAATTATGTTTTCTGAAAATGTCTTTACTGTTATTGCTCATTTTTTTTTGAAAATGGCCCATATAGCTTTAACACAATAATTATATCAGATGCTTGGATCTTGGATTGGCAGTGTTGACAACTAATACCTCCACTTCAGTTTCATGCATTCAATTGATCTCACCCACCTGTAGGTCACGGTAGCGGCCGGATATTAAAATCGGCTAATTTAATAACAAAATATAAGTCAAGTAGATCACACTCGACATTTATATCTGATATTAAGTTTTGTCCACCTTCGTATCTTTTATATTAGGTTAATTACAATCATATTATATCCGTGACAAATGTCACAATAGACATGACACACTCACCTGTCTCATCGCTGCGAAAAACACCCAATACAATCTCTCTCAGTCCAAATCCTCGTGACTCAAATTCTGCTGCTACGAAAAAACAAAAACTCGTTGATATTCTCCTTGGTATGTATAGTCCTACTGCCGTGCAAAGGCAAAAGGCAGTATCTGCTTACTTTACAAGTGAGTAGATACTGTCTTTTGTCTTTCCAGAGGAGTTGACAGCTCACTCACGAGTACGTGTGAAATTACGCCCAGGGGGGTATTTTTATCAAGCATAAATGAACGAGCTCGAATAAAATTATCGTGACCTTTGCCTGCCACGTACATGAATGTGAAAAGCTCGTTGATTTTCCTCGTGTGTCTCGATCCCTGTATATGCAACCTGCAACGAGCGATCTGGGGGATTTTATCAAGCTCCTATTAAATTATCGTGACTTTTGCCTGCCACTTATGAGAATGTAAAAATATCGTTGTATAATGCTGGTATAATCATACGGACAACACCGATTTCTAACCTTATCCCAATAATAAGGATAATATATACTAATAATCAAAATAATGACACCCATCTGATACTCTGTATAAATTGAGCAAACAAAATGCCTAAAGGTGATCTATCACCTCTTATATGATATGAATAATTATGTCTTTATATGGGGGTGATTGGCTATCATGTGACCCTATCAGAGGGTCACATGATAGCCAATCACCCCATATAAGGAAACACTTGTGCCCCATCTTGAGGCAACTTTGATTTATTTGTCACAAATTTATTCATACTATATAAGGGTTGATAGATCACCTTTAAAAACAATCTATCTTGGTGGTGTTATAAAAACGTATATGGGACACTGATCTCACTACAAAAGTGCACTGATATTAACATTGCTGCTTATTCGAAATCGTTTTTTCCATGGCGTTTATTTTATAGCTGGACATTTATATGTGTGACTCGGCGCTGAGCATTAATGGCCGCGTAAGGGACGAACGTGGCTGTTCTCACCAGATAAGAGAAAACAAATGGTCTTTCTTACACATGTCACTGACAATCCAATATAAAGGAAGAGGAGATAGGGACTCCTGGCACTATATGAAAAAGCAAAGGGAGATATGCTAGATTGTGCGTCCGTGTGTCAGGTCTCCCTATAAATCTAGGCCGCGCCAACAGGTCAAGGCTGCAGTCCGGCAGGCTGGTCAAGTGAAATGGACGGGATGCCGGATAACCACGTATATGTGATGTGACCGGGAGTGTCCGACAATGCTGACCACCGCAGTGCCAGTGGTCACTCACACAAGTCACGATCGCTATCACGCTGACAAACACCAGAGTAGACTTGCTAGCTACTGGTTCAATGTTGGCCCAGCGTCTGTGCCGTGGGCCCGGGATTGAGCCAGTGGCGGATTGGAACCCTTTGGAGTAATTGCAAATGGTCTAGTTTTGCCTTTCTGTTGCTTTCTGTTTCCAACATGGTTTTATTGTTTGTTTGTCTGTCGCTTTCTGTTCCCAGCCTGGTTGTATTGCTTGCCTTTCTATTGTTTTCTGCTCCGAGTCTGGTTGTATTGTTTGCTTTTACGTTGCTTTCTGTCCCCAACCTGTTTTTTTTTGCCTTTCTGTTGATTTCTGTTCCCAACCTGGTTTTATTGCTTGCCTTTCTGTTGCTTTCTCTTCCCAACCTGGTTTTATTGTTTGCCTTTCTGTTGCTTTCTGTTCCCAACCTGGTTTTATTGCTTGCCTTTATGTTGCTTTCTCTTCCCAACCTGGTTTTATTGTTTGTTTGTCTGTTGTTTTATGTTCCCAACCTGGTTGTATTGCTTGCTTTTCTGCTGCTTTCTGTTCCCAACTTGGTTGTTTCTCTTGTCTTTCTGTTGCTTTCTGTTCCCGACCTGTTTTTTTTCCTTGCTTTTCTGTTGCTTATTATTCCCAACCTTGTTTTATTGTTTGCCTTTCTGATGCTTTCTGTCCCCAACCTGGTTTTATTGCTTGCATTTCTGTTGCTTTCTGTTTTCAAACTTGTTGTTTTGCTTGTCTTTATGTTTTCTTTCTTTTCACAACCTGGTTGTATTGTTTGCCTTTCTGTTGCGTTATGTTATCAACCTTGTTGTATGTCTTGCATTTCTGTTGCTTTCTCTTCCCAACCTGGTTTTATTGCTTGCCTTTATGTTGCTTTCTCTTGCTAACCTGGTTTCATTGCTCGCCTTTCTGTTGCTTTCTCTTCCCAACCTGGTTTTATTGCTTGCCTTTATGTTGCTTTCTCTTCCCAACCTGGTTTTATTGCTCGCCTTTCTGTTGCTTTCTCTTCCCAACCTGGTTTTATTGCTCGCCGTTCTGTTGCTTTCTCTTCCCAACCAGTTTTTATTGCTTGCCTTTCTGTTGCTGGCTGTTCCCAAACTGGTTGTATTGCTTGCCTTTATGTTGCTTTCTGTTACCAACATTGTTTCAAATGCCAACTTGGTTGTTTCTCTTGTCTTTCTGTTGCTTTCTGTTCCCGACCTGTTTTTTTTCCTTGCTTTTCTGTTGCTTATTATTCCCAACCTTGTTTTATTGTTTGCCTTTCTGATGCTTTCTGTCCCCAGCCTGGTTTTATTGCTTGCATTTCTGTTGCTTTCTGTTTTCAAACTTGTTGTTTTGCTTGTCTTTATGTTTTCTTTCTTTTCACAACCTGGTTGTATTGTTTGCCTTTCTGTTGCGTTATGTTATCAACCTTGTTGTATGTCTTGCATTTCTGTTGCTTTCTCTTCCCAACCTGGTTTTATTGCTTGCCTTTATGTTGCTTTCTCTTGCTAACCTGGTTTCATTGCTCGCCTTTCTGTTGCTTTCTCTTCCCAACCTGGTTTTATTGCTTGCCTTTATGTTGCTTTCTCTTCCCAACCTGGTTTTATTGCTCGCCTTTCTGTTGCTTTCTCTTCCCAACCTGGTTTTATTGCTCGCCGTTCTGTTGCTTTCTCTTCCCAACCAGTTTTTATTGCTTGCCTTTCTGTTGCTGGCTGTTCCCAAACTGGTTGTATTGCTTGCCTTTATGTTGCTTTCTGTTACCAACATTGTTTCAAATGCTTTCTGATCTGAACCAAGAATAATGCCTTGCCTTCAAATGTGTTTGGTTCCAAACCTGATATTTTAGATTCTTTCTATTCCCATATAGACACCATAAACACCACATGTGTGATTCTGTTTTTGTTTGAATCTTCATCGTTAAAAAACATAACTGATACTCAATTTGCAAGCACACCGCAGACATAATGATATGGGATCATTTTTCAGCATTAAATTAATTATTTGTCACACATATTACCAATGGCTCTGACATCTGGTTTCAAATGACTGGTAACCGAGTTATCATGCAACGACGCAGATATCCACCAAAGTGCAGTGTTTGCGTATTGTACAAGTAAGCAGATACTTCCTTTTGGCTGTGCAGAGCACTGTATATAGGTATCATTTGCGTATAAATGCTATCCAGGCACAACCAAGCCATCCTACTGATTACTTCATGTGGGCACTTTTTTCTCCATGCCCCACTGCAATGATACCAGTTTCTCTTGCAGCACGGTTGTGCTGCAAACCCAAAATACAATATCTGCTTACATTTAAAGTTAACGGATACTGTATTTTAGCTTTGCAGCACAGCTTGCCTCGCTTGTCATTGAAACAGTGTGGGCTTATAATTATAGCATAATAATATTTCTTTATAATGGTAGCACCTTGATTTAACACCCAAAGAACTGATGTCAACACTACAATGGTATTTAAGTGTTATCTTCGGCATTTGTGCAACTGGGTCCGTATTCTCGTACAAGTTACGATATATCGCAGGCTTCGGATTGGTCGAGATGACCATCTCGACCAATCCGAACCCTACGATATATTGCAACTTGTACGATAATAACGGCACTGTGGTTTTTCAAAGTGAAATATCTCTCAAACCCGTGGCGCAGATTAATGTCTTTAAAAGTGCTAATATATAACATGCTGCTTGGATATTGTACACTGATGCTTGGCATAGTATCCTATATGCATACATAACATTTAAATTCACAAAATCAGAATTATGTTTTCTGAAAATGTCTTTACTGTTATTGCTCATTTTTTTTTGAAAATGGCCCATATAGCTTTAACACAATAATTATATCAGATGCTTGGATCTTGGATTGGCAGTGTTGACAACTAATACCTCCACTTCAGTTTCATGCATTCAATTGATCTCACCCACCTGTAGGTCACGGTAGCGGCCGGATATTAAAATCGGCTAATTTAATAACAAAATATAAGTCAAGTAGATCACACTCGACATTTATATCTGATATTAAGTTTTGTCCACCTTCGTATCTTTTATATTAGGTTAATTACAATCATATTATATCCGTGACAAATGTCACAATAGACATGACACACTCACCTGTCTCATCGCTGCGAAAAACACCCAATACAATCTCTCTCAGTCCAAATCCTCGTGACTCAAATTCTGCTGCTACGAAAAAACAAAAACTCGTTGATATTCTCCTTGGTATGTATAGTCCTACTGCCGTGCAAAGGCAAAAGGCAGTATCTGCTTACTTTACAAGTGAGTAGATACTGTCTTTTGTCTTTCCAGAGGAGTTGACAGCTCACTCACGAGTACGTGTGAAATTACGCCCAGGGGGGTATTTTTATCAAGCATAAATGAACGAGCTCGAATAAAATTATCGTGACCTTTGCCTGCCACGTACATGAATGTGAAAAGCTCGTTGATTTTCCTCGTGTGTCTCGATCCCTGTATATGCAACCTGCAACGAGCGATCTGGGGGATTTTATCAAGCTCCTATTAAATTATCGTGACTTTTGCCTGCCACTTATGAGAATGTAAAAATATCGTTGTATAATGCTGGTATAATCATACGGACAACACCGATTTCTAACCTTATCCCAATAATAAGGATAATATATACTAATAATCAAAATAATGACACCCATCTGATACTCTGTATAAATTGAGCAAACAAAATGCCTAAAGGTGATCTATCACCTCTTATATGATATGAATAATTATGTCTTTATATGGGGGTGATTGGCTATCATGTGACCCTATCAGAGGGTCACATGATAGCCAATCACCCCATATAAGGAAACACTTGTGCCCCATCTTGAGGCAACTTTGATTTATTTGTCACAAATTTATTCATACTATATAAGGGTTGATAGATCACCTTTAAAAACAATCTATCTTGGTGGTGTTATAAAAACGTATATGGGACACTGATCTCACTACAAAAGTGCACTGATATTAACATTGCTGCTTATTCGAAATCGTTTTTTCCATGGCGTTTATTTTATAGCTGGACATTTATATGTGTGACTCGGCGCTGAGCATTAATGGCCGCGTAAGGGACGAACGTGGCTGTTCTCACCAGATAAGAGAAAACAAATGGTCTTTCTTACACATGTCACTGACAATCCAATATAAAGGAAGAGGAGATAGGGACTCCTGGCACTATATGAAAAAGCAAAGGGAGATATGCTAGATTGTGCGTCCGTGTGTCAGGTCTCCCTATAAATCTAGGCCGCGCCAACAGGTCAAGGCTGCAGTCCGGCAGGCTGGTCAAGTGAAATGGACGGGATGCCGGATAACCACGTATCTGTGATGTGACCGGGAGTGTCCGACAATGCTGACCACCGCAGTGCCAGTGGTCACTCACACAAGTCACGATCGCTATCACGCTGACAAACACCAGAGTAGACTTGCTAGCTACTGGTTCAATGTTGGCCCAGCGTCTGTGCCGTGGGCCCGGGATTGAGCCAGTGGCGGATTGGAACCCTTTGGAGTAATTGCAAATGGTCTAGTTTTGCCTTTCTGTTGCTTTCTGTTTCCAACATGGTTTTATTGTTTGTTTGTCTGTCGCTTTCTGTTCCCAGCCTGGTTGTATTGCTTGCCTTTTTATTGTTTTCTGCTCCGAGTCTGGTTGTATTGTTTGCTTTTACGTTGCTTTCTGTCCCCAACCTGGTTTTATTGCTTGCCTTTATGTTGCTTTCTCTTGCTAACCTGGTTTCATTGCTCGCCTTTCTGTTGCTTTCTCTTCCCAACCTGGTTTTATTGCTTGCCTTTATGTTGCTTTCTCTTCCCAACCTGGTTTTATTGCTCGCCTTTCTGTTGCTTTCTCTTCCCAACCTGGTTTTATTGCTCGCCATTCTGTTGCTTTCTCTTCCCAACCAGTTTTTATTGCTTGCCTTTCTGTTGCTGGCTGTTCCCAAACTGGTTGTATTGCTTGCCTTTATGTTGCTTTCTGTTACCAACATTGTTTCAAATGCTTTCTGATCTGAACCAAGAATAATGCCTTGCCTTCAAATGTGTTTGGTTCCAAACCTGGTATTTTAGATTCTTTCTATTCCCATATAGACACCATAAACACCACATGTGTGATTCTGTTTTTGTTTGAATCTTCATCGTTAAAAAACATAACTGATACTCAATTTGCAAGCACACCGCAGACATAATGATATGGGATCATTTTTCAGCATTAAATTAATTATTTGTCACACATATTACCAATGGCTCTGACATCTGGTTTCAAATGACTGGTAACCGAGTTATCATGCAACGACGCAGATATCCACCAAAGTGCAGTGTTTGCGTATTGTACAAGTAAGCAGATATTTCCTTTTGGCTGTGCAGAGCACTGTATATAGGTATCATTTGCGTATAAATGCTATCCAGGCACAACCAAGCCATCCTACTGATTACTTCATGTGGGCACTTTTTTCTCCATGCCCCACTGCAATGATACCAGTTTCTCTTGCAGCACGGTTGTGCTGCAAAACCCAAAATACAATATCTGCTTACATTTAAAGTTAACGGATACTGTATTTTAGCTTTGCAGCACAGCTTGCCTCGCTTGTCATTGAAACAGTGTGGGCTTATAATTATAGCATAATAATATTTCTTTATAATGGTAGCACCTTGATTTAACACCCAAAGAACTGATGTCAACACTACAATGGTATTTAAGTGTTATCTTCGGCATTTGTGCAACTGGGTCCGTATTCTCGTACAAGTTACTATATATCGCAGGCTTCGGATTGGTCGAGATGACCATCTCGACCAATCCGAACCCTACGATATATTGCAACTTGTACGATAATAACGGCACTGTGGTTTTTCAAAGTGAAATATCTCTCAAACCCGTGGCGCAGATTAATGTCTTTAAAAGTGCTAATATATAACATGCTGCTTGGATATTGTACACTGATGCTTGGCATAGTATCCTATATGCATACATAACATTTAAATTCACAAAATCAGAATTATGTTTTCTGAAAATGTCTTTACTGTTATTGCTCATTTTTTTTTGAAAATGGCCCATATAGCTTTAACACAATAATTATATCAGATGCTTGGATCTTGGATTGGCAGTGTTGACAACTAATACCTCCACTTCAGTTTCATGCATTCAATTGATCTCACCCACCTGTAGGTCACGGTAGCGGCCGGATATTAAAATCGGCTAATTTAATAACAAAATATAAGTCAAGTAGATCACACTCGACATTTATATCTGATATTAAGTTTTGTCCACCTTCGTATCTTTTATATTAGGTTAATTACAATCATATTATATCCGTGACAAATGTCACAATAGACATGACACACTCACCTGTCTCATCGCTGCGAAAAACACCCAATACAATCTCTCTCAGTCCAAATCCTCGTGACTCAAATTCTGCTGCTACGAAAAAACAAAAACTCGTTGATATTCTCCTTGGTATGTATAGTCCTACTGCCGTGCAAAGGCAAAAGGCAGTATCTGCTTACTTTACAAGTGAGTAGATACTGTCTTTTGTCTTTCCAGAGGAGTTGACAGCTCACTCACGAGTACGTGTGAAATTACGCCCAGGGGGGTATTTTTATCAAGCATAAATGAACGAGCTCGAATAAAATTATCGTGACCTTTGCCTGCCACGTACATGAATGTGAAAAGCTCGTTGATTTTCCTCGTGTGTCTCGATCCCTGTATATGCAACCTGCAACGAGCGATCTGGGGGATTTTATCAAGCTCCTATTAAATTATCGTGACTTTTGCCTGCCACTTATGAGAATGTAAAAATATCGTTGTATAATGCTGGTATAATCATACGGACAACACCGATTTCTAACCTTATCCCAATAATAAGGATAATATATACTAATAATCAAAATAATGACACCCATCTGATACTCTGTATAAATTGAGCAAACAAAATGCCTAAAGGTGATCTATCACCTCTTATATGATATGAATAATTATGTCTTTATATGGGGGTGATTGGCTATCATGTGACCCTATCAGAGGGTCACATGATAGCCAATCACCCCATATAAGGAAACACTTGTGCCCCATCTTGAGGCAACTTTGATTTATTTGTCACAAATTTATTCATACTATATAAGGGTTGATAGATCACCTTTAAAAACAATCTATCTTGGTGGTGTTATAAAAACGTATATGGGACACTGATCTCACTACAAAAGTGCACTGATATTAACATTGCTGCTTATTCGAAATCGTTTTTTCCATGGCGTTTATTTTATAGCTGGACATTTATATGTGTGACTCGGCGCTGAGCATTAATGGCCGCGTAAGGGACGAACGTGGCTGTTCTCACCAGATAAGAGAAAACAAATGGTCTTTCTTACACATGTCACTGACAATCCAATATAAAGGAAGAGGAGATAGGGACTCCTGGCACTATATGAAAAAGCAAAGGGAGATATGCTAGATTGTGCGTCCGTGTGTCAGGTCTCCCTATAAATCTAGGCCGCGCCAACAGGTCAAGGCTGCAGTCCGGCAGGCTGGTCAAGTGAAATGGACGGGATGCCGGATAACCACGTATATGTGATGTGACCGGGAGTGTCCGACAATGCTGACCACCGCAGTGCCAGTGGTCACTCACACAAGTCACGATCGCTATCACGCTGACAAACACCAGAGTAGACTTGCTAGCTACTGGTTCAATGTTGGCCCAGCGTCTGTGCCGTGGGCCCGGGATTGAGCCAGTGGCGGATTGGAACCCTTTGGAGTAATTGCAAATGGTCTAGTTTTGCCTTTCTGTTGCTTTCTGTTTCCAACATGGTTTTATTGTTTGTTTGTCTGTCGCTTTCTGTTCCCAGCCTGGTTGTATTGCTTGCCTTTCTATTGTTTTCTGCTCCGAGTCTGGTTGTATTGTTTGCTTTTACGTTGCTTTCTGTCCCCAACCTGTTTTTTTTTTGCCTTTCTGTTGATTTCTGTTCCCAACCTGGTTTTATTGCTTGCCTTTCTGTTGCTTTCTCTTCCCAACCTGGTTTTATTGTTTGCCTTTCTGTTGCTTTCTGTTCCCAACCTGGTTTTATTGCTTGCCTTTATGTTGCTTTCTCTTCCCAACCTGGTTTTATTGTTTGTTTGTCTGTTGTTTTATGTTCCCAACCTGGTTGTATTGCTTGCTTTTCTGCTGCTTTCTGTTCCCAACTTGGTTGTTTCTCTTGTCTTTCTGTTGCTTTCTGTTCCCGACCTGTTTTTTTCCTTGCTTTTCTGTTGCTTATTATTCCCAACCTTGTTTTATTGTTTGCCTTTCTGATGCTTTCTGTCCCCAACCTGGTTTTATTGCTTGCATTTCTGTTGCTTTCTGTTTTCAAACTTGTTGTTTTGCTTGTCTTTATGTTTTCTTTCTTTTCACAACCTGGTTGTATTGTTTGCCTTTCTGTTGCGTTATGTTATCAACCTTGTTGTATGTCTTGCATTTCTGTTGCTTTCTCTTCCCAACCTGGTTTTATTGCTTGCCTTTATGTTGCTTTCTCTTGCTAACCTGGTTTCATTGCTCGCCTTTCTGTTGCTTTCTCTTCCCAACCTGGTTTTATTGCTTGCCTTTATGTTGCTTTCTCTTCCCAACCTGGTTTTATTGCTCGCCTTTCTGTTGCTTTCTCTTCCCAACCTGGTTTTATTGCTCGCCGTTCTGTTGCTTTCTCTTCCCAACCAGTTTTTATTGCTTGCCTTTCTGTTGCTGGCTGTTCCCAAACTGGTTGTATTGCTTGCCTTTATGTTGCTTTCTGTTACCAACATTGTTTCAAATGCCAACTTGGTTGTTTCTCTTGTCTTTCTGTTGCTTTCTGTTCCCGACCTGTTTTTTTTCCTTGCTTTTCTGTTGCTTATTATTCCCAACCTTGTTTTATTGTTTGCCTTTCTGATGCTTTCTGTCCCCAGCCTGGTTTTATTGCTTGCATTTCTGTTGCTTTCTGTTTTCAAACTTGTTGTTTTGCTTGTCTTTATGTTTTCTTTCTTTTCACAACCTGGTTGTATTGTTTGCCTTTCTGTTGCGTTATGTTATCAACCTTGTTGTATGTCTTGCATTTCTGTTGCTTTCTCTTCCCAACCTGGTTTTATTGCTTGCCTTTATGTTGCTTTCTCTTCCCAACCTGGTTTTATTGCTCGCCTTTCTGTTGCTTTCTCTTCCCAACCTGGTTTTATTGCTCGCCGTTCTGTTGCTTTCTCTTCCCAACCAGTTTTTATTGCTTGCCTTTCTGTTGCTGGCTGTTCCCAAACTGGTTGTATTGCTTGCCTTTATGTTGCTTTCTGTTACCAACATTGTTTCAAATGCTTTCTGATCTGAACCAAGAATAATGCCTTGCCTTCAAATGTGTTTGGTTCCAAACCTGGTATTTTAGATTCTTTCTATTCCCATATAGACACCATAAACACCACATGTGTGATTCTGTTTTTGTTTGAATCTTCATCGTTAAGAAACATAACTGATACTCAATTTGCAAGCACACCGCAGACATAATGATATGGGATCATTTTTCAGCATTAAATTAATTATTTGTCACACATATTACCAATGGCTCTGACATCTGGTTTCAAATGACTGGTAACCGAGTTATCATGCAACGACGCAGATATCCACCAAAGTGCAGTGTTTGCGTATTGTACAAGTAAGCAGATACTTCCTTTTGGCTGTGCAGAGCACTGTATATAAGTATCATTTGCGTATAAATGCTATCCAGGCACAACCAAGCTATCCTACTGATTACTTCATGTGGGCACTTTTTTCTCCATGCCCCACTGCAATGATACCAGTTTCTCTTGCAGCACGGTTGTGCTGCAAACCCAAAATACAATATCTGCTTACATTTAAAGTTAACGGATACTGTATTTTAGCTTTGCAGCACAGCTTGCCTCGCTTGTCATTGAAACAGTGTGGGCTTATAATTATAGCATAATAATATTTCTTTATAATGGTAGCACCTTGATTTAACACCCAAAGAACTGATGTCAACACTACAATGGTATTTAAGTGTTATCTTCGGCATTTGTGCAACTGGGTCCGTATTCTCGTACAAGTTACGATATATCGCAGGCTTCGGATTGGTCGAGATGACCATCTCGACCAATCCGAACCCTACGATATATTGCAACTTGTACGATAATAACGGCACTGTGGTTTTTCAAAGTGAAATATCTCTCAAACCCGTGGCGCAGATGTTTTTCGTAATTTTAATTTTAAAATTTCAATTAATGTTTAGTCCCTTGAAGTTGGGGATCGCTGTAGCGATCGAGACACAACTTCACGGTGGATAAAAATATTTTTATGGCTCAGAGTTAACTGAGTGCGTTACTATACAGTTAATGAACACTTTTATTTTTAGACACCATTGTCTACCCTGATGACATAGCAAGGCTCTGGCACAGTGACCTCCATTTTTAAATGTAATAGTTCTAATATGATCAAAAGTTTACGCCTGCTGAAAATGGCCAAGTTTTCATAGGCAGTTGAAATATTCGTCTCAATTTCATGGCATCCGAGTTTTTTTGGTAAGCGGCGCGAGTGTTGTTTTTACACAGCTGGCTGTGGAAACAAAATGGCGGTCAGTGTGACCGGTCCTACGGTGAAGTAAATAAGTTAGGCGGCTCGGTGAATACCGGTAACCAATGGACACTTTCCACATCCTATCCTGACTTTGCCCCTCATACATGCTGCCGAGATCAATGCCTTTCAAAAATAAAGGTGTTTTTTTGTATCTCATTAGTCGAAATAATAAATGTTGATTTTGCGGATTAATCTGGCTGGGCACGAGTATATTTAATAGTACCGAGTGTTGGTGTATTACGTTCATCAATGAATACAGTAGCAGTGTGTGTCCCCCTTACATTATACGGGGACAGTGTGTAACATATGAGGTAACATGTTGTTATCAAGCATTAATTTATATATAATTATTGTTATACTAATTGAGCTACATGTAATGGTGATTAATATATGATTTTTCATTATATTACATTATATTACATTACATTACATTACATTACATTACATTACATTACATTACATTACATTGCATTACATTACATTACATTACATTACATCACATTACACTACACTACATTACATTACATTACATTACATTACATTACATTACATTACATTACATTACATTACATCACATTACATTACATTACATTACATTACATTACATTACATTACATTACATTACATTACATTACATTACATTACATTACATTACATCTGTTTCTTATGAAGAAATGACATTCAACTATAAACCCTTATCCTGCTTAAGTTAATTTATTTAAATTTTCACCACTTGAAGTTGTGTCTCTCTACCGCGACCCACAACTTCAAGTGGCTGAAAATAACCCAAATTTGTTTAATTTGATCACAAATATTTGCAAATCTTGATGTATAGACACACATTTATTTCCCAATAACAGTGATTTGGTTTACTAATAAAACAGAATAAAACGACAAAAGTTGTGATCAGCAGGATAAGGGTTAAACCTACAGAAACTAGTCCAACGTCTCCTTCCACTTGACCTGAGGGCAGTCCGAGCTCGCTTATAATCGCTTATATGTATAATATAACAGGTCAGCGATTAAAAAGGTTGCTGGATGTGAGGGAAATCAATATGTTTGACTTGACAAGTTACCAAAAGGTCAGATAGAAACATTACTGTCTAGACTGTTGTAATCTCAACCAACAGCTCCATATCCTGTTGCTAATGAAATGTTCTCATGTTGTGATCTCATTGTATATTATCTAGCTATCAACTAATGTTACTTTGTGAAAAGGTGTGAGAGGAAATATCAATTTGTGATAATTTTATTTATGATTGGATTACAGTGAATTTCTAGAAAACGTCAGCGTTTCTTTCCCAAAGCCCTATCTTGTATTAAGTGTACTATCTGCCACATTAAACTAATTTGAATCGCACAAAATGTTACAATTTAATATTTATTATAATGGATTAATCTTTTAGTGCATTTTTCTTTTTAATGTATCCCTTGTTTTTTTAACATGAGATGAGAAAAACACGTCAAGCCTACTATTCAAAAGTCAAATATTAATTTATCAAATTAATTTAGGATCAGATAACTGTCTGCTTAAATTCGACACTTCTAATGATAATATCTCTGAAAAATAGCAGTACAGAATATAAATATAAAGCTTCTACTTGGCATAGTATATCGTTATTAAAACCAATGCTATATTTTCAATGATCTTTTTTAAATTAAATTTGTGTCAATATAACATGTATTTCTTATAGTCCATGGGCCAGATAGGGTTACCGTGCACCCCCCCCCCCAGGACAGTCTGAGACCAAGTTCTTTTTGCTCCTTGAACCTCCCCCGATATCAAAAGTCGATGCCATCAAAAAAAAAAGTTGGGATGGACTACCTGTTCTGGGCCATTTTCAAAATGGCCGCCATCGAAATATGGAAATCACGTTTTGTGCCATAACTTGAGTTCTAAGACAGTTAGAGTCACAGAATTGGTGTCTATGCATATGTTTTTTGGGCGAGGAAATCAATTATGCCAATAAAACATGTTTCTGTCTTGTGGAAAAATTATAAACAGCTATTCAAACGTATTTTTCGTGCATTTTTAGTCATTTTTTGTGTTAGTCCATGGGCCAGAGAGGGTCACTGTGCACCCTCCACCTAAAAAAAAGTCTGAAACCAAGTTTTTGCTGATCATTAGACCTCCCCCAATATCAAAAGTCGATGCCATCAAATAAAAGTCGGATGGCTTACCTATTTTAGCCCATTTCAAAATAGCCGCCATTGAAATTGGAAATCACGTTTTGAACCATAACTTGAGTTCTAAGGCAGTTAGAGTTACAAACTTGGTGTCTATACATATGGTTCTGGGGATGAGGAATCCAATTATCCCAATAAAAAATATTTCTGTTTTGTAGATAATTTATAAACAGTTAAATAAACGTATTTTTCGTGTATTTTCGGTCATTTTTGTGTATTTTAGTGCGAGCTCAGACAAAATCTAACCTTAAAATAAAACTTGTAGTGTTATTTTATTCCGTGAATAATGAGCATTAGTGTTGAAAATTGTAAATAAAAATTAAACTTTGCTTATGACTAGCATGATAAATGAAAAAAACTTAGAAGTAAATGTAATTTTCATCCATATTATATCTGACCAACAGCTGAGTAGAATATTTCCTTCGTTGCAAAAAAAACAATACTTTCACTCACACAAGATCTTATCGCCACTGTAAAATGTAAAAAGGTAGATACACCCTTAACTTTCAATTCCAAGGGGAAGTTTTGTTTATTTACAGTCATTCTTATGTATTGCAC